>QLOH01000074.1:1200000-1800000 GCA_026901365.1 Sesbania bispinosa
GATGATGCACTAGCCAAACCCTTCTTTGTTTTAGATGCAAACACCTGCAACACTAAGGGCTTCCTATCTCTTTAGTTTTTTGCCTAGTATAAGTTCTACGCTCTCCAACTCCTAAAGCCCTACAAAAAGCTTCCCAAATATGAGTATCATCATCATTTTCATCCTCAAAACCCTTTCATTCCCAACATCATTCCCAAATACCTTCCTAGCTTCCCAATTAAGGGCCATCATCATCACTTTCATCCCTAAAGCCTAAAATTACCCATTATCTGCCATGTTTGCAACGTCACCAGAACTTGTATCGTGTCGTAGTTTTCATAGCGAGTTCAACAAAATCTGCTACGAAATAGGGTTATCTAGCATATCTAGCTAAGAGCCGCTATTTCTGCTATTTAACAACACATGGTTTTAAAAAATTTTAAAAATAGAGGATACTCCTTGGATATGTATCTAGGAGTATCAAATGCTTATCAATATCAGATACGGGTACAACACTAATTCCTTACCATTTATAGGGTATCTAGGCTTTTTAGAGCGGTGGTCTTGAGTTTCAGAGCAATGTGAAAAACCCACCAGTGTTGCCAAAAGATAACCTGACCTTAACCAAAAATTTAGCTTCTCTAGAGTGAGAAATGCACTTTAGAGGGTAAAGTCCAAAAAGGTTTATAACAATTGATTGTAAATCAACTATTGAAACTTTTTAACAACTTAGCCCCCGTTTGTCTTACCGTTACTACAGTGCAAAGGTTTTGCAAAATTGGTTTTAAATCACTTTTGTCCAACGTGCTTCGTATAACGTGCATCACTTATCTCAACATTGATTTCTAGAATCAAGTCTACTCAACTTAAACCAAACGAACACTTAATAGTTTGTGATACACACATACAATTGTCAAATCATGATACCAACCGTTATTTTTGCAATTAACAATTATAACTCCATACTTTATACTCCAAAAGTGCCCTTCACTCCGGAGGAGCCAAATCCTTTTCAAATACATTCGGCAAAAAAATTCATATATGTATAATTGAATGAACAAAGATACAAGTGTGTGTGCACGCGGGCGTGTATGTGCCTAAGTTGCACCATTAATAATTGTCAAGAATTACTTAACTATAATCCTAACTACCTAGAAATCTACTCTTCTAGGGGCTCTCATACTCTTTATATATAAATATATTATATTCTTTTCTAAGGTGCACTATACATGGATGTTCAAGAATGTTTTTGACTCAAATCTCATCTTGCACAATGTAATGGTTACAGTTTCCGGTAGGGTCACAGAGAAGGGAAAAAAATGCGGGAAACAATATAAACCCATCATGCACGAAACCAAAGATATGAAAAAGAAATTCAACGAGTCATGAGTGTATGACTCAACCAGTAAGAGTAGCTGCGCATTTGATTATTTAGAACAACAAACAGAAACAGAGAGAAAGATAGATGTAATATATAACCGACAGAAAGAGAAAGAACTAACCTTTGGGTATATAGAGGATGACGGCGGCGAAGGGGGAGGCTCAACCGGTGGCGTGGTGGTGACTGGTCACTCTGATAGTCAGCCTCACCAATGAAACTATTAACGTTGGAATTGCAAGGCTACTTATACTCACTCCTTGCGGCTGAAGCAAAAGGAATAACCCATATAAGGGTTTCAAATTGCAAAAGAATTTAATTAATAATAACAAATCATAAGATTTTGTAAATATTTAACATTTATCCTAATTAGTTTTTTCTGTTGTGAATATCCTAATTTTTTATTTTAAAACAATCCATTAAAAACTTTCTAGATTTTCGAAATCTTTGTGTCAAAAAGAATCCAAAATCTAACAGGACCATTATTCATAAATAGAAAAAATATTTTATCAATTATTATCGTGATTGTGATATAATTATTATAATATTTGATATTTGTATAATTGTTATGATTATAAGGACTTTCTGATACAAAATTTAAATATGCCTCTATAATTTAAAAATATAAAAGAAAATAAACTTTGTTAGTATGTATGAAATTAAAAACCTTAGGGTTTTCACTTCTCAAATGTTAAGTTACAAGCAAAGATATTGATATGGCCGAGTTAAGAGGGAGGCTATTGAAGTCTCCTCTATTACAAGGTTCAAATTATATATATATATATATATATATATATATAATAAAAAGAGGGTTCAAATTACACCAGTGTAAGTTACACAAAGTATTACACCACTAATAACTACAAATCGAATATATTTTTTTTAGTAATCCAACCGTTGAATTATGTTTATTCATTATCAAGATTATATGTGTCAAATTTCGTAAAATTTCGACACTAATAACTTGATAATCAAATGGTTGGATTTTTCATATATTTCAAATGTATATATAACGTTAATCTTGAGACATCTCAATGACATATCAAATAATTTCGGATTAATGTAAAATTTTATATGTATGATCTATATGATAATAACTTTCAATCCAACGGTGGATTATTCAATACAATGATCCGTTAAAATATTATTCAGCGGTGTAACACTTGGTGTAACTTACAATGGTGTAATTTGAACCCTCCTCATATATACACCAATTACGATTTGGTGTAATACTTGGTGTACACCGGTGTAATTTGAACCCTCCTATATATATATATATATGAATTTTCTTTTTGACATGAAATTTCAATTCTAATCATTGCCAATCGCAATTGGAATGTGAAAAATTAATACGTCAAATTGATAGAAATTGAAATAGAAGAAAGGGGATTGAAATTAGTCATTATCTTGTTGTTAAGAATTGCGATTGGAAGGGCACTGGGAAACGTGAAACAGACTATATTGAGAAACAGGGCAAAGGCGGTTAATTGGAAACAAGAGCACATTAAGATTTAATTTACTAAATTAATCTCAACCATTTAATTTAATCCTTTATGATCTAAAGGTTAGGATTTAACTCTCTCATCTCTCACCATAAAAACCCCTCTCACTTGATATGCCCCCTATATATATATATATATATATATATATGAGGAGAGTTCAAATTACACCAGTGTAAGTAACACCAACTGCTATACCGCTGATAACTACAAATCAAATGTTTTTTTAGTAATCCAACCGTTGAATTATGTTTATTCATCATCATGATTATACGTGTCAAACTTCGTAAAATTTTGACACCAATAACTTGATAATCATGATGGTTGAATTTTTCATATATTTCAAATGTATATATGACGTTAATCTTGAGACATCACAATGATATTTCAAATAATTTTTTTTGGTAAATTTTAAAATTTAGGGTGAGGGGATGGTGCCCCAGTCCAAGGCAGGGAAAGCCTCGGGCTCTTTGAGCACTTACAGAGGTACTTACATTTTACCTCACCCCAAGGGGACGAGTGGGGGTTCGAAACCTGCGACCTGTCAGATACGAAACCCTCTCTTGCTCCACTTGACCAACCCCTTGGGGTTATATTTCAAATAATTTTGGATTAATGTAAATTTTATATGTATGATTTATATGATAGTAACTTTCAATCCAACGGTGGATTATTTAATACAATGATCCATTAAAAAATTATTCAGCGGTGTAACACTTGGTGTACTTACACTGGTGTAAGTTGAACCCTCCTTATATGTTTTTTAGTAATCCAACCGTTGAATTATGTTTATTCATCATCATGATTATATGTGTCAAATTTCGTAAAATTTTGACACTAATAACTTGATAATCAAATGGTTGGATTTTTCATATATTTTAAATGTATATATAACGTTAATATTGAGACATCTCAATGACATATCAAATAATTTTGGATTAATGTAAAATTTTATATGTATGATTTATATGATAGTAACTTTCAATCCAACGGTGGATTACTTAATACAATGATCCATTAAAAAATTATTCAGCGATGTAACACTTGGTGTAACTTACACTGGTGTAAGTTACACCAAGTGTTATACCGATGTATATGAGGAGGGTTCAAATTACACCGGTGTAAGTTACACCAAGTGTTACAACACTAATATCTACAAATTGAATATGTTTTTTAGTAATCCAACCGTTGAATTATGTTTATTCATTATCATGATTATGTGTCAAATTTCGTAAAATTTTGACACTAATAATTTGATAATCAAATGGTTGGATTTTTCATATATTTCAAATGTACATATAACGTTAATCTTGAGACATCTCAATGACATATCAAATAATTTCGGATTAATGTAAAATTTTATATGTATGATCTATATGATAGTAACTTTCAATCCAACAGTGGATTATTTAATACAATGATCCATTAAAAAGTATTCAGCGGTGTAACACTTGGTGTAACTTACACCGGTGTAATTTGAACCGTCCTCATATATATATATATATATATATATATATATATATATATATATATTAACCTGCGTAATATGCGGATTAATATATTTTTTATTTATTTAAAATTGAATTTATAATAAATTATTTTTTTTTAAAATTAAAAATAAAGAAATAATTTTGAATAATTTTTCAATTTAAAATTTTAATAATATATTATATTTTACTGTTAAAATCTAATTACATTATTATTTGACAATAAAGATAAAAATAAAGAGTTAGAATTAATAACTATACACTGTCAGTGTAAAATTATTTCACACAGTCATCCAATGATGTATTAACACATCATTTAATGATTTTTAAAGGTATGAGGTGTCATATTCATTAAATGATTATTGGATGTCTGTGTAAAATTGTTTTACACTAACGGTGCATAGTTATTAAACTCAAAAATTTATATATTAAAAAAGATTGAAATAGAAAAAAAAATAGGATAAGATTTTGAATCATAATAAATTTCAAAATTTAAGATTAACATTTATTATTATTTAAAAATTCAAACAGGATGGGAGAAAAAAATTAGCATGGTTATCAAAACTGGACCGGTCGGTTCAACCGGGAACCGGCCTGGTGTCTGGTCCATACAACCTTGAAAATCGGCTGGTTACAGAACTGGTGGGAACCAGTCAAGAACCGGTCGAACCGGTCAAGAATCGGTGAAAACCGGTACCAGAAAACCGGTTGAGCCGGTCAATTTCAAAAAGTTCAATTTTTTTTAATTTTTAATTTTTTATTTAATCTAAAATATTTTTATGATAAATAAAAATAACTTTTTAAGGATTACACATAAATATTTATTATTTAGTCAATTATTATTAATTTTTTATCATATAATACATATAATAAAGTCTTTTATATTAATTTATAATCTTATATATCTTGATTTCTTATGATTTTATGTTATTTTATTGCTTAGAAATATTATATATGATTAAAAAATATATTTAATTATTACCGGTTCGACTACGGTTCAACCACGGTTGAACCACTGAACCGTGAATCGGTACCTTCACCGGTTCAATTACCGGTCAGGTTTTAAAAACATTGAAAATTAGTACTACCTCCGGTCCTATTTATAAGAACCTTTTCGAGAGTTTCTCTTGGTGCTTATTATAAGAACCTTTTCAGGTTGTCCCTTGTATTAATTATATTTTGACAAAAATACCCTACTAGTGGAGATGTGTGAGTAATTAATGAATAGAGAGAGAATGACACGAAGAAGTAATTAAATGGAGAGAAAAGATAATGAGTCTCAATAAATTCAAGGGTAACTAGGTAAAGATGATACATATTTATGACAAATTTATTGTTATCAACTAAATTAACCAACTTTCTTAATCCTTATGAAGTGATTAAAAGGTTCTTATAATTAGGACTGGAGGTAGTATTAATGATTGAGAAGGGGAATCCCCTTTCACAAGTATGAGTTAAATTCACTAGAGAAAAAGAGAGAATGTAAAGAAAATCATTGAGAGAGAGTACAATGAGTGAGTGTCTCACTCTCTAAGATGATGTCTCAAAATTTATAATTGAATTTAAAATAAATTAATATTATTAAAATTAAAAAATAAAACAATAATTTTAAACCATTTTTCAATTCCCAAAATCTGAACCCATAATTTGTTTTCATTTTTATTCAATAGATTCCAAGCAAGTTTACCAAGTAAAGATACATTTTGATCCCTTGCTTTCCTAATTCCAAGGCCACCTCTTCACCTAGGTATGGTAATATTATTCCAATTTACAAGATTAATTCTTGATTTATCATTACCATTCCAGAAAAATTCTCTAGTTGTCCTATCCAAGCAATCACAAATACTTTGAGGAAACCAATGAATTTGCATAGCATAAGTAGGAATAGAGTTTAATACTGAATTTACCAAGGTTAATATTCCTGCTTTATTAAGGAATCTACCTTTCCAAGAAGCTAATCTATGACTTACCTTATCAATAACAAACCTAAAATCCTCTTTGTTAGGTCTATTACTAAAAATTTTAAACCCAAGGTACTTATCCAATGAATTGGTGAATTGAACCCCAGTAATATTATGAATTTTATTCTTCTTTTGTAAAGGAATTTTAGCACCACAAAATGCCCTAGATTTATCCAAATTCATTTTAAATCCATATATATCACAAAATTTATCAATTAACTGAGTAAGAAATCTAACCTAACCTGGCTTTGCTTTGTAAAAAAGTAAAACATCATAAGCAAAAAAGAGATGTGAAACACCTGGCCCATTCTGAGCAACCTTAATTGGTTGTAAAGTACCATTTTGGACAGCCTCAAATATCATGGCTCCAAGTTTCTCCATACACAGAACAAATAGATAAGGAGACAAGGGATCTCCTTGCCTAAGCCCTTTAGAGGGAGTAAAGGATGGACACTATTTTCAAATAAATGCAGTGATGTTCTTTTGTATGGAGGTCTATTTATAAGGTTGCTACCATCCTCCAAGAGGGTTTTACTGCCAGAATTGGTGATGGAGAATCAAATTTCATGCTAGATCCATGGTTGCCACAGGGACCTTTGTGTGACAGAATTCAGTTTTTAAACACTCATGATATCAATTTAAAGGTGAAGGATATTTGGGATGGAAATGCTTGGAATTTTCAGATCTTGTGGTCTGGAATTACTGCTGCAGATTGTGATTTAATTAGAAACTTGAAGCCAGTAATTTCAGAAGGAATAAGTGATTCATTTATATGGTCTCAATCATCAGATGGTACCTATTATGCTAAGTCCGGTCATGAGTGGTTAATTCAGCAGAGGAATACTGTTTCTTTAGCTCAAGGAAGATCATGGACATGGATATGGAATTTAAATGCAAGTGAATCAGTTAGGTTGCTTGTTTGGCTTGCTGTCCAGGACAAACTTCCTACAAAAAAGCTTTTACAGCATAGGAAAATAACATCTTCTGCACTATGTGTTTGCAGTCAGCAGGAAAAAGAGGATGCTTTTCATTGTTTGAGGAATTGTACAAATGCTAATAGATTATGGAGTATTATGGGTTTACTGCTCAACTACAATTTACAACAGTAAATTGTATATTTGACTGGTTGTCTTGGTCTTCAAAAAATCTTGGTGCTCAATTCTTGGCTGGGTTGTGGGAAATTTGGATTGCAAGAAATACTAGAGTTTTTGAAGGGCGAGAAGTGTCTACCTATCAACTGATTAGTAAGACTAATTCTTTTGCAAGTGTTTTTCAGTCAGTTTTTACTCCTTCAACAACTGTAAATGAGCAACAAATTAGACTCATTAAATGGTGCCCTCCTCCTATCAACTTTGTAGCATTAAATGTTGATGGTAGTTCAATTGGAAACTCGGGACCAGCTGGGTATGGAGGTTTATTAATTAGAGATTTTGCTGGGTCATGGCTGAAAGGATTTTATGCTTCTTTGGGACATTCAGACATTATCAAGGTCGAATTAATGGGACTATTAGTGGGTTTGCAAATTGCTTGGGATAATGGATTTAGAGCTATGAAATGTTGGTCATATTCTCAACATGTAATCTCTCTTGTGATGAATCCTTGTCCAAAGTATCATAAGTATGCTCCAATCATTAATGAAATTCAGAAGTTGATGAGGAAAGATTGGATTCTTGAGGTTGGTCATATACCCAGAGAAGGTAATCAATGTGCGGATGCTCTAGCCAAAATGGGTGCTTCTAGTTCCTCCACTTCTGTTATAATTTTGGAATCTCATGATGGTTTTCAAAATTTAGTACCTTCTGATGCTAATGGTGTATCTTTCCCTAGGGATTGGAAACCATGTTCTTAGGTTTATTTTAGTTTCTCTTTTTTACTTTTCTTTGCTTCTCTTTGTAACAAAAAAAAAACCATTTTTCATTTTTAAATTCTAATAATATATTATATTTTATTATTAAAATCTAATTTACATTATTATTTGATAATAAGAAATGATAAAAAAAATTAAATTCATAATGATATTAATAAAAATTTATATATTAAAAAGATTGAAATACAAAAAAAAAGGATAAGATTAACATTTATTAGCATTTAAAAATTCAAATAGGAAGAGAGAGAAAAATAGTATTAATGATTGAGAAGGAGAATCTCACTTTCACAAGTGTGAGTGAAATTCACCATCCAATGAGAGAAAGAGATAAAGTAAAAAATCATTGAGAGGGAGAGTGGAGTGAGTGAGTGTTTCACTCTCCAAGATGAGATCTCAAAATTATAATATAGAGAGTTGATATCTTATATATTAGAATTAACAAATTTTTTATATCAAATATAAAAATATCATTAATTATTAATATTTTTTCATTAAAAATAAAAAATTATTATTAATTATTAGTTGATAGATAGTAATTAAAAAAGGGTTAAATATGTTTTTAATCCATGAAGTTTGACTCGAATTTGGTTTTAGTCCCTAAACTTTAAAACTGTTGGTTTGAGTCCCTCATGTTTTGAAATCACGTAACTTTAGTCCCTCATGTTTTGGAATCACGTAACTTTAGTTCCTCCCCTTTACACCGTTAACTTTTGACGTTGACGTGGGAAAAATATTTCTATTTTAGTTTGTCTAGTCAGATTCAATGACCATGATGTAGCAATTGAATTACATCTTAGCTTATCCAATCAGTTTTGTTGGTCTTCCTTGTTCATGAAAAATGTGAAGTTAAATTTGATCAAACCCTAAATAAAACCTGACTGTATGAGATGAGGTGTAATTCAATTGTCACATCATGGTCATTGAAACTAACTAGACAAACTGACATAGAATTTCGTTTGTCACATTAGCATTAAAGTTAACGAGGTTAAGGGGAGGAACTAAAGTTACGTGATTTCAGAACATGAGGGACCAAACCATCGATTTTAAAGTTTAGGGATTAAAACCAAATCTATCTATTGAAGTTTTGACTTCAATCACAAGAAGGGGCGTTGAATTGTGATTGAATAAATTTTATCTGCAATTTCTTTTGATACTTTTTCTGCTCAAGGGTTTGCCTTGGCTAAGTATAAAGAAATAAACTTCCAGAAGGTAATGGTTAGCTCGTTTTAATTATTTAGAATATAAATCTCAAGTTAGGTAATGTGCAATAATAATAAAGAGGGAGAGTAAAGAAGATGACACACAGAAATTTATACTGGTTCACCTCTTCCAACCTGAGGCTACCTCCAGTCCCTACACCTGTAGGATTTTCTCACTCTTTCAAACAACTTACAATCTTCTTGGGTAACCTTACCACTAGTATTCTTTACCTGCCTCTTCAGGCCAACAACAACTCAACTAGCTCAGTTTTACAACTGATCATCAACTGCAGAACCTTCTGCAGAAGATTCACTACCCAGAATACTGCAAGTACCTTCTACAGATTCTGTAACCCCACTAAGATCACCTAATCTCAGTAAACCTCACAGGAAAACCTTTCCCTTACTGCTCAGAAGAGGGCTATGCACCTGCACACCTCTTTTGAGACTTTTACAATCAATATGAGAAAGAATAAAAACAAACAAGGCTCAAACTATTACAATACTTGCACAGCAGAAGCAAATTGATGAGCCAAGACCCTCTCCAAAGCTTTTCAGACCAGAAAGCACTCTTATGAAGGAGAGAGAAATTTTTCCAGAAGACAGGAGCAATGAAACAGCAGATTTATATGTTTCTTTTGGAGCGAGGTGAGTTCCAAGTGTGGAGGAACTCTCCTTTTATAGAGGGCTGGAGCAAAATAGCCGTTGGGCAGCCAGCTGGGTCCAAGGAGATGTTCCTTTCTCTGCTGCAACAAGTACAACTTTACAGCTGTCAAGTTTGACTAGCTCTTCCTTCTACAGGCTGTTTTTGGGTTGTTTCTCAAGGCAATTCTTCTTCAAACAAGTTGAAACCTTCCAGTATAGTATTTTCACTTATTCTTGAGTTAATTGATCCATTGGAATCATGAGAAAATGAGAAGAATAAGATTATCATGAATTTAGCCTTATTTGCATCTTCTGCAGCAATGCATTCCTTCTGCAGGGCTTCTGGAACTTCATTCTTCTTCTAGATCTTCTTGATGTTCATCATTAGCTTGTTTGAGAGTATCTTTATGTTTATTGTACAGTTGTCCTTAGAAGATATAGAATTCAATTTGTTCTTTTTTTGTTCAAAAGACATTCTGTTTCTTCTGTACACTTAGTAACCTCAGGTTCTTCTTGGGAACAACCATTCATCTTTTGATATTTGGTTTTACACCTTACAGAAGATGATTCAAATGTTTCTTGGCAGCTAGTAGAAATATTCTCTTTTGCTGCATTAATTCTTCCTTCTAAGATAATTTTAATATAATTTCTTCTTTTCAAAGGCTATTCTTATCTTCTGGGGGATGACAGAGAACTTCTCATTGCTTTTCAGTATGTATTAAATCTGTTTGTAACAGATTTGTCATTCCTGTCAATCCTAAGACATTCCTTCTTAAATAAGTGTCATTCCTTTCTTGCTTCTGTTGATCAATTTTACCTTCTGCAAGTGCTTACCTGTATCTTCTGAACACTCACTTGAACAAAATCATTAGTCTTTAAAGTTCAGAATTATTTCAAGTAAACCTTGATTGGTTGCCATCATTAAAACATTCTTTAAGGGATTCTTGGACCTTACAATCTCCCCCTTTTTGATGATGACAACCTATTAAGTTTTACAATGTTATAATTCTGAAGGTACTCCCCCTGAATGTATGCATGTACCTTTATCATTTCCTTTTATGTCATTCAGATTATTGTAAATTTCATGTAGGTTTCAAGAATGCACACAAGATAACTTTATTGTTATAGTTAATCAATTGATCAGATTGTAGAGCAATTTATATCAGCAGGAAAAAGCATAGAAAAAGCATAATTTAATTGAACATTCATTAATCATAAAAAAGATCATCCAAGATCATCCAAAAAGACATGATCAATGTCATACAAATTAAGCCAAATAAGATCTCTCCTATCAGATTCCTAAGACATAACAATGTCACATAACCTACTACATACTACTTATCCCCCTTTGTCATCTATCAAAAGAATCTAATAAGTCCTAGGAAAAGCAGAATCATCATCTTCTTCTACTTAGAGGGTGAAGAATGGTCAGAGGATGATGAGGTAGTTGGTTGGAGGATATTCTGAGGAGGCTGGTATTGATTAAATGGCATTTGTGGTGCTTGAGGAGCAATGGCAGGTAGGACAAAGGTGTTGAACCAGAACTGGTGCTGTGTGAACCTTTCAATCATCTCATTTACAGAATTTTGCAGAACATTGATATTAGAAAATAGTTTCTTGATGTCTGCCTTTATTTTCCTCACTTGTCTCTCAAGTGTTTGGGAGGAAGGAGTAGGTTCAGCCGGGGCAGTGGGAGAAGCATCTTCAAATGCAGCAGCTTCAGGTTCAGCAGCCTCTTCCTTCTGCAGAGAAGCAGAGGGCATTTCTTCCTTCTCAGCACTTAGTTGTTGGAGAAATGTCTCCATAGATGAGAGATGAGCAGACACAACAGGAATAGAGTCTTTGAGGGGCATTGTAGCAGGAATGGAGGAGTCCAAAATGGGAGAAGCAAGGAATTGATTCACCAGATCAGTTCCAAAGGTTCCTGCAGAAGGACCTGATGGAGTTTCTTCCTTCTGCACTGCTTCCTTAGTAGCTACTTCCTCTGGAGCAGCTGCAGTAGTGGGGGGTGTTGGGAGTGGAATGGTGGGAGAGGTAGGCCTAGCAGTATAAAGCATAGCTAGGGTATTGACAGCTAATCCCTCTGCAGAAGCAAGTGATTTCTCCATTTCTTCTTCTACAGACTCCTCTTCTATAAAAGCATGCTCTACTGAAGAAGCAACTTTATCTTCCTCAAAGGGTAAGGTGTCTATGCTGTCATGTGAGGAAGAAGGAGTTGGACAATCCTTTTCAGCTCCAGAAGAAGAAACCTTTGAGCTTTACTGGGCTCTCCATCTCCAGAAGGTACTGTTGGACCCTTCCTTTTTCTGGAGAAGGTCTTAAGTACCTCCTTCTTCTTCTTAGTCCTTGGAGCCCTTTCTTCTTCAGAAGCTTCTTCTTCTCCACTGCTACTGCTGGAAAATAGCTCAGAGTGAGTGGGATGTACCATCTTCATTTTCTTAATATTCTTTCTGTTAAAGAAGGTGCAGTTGTCTTCACATTCTTCATCCTCAAGAGGCACATTGTACAATCTGAAGATTTTGGTTAACAGCATGCCTTATGGTAGGCTGGCATAAGCTCTCTGTGGATTGGCTGAGTAAATCATGCTTCTAAGAAGCAGGTAGGATAGGGAAAGTGGTTTTCCAATCAGCAAATGGTACAGAACTAGTATGTCTTCGTCTGTAAACCTTTCAAGGGTTCCAGCTTTAGGAAGAATGGAGTAACAACATATTTTGTGGAATAGCCTACAAATGGGGATTAGTTTACTAGAAACGAGAGGTAGGTTGGGTTTGCTGAGGACTTTTCTGACTACTTCTTCTTTTGTTATGCCTGCAGAAGCATACCAAGTGTCTTCATAGAGATGATTTTGACATGCAGGCAGATTGAGAACTTCTTCAATAATGCTCGGGGTGAGGATGATAGTTGAACCTTTGACATAAGCAACAAGAGAGTTCCCATCACTCTTATAGTTGCTTGCAGAAGCATAGAAAGCTTTTATAATCCTGGGATATATAGGTTCCTTAAAGACAAGGAAATCTCCCCATCCTTGCTTCTGGAGAAAGTGACTAATATCCCATCCTCCTCTTCTTATCTCTCTTATCATGAATACTCTACGAGGAATGATGCTTTTCCATTTCCATTTCTCAGAGAATGCCTTGAGCATCTCAGAATTTTCAAAAAGGTCCAAATCACTATCTTCAGGATCCTCAGAAGGATCACTTTCTTCTTTGCTTCCTCCTTCTGAAGCATCTTTCTTATCTTCTGCACATGCCTGAGTGCTAGATTTGTTAGTGGCAATGGGAGAAGAGGGTTTTGGTGGAGAATCAATCCCAATGGGATTGTTTGGATCATTTCCAATGGTATGGAAAGAGGCCTTATTCCTTTCAGACCTTCTTACTCTAGCAATAGGGATATCAGAGGGAATATTTGTGGAGGAAGGAGCTGAGACAGGTTTGGTTTTAGTGAAGGCTAGTGAAGGAGATGGTATTGATTTAGCTGGTTCAGGGATAGTCTCATCAGTTGAAGTGGATTTTGGTTCTTCAGTTGATGGGTCAGCTATGGGAGAGGAAGGTTGCTCTGCTTCAGTAGATTCTGGTTCTGCTATGGGAGGTTCTGTGGATAATGGCTCAGCACGAATGGGTTCAGAGAATGGAATCATTTCCATCCCTGTAACTTCAAATTGTTCTGGATTTTCTTCCTCTGAGAGGGGTGAGGAGGTAGAGGCATTTTTACAAGCTAAGGATTTCATTCTCAATTTTTGTAGAAAACAGAGTATGAAGAAGGGAAGAGGCAATTTTGTTTTGGAGTGCAGAGAGGGTTTGGAGAGGAAGAGACTGAGTTTCTTAGCTGAGATATAGCTATCCTAACTAGTCGTTTGATAGGAGAGAGAACATGATAGTAGAAAGGGAGAGAGAAGAGCGCGCATCTCTACATTTTGGTTGTTTCAAACGGTCAGAAACTTAATTGCCTAATTAGTGCAACTAACTTCCTTTTTGAATTGGAGGGACAAAAGAAACCTTTTCATCTATAACACTTGGAGAGCTAAGCATTCTGCAGCTCATGTAGTGTCACTTTCACAGTTGACCTAGGAGAGAGAATTTGAGAGGTTTTGATAGTGACCTTTCCTCGTATACACTTTCAGGATTCAGGAAAGATGTCATACTAGGTCAGTCATGATTCAGATATTGGAGAAAAACATTTCTTCTTTTTGAATAGAAGGAAGAAGTTCTGCAGAATTTTTGCAGAAGGAACAACTCCTAATTGACTTTAAACCTTCTACAGAAGATATAAGTATCTTATGTGTTTATGACAGAATTAAAATTCAATCAAATCAATCAATTTAACAATTTGCACATATTTAATTTTTCTATAATAAACATAAATCTATCTTCTACAGGAGGTTTAGTGAAGATGTCAACTACTTGAAGCTTGGTTTCAATGAATTTAAGTTCAATTTCATTTTTCTGCACATGATCCCTAATGAAATGATACTTTATATCAATGTGCTTAGACCTAGAATGTTGTATAGGATTCTTGAACAAGTTTATGGCACTTGTATTGTCACATAATATAGGGATTTTTGCGTACCTTAAGCAATAATCCTCCATTTGATGCTTTATCCATAACATTTGAGAACAGCAGCTTGCAACAGATACATATTCTGCTTCTGCAGTAGATAAAGCTATGGTAGGTTTCTTTTTGCATGACCAAGATACCAATGCTTCTCCAAGAAATTGACATCCACCACCTGTGCTCTTTCTATCTAGTCTATCTCCAGCATAATCAGCACAACAATATCCTGTCAAGTCAAATTTTGTACCTTTCTTGTACCAAAGACCAAGATCAGTGGTTCCAACAAGATATCTGAGTATTCTTTTCACAGCAGCAACATGTGATTCTTTTGGAGAAGATTGAAATCTAGCACATAGTCCTACTGAAAATAGAATGTCTGGTCTACTAGCAGTTAAATATAATAGAGATCCTATCATTCCTCTATACTCTTTCTCAGATACAGATTTTCCATTTTCATCCTGGTCTAGAACTATAGAAGGATGGATGGGAGTTCCCATTGATTTTGATCCTTCCATTCTGTATCTTCTGAGAAGATCCTTAATATACTTTTCTTGGTATATGAAAATTCTAGATTTTCTTGCTTTATTTGTAATCCAAGAAAGTATTTAAGTTCTCCCATAAGACTCATTTCAAATTATCCTTTCATTAGATTAGAGAAATCTTGACACATTTTTGTATTTATTGATCCAAAAATGATGTCATCTACATAAATTTGCACAATTAGTAGATCCTTCTTAATAATTTTCTTAAACAAGGTTGTGTCAATCTTTCCTCTAGAAAACTCATTGTTAAGAAGGAAACTACTTAATCTCTCATACCAAACTCTAGGAGATTGCTTCAATCCATATAATGCTTTTGTGAGTTTGAAAACATAAGTTGGATGTTTTGAATTTTCAAAACCAGGAGGTTGGTGCACAAACACTTCCTCACTTATGTAACCATTTAAAAAAGCACTTTTAACATCCATTTGGTAAAGTTTGAAATTTTTGTGAGCAGCAAAAGCAAGTAGAATTCTAATAGCTTCTAGTTTAGCAACAGGTGCAAAAGTTTCACCAAAATCAATACCTTCCTGTTGATTGTATCCTTGAGCCACTAACCTTGCTTTATTTCTGATGACTTTACCTTCTTCATCCATTTTGTTTCTGAAAACCCATTTAGTGCCAATAATGGAGTGATCTTCTGGAGAAGGTACTAGTGTCCACACTTTGTTCTTCTCAAATTGATCCAATTCTTCTTTCATTGCATTTACCCATGATTAATCTTCTAAGGCTTCATTTATATTTCTTGGTTCAATTTGAGATAGGAGTGCTGAACTATTTCCATTGTTTCTGAGTTGTGATCTAGTTCTGACTCCTTCTGTAGTGCTTCCAATGATTTGTTCATGAGGATGATTGGTGATTAGTTCCAGCTCTTGGGAAGACTTTCTTTAGCTTTATCAGTATCTTCTGCAGAACCTCCTGCAGGAGATCCCTGTTCTGCTGTATCTTCTGGAGAGCCTTTTCTGTCAGAAGATTGCTTTTGCAGTAGCTCCCCTTCATCATCTGATTCTTTTGTATGTTTCTCTTGACAAGAGGGATTAGTATCATTGAAAACAACATGCATGCTTTCTTCTATGGTTTGATTCTTGATATTATAAATTCTATAAGCTTTTGAAGTTGTAGAATATCCAACACTGGGTTTTCTTCCTTTCCATATTTCATATGGAGTTTTGTTCAAGATGCTTCTGATGGAAACCCTGTTAAGTATATAGCAGGCAATTGACACAGCTTTAACCCAAAAGTATTTTTGAATGCCACTATCACTTAACATGGTTCTAGCCATTTCTTGGAGGGTTCTATTTTTCCTTTCTACAACTCCATTTTGTTGTGGAGTTCTAGGACAGGAGAAATTGTGTGAAATTCCATTTTCATCAAAGAAGTTTTTAAAGGAATGATTTTCAAATTTTCCTCCATGATCACTTCTTACAGAAGCTATTAAATGGCTACTTTCATTCTGTATCTTCTTTGAGAAGATTTTGATAGCATCAAAGGATTCATCCTTAGATGTAAGAAATAAAACCCAGGTGAATCTAGAGTAGTCATCTACAATAACAAGTCCATATTTCTTTCCTCCTGGACTTGGTGTTTTGGAAGGTCCAAACAAGTCTATATGCAGCAATTCCAATATTCTTTTAGTAGTGATGACATTTTTAGGATGAAAACTTGATTTCGTATGTTTTCCTTTTACACATGCATCACACATTCTATCCTTTTCAAATTTGATTTTTGGCAATCCTCTAACTAGGTCTAGCTTAGATAATTTGGAAATGATTTTCATATTTAGGTGCCCAACTTTCCTATGCCATGTCCATTTGTCATTTTCAAAAGAAGCAAAGCATGTATGATCAGATAGTTCTTCTAGACAAATGTTGTATAGGTTTTTGCTTCTAAGACCAGAAAATAGGACCTTCTTTGTAGATGCTTCTCTAATTTCACAAAATGTTGGTTGAAACATAACTTCATAGCCACTGTCACATAGTTGACTTATGCTAAAAAGACTATGTTTTAACCCTTTTACATAATATACATTATTAATTTGGGTAGAATTTTTCATATCTATCTTTCCAATACCTTTTATGTGAGCTTTGTTGTTGTCTCCAAAGGTAACTGTTCCACCTTCCATTTTGTGGAGAAGTATGAATTTGCTTTTGTCTCAAGTCATATGTCTTGAGCAGTCACTGTCCAAGAACCATAGCTCTTTCTTCTTGAGGGATCCTCTTTTTTCCTACATTAGAATAGAGCAAAGATTTAGGTACCCAAATGCTTTTGGGTCCTGAAGGGTTAGATACCTTTCTTTTCCAGCTCCCTTTTCTTTTGTAACAATTTTGAGCAATATGTCCAATTTTGTTACACCAAGAACATTTAGGAGGTTGCCTTTTAGCAGGAATGAAAACAATTTTCTTGAAATTTGATGTTCCTGCCTCATGAAATCCTAATCCACTTTTATCAGTTTTTTCTCTGCCACTTCCTATTAATTTATTCAAATTGTGTGTGCTACTAACAAATTTACTTAAATCTATTTGCAGTTCATCAACCTTTTTCTGCAGAACATAGTTTTCCTTCTGCAATGCTGCAGAATTTGTATCTTCCGCAGGGTTCTCTTTTATCATCCTTACTTGTTCTGATAGCTTAAAGTGTGATTGTTGAAGATATTAATTAGTTTTACTTAGTCTATCATTATCTTCTTTTAACTTTTCATTTTCCTCTTTAGTTTTAACTAGTTGTTCTTTTAGAAGTGCACATTTTTGTGCAAGTGTGTGTGAATCAGATAATAGATTCTCAAATGCATCTTCTAATTCTTTGTATGCAGTAGGAGTATAGGTAATTACCTCATTTTCTTCATCATCACTTCCAGCCAAGAGGCATAAGTTTGCTTCTTCTTCTCCAGTATCTTCTTCTTCTTCTGAAGAGTTGTCTGAGTCATCCCAAGTTGCCATCATAGCTTTCCTTCTCTGGAAAGCCTTTGAATCTTTCTTTATCTGTGGATATTCTGATTTGAAATGTCCTGGCTTGTTGCATTCATAGCAGATGACTTGTGCCTTTGAGTTTTCAGCTTTCTGTCCTTCCTTCTTGAAGTTGAAACTTTTCTTTCCTTTGCCTTTTCTCCTTATCAGCTTCTGGATTTTTCTTGAGATGAAGGCAAGTTCATCATCCCTTTCTGATGATGTTTCATCTTCTTCAGAAGCATTAACTTTAGTAGGAGTCAAGTTGTTTCTTCTGGAAGTGCTTTCTTTTAAAGCAATGGACTTTCCTTTTCTTGGCAGTTCATCCATGAGTTCTTGCTCATGAACTTTCAGTGAACCAAGCAGTTCATCTAGCATTAGAACAACAAGGTCCTTAGCTTCTTGGATTGCTGTTACCTTAGGTCTCCATATCTTTGGAAGACTTCTAAGGATCTTTCTCACTTGCTCTTGGTTTGAATAGCTTTTTCCAAGAGACTTTAGGTCATTGATAATGATAGTGAATCTACTGAACATTTCATCAATAGACTCATGTTCAACCATGCTGAACATTTCATATTGATGAATCAATATATTGATTTTAGATTCTTTAACCTGGTCAGTTCCTTCATGGGCTATTTTAAGTGTATCCTATATTTCTTTGGCTGTTGAACAGCCAGTAACTTTGTCATATTCTCCCCTGCTTAGTGCACAGAGAAGGAAGAATTTGTCTTTGGAGTTCAGAAGATACTTCTGCTTATCTTCTGAGGTCCAATCTTCTCTGGCTTTTGGTTGAGGATCTTCTTGCTGTATTTCTGATTCTCCTTCTTTGGGCTGAGCAAGAATTCTGGTCCTTCTAGTTACTGGATGAAATTTCCCTTTTCTATAATATCCCAAAGGTCAATGTCTTGGGATTCTAGGAACAATTTCATCCTATCCTTCCAATAGTAGTAGTCCTTTCCATCAAATGCTGGTGGTCTATTTGTGGATGATCCTTCTGGTATGAACATTGCAGCTCCATGATTAGCCATTTCCCTTGATCTTTTCCTCTCTTACTGTTAAGTAAGTTCAACCCTAGAGGCAAGCTCTGGTACCAATTGAAGTTTTGGCTTCAATCACAAGAAGGGGGGTTGAATTGTGATTGAATAAATTTTATCTGCAATTTCTTTTGATACTTTTTCTGCTCAAGGGTTTGCCTTGGCTAAATATAAAGAAATAAACTTCCAGAAGGTAATGGTTAGCTTGTTTTAATTATTTAGAATATAAATCTCAAGTTAGGTAATGTGCAATAATAATAAAGAGGGAGAGTAAAGAAGATGACACATTGAAATTTATACTGGTTCACCTCTTCCAACCTGAGGCTACCTCCAGTCCCTACACCTGTAGGATTTTCTCACTCTTTCAAACAACTTACAATCTTCTTGGGTAACCTTACCACTAGTATTCTTTACCTGCCTCTTCAGGCCAACAACAACTCAACTAGCTCAGTTTTACAACTGATCATCAATTGCAGAACCTTCTGCAGAAGATTCACTACCCAGAATACTGCAAGTACCTTCTGCAGATTCTGTAACACCACTGAGATCACCTAATCTCAGTAAACCTGATAGGAAAACCTTTCCCTTACTGCTCAGAAGAGGGTTATGCACCTGCACACCTCTTTTGAGACTTTTACAATCAATATGAGAAAGAATAAAAACAAACAAGGCTCAAACTATTACAATACTTGCACAGCAGAAGCACATTGATGAGCCGAGACCCTCTCCAAAGCTTTTCAGACCAGAAAGCACTCTTATGAAGGAGAGAGAAATTTTTCCAGAAGACAGGAGCAATGAAACAACAGATTTATATGTTTCTTCTGGAGTGAGGTGAGTTCCAAGTGTGGATGAACTCTCCTTTTATAGAGGGCTGGAGCAAAATAGTCGTTGGGCAGCCAGCTAGGTCCAAGGAGATGTCCCTTTCTTTGCTGCAACAAGTACAACTTTACAGCTATCAAGTTTGACCAGCTCTTTCTTCTGCAGGGTTCCTTCTGCAGGCTGTTTTTGGGCCGTTTCTCAAGGCAATTCTTCTTCAAACAAGCTGAAACCTTCCAGTATAGTATTTTCACTTATTCTTGAGTTAATTGATCCATTGGAATCATGAGAAAATGAGAAGAAGAAGATTATTATGAATTTAGCCTTATTTGCATCTTCTGCAGCAATGCATTCCTTCTACAGGGCTTCTGGAACTTCATTCTTCTTCCAGATCTTCTTGATGTTCATCATTAGCTTGTTTGAGAGTATCTTTATGTTTATTGTACAATTGTCCTTAGAAGGTATAGAATTCAATTTGTTCTTTTTTTGTTCAAAAGACATTTTGTTTCTTCTGTACACTTAGTAACCTCAGGTTCTTCTTGGGAACAGCCATTCATCTTCTGATATTTGGTTTTACACCTTACAGAAGATGATTCAAATGTTTCTTGGCAGCTAGTAGAGAGCTTCTCTTTTGCTGCATTAAAATGAATCTTCCTTCTAAGTTAATTTTAATATAATTTCTTCTTTTCAAAGGCTATTCTTATCTTCTAGGGGATGACAAAGAACTTCTCATTGCTTTTCAGTATGTATTAAATATGTTTGTCACAGATTTGTCATTCCTGTCAAACCTAAGACATTCCTTCTTAAATAAGCGCCATTCCTTTCTTGCTTCTGTTGATCAATTTTACCTTCTGCAAGTGCTTACCTGTATCTTCTGAACACTCACTTGAACAAAATCATTAGTCTTTAAAGTTCAGAATTATTTCAAGTAAACCTTGATTGGTTGTCATCATTAAAACATTCTTTAAGCGATTCTTGGACCTTACATCTATAATATTATAATTGGCTAGATTTTTTGCAACTATTCATTGTGGGGTTAATTTTTTTATTGCTATAAGTAGTAAAGTTAAGAGATCTAATTTTAGCCTATAAGATATATAGATGGTATCTCACCTATGAGAAGCATAGATGGTAGGTTGATGAAAATGGGAAGTGTAAGGAGTACAAAAATAGAAAGAAAAAAATAAACAGAAAGAAGGTGAAAATGTAATTGGAAATGAAGAGAAAAATGAAAGAAAATTAGGGTCTGTTTGGTTTGCATTTTCATTTCCTATTACCATTTCCTGTTTTTGTTTTCTTAAATTTTACAAAGGAAAAACTGAAAATGCTGAAAATAAAAAATTGCCGTTTCCAGCATTTCCAGTTTTTTCTTTGTAAAATTTCATAAAACAAGAAACAGAATGAAAACAGGAAATGGAAAAAGGAAATGAAAATGCAAACCAAACATGCCCTTAAAGTGTTAAAGGAAGTGTAAAACAAACAAAAATTATTTTAGCAATAATTTGTTTAACAAATTGGTTTAACAAATAAAATTTGTTTTAGTATTAATTTGTTCCCATGTATTTGTTGAACATTTATTTCTAATATTCTCTTTGGATTTTAAAATAAAATATTTTTATTAAAATATAAAATTTCAATTACACTATGTTTGTTATGAGAGAATTAGAGGGGAGAGAATTCAGATGGAGAGAGATAGAAGTGAGATTGGAATTCAACCTGGTTTGATTGAAGGTGGAATGAGAAGAGAGATTAATAAAATAGGGTGGACCACAACTTTTTCAATCTCCCCATATTTGAAGAGAAATGAGAGAGGAAGGGATTATGTGCACAATTACAAAACTACCCATCAAAATATCATCACCTTTGTTTTTATTCATAGCACATAAAATAAGGTTATTCTTGTCCATTTAAATAAAATATCATTTCTCTCTTTCCTATTTCTCTTCTATTTTTTCCAAACCAAACAACCTCAAAATCTATCCCATTTCTCATCACTTTCACTCTTCTCTATTTCTATCTTCCCCATTTCTCTTTCTCTATCTCTCTTTTTAAACCAAACAGAGGCTTAATGTATATCCTTAAATTAATTTGTTTGGAAAAAAATATTTTTATTTCAGTGCAAATAAAATAAAATAAAAATGAAAAGATAATTAATTAAAAATTATTGTAATATTTGTCATGTATTATTTTTCAAATTAATTTTTGTTTTGTCGTTTTTCTTTAGTTTTGTACTTAAGCTTACAAGTATCCCCTATATACATTATATAGTTGTTCCTATGAGATATAAAAAAAATTGAATTTTAAAATTGAATTTGATTATTACAAAATTATTTTAATGATAATTGATGTGATAGGAAAGGAGAAATGAGATAGAAAGAAAATTGAGGTGTGAAATGAGGTGTAAAATAAGGAAATGTGAAAAAATTATTACCCTCTTTTAGAAATATTAAAAATTTGATAATCTATATTTGGGATGCGAGATGTATATGGAGGCCGGAGAGAGAGATAGAAATAATAAAATGAAGAGAAAGAAAATAAAAAGTGTTATTGAAAATAAAGAGAAATATGGAAAGAAAAAGAAAAAGAGAAGATGTGAAAAGAAATGTAAAATAAAAGATTGTGAAAAAATGATTACTTTTTTACGTGTTTAAAAATTTATTTAGTTAGTGACAAAGTGAATAGAAAAAGACAATGTTAATGGCCCAACCCCGTTGCATTTTTATTTCAGTTTCATTTAATAAAAAAATTTACATTTTTGTTCATTTTTTAAAAACTACATAACAAGTTTAATATGATGAAAATATGGAAAAATTTTAATCATTGGTAGGACCAAAACTGAAAAAGTTTTCATTCAAAATAAACTAAATGGAATTTGTTTCTTTAAACATTGTTAAAAAACATGATAAGTTTGCGAGGAAGACAAAAAAATTAGTTCCAACTCATTTTTTATAGTCTTTGCTTTGTATTAGTGGAAAAATATATCTATACTGAAACAAATTACTCTTTAACTCACTATTTGATTATTTATATTTTTTTATAATTATAAAAAATATTGAATTATAGTGGCTACATTTTTTATAATTAGTGGCTAGATTTTTGGAAACTATTCATTGGGGGGTTAATTTTTCTATTCCTATAAGTAATAAAGTTAAGAGATCTAATTTTAACCTATAAGATGTATAAATGGTATCTAAGCTATAAGAAGCATAGATGGTAGATTGATGAAAATGGGAAGTGTAAGGAGTACAAAAATAAAAAGAAAAAAATAAAGAGAAAGAAGGTGAAAATGTGATAGGAAATGAAGAGAATAATGAAAAGAAAATTAAAGTGTTAAAGGAAGTGTAAAACAAACAAAAATTATTTTAGTAATAATTTGTTTAAAAAATTGGTTTAACAAATAAAAATTTGTTTTAGTAATAATTTGTTCCCATGTATTTGTTGAATATTTATTTCTAATATTCTCTTTGAATTTTAAAATAAAAATATTTTATTAAAATATAAAATTTTATTTAAAGTATATCTTTAAATTAATTTGTTTGGAGTTTTTTTTTATTTTAGTACAAATAAAATAAAATAAAAATGAAAAAAATAATTAATTGAAAATTATTGTAACATTAGTTTTTGTCATGTATTATTTTTCATATTAATTTTTGTTTTCTCGTTTTTCTTTAGTTTTGTACTTAAGCTTACAAGTATCCTCTATATACATTGTATAGTTGTTTCTATAAAATATAAAAAAATTAATTATTATAAATTTATGTTAATGATAATTGATGTGATAGGAAAGGAGAAATGAGATAGAAAGAAATTTGAGGTGTGAAATGAGGTGGAAAATAAGGAAATGTGAAAAAAATTATTACTCTTCTTTAGAAATATTAAAACTTTGATAATCTATATTTGGGATGCGAGAAGTATATGGAGGCAAGAGAGAGATAGAAAGAATAAATGAAGAGAAAAAAAAATATAAAAAGTGTTATTGAAAATGAAGGGAAAGATGGAAAGAAAAAAGAAGAAGATAAGATGCGAAAGGAAATGTAACATAAAAGAGTGTGAAAAAATTATTACTTTTTTATGTGTTTAAAAATTTATTTAGTTAGTGACAATATGAATATAAAAAGACAATGTTAATGACCTAACCCCGTTGCATTTTTTTTGGGTTTCATTTAACAAAAAAAATTACATTTTCGTTATTTTTTTAATAACTAAATAACAAGTTTAGTATGATGAAAATATGGAAAAATTTTAATCATTGCTAGGACCCAAAACGAAAAAGTTTTCATTCAAAATAAACTAAATGGAATTTGCTTCTTTAAACATTGTTAAAAAACATGATAAGTTTGCGAGGAAGACAAAAAATTAGTTCCAACTCATTTTTTATAGTCTTTGCTTTGTATTAGTGGAAAAATATATCTATATTGAAACCAGTTACTCTTTAACTCACTATTTGATTATTTATAATTTTTTATAATTATAAAAAAATTAAATTACAGTGCATACCATAATAACTTAATTGTTGAGATGGCGAAAGACATTCCTCACCCCATTTTAAATTATTTTTTTTTTTGAAATATCCTGCCATTTTTCAAATTTTCTTTTTCTTCAATCTCTTTGATCATAAAACATGAATTATAGGTTAAAAAGTACAATATTATTTAAATTTAAATATAACATGGCATATTGAAATAAAAATTCCCAAATATACTTCTATTTTAGTGTTAATCAATATATCAATTTTTGGTGTGTTGAAAGCAAATTCTTCATTCTTTAGTTGGTCCAAATTCTTTATTATAAAAACTCAACTTTAGTATAATCACATTTTTTTTATGTTCTTAATAAGCAATAATAATTAAAAAATATTAGAATCAATTATGTTCTTTTCAAAGATCTTGTTCATGGCACTAAGCCATAAGTCTGCCGCTGCTGGGTCATACGCCCCACTGAAGGCTGGGGAATGGTGTTTCCTGAACTCAGCTAACCCCTGAAGAAAAGGGTCTGACATAACCATAGGTGGAGGAGTACCGGTGGTCTGCCTTTGCAAGGCCTGAAGAACTGCAGCATTAGAAGTTGTTTGCTCTCCCAGGATTTGAGTGAGCATCCGGAGGGCTACCGCCACGAGATCCTGAGATTGATCCGGTGAGGGAGGAGGTGTGTTGGCTCGAGGACGCCCTCTCCTACTGCTAGCCATGGTCCTATACACATTATTAAGAAATATCCAGGTGATCAGTCTATCAATTCCCTAATAATGCATACCAGACTATAACTAACTTAAGGAGTAACACATAACCGCAGTCCAATTGGATTGAACTGCTCTGATACCAAAATGTAACGTCCTAATTTCTAAATTCAGAAATAATGCCTGTTGGGAACACTATTTCCAAATTCGTGAAATCATTTCGTTCATTTCGCGTATTGGCATACAACATAAATCGCTTAAGTAATCCAACACTTATTAAAGCTCCAAACATTTCATACATGAAACAAGGTAATAACCATAACATAGGTTCGCCACACAAGCTCCAATTCGATACAAGTAACCATAATAACATAACAACCAGCTAAATATAGAAAACATAGTAAGGTGTTAAACTATCCATGTCATACAACTCCTACTGATCATCTCCATCCTAAGGAGTATCCTGCACAATTGAAAATATTGTTCCCACGGAGTGGGGTGAGACTAGAGGTGTCAATTTGGGTTGAGCTCGGTGAGCCAACCCGGCCCAACCCGACTCACCGGTGGGTTGGGTTGGTAAAATATAGGCTCACATTTTCACGGGTCAAAAGTGGGTCAACCCACTTAACTCGTGAGCCAAAGCGGGTTTGAGTCGGGTTAAGGTGGGTTGGCTCACTTTTCAATTTTTATTTATTTTATATATTTTTAAGTCATTTTTATAATTTAGACAGTCCACGGTACGCGTCAGGGATGCTGTTCTGATTCTGATTACGGGCTTGATTGATCTCGTCCAACGTCTGCTGCTGGTTCTCTAGCACGTTCACGATTCTCCCCAGAAGATCGTTCATCACAGGGTTACCTCTTCCTGCCATGGAACCCTGCATTCACAGAACAATTCAGCTTCTTCCGTTTCATGCAGAACCATTAAAGCAAGAATGAGTAACGCTACACACAGATCCTCATATTACTACCCTTATATAGCTAGTAATACAAGAGCAAACAATTCACACAAGGCAAACAATTTATACAAACAAACAATCAACACAGAGTAAACACAGAGAGAAGGGTATTATAGACCATACCCGAGGCCGAAAGGAAAGAACAACTCTGATACCACCTAATGCGACACCCCTAGTTCTACCACTAAGAATATCACATGTATTACACGTGACCAACGAACTTACTATTTTTAAAACGTTAAAAATGAGGAATTATTATTTTTTTTAAAAGGATTTAGTTGTCGTCAACCTATTACATTTCTAATTTCCTTTTAAGTATTTATGAAATATCCTTCCCTTAATCTGAAACTCGTCTTCCGAAAATATCTAGACAGTTATTTCCTCGCACACATACACAACATACACGCAACTATAACATCACCATAGGGAAATAGAAACATCATAAAATATATACATACATACATGACAGTAGTGTACTCAAACCATACTAGTCCAACTCATCATCTCCCGACTCAGCAGTGAGCACCCTACTGTTGCTCCTCCCAGCGTCTCCGATGGTAATCATCCCAAAATCCTCTGAGGGATCGTCGCTAGAAGAATCCTCCTCCTGCTCCTCCTTAGGGTCCTCCTCTGGATCCTCCTCAGGGGCCTCCTCCTCCTCCAAGATGTCGTCAATCACAATCAGACCTAACTCACTTGTGATAGAGCGGCCATGCGCATCAGGATGCATAGGCTGGGAATCAGATGCCTCAGAAGAAGGTGAGTACCTAGGGGAGTCTGGTCCGACCATATCAGCCATCCGAGATGATCGCGAAGACGACGAAGAAGCGGGGGCGACGACGTGAAGGACGAAAAGTAGTATAGCACACCAAGTTAGGTGGCGTTGGAAACTCGAGTGTCACAGGTACAATGAAATCCAACTCTGGTACAAGCGGGAGTCCGGGATGAGTAATGATGACGCAGAATTCCCCAGTAAACTCGCATCTACGATGGATGTCCGTCACCCTCCATGTTCCCCTCGGCATCCACCGCAGTCGCACTTGCATCGATGTCATAGCTGAAGTCTTCGATACCAGCTATCGACGTAACGAGAAGAATATGACAACAAAAGATAGAAAGGAAGGGTGAGAACATCGCATGAACTCACAGCACGTAGGATACAGTAAACTAGAGCACACACACAGGATATCCACACAATTCAATCAACAATGAATACAATTTATATTATCATGATGCATATAGACTAATGCATGAGGGCCCGGGGAAACATCACCATCCGCAGAGCACACAACAACTGCCCGACCATATATGTACAACGTATCAGGAGTTAGAGTCTGTACTAGCAATCAGTACAAGGAGCATTGCTCATTCATTTTCTTTTGGCCAAATTCTTTTATGCGTCCTTTCAGACAATCTCAAATGACCCCAAAACCATGAGAGCGACAGGATAACTAAGCTTGTACCCCTTCAGACTCGACAGTAGGGAGCTAGCCTACGTCTCATGATGTCCTTTCTGGAACTCGAGTATCCTCAGGGCCGACGTCCCATTCGAGGACCCGCTGGCGTTCTTTGCAAAACCCAGTGCACCCTTCCCAACCAGTTTCACACTGTACCAAAGTGTCACTGCCATATTATGGTCATAAGGTTTTCAACCTTGAACATTATCGATGCTTTATGATGCATGTCACACAACAATGCTTCTCAGCATACACAATCCTTACAAGCAAAGCCCATCGAATCATTCTACGTCACCACTTACCCGCGGTACGGCCCGATTCAATGTCTTTCCTTCAAGGAAGCCAATCAATGCTTTCTCAGCATACACAGTCCTTACAGGCAAAGGCCATCGAATCATTCTACGTCACCACTTACCCATGGTACGAACCGATTCAATGTCTTTTCTTCAAGGAAGCCAAACCCCATCTTGGGTTGGAACCGCACTCTCTCACTAAGCTTCTCAAGTTTTATGCAAAAAGAGTATGTTGGTTATAAACTTTTAAGGTAGTTTGTACTAATGTTTTTCCTTAAATTAACAATCATTTTCACTTAAGTCCAATAGATTACTAAGACTTATGACTGTGTTTTATGAATAGTGTTACCTATCTTAATTCTTCTGGTATGTCTAATTAAGATTAGGTTTAACACTTAATTGTAATTAGTCTTCATTAACTAAACTATAATCAATCCTAATTTCTTCCTTAATCTTGGATTAAGCTTTTTAATTTCATTTGATTAAGGTTAATCATAATTAATAAATTCTTACTCATCATTAAGGCTTAATTACTTAATTAATGCCTCATTAGTAATTAGTGAAAAATTAGTCTTCCTTAAGGTTAATTAATTTTAGCCTTAATTAATTATTCTTTACTTAATTAACTTAAGTGAATTATATTAATTAACTTAGATAATTAAATTAGCTAAGCCCACTAATTTAAATTTTAAGCTTTAATTTATATGGTGGATTAGAGTTGAAGTCCAACTCTAATCTATGCCCAATTTCATAAATTGTTTTGGGTTGATTTTTAATGAGTCTTTGACTCTCCTTTTGAGGATTTTAGGCCTGAACCAAGGGCCCAAAGTTTGAATGACTCTTAGGAGCCCATTTTTACACATGACAAGTCAAAATGTTGACTTTTGTGATGACTTTTATTTGGATTACACTTGAAATCCGAATTTAATTCTTTTGGTATTTTAAAAAATTTATTATTTAATTAAAAATCCTTTTTTTGTAAATTTAGTGTTTTAACCTATTAGACTATTAAGGCCCAAAAACATGTTTTTCAACTTCACTTGACCCTTTTAAAATCAAAATGAATTCTTGATGAGTTTCATCAAGAACAACCTCAAGAACATCAAGAACACCTTGAATGTTCACCAAAACACCAATTTTTCCAACAACATCCAAACTTTACCAAATTTCAACACCATCATCAACAAGCATTATCAACAACCAATATCATGCTAATTCATCCAAAATCATCCTTACACACATTCAAGTTCATAACTTTATTTCTAAGCTCATAAACACCATTTTTCAAGAATCAAACATCCAAAACAAATTCATAAATCCAAACAACCTCATGCATGTTCATAGATCCATCATCAAAACACATTTCCATCATCAATTAAAATTTTAGAAACATGCAGCCCTTTTATTTCAAAATAGCCGAACCATATAGGGGGAAAAAGAGAGAATTTTTTTCAAACAAAAACATGGTTTGCATGTAACCCAAAACATCATCCAAGCATTTTTCAAGCATCAACGACAAATTACAAACACCATGCAAGGCTATAATGAAATAGCCGAACCTTATCTCCCAAGAGATAGGTTCCAACAACCCATTTTTCAAGAGAAAAACAAGATCAAAGACAAGGATCAAGGGCAATCCTTGACTCTAGTCACCAATCCTACTAGAGTTCAAGTTCTCCCCCTCTTTACCTAAGGAATTTCCTCAAGAATAAGGTGCAGCAACAACTCACAAAACAGCTCCAAAGATCCTTCCTTTGATCACCAAACTCGAGCTTTCAAGGCTTGGAGGCTTGGTGTTTAAAGCTTTGGTTCAAAGATGGAACCTTGGCTTGAAATGTTTAATGGAGATTGAAAAATTTTGGGAGAGAAATGGGAGAAAGCTCACGGCCAAGGGAAGAAGAGAAAGAGAGAAATGAGAGAAAAAACTAAGCTTTGCATGTGTGGGAAAGAAAGAGAAAAGGTGAGTTTTGGAGTTTTAAATTCCATAAAGGCTACTTGTCTTGGAGAAAAAGAAAGAAAAGACAAGTGGCTTCCATGCATGGCTCTCCACATGCACGGCTTGCAAGAGAAGTCAAGGGAGGGTCTGTGCAATTTTTCTGGCCCGGATCAAGAATATTCGGGCCCGGTTCAAGAGACGGCAGGGGCAAAAGGTCATTTTTCACAGAAAAATTCCAAAATCCCCAAAAGTTCTAGAAAAATAGGAAATTCATTCCTAAACCAAAAATATAATTTTGATGATTAAAAATAATTTTAATCACTCAAAATTCAATAAAACACACAATACGGCAAAACGGTAAAAACGCGGGTGTTACAAGGTGAGCCGACTCGCTTAACCCACCAACTCGCGGTGGGTCGAGCCGGGTTGGTATTTTTTCAGCTCACCAGAAAAGCGAGCCAACCCGGATCGGCTCACTTTTAGCCTAACCCGTGGTGAGCCAACCCGCGTGAGCCGGGTTGGCTCACTTTGACAGCTCTAGGTGAGACCAACGTCCCAGTGAGCATGAACAAAGACACACCAAGGGGGACATACAGGAAGTTATCATGCATCTCAGACAACCATCATAATCAAACAACAATTTCACATCAATCAAGCACAACCCAATAATAATAAAGCTGATAAATGCATGTCTGTGAAGTGTTGTAACCCGACACCCGGGGTCTTTTCACTGTAACATGACTGTGATTGAGCGCTCGACCATGAATCCAAGGACTGTCGTCCAGGGAAACCTGAAATTAAGTCTTATCTGAATATGATGCGCACATAACTTGATTTATTATCATGATTGAGGATCCCCCATCTTCCCCTTGGCCGAGAGGTCGATGAGTTCACCTCGTCTTTCTTAAACGTGATTGCCCGAAGGCCTGAGTTAGCCCGGAGGCCCTGAAATGGCTATAATCCCTTGATAACTTAATACATGATTTCATAACTGGGATGGCCAAAGGCCCTTGATTTCGTAATGACATGGTCAAAGTGCATAATATAATACTCATTCAAGTAGTCTATCCTATGGTTCACGTAAATCATATACCAAACAACCATCACATTTACACTACCTAGGTTTATCTCAACATACACATCAAGATTAAATGAAAGAAAGGGAGAGACGGATAGGGGATCATGCTCTGAAATTCATACAGCAAACATACAAACAATCACACCCACTTGAGGGTCGAGAAAATGAAGAATGAACGGAAGATGGGAAGCGTTGGAGGTGAGTAGATTGATGGGGGACTTGATCTTGGAGAGTAGAAATCGTTCTTGATCTTCGCTGGGGCGTTCTCTCACTAAAACCTCTCTTTCTCTCTCTGGAAGAATGAAGAACGGAAGAAAAAACTGAGTGGGAAACTGACTCATCGTGTTTTTAAAATTTTGTAACCGTCTTCTCGCTCAAGCGAGATTTTAGCTTGAGCGAGATGGTCATTTTAGCTCAAGCAAGCCATTTAGCTTGAGCGAGAATGCTCATGAAAATACACCTTCTCTGGAAGATTTTCACTTAAGCGAGAACTGCTAGCTTGAGCGAAAATCATCCAGAGAGCAACACAATTTGCCCTGTGTCTCGCTTAAGCGAGATTCTCGCTTGAGCTAGACTTGCAGAATAAAAAATTCTAAAGTTTTTGCTGCATAATCCGCTTAAGCGAGACCTTCTCGCTTGAGCGAAAACCCTGATATTTGAAACCCTGATTTTTGCCTCTTAAGCTTTTCCTTATCAATTCCTTGCTTCATCCTATCCATGTTATAAATTTCCTATGAACTAAAGTCTTAAATAGTGTAATGTTACATTATCAATGTTATTATACACAAAAAGTCATTTACGTAATTTAAATATTAATAATTTTTACTAAAATTTATTAGACAAAAGACTGAATTCAATACGGTAATGAATTTATGAATGAGATTTGAAGTTTATTAAAGTCAAGATGTATTAATTTATAATTAAAATTAGCATTCCCCATGCATCGCACGAGTAAAATACTAGTTAGAGTCAAATTGAGGGACTAAAAACATATTTAACCCTTAAAAATCTTATAAAAATATTTTTTTTATTTAATAAAACTTTCTTTTATTTTTAAAATAGACTAAATTTTGTTAAGAAAAATAGATATATCATCTAAGACCTTATATATCTTAAAAATAGGTCCTCCATTGATTATGAATATGATTTTTCTGAGTTTAATAAATATATATTATATAAAAGTTTTATATTATCTTTTGATATGAAATTTTTTACATCAATAATGCGTATCCGTTGTTTTTTATTAGAGATCTTCATTTAGGGGTTGTTCATAACTAATTCAATCAAATGTAAATTGTAAAATTAAAATCGTACAATAAAAAACTGAAAAAACTAATTTTTTTATTGAATTGGATTGATTTTCGAATCTTATGTTGACAACCAATATAATTCAATCCAAATCAAAACATGAGGAGAGAGCTCAGATTCTCCCTTGACGCTGGAGCAGAATGCATATAAAGCTCTGGTGAGCTTGGGATAGATAGGTTCTGAGAGACTGAGATAGTCTTCCCTGTAACGTCCTAATTTCTAAATATGAGAATTTAGCTCGTTGGGAGCCAAATACCCGAATTCCTGAAATTATTTCATGCCATTTTAATATCGCAAATCCATACATCATATAACGCTTAAGTCCCCAACGATTAATTAAACAATATATGAGAAACACCAATTGGAATAAACATACATAGTAATTCCATTACGACTACAATTTGTCCAATACATAGCAATCAGTTGAGGATACACCCATACATGTGTTGTAACAAAATAGAAGGCTCAAGATACACATGTACAATCATGTCCCCTCAAAAGAATACATATCAGTCTCATCATCAAGGCATGCATATCAACAAAATATAATCTTAAGCCATCCTCAAAATTCATCAAAATAAAGCTCCACGGCTCCATGCTCAAGGACCAGTGTGGGGTCGAACCAGCGCAACTAAAATGTAGTCCACAAAACGTGTGGTGAGATAGGAGTCTCGGTGAATATAACTATGCAACATGCAGTGTGGGGGAAAAACAAGAAAATGAATGCAACAGAGTCAATAAAATGACTACATCATAATAACTCATCTCAATTGTAAAATGGGTGTGTATGACCTGCATTACTCAGCAGACAAGGTTTTATCATTATATAACTGTGTGGCTAGACCTGAGCTCAGACTATAGGGAACGCCTTCCCTGGGTACTAATCACCCTTAATCATTGTGGGCCAAAACCCGAATCCAATGTTATAAAACTCGGACCGACGATCGACTCGGTCAAGGTATTGGGTCGCTAGGTCACTGGTCCAACCAGTGAGTCACTGGTTGAACCAATTAAACCGGTATATATTAAAGTTTATAAATTTATTCTAAAATATTAAGGTTTATACAAAAGAAAAAAGTAAAATATTAACAGTATAAACCAATATTTTCAAAATTAAAATAATTCAAATAGTAAATATATTTTAAAATTCTATATAATATAAAATAATAAGTAAATATGTTAATAAAATAATACGTGATAATCAAATAATGTGAAAATATAATCAACTTTAATAATATATTATAACTTAAAAATATATTTAGATTATATAATTGTTTAAACATATATTTTATTATATGAAATATATTTTATATATGTTTTACGATTCTATTGAGCAACTTTTTATCTATTTAAAAAAGATAATGAATTGTTTTGGAACTTAACATAATAATACTAAATTCTGGAAGTGCATGTCAAGAGAAACATACAAATAATAAAATATGCACATATATTATTAAGCGATCACTCCAGTGTGATGGTCAAGCTGCACCTCCTCAAGCCTCGCATACCGTGCTCGAATCCTCAGGGGGACATATTTTACAACTTCAGATGCACACAATTTCAAAGACGCAGCGCCGCTCTTCAACCCGTGAACCGTACGAGTTTGGCCGATTTGACCGGTTTGCAACCGGTTTGATGATGTCAGATCCGGTTCGAGAGTAGAACCGATCCTATGAGCCTGCCCGGACCGGCCACTGGTCTGGTTCACGGTCGAACCGGCCGGTCCGATCCGGTTTTATGAACACTACCCGAATCTTAAGTCAAGGACCGAAGTCCAAATTCATTTTCCAATCTATTAACTAGGGCCAATGGCCATGGTAACATGCTCAATTCAACACAAGTTGCATGAATAAGGTAATAAGGCTAAGGGAAATCATTCTCAAAATCAGTAAGCCCTAATTTGGGGAAGATCCCCTCATACATTTCTACTCTATAATACCAACAAGATGCAAATAAATAAACAATCCAACAGATAAACATTCACAAGCAAGAAGGTAAGGGAGTAGAGTTCATGGAGGGAGGAACACATTACAAAAGTGGGGGTGTGTGAGCTAAAAAGAGAGTAGAGTTCATGGAGGGAGGAACACATTACAAAAGTGGGGGTGTGTGAGCTATACTCACCTCGAAAGCTAAAATGGAGAAGGGGAAGGAGGTTGAAGAAGGTTGGGTGGGAGGATTCTATTCTTGGCTTGGAAGGCTTCCCTCTTGCTCCTAGGTTTGCTTCTCACTCTAGAATTCCTCTCTCTAGAACATTTATGGAGAAATAAATGTGGGTAAGGGTTTCTGCGATTCTGTTTTAAAAACTGATTTTGCGTTCGCTCGCTCGAGCGAGCATTAGTTCACTTGAGCGAGCAAAATACCTGCATCTCTGAGTTGGGGCTCGCTCAAGCGAGCACTTGCTCACTTGAGCGATGGACGCCTAGTAAAACACCATTGCTTTCTGACTTTGAGCTCGCTCGAGCGAGTGCAAAGTAAGAGAGCACCACTAAATTTACTACCCTTGCTCTCTTGAGCAAGCCCTGACTCGCTTGAACGAGCATATCAGTAACCAGAAAATCATATCAGTAAACTAGAATCCAATTCTCTCCTGATAGCGAGCCTTGACTCGCTTGAGCGAGTACCAAGTCAGAGAGCATTTTGCCTTTAAAAACACTTGCTCACTCGAGCGAGCCCTGCTTCGCTTGAGCGAGCACACCAGAATGAAATTTTTCCGGTTTGCTGCATAAACCAGTCCCTCTTCACTCAAATTTTACCAAATCACTTCCTTTCCTCCTAAAACATATTCCACTACTATTCCACTACCTTCCTCTCAACAAAGCGCTCAGTATACTTGGCTTCCACCAAGTCATTTTCAAAAAGATTGTTGAGTCTCAAAAATGTTTAAGAAATTAATAATGTTTTAAGTCTCATAATCCTAAGTTTTAATGCATAACAAATTTGGTTAAAGTATTCTGAAAAATAGTACAAATTTTCTTAAAGTTATTTTCTGTATTTCAGCAACCCTATGAAAGAGCAACCCTCCAAAGCAAAGCAACCTTCTGAAGGAGTGGAACTCTCTGAAGAGTTGGGACCTGCTGAAGTAAATCAACCCTCTGAAGAGATGTACTATCTGAAACATGAAGAACTGCTGAAGACATTCCAACGTGGCATTTCGTCTAAAATCAGAAGGCTTTCTGTTCAAGATTTAAATGCATCCTCAACATCTTCTGCAACATGTCTTATTAAGGAAAAATTACAGAGTCATTTTTGAACGAATTTGAATCATCTTACCAGAAAAGGAAACCTCTGTATCATAGTACCTGCAGTGTGTCAGAACTGAATCATCCCTGCACACCTGCACTGTTCAAAGTCAGAAGCTATCAGAAGATTGTCTCACAACGGATCTTATAGCATTTAATGCTATTTCTCAATGGTGAATTTAGCAATCTTCAACGAACTTAAATTTATCTCTATATATAGCTTCGTGAAGGACTTCAAAAGTGTGAGAGAAGATATTGAATCAAGCCAAAACGCTGCAAAAATCTACGCTACATACTCTCTGATTTATTGTACACAAAACTTCACTTATCCTGTACAAGTGTTTTCTGTTTAAGTTAGTTTTAGAACCACAGGAAACACTAGGGGGGTTGAATAGTGTTTTATAATTCTTTACATATTTTTATGAAAACCTTTAAAACAAGCAAACTGTTTGTGAAAAGATATGAGCAACCTTCCGAAACTGGGGTTTTCAGCAACTTGCTAATGTGACTTAGCAGGTTGAGTAAAATGCTTTTGAAATATTTTTGCGTGATAGAAAGATTGTTTTGCTGCGTGAATTTATAAAATCACTTTTCAGAACCCTCCTTAGTTAGTTAAAACTGAAAGAAAAGAGATAAGGGTTGAGAAAACTTAGCCAAAGAATTTATCCTGGTTCACCCACTAACACAGTGAGCTACGTCCAGTCCCAGGGAAAACTCACCACTGGATTTTCCACTATCTGAACAGGTACAAGTATTATTTGCTCCCAGCCTCTTCAGGCTAAACACCAAGTATTCTTTGGACACAGCCTCTCCAGGCTAAACAACAAGTATTCTTTGGACACAGCCTCTTCAGGCTAACAACAACACATATTCTTTGATTCTCCAAGCCTCTTCAGGCTCTCAGACACTTTACAATGTTTACAATGAATGTATTGTTCAAGTTCCTAAAGAACTATGAACACAAGAGATCTAGTACAAAGGTTTAACTGAGTAGGACTCATGATACAAATGATAAGAAACCTAAGTACAGATAATTGGAGTGTTACTACAAAATTTTGGTAGAGTTTTGACTTGGTATAAATCTTCTCTTTACTGGGCCTTCTCACTCGATTTCTTAATCTTTTCTCTTGGGCATCGCCTCTGCACTTTCAAAGACTTTCAAGAATCTATTTATAGAATCCAAAAATGTAGTCGTTGAAGATAACATATATTCGTTGAGAGACAATCTTCTGATAGCTTTTGACTTGACTACACTAGGTGTGCAGAGATAGTACGATTCTGACACACAACAGGTACAGAGGTTCCTTTTTCATGTACTATGTTTCATGAGACGCAAAAAGAACTCTGTAAAGCTTCCTTTTTGTAGACGTTGGCAGAAGACGTTTAGAGACCTTTAAGTCTTTGCGCAGAAAGCCTTCTGACTTTGACAGATGCTACGTTGAACGCTTTCAGTAAGACTTCTTAGCTTATCAGATGATACACATCTTCAGAAGGTTGGATAATCTTCAGCAGATCCACAATCTTCAGAGAGTTCTTCATTTCAGCAGGTTGGTCAACTTCAGAGAGTTGCTTCTTTCAAAGTTGCTGAAATACAAAGACAAACTACCTTTCTCAGTAGAATCTGTTTTCACGCAATCAAATTTGTTAAACATTAAAACCAAGGATAATGAGTCTTGAATCCAATTTGAATACTTAAATTGATTTTGAGACTCAATAGTTAGGAACTTGTTTAGTTCAGTAACTTTAGAAAATTTCTTTGTAAACACTATTAAGTGTCTGAGAGCTTGAAGAGGCTTGGTGGAAGAAAGAATACTCGTTGTTGAGCCTGGAGAGACTTATGGAAGAAACAATACTTGTTGTAGAGCCTGGAGAGGCTTGACTGTAAAAGAATACTTGTTGTTGTAGAGCTTGAAGAGGCTTGATAGAAAATAATACTTGTAATCTCTTAGATTAGTGAAAATCCATAGCTAGTTGGCTTTGGGACTGGACGTAGCTCACAGTGGAAGTGAGTGAACCGGTGGCTAAGTCTTCTCTTACCCTTATCTCTTTACATTTGGTTTATACTAACTTGAAGGGTTAGAAAATTGTTGTTTTATAACTTAAAGCTGAAAAACTATCTTACCAGATTGAAAAACAAGTTTCCCAAACAGTTTTATTGAACCTGCTAAAGTGACTTCAGCAAGTGTAAAACTCCCAGTTTCAGCAAGTTGTAAAAATCTATTTGTGAAAGGTACTACTTGTGAAAGGTTTTCCAAAATTAGTTTGAAAATTATAAAACACTATTCAACCCCCTTCTAGTGTTTACTGTGGTTTCTACAAAGATCAGATTAGAAGGAGAGTCTCTTCTTCTCCTTGCTAACTTCCACCATTTTTTCCTTTCCTTTGGTGGAGGGGGAGGCCTGATTTAAGTCAACGTGAGCAGGAGATCTGGGAGCTGAGGTTTGGACAACGTTTGAAGCTATTCTCCTAGACTTCCTGGGAGGTGACTTGGTTTTGGATGGAGGCTAAGACTGGGCTTGAGTATACTCAAAGTCAGTGCTAGGCTAAGGAGTAGGAAACCCAGTGAGTCTCTCTTGGCTAGAGGTGATGGCATCGTAGGAAGCAGAACAATCAATAAACATGTTGATGAGTACTGGAGAGGAGGATGAAGATGAGAGATGAGAAGAAGGTTTCTTGATTGCGGGGAGTTTGATACGCATGACGTGAGAGAGGTTTAAGAGAGTTTGAGACTTTTATAGAGTGAGAGAGAAATAGGAGAGAACCAGCTTGGAGAGTGATGAGATTCTGGCAAGCGTACCAAAATTTCAGCAGTATAATAGTAAGTAAGAGTATCGTATCCACAGGGAACGGTTCAACTTATAAAGATTAGTGGTCACAACTATCAAGTAAGAAAATATGGTTGTTTGTTGAGAATTATGCAAGTAAATAAAATTGAACTCAAATGAGAGAGATAGAGACAATTACTTGGACTAGGATTGAACTTCGTCTCAACGCACCCCTTTCGTATGTGAACCCCAAGAATATTTATGAATATACAATTATAATATTGAAGCAAAAATTAAAGTTATTTTACCTTGGTCTCCATAGTGATAAATTACCCCGGATTAAAGATAAATTTGTTTACGCTATTAATTCACCCTGGTCTCCACAGTCGCAAATTAAGTGTTTTTACCAATCAGAATTCAAGTTTCCTATGTCTAGGCTCCTCCAAACTCGCTATTGATTTTTATAGAACCACCTCTCGAGTGCGCCCCACAAAACCAACCTATAATTCCGACACAAAGGCGGAAGCTAAGCATTAAGAACAGATAAGAAACACCAATATTATAAAAACAGGGATTCATAAATAATAAAGAGAATTCACATACAATCGGGGATTGAATCAACTACATTCAATCCTATCGAGGAGTTTATCTACGCATGGTAGCCATTACAACCCAACGGAGAAACTGTCACACTTTTCTCCAATCCTAGCTCTGCTCTGCCGTCTCCCAAAAAGCTTCCATGATCTGTACAAAAGGGTCCTATTTATAGATGAAGGAAAGCTATCTTAAATATGGAAGGAATCTATTTTGAAAACAGATCTAAAAACAAATCCGCGCAGCTGCGCTTCACCTGCGCTCAACGCAAGTGAAGCGCAGGTTACAGAATGATGCGCTCCAATATGCGCTCAGCGCAGATGAAGCATGGAGCGCGTAACAGATTATTCTGTTTCCTCTTAATCTCAACCAGATTACAAGTATTCTTTTACAGTCAAGCCTCTTCAGGCTCTACAACCAAGTATTCTTTTTCAGTCAAGCCTCTCCAGGCTCTACAACCAAGTATTCTTTTTCAGTCAAGCCTCTCCAGGCTCTTACAAACAAGTATTCTTTAGACAACAAGCCTCTCCAGGCTCAAAAATAGTTTTACAGAGAAAAGATTGTTTAAGCTCTAAAACTAAACCAGTTTGAAGCTTAAACTGTTACAATGTACAAATAACCGAGGTATACTCAGAATATATGAAATGATGTACAAAGAAATTTTTATCAGAGTATGTTTTACAGAGTAAAACTAGCAACGTTTTGTTTCTCTTGAAACGTAATCTCTTGTTCTTCTCTGCTCGTTGTTGTTCTATTGTGAAAGATCTTCAGATGAAAGGTATTTATACCCAATCTTCAATCCGTTGAAAATTCACCGTTTAGAGATAGCATTTAATGCTTTTTAATCCGTCGTGAGACATGCTCTTGAGCATTCTGTGCGTTCTGAAACTTTTCTGACAACGTCCAAGGTTGCTGCTGACAAAAGCTGCCACAACTGTTGCTGCAAAAACCGCGCTGCAGAGATTTCCCAAATGGTGTATGAAATTCAAACAACCCAGGAAAGGTCTCTGTGTCTTTGCCAAAATAAGCCTTGAAAAGTTGCGTGCAGCAGGGAGAGATTTGACTCTTCAGAACTTCTGACAAGTCTTCTCACAACTTCAGCAAGATGTGCCACGTCATAAAATACGACTTCAGACGACTTCAACACTTCAGACGGGTTGAACCTTCAAACGACTTCAACACTTCAGACAGGTTGAACCTTCATACGGTCTTTATTAAGATTAAGGTGGCTTGCTGAAATCATAGATAAAACATTAAAAATATATGTATCCATGATAATTCTTTTAACCAAATTTGTTAAACATTAAAACTTAGGGATTGAGTTGTTTTAAATCATCATAATCTTCCTTATGATATTTTTGAGACTCAACATTCTCCCCTTTTTTAATGATGACAAATTTGCTTAAAATAAATAAATCTGAAAGGAGTTTTAAATTATCATAAGTGTAATATAAGTATAACTTCCCCTCAGATAAATACTTCTCAGGTCTAACAGGTTCTGATATTTCTCAAATACTCCCCCTGAGACCTGTAACCACTTCAGATTCAGATTTGTTAGATTTTAATACTCCCCCATTTGTCATCAATCAAAAGGGAACTTCAGAGCAATAATCACAAATCAAGATCAAGAATAACAATCAGATCAAACAATATAATCAAAGCAAACAGAGTTTATAAAAACACATGATACCAACAACTGATTGTATTAAAGCCATGTTCAGACAAAACAACAAAATATAGAATCTGAAAATTAACACAAGACTGAAATAACATTAGACTAGCTACACATCATAGACTATCCGTTATTCTTCTTTAGCAAGGCTGCTATTAGTAAAGCAGAAATCTCTTCTTTAGCCTTGTCAATCTGAGAGATAACAGTAGCCTTCAGTTCTTCTTGCCTAGTTCTGATCTGCAACTGTTCTTGGAGAATCTGATCCTGTTTAGCAACCAGATCAACATTCTTCTTCTCGAAGCTCTTGACTTGCAGTTTCAGTCTCCTGTTCTCTTCTTCGAGGTCCTTCTCAACCTCATATAGCACAATCTCGATGCACTCATGATAGAATCGAAAAAACCCTGAACCCTTGTCGCAGATGATAGTCTTCAGGATGGCTGACAGCACAGGCCAATGCTCTATGAAAGAAGCCATAGGGAATCTGCCTCTGACATACTGATAATCTACAAGAGTAGAGGCACCAGGATATGTCATGGAGTCTTCATCCTGTCCTGAAGTACCAGAAGAAGATCCAACACCTTCTCTGATATTCCAGTAGGATGACCACATCCAATCCCTGGAAGAATAATCTAATCCTCCACCTTGTTTCTTGATCATTGCAGGGAACTTCTTATTCCAGGCAGCTTCAGACAAGAACTTATACATTTGCAGATAATTAGGATAAGTCTTGAGCTCCTTAAACTTGTCTTCAGAGCCTTCCTCCAGGGGATACCTGGGAATGATTCTATCAGGTTGCACTAAGATCTTTGTGGTTGGCCTGATGGAAATTGCCCTTGGGGGCCTGTACCCACTCATGCCTACCAGCTTCAGATAGTCCCTTTCAAATAGCTCAGCCTCTGTTAATAGTTGCCTAGCAAAGCTCCAATCATCATTGGACAGCTTCAAAGAGTCAGCAGAAAAAGGGTTAAGAGGAGCCCACTTATGAGCAGGGCCTTTACCCTTTCTGAGCTTCTCCAGCTGACCATAATATGCCTCACCTGAACTTCCTTGGTACTTTGCTCTAACTTCAGCTGCAATCTGCTTGATAAGACCTTGATGCAGAGAGATATGGGGCTCATCTCTGAAGTACTGAAGCTCTTCAAATAGATTAGGGAATTTGGGAACCCTGACCCTTTCAGTAAACAGGCCTTCATACCTGATGTGTGGAACTTCAGAGGCTAACTTAAAATGCCAATCAGTAAGGGACCATGCATAGGGGTCAAAAGTAGGTTATGTGAAGAAATCCCTACTTTTAGGACCTAGCCTCAGCTGCTCAGGCAGCATACCTCCCTTCCAGACTTGTGAATGGCCTTTTTCATGTTGATCTTCTAAGAAATTTTCAGACTGTGTAGCTTCTGAAGATGAAAGGGATGATGATGGTGATGATGGTTGTGATGGTGCAGATTCTTCTCCTTGAATCTCTGAATCCTTCTTCTCAGGTTCAGTTACACCCTTCTCTTCTTCATTCTTCTCCTCTTTCTTCTCAGGTGAGGATGGTGGAGATGATGTAACATTGTCAAATCTCACCTTGAGCCTTTTTACAGGAGGCTTCACAATATCAGATTCCTTTTCTTTTTCTTCTCTTCTCCTCTTGAAAAAGAGGTTTGCTTTAACGAAATTTTGGTACTTACCAGCTTCATCCATTTCCTCAAGCTGGTTGGAAGTGCTCCTTGTTACTCTGGCAGGTGGTGCAGGGGCTGTCTGAAACAGCTTTGTCCTTGCACTCTTCCTTTGCTGAGCACTTGATCTTTTCCTTTTCTTAGATGCTTGGGCTATAGTAGCTAGCCTATCATCTTCAGCAATAGCAAGTTGAAGGCCACAACTATAGCATAGTCAAATTTTTCTTGTTCTGCTTTCTTCTCCAATTCTTCCTGCTCTAATGCAGTAGCAAGAGCTGCTACCTGAATCGGTTCAGGATCTGATGGACATGCAGCTAAGGGTACTGCTGGTACTGCCTCAGAGGCAGCAATCTCAGCCATCTCTTGAGCCTTTCCTTCTAGTTCAAAAGTAGGCTTAGGAGACAGAGGCTTAACAACTTCAAATGTCTGACCCACAATTTCAGATGACTTTGTCAGAGCCTTTTGAACAGGTTCAGATCCCTGAGTCTGTAAAGCTTCTAGAGAAATTTTTGCTGAGCTCCTCACAGGGAGTTTCTTTCTCTTCTGCTGGGGGGAAGGCTTGGAAGGCTTGAACTTCTTCTTCCTTATATCTCCCTGAAGCTCATCCTCAAGGACTTCTAAGGTTGTTCTCCTCCTTGCAGCTTTCTCAGACAGAATGCTCTCCTTCAGAGAGGGAGATGGAGGCCTTGGAGTCAGCTTAATCTGCATGCTCTTAAGGTTATTCTCTCCAAAGAAAACTGGACCTTTGTGATCAAACAACCTTTCTATAGGAAACTTGAAGTGCAGAAGGATCTTTGTGATGAGAGTGTTGTGGGGAAGACTGGATGCAGAATCTCTGATCTTCTTTTGCATGTGAAACAGAAGGATGCTGGGAAGATTCATCTTCTTCTTCTTGATCAGGTTTATCAGACAGAACCTTTCCAGTTCTGAAACATGATCCCTGCTTCCACTCTTAGGGATTATGGTGTTCCCCAAGATAGCATGAAGAACCCTGACTTTCTCCAGCATGTATTTTGCATTCATGCTCTCTGGTTCTTCTGTTCCATATAGCAACTTGGTGAACTCCTTGTGCCCACCTTTCTTCATCCCCCAGCCTGGAGTGAAGGTAACACCTTCAGCTTTCACACCCAGAATGGTGGAAAGAATCCTTTCATCAACGAACACAGGGATACCAAGCACAGTAGACTTGATGCTGGTATATACTCCCTTAGAGTTGGGAATACCTCTAGCATAAGTCTAGAACTCCACCACACTTTGTTCATGCCAAGCAGTGTAGATGTTCTCAAAGAATGGAGTCCATCCTGCTCCATCAAACTCACCAACCAAGTCCATACCAAGGTCTTGAAGCTCCTCTAGGTTAACACCCTTGGTTCTGACCACATTTCTTGCAGAAGATGCCTTAGGTGCCATTGTTGTTGCAGAGAAAAAGCTTCGAGAGAGAGAAAGCTTTCTTGACTGTTGAAGAGAGAGAGATAGTGTGAGAGCTGTAAAAACTTCCTCGACACACTTACTACTGTATTTATACACCCATGATGCAATGATTCTCTGTACCGGCTGCGCAGACATCGGGTAACGTGTGAAGTGGAAGAGACAAAACTTTAAAATAATGGAAATCAACCATCTCAGATAGCCACGTTAGCAGTTATTTCAGACATATGAGAATTTCAGACACCCACACAAAGTTCAGACAAGCTATAAGTTCAGACACACTTAATATATCAGACAACAACATATTTCAGACAATCATTTAGAAAATGCATGTATGTTCAGATTATTGCGTATGAACTTAAATCTATCTTCAGCTAGGGGTTTTGTGAATATGTCAACCCATTGATGCTCTGTGTCAATGAACTGAATATCAAAAACACCTTTCTAAACATAGTCTCTAATGAAATGATGCTTGATTTCTATATGCTTTGCCCTAGAATGTTGGATGGGGTTCTTGGACAAATTAATAGCACTTGTATTATCACAAAGAACAGGTATAGCAAAGATAGGAATGTTAAAATCCTCAAGCTGATACTTCACCCCTAGCAGTTGTGAACAACAACTGGCTGCTAAGATGTATTCTGCTTCTGCTGTTGATAAAGCAACGGTGCTTTGCCTTTTGCTTGACCAGCTGATCATGTTATTTCCAAAGAAATGACATCCTCCATTGGTGCTCTTTCTTTCCATTCTATCTCAAGCAAAGTTAGCATCACAATATCCTATTAACCTGCAATCTTTGCTCTTCTTACAGCACAAACCAAGATTAGTAGTATCTTTTAGATACCTAAAAATTCTCTTTACAACTTTGTAATGAGTAATTCTTGGATCTGATTGAAATCTAGCACATAGACAAACACTGAACATTATGTCAGGTCTGCTTGCAGTTAGATACAACTGAGAGCCAATCATTCCTTTGTATAAAGTTTGATTCACTGGTTCTTCCTTTTCATCTTTGCTCAAAGATGCAGAGGGATGCATAGGAGTTCACATGGGTATGCAATCACTCATGTTGAACTTCTTAAGCATTTCTTTTGTATACTTTTCCTGGTGGATCCATATACAATCGGAATCTTGCTTAATCTGAAGCCCTAAGAAAAATTTTAATTCTCCCATTAAACTCATTTCAAACTCTGATTGCATCAACTTAGAAAACTCCTTACATAGGGAAGAATCAGTTGAACCAAAAATAATATCATCAACATATATCTGAACAAGTATAAAGTCTTTGTCAAACTATTTTCTGAAAAGGGTTGTGTCTACTTTTCCTCTTTCAAAACCATTTTTATAAGAAAGCTGCTCAGTCTGTCATACCATGCTCTGGGAGCTTGTTTCAGACCATAAAGAGCCTTTTTCAGTTTGAAAACATAATCAGGAAAAGCAGTATCTTCAAAACCAGGGGGTTGTCTAACAAAAACTTCTTCTTCAATGAACCCATTGAGGAAGGCACTTTTAACGTCCATTTGATATAGTTTGATGCCATTATTTATAGCATAAGATAGAAGAATTCTAATTTCTTCTAACCTGGCAACTGGAGCAAAGGTTTCAGTGAAGTCAATACCTTCTTGTTGATTGTATCCTTGAGCCACCAATCTTGCCTTGTTTCTGACCACTTTACCTTCTTTAGACAACTTGTTTCTGAACACCCATTTGGTTCCAATAATAGTTTTCCCATGGGGTTTAGGAACAAGAGTCCATACATCACTTCTAGCAAACTGATTCAGCTCTTCTTGCATGGCTAGGATCCACCCTTCATCATGCAGAGTTTCATCAATGTTCTTTGGATCTGTTTCAGACAGGAGAGCAAGATAATTCAGATTCTTGAATTTTGATCTTGTCTTAACTCCTTCTGAAGTGCTGCCAATGATTTGCTCTTGAATGGCAGTAACCTTGGGTCTCCAAGCCTTGGGAAGGCTTCTCGGAATCTTTCGATTATTATCTCCAGATTCATAAGTGTTGAGTCTCAAAAATATCATAAGGTTGTTTATGATGTTTTAAGACAACTAGATTCCCAAAGTTTTAATGGTTGACAAATTTGACTTAAATTACTTATCATAGATACACACATGCTTTAATGTTTCATCTATGATTTCAGCAAGAGTCACTATGAGCCTACATAAAAAGACTAAGTGTTGAAGCTGTCTGAAGAAGCAGAACTCTTCTGAAGAGTTGAAGCTGTCTGAAGTAGTTCAACCCGTCTGAAGTATCAGTGCCGTCTGAAGTCTCACTTATGACGTGGCACCCTCTGCTGAAGCTTGTGAAGACTTTTTTAAACCTCTGCTGCACGTACCTTTTCAAACACGTTTATAGCAAGGAACATAGAGACCTTTCCTGGTGATTTTGAATTTCATACACCACTGAGGAAATCTCTGCAACGCAGTCTCTGCAGCAACATTTGCAGCAGCCTTATGGCAAGAGAAACCTTGCACCGTGTCAGAAACATCAGAGCTCTCAGAAGCATGTCTCACAACGGATTAAATAGCATTTAATGCTATCTCTAAACGGTGGTATTTCAACGGATTGAAGTTTGGGTATAAATACCCCTCCATGAAGACCATAAAGAGAGTGTAGTGAAAAAGAAAAAAATTAAGTATACAAGAAAGCCCAAGAGAAACATCACGCTGCAAGTTTTTACTCTGAAAAACTCTCTGATAAAATTAGCTGTACACATTTGTATATCCTGAGCATACCTCAGATTTTATTGTACATTGTATTGGTTTGAGCTTCAAACTCGTATAGTTTAAAAGCTTAAACTCCTTTCTTTGTAAACCTTGTTTAGAGCCTGGAGAGGCTTGGTTGATAAAAGAATACTTGGTTGTAGAGCCTGGAGAGGCTTGGTTGATAAAAGAATACTTGGTTGTAGAGCCTGGAGAGGCTTGGTTGATAAAAGAATACTTGGTTGTAGAGCCTGGAGAGGCTTGACTGCAAAAGAATACTTAGGTGTAGAGCCTGAAGAGGCTTGACTGTAAAAGAATACTTGTAATCTTGAAAGATTAAAAGAAAATCCAAGTGCTAGTTGGCATTGGGACTGGACGTAGCTCACAGTGGTAGTGAGTGAACCAGGATAAATTCCTTGGCTAAGTTTTCTTACCCTTATCTCTTGTCAATTCTTTTTATACTAATCAAGGGGTTAGAATAATTAATCTGATATTTTATAAAGGCACAAAAACATCTTTTAAAATAAGTATTTTTAGGCCGTCTGAAAACTTCAGACAGTCTTTTAAGAGCCTGTCTGAAATCGTGTTTTTAACACCTGTTTGCGAAAATCTTTCTAAAATATTCAGAAACACTATTCAACCCCCCTTCTAGTGTTTCCCTGTGTTCCTACAGTTGGTATCAGAGCTCTACTCAGGGTTGAAGCACCTAACAAGTGTTTGAGGACTGAAAGATCCAAATGGAAGCTTCTAACAGCAACAGGCAATACATCACAGAAGGAGCCTCTATCACAAGACTCCCCAGCATTCAATGGAGTGGATTACCACTACTGGAGAGATCGTATGAAGTTGTTCATTGAGAGCAACAACATTGATGTTTGGGAGGTGGTCACTGATGGAGACTATGTGCCTATGCAAAATGGTCTGCCTATACCTAAGACTGAATGGACCGTGGAGCAGAAGACTAGAGTCCAGATGAACGCTAAAGCCAAACTCTATCTGATATGTTCCTTGAATAAATCAGAATATGAGAAGGTCCATGGATGCACTTCTGCCAAGGAGATTTGGGATACTCTTGTAGCAGCCCATGAAGGGACTGAAACTGTCAAGTAATCCAAAATCAGCATGCTTATACATCAGTATGAGATGTTTAAGATGGAAGAAACTGAAACTATTGACCAAATGTTTGGGAGGTTTCAGACCATAACCAATGGACTCAGGTCCTTAGGAAGAACCTATGAATCTGGAGACAACAACAGAAAGATTCTAAGAAGTCTACCTAAGTCCTGGAGACCCAAAGTCATTGCCATTCAAGAGGCAAGAGATTTGAACTCTCTGAGAATGGAAGAACTGTTGGGATCTCTCGAAGTCCATGAACTTGAGCTTGGAGAAGATGACAACAAGGAGAAGTCTCTAGCTCTAAACTCCAAGGTCAAACAGTCTAGGCATGGCAGCATGAAGGCTATGCAAGCTGAGGACACTTCAGAAGCAGATGAAGATTCTGAACTCAGCTCAGAAGATGAAAATGATCTTGCTCTTTTAAGCAGAAAGATCAAGAGAATGTTGCAGAACAGAGAAAAGTTCAGAAAGAACCAACCTTCATCATCCAAATCAGGTAAGACAGGTAAAGAGTCTAACTCTGATAAAATTACTTGCTTTGAATTTAAGCAACCAGGACATATGAAGGCTGATTGCCCAAGACTGAAGAAAAACAACTTCAAGAAGAAGAAGTTTTTCAAAAAGAAGAAAAGTCTTATGGCAACATGGGAAGACCTTGATGAATCAACCTCAGAAGAAGAAGAAGACACTTCAGAAGAGGCGAATCTGTGTCTCATGGCTAGTCTACCATCCTCAGACAGCTCTGAAGCTGAGGTATTTCCTCTTACTCTACAAGAGATGTATGATGATCTGGTGGAAAGTTCTCAAGAACTTTTCCAAGAGTATAAGAATCTATCCAAAGCCCACACAGAAATGTGTAACAAATATGAGGCACTTGAGATAGAACATATTATGCTCAAAGAAAAAGTTCTTGAGACTAAAAACTGCAGTTCACAAGCTGTGTCTGAAGAAAATAAGAAACTTCAGAAGCAGGTTGTGGAACTGACAAAAGATCTGGCCAAATTTGTCAAAGGAACTAAAAATCTGAATATAATGCTTGGAAATCAAAGGCATTCCCTTGACAAAACTGGACTAGGCTTTTGTGATCATAACTTGTCTAAACCTCCTACTGTGTTAAATTTTTCTAAAAAGAAGGTTACTGGGTGTTCTCACTGTGGTAAGCCTGGACACAATGTGGCTCAGTGCAAACACAAGAGAAAGACAAGGCCCAAAGCTAACAGAAAAGGACCCAAAAGAATATGGGTACCTAAAAACTTAATTATTCCTGTTGCAGATGTGTTTAACAGGACAAAGGAGACCCCACAAATGGTACCTGGACAGTGGGTGCTCGCGACACATGACAGGAGAAAGGTCTTTGTTCCAAAACCTTAGACCTAGAGCTGGTGGAGTGGTCACCTTTGGTGGAAATCAGCAAGGGAAGATCATTGGAATAGGGACTGTAGGTATATCTCCTTCATCCCTTATTAAAAATGTACTCCTAGTGGAGGGACTACAACATAATTTACTGAGCATAAGTCAATTATGTGACAGTGGTTATGTGATATCCTTTACTAAGGAAGGATGCATAGTCAAAGACTCCTCTGAGCAAATCCTCTTTACTGCTAAGAGACACAACAATGTGTACAAAATTGATCTAGAGGATCTAGCAAGTCAAAATGTAAAGTGTTTCATTTGTGTTGAAGATGAAAAACAGATTTGGCATCAAAGACTTGAGCATGCCAGCTTGAGATTAATCTCAAGATTAGCAAAACACAATCTTGTTAAAGGATTGCCCAAGCTTTCATACAAATCTGACATTTTATGTGAAAACTGTCTGAAAGGGAAACAAACAAGACACTCTTTTAAGAGTAAAGATGTTGTTTCAACTAGCAGACCACTAGAACTTTTACACATTGACTTGTTTGGTCCTATTAGAACAGAAAGTCTTAGTGGTAAGAAATATGGTTTGGTCATTGTTGATGACTATTCTAGATTTACTTGGGTGTTATTACTAAGAAGCAAGGATGAGACTTTTAGGAATTTCACAGTATTCTGCAAGAAGGTACAAAATGAGAAAGGATTCTGTATTTCTGTTATCAGAAGTGATCATGGTGGAGAGTTTGAGAATGCAAACTTTCAAATGTTCTGTGATGAGAATGGGATCTCACACAATTTCTCTGTGGCTAGAACACCTCAACAGAATGGGGTTGTTGAGAGAAAGAACAGAAGTTTGCAAGAGATGGCAAGGACCATGCTCAACTCATGCAGCTTACCAAGAACCTTCTGGGCAGAAGCTGTTAGCACAACATGTTACCTTCAAAACAGAATATTGGTAAGACCAATTCTTAAAAAGACTGCCTATGAACTGTGGAAAGGATGAAAACCCAACATATCATATTTCCACACCTTTGGATGTGAATGTTTTATACTCAACACCAAGGATGATCTTGGAAAATTTGATGCAAAGTCTGATAAAGGATTTTTCATTGGATATTCTGAAACATCTAAAGCCTATAGAGTGTATAACTCTAGAACTTTAACTGTTGAAGAAACTATTCATGTTAAATTCAATGATAACAAAGAGACTGATAGGGAACTATCAGATCTAGAGGATGATTTTGCAGGAATGGAGCTGAATGACTACAGCAACTCGAAGGATGAGCAACTGTCTAAAGTACCTACTGTTACTAAACCTCTTCAGACAAATGTTGAGTCTCAGAAAGATCAAGCAGATGTGATACCTCCTCAGAAACCTGATTGGAAATACAAATCACGTCATCCTAAAGAGCAAATCATTGGCAGCACTTCAGAAGGAGTTAAGACAAGATCAAAATTCAAGATTCTGAATTCTCTTGCTCTCCTATCTGAAATAGAGCCAAGGAACATTGATGAAGCTCTGCATGATGAAGGGTGGATCCTAGCCATGCAAGAAGAGCTGAATCAGTTTTCTAGGAGTGATGTCTGGACCCTTGTTCCTAATCCCCATGGGAAAACTATTATTGGAACCAAGTGGGTGTTCAGAAACAAGCTGTCTGAAGAAGGCAAGGTAGTCAGAAACAAGGCAAGATTAGTTGCTCAAGGATACAACCAACAAGAAGGTATTGATTTCACTGAAACCTTTGCCCTAGTGGCCAGGTTAGAAGCAATTAGAATTCTTTTATCTTATGCTGTAAATAATGGCATCAAGCTATATCAAATGGATGTTAAAAGTGCCTTCTCAATGGTCTCATTGAAGAAGAAGTCTTTGTTAGACAACCCCCTGGTTTTGAAGATATTGCCTTTCCTGAACATGTTTTCAAACTCAAAAAGGCTCTCTATGGTCTGAAACAAGCCCCAAGAGCTTGGTATGACAGATTGAGCAGTTTTCTAATCTCAAATGGTTTTGAAAGAGGAAAAGTGGACACAACCCTTTTTAGAAAACAGTCTAACAAAGATCTTATACTTGTTCAGATATATGTTGATGACATTATTTTTGGTTCAACTGACTCTTCATTATGCAAGGAGTTTTCATAGTTAATGCAATCAGAATTTGAAATGAGTTTAATGGGTGAACTAAAATTTTTCTTAGGACTTCAGATTAAGCAAGATTCTGACTGTATATGGATCCATCAAGAAAAATATACAAAGGAAATGCTTAAGAAGTTTAACTTACATGATTGCAAACCCATGTCAACTCCAATGCATCCCTCTGCATCTTTAAATAAAGATGAGAAGGAAGAACCAGTGAATCAAAATTTGTATAGAGGAATGATTGGATCATTACTATATCTAACAGCAAGCAGACCTGACATAATGTTCAGTGTATGTCTGTGTGCTAGATTTCAATCTGATCCAAGGAGTACTCACTACAAAGCTGTAAAAAGAATTTTCAGATATCTTAAAGGTACTACTAATCTTGGTCTGTGCTATAAGAGAAGTAAGGATTGCAGGTTAATAGGTTACTGTGGTGCTGATTTTGCTGGAGACAGAATTGAAAGAAAAAGCACTAGTGGTGGATGTCATTTCTTTGGAGAAAATATGATTAGCTGGTCAAGCAAAAGGCAAAGTACAATTGCCTTATCAACAGCTGAAGCAGAATACATCTCAGCAGCCAGTTGTTGCTCACAACTATTATGGGTGAAGTATTAGTTAGAAGATTTTAACATTACTATATCTGCTATACCTGTTTTGCGTGATAATACAAGTGCTATTAATTTGTCTAAAAATCCCATTCAACATTCTAGGGCTAAACATATAGAAATAAAACATCATTTCATTAGAGACTATGTTCAGAAAGGTATTTTTGATATTCAGTTTATTGATACAGAGCATCAATGGGCTGATATATTCACAAAACCTCTGACTGAAGATAGATTTAAGTTCATTAGAAATAATCTGAACATACATGCATTTTGAATGTGTATGATCTGATCTGTAAAAAATGATGTATCTGAAATTTCAGCCTGTCTGAAACAAGTGACTTGTCTGAAATTTTGGGTTGTCTGAAATCCATATGGGTGTCTGAAATCTGTCATTTATCTGAAGTAAACAAATGACGTGGCTTTATGAAACGGTTTAATTCCATTTATTTTGTCTCTTCCACTTCACACGTTTTCCTATGTCTGCGCAGCCAGTACATGCCATCATTGCTTTATGGATCTATAATACAGAAGCTAGTGGGTCACAAAATTTCACCGTTCACTATTCTGTAGTCATCTCTTGAGATCCTTCTTCTACAAGCAATTCTTTTTCTCTCTCAAGTTCTTCAGAAAACTCTCCAATGGCCCCTAAGAAATCTGCTGGAAGCAACATCGTGAAGATTAAGGGTGTAGTTCTGGAGGATCTTCAATCTCTGGGAATGGACTTGTTTGCTGAGTTCGATGCAGCTGGGTGGACTCCGTATTTCAATCACAACTTGACACAGTGGCATGAGCAAAGTGTGCTGGATTTCTGGGCTACTGCCAGAGGAATACCCAATCCTCAGGGTATCTACACTAGCATCAAGGCCACAGTACGTGGTGTCCCTGTCTTTGTTGATGAAGATATCCTTGCTCACATATGTGAGGTCAGGATTGAAGGAGTAGTATTCACTCCTGGGTGGGAAGCAAGAAATGGAGGACAGAAGCAGTTCACAGAGTTTCTGTATGGCACCTCTGAACCGGTAAGCTTGGATGCAAAGCATATGTCAGACAAGGCTAGGGTTTTGCATGCCATCTTAGGGTGCTCTATAATCCATAAGAATGGAAGCAGAAACCATGTTTCTGAGTTGGAGAGATTTTGTCTGATTCACTTACTGCAGAAGAAGAAGGTGAACCTCCCCAACATCATAATGTACCACATGCAGAAGCGTCTTAGAGACTCTTCTGGGAGCTTCCCTCACAATACCATCATCACCAAGATCTTTCTACATTTCAAAGTCCCCATTGAGAGGCTTTTTGATCACCTTTCACAACCTGTGTTTGGTGAATCAAACCTCAAGAGCATGGGAGTGAAGCTGACTCCAAGACCTCCCTCTCCATCCATGAAGGAGAGCCTTCTTCTTGAGAAAGCTGCAAGAAGGAAGACAACAATGGAGGTTCTTGAGAATGAACTCAGAGGAGACATAAGGAGGCATGAGTTCAAGCCATCAAAACCCTCTCCTCAGGCAAAATTGAAGAAGCTACCTGTAAGGAGTGCTGCTAAGGTAGCATCTGCATCTGTGCAAAGTCAGGTGTCTGAACCTGTTCAGAAGGCATCACAAAGGCCATCTGAAATTGTGGGTCAGTTGTCTGAACGTGTACAGACTCCACAGCCTACTTCTGAAATGGAAGGACAGGCTCAAGAGTCAGATGAAAATGATGCAGTTGTAACTGAGCCATTGGCTGCATGCCCATCTGATCCTGAACTCATTCAGGTGGCAGCATTGGCTACTGCTTTGGAGCAGGAGGAGCTGGAGAAGAAAGCAGAACAAGAGAAGACTAATAGAGCTATTGCTATTGCTTCACAATTGGCCTATGCTGAAGATGATAGGCAAGCAACCATAGCTGAGGGAGCAAAGAAAAGGAAGAGGTGAAGTGCACCTCAGAGAAGGGGAACCAAAAGCAAGCTACTTCAGACTGCACCTGAACCTAGGGTGACTAGAAGTATTGCCTCACAGCTGATAGCAGAAGATGAAGCTGAGAAGTATCAAAATTTTGTTAAAGCTCAACAGTAATTTAAAAGGAAAAGGGAAGAAAAACAAGCACAAAGGGAGAAGGAAGAAGCAAAGGCAAAAGAATCTGAGGTAACCAACCCTCCCTACAAGAGAATTAAGGTGAGATTTGATAATGTAACTCCTTCACCACCCTCCTCACCAGAAAAACAAACACCTCATCAACTCTCACAACCTTCATCACAACCTTCACCACAACCTTCACCACAACCTTCACCACAAACTTTACCACAACCTTCACCACAATCTTCACCAAAACCCCTATCACCTGAAAAACAACCATCACCACCTCCACAAACAGAAAACCTACCCTCTGAACCTTCCAAACCCTCTGAACCTACCTCACCACAACCTTAAGAGAATCAACTCTCTGAGCCTACCTTACCTTCCCCACAAACCCATGACCTTGCTCTGATACCATTCTTACCTTCATCATCTCCACCACCTACACCTTCTCTGGAAGAAGAGCTCTCCGCTGAAAACGAGCAAGTGCTTGCTGATGCTCTACAGTTATCTCTCCTTCCTTCTGATCCCTGCTCACTGCCCAAATTTAGCACCCTGTCTGAAGAGCTACCGTATTTCAGATCAGCACCTGTTGTATCCTTGCATCATGGCTTAATCAGGAAAACTGCTGCTGAAGTTAGAAATCAATACAGTGCTCTTTCAGGTGGATTAGAAAAGATCAGGAAGGGTGTCCCTCCTGCACATATTTGGGCTCCCATCAATCCATTCTCAAATGATTCTCTTAGGCTGAATAATGATGAATGGAGCTTTGTGAGGCAGCTGAACACTGAGTCTGAGTTGTTTCAGAGGGATCTGCACAAGGGAGTTGGGATGAGAGGCTACAGGCCACCTAGAACTTGTTCAATCAGGCCAACCACTAAAATCTTGGTGAAACCTGATAGAATAGTTCCTAGGTATCCCTTACAGGAAGAGAAATTCAAAGGAGCTAAAATCTATTCAAAGAAAAATTCACCTCTGTCTGAAGTGATGAGTCCATCAGAGTGGGAATCTTTACCAGAATTCATCAGAAACCAAGGAGGAGGCCTGGATCATCTACTTCAAGATTGGATGTGCTCATCTTACTGGAAGATCAGAGAAGATGCTGAATCTTCTTCGTGATCAACTGGTCCTGATGCTGATTCTGATGTTGGACTTGGAAAGTCAACCAATGTCAAATATCACTATATGAGAGATCACTTTCCCCCACCTGCTGACTCTTTCAATGAAGATTGGGTTCTGCTGAATCCTATTGGCACCTTCTTTTGCCCTGTGTTCAGCCCTTCTGAATACAGATTGCAGCCCGGATTTGGAGTGCTTAGATTTGTTTGCCCCTACATCCAGCTCATCTTCTATGAATCTGAGCAAGACTTGACTGAGGAAAATCTGAAGCTGAAGTCCAAAGTTAAGAAACTTGAAAAGAAGTGTGCTGATCAAGAGCAGAAGACTAAGCATCTAATTGCTCAACAAGAGCAGATTCTTCAAGAACAGCAGCTTATCAGATCTGGTCAGCAAGACTTGAAAACCTCAGTGGAAGCAGCAATAAACAAGGCCAAGGACGACTTGATTTCCTTTCTGACTGAGGCCTTGCTGAAGAAGAAAGATTAACCTGTTAATTTTAGCCATTGTTTTTTTGCTTATTTTCATGTTTATGACAAGTGTCTGATTGTTTGTTTCTTTATCTGAACATTCCCTAAATACAATCAGTGGCTTATCTCATATTTTTTTTGAGTTGATTGTTAATGCTATGATATAGGTTTTATCTGAAATTATTGCTCTGTTACTGTTTTGCTCTAATACTCCCTTTTGATTGATGACAAAATGGGGAGTATTAAAATCTAACAAAATCTGAATCTGAAGTGATTACAGGACTCAGGGGGAGTACAAATGTTTTTCTGAGAAATTTGAACAAATGAGTGAAATATACCTTAAACAGATCTTGTTAAAGGATATTTCTATCTAAGGGGGAGCTTTCTTATTCTTAAAAAAACTGATTACAGATTTGTACATTTTAACCAAATTTGTCATCATTAAAAAGGGGGAGAATGTTGAGTCTCAAAAATATCATAAGGTTGTTTATGATGTTTTAAGACAACTAGATTCCCAAAGTTTTAATGGTTGACAAATTTGACTTAAATTACTTATCATAGATACACACATGCTTTAATGTTTCATCTATGATTTCAGCAAGAGTCACTATGAGCCTACATAAAAAGACTAAGTGTTGAAGCTGTCTGAAGAAGTAGAACTCGTCTGAAGAGTTGAAGCTGTCTGAAGTAGTTCAACCCGTCTGAAGTATCAGTGCCGTCTGAAGTCTCACTTATGACGTGGCACCCTCTACTGAAGCTTGTGAAGACTTTTATGAACCTCTGCTGCACGTACCTTTTCAAACACGTTTATAGCAAGGAACACAGAGACCTTTCCTGGTGATTTTGAACTTCATACACCACTGAGGAAATCTCTGCAACGCAGTCTCTGCAGCAACATTTGCAGCAGCCTTATGGCAAGAGAAACCTTGCACCGTGTCAGAAACATCAGAGCTCTCAGAAGCATGTCTCACAACGGATTAAATAGCATTTAATGCTATCTCTTAACGGTGGTATTTCAACGGATTGAAGTTTGGGTATAAATACCCCTCCATGAAGACCATAGAGAGAGTGTAGTGAAAAAGAAAAAAATTAAGTATACAAGAAAGCCCAAGAGAAACATCACGCTGCAAGTTTTTACTCTGAAAAACTCTCTGATAAAATTAGCTGTACACATTTGTATATCCTGAGCATACCTCAGATTTTATTGTACATTGTATTGGTTTGAGCTTCAAACTCGTATAGTTTAAAAGCTTAAACTCCTTTCTTTGTAAACCTTGTTTAGAGCCTGGAGAGGCTTGGTTGATGAAAGAATACTTGGTTGTAGAGCCTGGAGAGGCTTGGTTGATAAAAGAATACTTGGTTGTAGAGCCTGGAGAGGCTTGGTTGATAAAAGAATACTTGGTTGTAGAGCCTGAAGAGGCTTGACTGTAAAAGAATACTTGTAATCTTGAAAGATTAAAAGAAAATCCAAGTGCTAGTTGGCATTGGGACTGGACGTAGCTCACAGTGGTAGTAAGTGAACCAGGATAAATTCCTTGGCTAAGTTTTCTTACCCTTATCTCTTGTCAATTCTTTTTATACTAATCAAGGGGTTAGAATAATTAATCTGATATTTTATAAAGGTACAAAAACATCTTTTAAAATCAGTATTTTTAGGCCGTCTGAAAACTTCAGACAGTCTTTTAAGAGCCTGTCTGAAATCGTGTTTTTAACACCTGTTTGCGAAAAGCTTTCTAAAATATTCAGAAACACTTTTCAACCCCCCTTCCAGTGTTTCCTTGTGTTCCTACAATAAGATCTTCCCAAAGATCTCAGTCCATTTGTTATTGTCTGAAACCTACCAAACATTTGGTCAATAGTTTCAGACTCATGCATCTTGAACATCTCATATTGATGAACAAGCATGCATATCTTGGATTGTTTAACATTATCAGTTCCCTCATGGGCTGATGCTAATGTATCCTAGATTTCCTTGGCAGAGGAGCATCCATGAACTTTCTCATACTCTACTTTGTTCAATGAACATACCAGGTAGAGTTTTGCCTTAGCATTTAATTGAACCTGAGCTCTCTGCTTCAGGGACCATTCAGACCTAGGAATGGGTTCATTACCACGCATGGGAATATAGTCACCTTTAGTTACTATATCCCAGAGATTGATGTTGTTGCTTTCAATGAACAACTTCATGCGATCTCTCCAGTAATGGTAGTCTACACCATTAAAGGCTGGAGGCCTTGTCACATAGGCTCCTTCTGTGATGTAGTGGCTGCTGTTTGGTTGTGCTTCCATCTGGATCTTTAAGCCTCAACACTTGTTAGGTGCTCAACCCTGAGTTAAGCTCTGGTACCAACTGTAGAAAACACAGGGAAACACTAGAAGGGGGGTTGAATAATGTTTCTTAAATAACTTATGAAAGATTTTTGCAAACAGCTTTTATAATGAAATTTCAGACAGGTTAAAGAGGCTGTCTGAAGTTTCTTAAGACAAGTTCTGAAAAAATGTTTTAAAAACGTTTCTTGCTTTTATAAATTATCAGAACAGTTTTTCAACACCCTTTGATTAGAATAAACGAATTGACAAGAGATAAGGGTAAGAAAACTTAGCCACATAATTTATCCTGATTCACTCACTACCACTGTGAGCTACGTCCAGTCCCAATACCAACTAGCACTTGGATTTTCTCTTAATCTCAACCAGATTACAAGTATTCTTTTACAGTCAAGCCTCTTTAGGCTCTACAACCAAGTATTCTTTTTCAGTCAAGCCTCTCCAGGCTCTACAACCAAGTATTCTTTTTCAGTCAAGCCTCTCCAGGCTCTTACAAACAAGTATTCTTTAGACAACAAGCCTCTCCAGGCTCAAAATTAGTTTTACAGAGAAAATATTGTTTAAGCTCTAAAACTAAACCAGTTTGAAGCTTAAACTGTTACAATGTACAAATAACCGAGGTATACTCAGAATATATGAAATGATGTACAATGAAATTTTTATCAGAGTATGTTTTACAGAGTAAAACATGCAGCGTTTTTTTTCTCTTGAAATGTAATCTCTTGTTCTTCTCTGTTCGTTGTTGTTCTATTGTGAAAGATCTTCAGATGAAAGGTATTTATACCCAGTCTTCAATCCGTTGAAAATTCACCGTTTAGAGATAGCATTTAATGCTTTTTAATCCGTTGTGAGACATGCTCCTGAGCATTCTGTGCGTTCTGAAACTTTTCTGACAATGTTTAAGGTTGCTGCTGACAAAAGCCGCCACAGCTGTTGCTGCAAAAACTTCGCTATAGAGATTTCCCAAATGGTGTATGAAATTCAAACAACCCAGGAAAGGTCTCTGTGTCTTTGCCAAAATAAGCCTTGAAAAGTTGCGTGCAGCAAAGAGAGATTTGACTCTTCAGAACTTCAGACAAGTCTTCTCACAACTTCAGTAAGATGTGCCACGTCATAAAATATGACTTCAGACGGCTTCAACACTTCAGACGGGTTGAACCTTCAGACGACTTCAACACTTCAGACAGGTTGAACCTTCATACGGTCTTTATTAAGATTAAGGTGGCTTGCTGAAATCATAGATAAAACATTAAAAATATATGTATCCATGATAATTCTTTTAATCAAATTTGTTAAACATTAAAACTTAGGGATTGAGCTGTCTTAAATCATCATAATCTTCCTTATGATATTTTTGAGACTCAACAGAAAGGCCAGCAGTGTCTTTGATCCTAGGCATCTGAAAAGTCAAATAACAACAGTTAGTTGCTAAAAACACATTCATTTCAATGATGCCATATTGCAAACACTAATTTATGAAGAACATGGAAGCCTATCATTAACCAATTTGCATGCAAAATTCAGAATACTTTCAAAAAGAAATCAATCTCTTCTCAATAAAATTTCAGTTGCATTTGGTAATGGCTTCCTGAAAATAGAATATACTCATTTGTTTTGCAAGCACTCAATTAATCCATGGAAAGTGCAAGTTCAAAAGTTTGCAAGAAACAGAGCATAACACTTTCAAGCTTCAATAACTCACAAAGCAAAGAGCATTTCAATAGAAAACTTGTTCTTCAAATTCCGCACAGCCATAATCACATCCAAGATAGAAATTATCAACAATATGCACATTCACATTCTAAGGTTGCTATCCTAGAGTTTAAACCATAAAAATAGAGGAAAACGAAAATTTCAATTGGTGAAAACTACTTTGTAAGATTCAAAAATGAAGGAGGCTTGTAAGTGGAAAAAGTGAAAAGAAAGGTTTAGGAAGTAGAGAGACGGTACAGGGGAAAACAGGGGAGGGAGAATGAATGACTCCCCCTGTTTTTAGTTCAATTTAAGCATCAGTGCGTACCTGCGCTCTACCTGCGCTCAGCGGGAATGGAGCGCAGGTTTCAATTTTGAAACTCCGTACTGCTGTGCTTCACCTGCGCTTAGCGCAAGTGAAGCGCAGAAAACAGTGACTAAAATTGTAATTCTGCGCGCAGAAAACAAAATGAAATTTTTGTAATTTTTAGTCAAGTTTTCTGCTACTTCCTATTGTTTAAAAATTTTATTCTCCACAAACTTATTCCAATCAATTTTGAAAATTTCCTAAATCCTAAAAAAAAGAAAAATCCTAATTATCAAACAAAAAACTAAAAGAAAACAAAACTGAAAATAATTAAAAACTTAAAAATCTCTGGGTTGCCTCCCAGGAAGCGCTCGTTTAACGTCATATAGCTTGACGCCTGTTCTTTCAAGGTGGGTGATACCGAAATCCTTTAGCCAGCCTCTGTGTTGTACCCTTGACTCCTTTTGGCAGTGATCCTACCCATATTCTTGCCTCGGACCAGTTGTGAATGAGATTTGTATCTAACCATTTGGTCTTGAATATGGAGTTAGACCATGTTGCTGACTCCTTTGGTTTGACTTTCCTTTTCTTTGGAGTCTTGCTCAGATATGCATGGGTCTTCTTCCGTTGAGGCTTGAAGGATTCATGGTTGTCTGCTTTGAAATCTTTTTCTTCACAAGGATTTTTGATATGAAACACACCTGACCACTTTGTCTTCAATTTGGCTCTAGGCTTTGAATTTTATTTTCTTGGCCTGATTCTTTCTCTCTTTGCTCTGGTCAGGTTAGTGTATTCGCAGGCCTTTCTTTTGTGAGGTCTGGAAGGTTTAACACTTGCACCACGCCTTTCTTGATCTTCCTTTGGAGGGCTGGTTGGATAAGGCAAGGTCTTTGGTCTTGGTACCACTTCCCTTCCTTTCTCGGGCTTTGACTTACTATCTCCCTGTTCATTCTTTTTCTTATTTTCTTGATACTCTCATATGTTTTGTTCTCTTCCTCCCCTTCACAGTCATTCTCTTCGTTAAGCACAGTATTTTCTGTTTCATCCTCTTCCTTTTCTTCTTCTTCTGCTTCACCTTCTTCCTCTTCTTCTTTTATTTCTTCTGGTTTCTCTTCTGCAGCTTCCTCTCTTTCATCTTCTTTTTCTTTTGCTTTTTCAAGTTCATCTTCTTCAACTTCCCCTTCTTCATCAGTCAGATTGTCATTGGTTCCCTCCCTTATCCGTTGAACAATTTCGTCACACTACTCTTCAGGGTTGGGTAGTGCATTTGCTGAGATATGTTCTGACTGTTGGTTGGCTCTTGTTTCTGCTATCTGCTTCAGTAAAGCATTAATATTTCTTCTTGCTTCTTCTCTCTCCTTCTGAAATTGTATATTGCTTTGATTGGGTTCTTCAAGACGCTCATAAAATTTTGAGTCCCTTTGTTGAACTGAAGAGTAACTTTGCTGCTGTTGAAAAGAAGGTTGCATGGGGAATGAAACATCATCTTGGTGCCACCCAAAATATTGATTCTGGATATTTCTCCATCCTTGTGAATTGTTTGCAAAGTTGTTGCTGTTGGAGAAGTTGCCTGGTCTTCTTTGATTGCCCATGTAATTTACTTGCTCTTCTTGAGTGCATGGATAAGAAAAGTAACTATTGGGATGGTCACTTCCACAATAATCACAAATTAAATGTGGGGGCTGGCTAGGATAGGATTGCCTTGCCTGCAAGTGCTGAGGAAGATTAGCTAACTGCTTATTCAGTGCTTCTATTTGCTGCCTTATAATCTTATAATCTGCCCTGATTTCATCTGCAGAAGTTTGCACATGGGACGGAATAGCATCTTGTTGCCACCCAAAATTTTGATTATGGTAACTTCCCCAATCCTGTGAAAAATATTTTGAATAATTGTTGTAATTAGAGAAGTTACCTTGAATCGGTGTGTGGGAGAAATAATATGGTTCTTGCTGCCTAATATAATCTCCAAGGGTTCTTCTTGGAGGATTTTGCCATTCAGAAGCCATTTATCATTTACTTCACTTGGGGTGGTTGAACAGAGAGTGTTGAGTTTGTCTCCTTTTTTTCTGGGTTCTTCCTCGCTTCTCCTTCGTATCCTTCTCTTGTTTTTACTTCTGTTCCTCCTTGATGTCCTTTATATTTCTGGATCAAATTGTAGATGATTTGGGGACACCTGGCCTCTCAAAAGCATAAACAAGAAAACTTGAAAAGGGTAAGTGTGGAAAAGAATTTTAAAAATTTAAAAAAATTAAAATTAAATTTTAAAAATTAAAAAAAAATCCTAAAAATTCAAAAAATAAAAAATAAAAAATCCTAAGATAAAATATACACAACTTAATAGTATAGACCTCCCAAGTCTTTACAAATTGATACACCGTTCCCCGGCAACGGCGCCAAAAATACTTAATGAGATTCTGGCAAGCGTACCAAAATTTCAGCAGTATAATAGTAAGTAAGAGTATCGTATCCACAGGGAACAGTTCAACTTACAAAGATTAATGGTCACAACTATCAAGTAAGAAAATATGGTTTTTTGTTGAGAATTATGCAAGTAAATAAAATTGAACTTAAAGAGAGAGATAGAGACAGTTACTTAGACTAGGATTGAACTTCGTCTCATTGCACCCCTTTCGTATGTGAACCCTAATAATATTTATGAATATGCAATTATAATATTGAAGCACAAATTAAAGTTATTTTACCCTGGTCTCCACAGTAATAAAATACTCAGAAATAATCTACCTTGGTCTCCACAGTGATAAATTACCCCGAATTAAAGATCTATTTGTTTAAGCTATTAATTCACCCTGGTCTCCACAGTCGCAAATTAAGTGTTTTTACCAATCAGAATTCAAGTTTCCTATGTCTAGGCTCCCCCAAACTTGCTATTGATTTTATAGAACCACCTCTCGAATGCGCCCCACAAAACCAACCTATAACTCCGGCACAAAGGCGGAAGCTAAGCATTAAGAACAAATAAGAAACACCAATATTATAAAAATAGGGATTCATAAATAATAAAGAGAATTCACATACAATCGGTGATTGAATCAACTACATTCAATCCTATCGAGGAGTTTGGCTACGCATGGTAGCCATTACAACCCAACAGAGAAAGTGTCACACTTTTCTCCAATCCTAGCTCTGCTCTGCCGTCTCCCAAAAAGCTTCCATGATCTGTACAAAAGGGTCCTATTTATAGATGAAGGAAAGCTATCTTAAATCTGGAAGGAATCTATTTTGAAAACAGATCTAAAAACAAATCCGCACAGCAACATAAGTGAAGCGCAGGTTACAGAATGATGCGCTCCAATCTGCGCTTACCAATATGTTGATCTTAGCCTTTTTTACTTGGTTTGTTCCTTCATGCTCAATCTCAAGTGCATCCCATATCTCCTTGGCTGATGCCCAACCAACCACTTTGTCATACTCACTCCGGCTTAGTGCACATGTGAGTAGATATTTAGCTCTTGAGCTGAGACATATATGCTCTTCTCAGCTTCAGTCCCAGTTTCCTTAGGCTTAGCTGCTCTCAAACCAAGTTCATCAGTAATATAAGGCATATAAGTACTACCTCAATGATCTCACAGAGATCAGCGTGCTGAGACTCAATGGAAAGTCTCATCCAATCATTCCAGTAATAATAATATGATCTATCAAAGGCAAGAGGCCTGTTGGTTGATGCTCCTTCAGGAATGAAGAGACTTGCATTTGGTCCAGCCATGGATCTTGTTCTCTTCACACATAGGTGTGCTCAACCCCAAGAGGCCGAGCTCTGATACTAACTAAAGTTGGCTAGATGTCTCTAGAAGGGGGGTTGGCTTAGCAAGGGCAAATTAGAGAAGCTCAGATTATACGTAATAGAAAGACTTAAAGTTGAGTGATTGAGGTCGTACCCAATCAAATGATATGAATTAAGTGTAGTGAGGGTTAGATAACCTAAAGTCATCTCTCCAGGAATTCAATAGCAATTTCAGATGATAGATTTTAGATGGAGTTTGATACTGTAGAACTTCAGAAGGTACTTCAAAAAGTTATTCAGAAAGTACTTCAGAAGGTTCACTTCAGAAAGTTCACGAAATGCAGATATTTAGAAATTTTCTGAAGAGTGAAGAAACGTAACAGAAACATGGGCTTTTGGTTGTTGTTTAGAAACATAATTTCGCAATTTAAAGAAGTAAGAGTAAAACGATGTAAGAAAACTGATTGATTCTCTTGTTCATTTACAATTGGATTCTTCATCAGTTAAAATGCATTATTCTAAAGTTCCACAACAGATTCTGAACTAACTAAACAAGCGTCAATTAATTCATCAATTATCTCACTCAAGAACTAAGCGAACTTTCCAGAACTAAATGAACTGGTTATGAGATTTCTAATCCTTCACCTCCTGAATTAAGCAAATAGTTGGTTGTTTAGAATTAAGCAAACTAAACCAAAATTCTAAGTGAAGAACAAAATTGAATCATCAATAAGCTGTTAAGACAAACTCACTCCTAAAAGTTTTTAATGTGCCAAACCATTAAGTTTAGATATGTGTTGAACTGAATGAGATGCATCTTGTTATTTTACTAATTGTGTGCTCAAGTACATGGCAGAATTTATAGAGTTTGTTTGTGCAGAAATTGATCAAATAAATGAAGCTCAAAGATCATCTTTGAGGATACAAAGCATATAAGTTAGAATTAAGAAATGCCAAGGAACAAGACTTAAAGCAAGAACAATGAGCAAAGAAGAGATTCAAGGTCAGCTTGAGACGCTAGCTCAAGAACAGATGCAGATTCAAGCACAAGAGGTCATCTCATGATTAAGAAGCAGATTCAGAAATGGTCTGAATATCATTTACTCAGAGACAGAACCAGTGAAAGATGAGACTCAACCTTAATCAATGAGGAAGATCAGATCCAGTAAAAATAATCTTAGAAGAGACTCCAGGTCAGATTGAGATGCAAGCTCAAGATCATATGCAAGAGTTGAGAGTCAGACTTAGACGTAAATGTTGAGACTCAAGTTCAGCTTGAGAAGACATGACATAAGGTCAACACAAGGTCAAGGCAAGTACACTGCACACTGACACAATGACATCAGACCCAGAAAAGCAAGCTTTCCTCTCAACAGAAAATTTCCTCTCACCTTCAACGACTCTTAACGGTCAGAATAACGGCTATAAACGACTAGTTGCATTTGAAATAAATGCTGAAGTCTGCAGTGAAGAAATGTGAGAGACTACGCTGAATATTGAACACCCTTGCATCTCATCTACATCTCAAGTCCACATCTCAAGTCTATCACACTTAAAGATTTGATCTCAACTTGAGAACAATTGTAGTCTCAGTTCATTTTCTCTTCTCAGCTTTTAATCTTTCTACCTGTATAGAAGAGAAAAACTCTAGCTAAACTCACTGTCTATCCATACTTTGTATGATTGTAAGCTAGACCCATCTTATCCTACCAATAATTTGTAACTAGTCTAATCTGAGATAGGAGAAAGCCTAGTCTCAGAGTGAGTGTGAGCGTCCTGAAGAGGCTATAAGAATACTTGAAATTGGTTGTGATTGTCAATAGTGGAAATCTCACGTGTTGTGAGGACTGGACGTAGCCCAAGGAGTGGGTGAACCAGGATAAGATCCCTGTGTATCTATCTGCCCTATCTCCTTACTTTACATTACTCCTTACTCATCTCAAATCTGTGATTGCTTGATTAATTGAATCACATTAAACAAAACCAGATTTGAATAACTAAGATAATCTATACTTGATCTTAGATAATACAATTAATTGAAATTGAAACTGCATCTCATCTAAATTATTTGAGACTCCAAGTCATCAGACTTGAGATCACATCTCAACTAGGAAATTCAACTGTGCAAATTTCAGGAACATAATTTTAAAGTCTCTATTCAACCCCCCTTCTAGAGACATCCAACCAACTTCAGTTGGTATCAGAGCTCGGCCTCTTTAGGGTTGATCACACCTACGTGTGAAGAGGAAAAGATCCATGGCTGGACCAAGTGCAAGCTTGTTCATTCCTGAAGGAGCATCCACCAACAGGCCACCTGTCTTTGATGGAACTGACTACTAGTACTGGAAAGACAGGATTAGATTGTTCATTGAATCTCAACATGCTGACTTGTGGGAAATCATTGAGATGGGACCATATATGCCTTACATCACTGATGAACTTGGGATGAGAGTAGCCAAGCCAAGAGAGACATGGACAGATGCTGAAAAGGCAAGACATGTTATGAACTCAAGAGCAAAGTACCTGCTCACCTGTGCACTAAGCCGTAGTGAGTATGATAAAGTAGTTGGGTGTGCATCAGCTAAGGAGATATGGGATGCACTTGAGATAAAGCATGAAGGAACCAACCAAGTCAAGGAAGCCAAGATCAACATACTGGTCAGGCAGTATGAGCTCTTCAAAATGAATGAAGATGAAGGAATAGAAGACATGGTGAGACGCTTCACTGTCATCACCAATGATCTCAAGTCATTAGGAAGGACTTACTCAAATCAAGATATGGTGAGGAAAATCTTGAGAAGTCTGCCCAAGCCCTAGAGACCTAAAGTCACAACAATCCAAGAGGCCAAGGATCTCAACACTCTCAGATTAGATGAGCTTCTTGGATCATTGAAGGTTCATGAGCAGGAGCTGTTGGAATAAGATCTCATCAGACGTCCAAAGACAATAGCCTTAAAAGCATCATCCAGTAACTCTAAAGGTAAGAAGGTAAGCTCATTTCAACAGATCTCACTTATCTCATGATACAGAAACAGAAGATGATGAAGATGATGATGAAAGTGAGATGGATGATGAACTGGCTTACATCTCAAGAAAGATCAGACGTATGTGGAGAGCCAGAGGAAGTGGAAGAAGAAACTATCCATCAAGAAGAGGAGAGATCAAGTTTGACCAGAGAGGACAATTTATCTGCTATGAGTGTAGAAAGCCTGGACACATTAAGTCTGAGTGCCCTCAACTGAGAAAGGAAGTAAAGAATAGTCCAAAGAAAAAAGCAATGATGGCCACTTGGGATGACACAGAAGGAGATGGGAGTCAAGATGATGAATCAACTAATCTGTGTCTCATGGCTAATGGAGACTCATCTGATGAAGAGGTATATGAGCCTGACTCTGAGCTTTCATTTAGTGAACTTAAGTCTGCCTTTGAAAATCTCTTATATGATTCAAATCTTCTTGTCTCTAAGAGCTCCTTACTAAAATCTGAATTAGACACGGCTCTTGAGAAGGTCAAATTTCTTGAAAATGAAAATGAAAACTTGAATCATAAAAACAACAGTCTCATGCTGTCTCACATGAGACTGTCTGAACTTGTCAGGGAAAAGACTCAAGCTCATGATGAGCAGGAATCAAGAAATCTTTTTGAAGAAAACCAGAAGCTTAAGAAGCAAAATAGGATTCTCATAGATGATCTAGCAAAATTTGTAAATGGTACCAAAAACCTTGAGAGACTGATTGGGTCTCAAAAAGGAATTTTGATAAAGCTGGATTAGGCTATGAAAAGTCTTCAAGTGAGATCTGGTATAAAGATTTCTTCATTCCAGCAAGAAAAAGAAAAAGGTAGAGATGTTCTTGTTGTAGCAATTTTGGCCATAAGACCTCAAATTGTTACATAAGACAGGTAGCATTTAAGAGAAGGGTATCTAACCATGCAGGACCGAAATATAAATGGGTACCTAAAACTAAATCTCTTGATGTAATAGATGTGCTCGACAGCTGCAAGATAAAAAAGGATGTGGGTGCTGGACAATGGATGTTCAAGACACATGATAGGGGACAAAAGCAAGTTCCTGTCACTTGAAGAGAGAGCTGCGGGGGTTGTCTCATTTGGAGACAACAACAAGGCCCAAATCAAGGGCATAGGTAAAATTGGTAAGACAAACTCAACTCAGATTGAGAATATACATTTTGTTGAGAGTCTGAAACATAATTTGCTGAGTATTAGTCAACTGTGTGACAAAGGTTATCATGTCAATTTCCAACCTACCTTCTGTGAGATCATAGACTCAAAGACTTGAAAAATAGCTTTTTCTAGAGAAAGAAACAAAAATCTCTACTCAGTCTCACTTGAGAGCCTATCTGATCTCACATGTCTCATGTCTCATGACCATGAGAAGTGGTTATGACACAAGAGAGTTGGACACATTAACATGAAAACCATGAGTCAACTTGAAAGTCAGTCTCTTTTCAAAGGCTTAGCAAAATTAAAATTTGACAAAGACATGATATGTGAATATTGCATAAAAAGCAAGCACAACAAATCAAGTTTCAAACCTAAGTCTCATGTCAGACCACTTGAGATCCTCCACATTGATTTGTTTGGACCAACTAAGACTGCAAGTCTCAGTGGTAAAAAATATGGTTTTGTAATTGTGGATGATTACTCAAGATTTACCTGGGTTCTGTTCTTATCTCAGAAGGCTGAATCTTATGAGTTCTTCAAAACATTTTGCAAAAAGATTCCAATCTGAGAAAGGATATGGGATTGGTGTTTTGAGAAGTGACCATGGAGGTGAATTTTAGAATGCCAAATTTAAGAAATTCTTTGATAAAAGTGGAATTACTCATAACTTCTCATGTCCAAGAACACCCCAACAGAATGGTGTAGTTGAGAGAAAGAATAAGACTCTTCAAGAAATGAAAAGAACTTTGTTATGTGACTCTGGTATTGAAAAATACTTTTGGGCAGAGGCTGTGAACACTTCCTGCTATATTATAAACAGAGTTACCATAAGAAAAATCTTGAACAAAACTCCATATGAATTATGGAAGGGAAGAAAACCTTCAATCTCTTACTTCCATGTGTCTGGATGTGATTGTTACATCTTGAACACTAAAGATCAGTTGGGAAAATTTGATACAAAATCTGATAAAGGAATTTTCCTTGTGTTAGTTCCATAGGCAACACTAGAAGGGGGGGTTGAATAGTGTTTTATACATTTTGATCATTTTGGAAATTTGAAAATAAACTTCAAGCCTATTAAGACAAAATATAATGAGAAACTTAAAATAAGAGTTAACATGAATATTGCGGAAGATAAGAAGGACAAATTTTGACACAGTTAGAGACTAAGGAAAGTTGAACAGAACGCTGACTAATTTGGACTCTTAATTAATTAATCTTAATCATTCAGATTCATCTTAAGATACACTCTGAAAGATACTACAAAGAACCTTTTCAGAACAATTTCTGAGCTACTTCAGATGATTGATCATCATCTGAAGTGTACTTCTAACTTCTGAACTGAAACAGTTTCAGATCCACTTCAAGGAGTTGTTTCAGACGTTCTTCAAAGTAATTTCTTTGTAATATTCCAAACGATATAGGATTAACTGAGTGAGTTATTATCTTGGAAAACTTAGTTTATTTAAATTGTTGTGTTAAGTTTATTATGAAAAATACTGTTTAATCTCCATCAGAAATATAAAGCTGTAGATTAAGGAGTTTAAGGGATAGAAGAATTAGCCACAAAATTTATCCTGGTTCACCCACCAACCCAGTGAGCTACATCCAGTCCCAGGGCAAACCACCACTGGATTTTTCACTATCTGAAACCACATATACAAGTATTCTTTTCTATCAAGCCTCTTCAGGCTCTACACAAGTATTCTTTCATTTTCAACTACCTCTCTAGGCAACTCAGTGCAATATTCTTTTAAAGACAAGCATATCCAGGCTCAACCAAAAGTATTCTTTTATTTTCAACTGCCTCTCCAGGAAACTCAGTGCAATATTCTTTTACAGACAAGCCTCTTCAGGCTCAACAAGTATTCTTTCTTACAAAGCCTCCCCAGGCTCAACAAGTATTCTTTCTTCCACCAAGCCTCTCCAGGCTCTCAGACATATAAATTTTTTATAAACTATACTAATTTTAAATTTCCATGAAACATAAACTTAATTTCATCCTATACTTACAGTTTAACTGAGTACTACTCAGGTTGTATGAAATGAATTCTAAGTACAGGGGTAAGACTGAGATACAAGTGTATGATTTTGGGTACAATCTCGTTTTCTAAGTGAGGTATAACATCCTCAAGGAATTGGCTAAGTAAAATATTGAATTAGGCTTCAGCCAGTTCATTCTTGACATAATCTCTACCTTGGGCTTCAATTCCAAACCTTTCTGGTTGACATCTTGTGGATGTGATACTAAGACATTGGCTCAAACTTGGTTGTCTTCTTACAATCGACAATCAGTCGGCACCATCAGATTCATACTTGAGGCTATTTATATTATGATAGAATATAGCCGTTGAAGATGGTTGATAATACCGTTGAGATGTTGATGATGTGGCTCATATAGCCCTTGTGTAATAGCTTCTCAAATGGTTGCTTCTTCTTAAGCAAAATAAGTGTTCAGACGATCTTGTTCTGACACATCTATTGATGAGCTCTTTTGAGAGATTTCCTTGATATTTTTATGCTTCCTCTCTCTCTTGATTTTTCTTCTGCTTTCTTAAGCTTTCTTTTGCTTTCCTCTGTTTTCTTCTAGAGTATATATGAGGAGGTATCCGTTGGATTTGACCTTTTGCTTATTTGTACATATTCCTTTTCTTTTGCTCCTGACACAGTTTCCTCTTTCCTCTTTGAGTGAGGTGTCTTGTGATAAAGACAATAGTTGTTTTTGCTATTTCCTATTTGAATAAAGACATATGATATTATGGCCATTGAATCATATGGTCTCAGCTTCTGTTGTGACTTTTTCTATGTTGAAATATGTTCCATGCATTCAGAGAGTTTCATTTCTTTAGACTGTTAAGCCATTTAAAACTTCCTTCAGATGATAGCTTCAAGCTTCTTTTAATTCTTCATATTGAAATGCTTTCAACTCGCTCCTCTCTTCTTGTAATATGATTCTTCTCTTCTTCAGATGATTAAAGCAAGATGCTTCTTCCTCTTAGCAGAAATCTTCTTCCTTTTTACTTCAGCAGAATGCTTCTTCTTTTACTTCAGAAGATCCTAGCTTTATTCATCTTTGACTCTTCTAGCTCTTCTGATATTTGAATAGATGTTAAATTACATAGTATTAGTTCACACATCTTTCTCGATATTTTCTTGTCCAGACTTCTGATTTGCTTTTGGACTGTAGCATGTGTAGTATGTCTGCGTATACAGTATCCTTTTGATTGCAGATGTAGCAGTCGTTGCAGGATTTCCTTATTTGTGCAAGTCTTTTTGATCGAGGCAGAAAAGTATGCCAAACTTTTGTGCCGAAATGAAGTAGTCCATTGAATACAGTGTTCTTCATGCTTTGGCAATATCTTCATGAGAATATTTCTTGGTTCTGACGCCTTCAGTCCTTCAGTCATACAGAGTGTTTCTGATCAGCTTCCATTCTTAAGATGATAGTTGTTATTGGGATGATGAATAGTTTATTGAGATGATAGATAAGCCTTCAGTTTGTCTTCACGTCTTCAGATGATAGTCATTCTTCAGTTTGTCTTCACGTCTTCAGATGATAGTCATTCTTCAGTTTGTCTTCACGTCTTCAGATGATTGTCATTCTTCAGTTTGTCTTCACGTTTTCAGATGATAGTCATTCTTCAGACAGAGGATATTCTTCAGATGATGATAGGTCTTGAGACGGTCTGAGTCTTTCATGTCTTCAGATGATTGAATTTTTTCTATTCTTTTCGGATTCTGTATTGCTTCATCTTCTGATTTTTCTTCGTTCTTCTTCTGATTTGTTCTTCTTCTGATACTTCACCGATTCTTCTTCTTCTGATTCTTTACTGGTTCTTCTTCTGATTTGTTCTTCTTCTTCTTCTGATACTTCACTGGCTCTTCTTCTTCTTCTGATTCTTTACTGGTTCTTCTTCTTATTTGTTCTTCTTCTTCTTCTGATTTGTTCTTCTTCTTCTTCTGATACTTCAGACGAATATTCCAACCTAAAATACAATCAGCAAAACAATACCTTTCTTAGTAGCATCTGTTTTCTTTTCATCTAGTCTAATTTGTTAATCATTAAAACCAAGGATAATGAGTCTTGAATTTAATTTGATTACTTAAATTAATTCTGAGACTCAACATTCTCCCCCTTTTTAATGATGACAAATTAGATATGACTAATAAATAACATAATAGATTTAAGTTACAAAATGATTATGTTATGTTTCAGATAAGTTTTTGTTAATTGTGAAAACTCCCCCTAAACTGAATATCTTTTATTATCTTATATTTCTGAAAACATTTTTACTTTCAGGAATTTGTTTAGTTATATTTCTCCCCCTTTTGTCATTATTAAAAAGAAAACACATTACATTTCTCCCCCTGTTCTCCCCCTTTAGTTATAATTTTGAAACAGATTAAGTAAAGGTACATTTCATTTCAAGAGTAAAACTTTACCAAAAGAGATTATATTCTAAGAGTTGTCAACTCCCCCTGAGAAAAACATTAATTCTTTAGATTCCAAATGTTAGCTTCTCAGATACCAATTGATAATCTTTTAGATTCCAGTTGTTATTCAATTTCGCCAGGTGTTTAATGCTTCTTAGATACCACTTGTTAACTATTTTAGTTACACCAATGGTTACTTGTTAACCACAAAAATTTTAAAGCTTCACAGATACCATTTGTTAGGATTTCACTATTATTACCATTGTTATGTTTTCTTAATAGCTTATTATTTTTGAATGCTTGTTATCTTCTGAGTTTCTTAACTTTTACATTTTGAACAGTTATATATATTTCTCCACCTTTTGTAAAAAAAAAAAAAACAAACATTATTTCTCCCTTATTATTATTTCTCAGATTTTTGATACCAAGATTAATGCATTGACAAACGAAATAATTTTATTAAAATTTTAAGAACATTTTGAGAGAAAGAAAATTTGAACACTTGTAACAGGAATTAATTGAAAGACTGGCTTCATCTTCTTCTTCAATCCCTGCTTCTTCTCTCAACTTAAGTAGACTCCTTTGAGTCTTCTCTAGCTTCTGGCTTAGCAAGGTGTTCTCCACCTTCAGCCTCTTGTTTTCAGGATCTTCCACAACTGTTCTTCTTTCAGGTTGACCATTAACCTTGAAGATGCTGGGATGCCTGTGGTCGTAGAGGTGTTCGATGTGAACCCTGTGATATTGGAGAAGCTTCATGATAATGGTGTTGTGGGGAAGGAATTCAGAAAGATCCTTTTCTCTTCTTATCATGCCGAACAGAATGATCCAAGGAAGGTTTATTTGCTTCTTCATCAGAAGATTGATAACACAGAACCTCTCCATTTTAGAGATGTGATTATCTCCCATACTTGGGATCACGCAGCACTGCAACATTTTGAAGAGAATTTTGGGAATGTATTTCATCCCAGTTTCACAGTAGATTAGCTTGTTGAATCTTCCCGCACCACCATGATGATCTTCCCAGATGTCATAGAACTTGGCGCCTTGAGCCTTAACTCCCAGTACTTCCTCCAGAATAGCAGTGTTAACAATAATCTCTTGACCCTGTACCTGGGCCTTCATAAAAATTCTATTGTTTTCCTCTACTTCCTTCGCAGTGTTCCAAAACTCCCGAACACTATCTTCATGCCATCTGCAGTCAATGGCTTTGAAGAAGGGTAGCCATCCAGCCCCCTCAAAGAGTTTGACAACGTCGTAGCCTTCATCAGCCAGGATATTAAAGTTCACTGTTTGAGTTTGGAAGATGGTGACTGAGGACGCCATAAGGGAGGTAAGAGAGAAAAATTCTTTCAGGGGATTTTGAGACGAGTTAAGAGTTTGAGAGAGGTGGATGAGAAGTTGTAGAGAGATTGATGATGTTTGAGCTGCTTCTCTTGTGTTCTATAAATAGGCTTAGATAGCCCTTAAAGATAGCAGTTGTAGCGTCGTCTTGGGAGATCGTGCGTCGTGTAGCAGACAGGTGAAAAACCATTAATATTTATGATTTTCAAAAACTTTTGGCGATTGTGACTTTTCGAAGCATCGGTTATAATTATCGTAACTGTTCATTTTAAAGATGAATTATTTGCAAACATGAGAAAGAAAAAATTTGATGCTAAAAAATTCGTGGTCATAGAATATCAAACCGAGGCAGTTATTTTACGAAATCATGAGCCTAAGCCTTAAAAAAAACTTAAGTTGAAGAACTTATCTGTTGAGACTCAACTTTGTCTTCAATTTTAGTCTCGTTATATTCATCTTCTAAAGTTGTCTGTAGCGCATCAGCAATATAATCTTGACCATCATGCTTTTTGTCTTTTGTGCTTAAAGAGATTCCTTTAACATTCATCTCGACTTATTCCTCAAGGATTGACATAGACTTTTATGATTAGAGTATCCATCACCTTAACATTCCCAACCCACAATTTCATTAAGTTCATTTGGAACTTTCTAAATAGGTTCAGCGAATGGGGATGATATCTTGTCATATTTGCCTCTCAAGTTTTGAGGTAGTCTTAGAGTGTTGAGTATTAATCATCTAAGTATTTCTGACCCACAATTTCAACAGGTTCATTGAGAACCTTCTGAACAGGTTCAGAGAATGAAGATGATGTTACACCAACTACTCTATCAGACGATACTTCCTTGATTCATCTCTTCAGACAGTATTGCCTTCTGGTGATCTTCTTAAGATTATCTTCAAATCATGTTTCCTTAAAACAAACACAAACTAAAAGTACCTTTCAGTAGCATCTGATATTACTTAACTGAATTTGTTAATCATTAAGAAAATATTTTTAAATTAATAAGTTTGACATTACCAAAATTTCAGCAAGTTAGTTTATTTTATTTTCAATTAACTTTATTATTCTAAGGAAGTGTATATTATGAGCGACATATTTAGAAGAATGCATAGTTACCAGAAACTATATAATATAACACAGTTAATGCAAAAGATGCAAAAGGACAAGGAAATTTGAATTTTATTGATTTTAAAATATTATAGTTAAGACAGGGCACTACAAAATCAATGATCGTCAGCAAATGAGTCCTCAATGGCATTTGCATTCACTTTCTCTGCTTTCAAATTTTGTAATTCCTTCTTAATTATTTTCTACCGTTTTGCAAGCCTGTTTATCCTCTTATGCACCCTCTTCAGATAGTATGCAACCATCACCATCCTTTTCCTTTCATGAGCACTCAGATGAACAAAAACTCTTTTCTCCATGGCATGGGATGCAAGGAGAGAAGGGATAGCCACCTGGTTCTCTGAAGTTTCTTCTCGTTCAGATAGAGTCTGGTCTAACTCAACAAACATAACCGGAGTAAGGAAGGAAGGAGGTGCGACACCCTTAGTTATACCGCTAAGAATATCACATTATAACACGTAACTGTTGAACTTACTGTTTTTTTTTTTAAAAACGTCAAAATATGGAAATATTTTTTTTTGAAAGAGCTTAGTCCTCATCAACCCATTACATTTCTAATTTCGTTTTAAGTATTTATGAAATATCCTTTCCTTAAGTTAGAAACTCGTTTTCCGAAAACATCTAGACGATTATCACCTCGCATACATACACAGCATACACGTAGTTATAAAATCAGTTAAAAGGAAAGAAACATCATAAATATATACATACATCACAGTGTCAGTGTACTTCTCGAGCCAACAAGATAACCATACAAAACATGAGTTCCAGTAGTAGACTAAAATAAATAAGGCCTCAACACAATACAAAACAAGAGGTCGCTAGATCAGAGCTCTACTACCTAGACTCACAACTACTCATAACTACACTAGTCCTACTCATCATCCTCTGACTCAGCAGGAAGCCACCCACAACTCCTCCTCCCAGTACCTCCGAGAGTGATCATCCCGAAATCCTCTGAGGAATCTTTGCTAGAAGAATCCTCCTCCGGCTCCTCCTCCTCAGGATCCTCTTCCGGCTCCTCCTCCTTAGGATCCTCCTCTGGATCCTCCTCCTCGTCCGTGGTGTCGTCGATCACGATCAAATCTAGCTCACTTGGGAGAGGGCGGCTATGCATATCAGGACGCACAGGCTGTGAAGGTGATGCCTCGGGAGTGGGAGAGTATCTGGGGGAGTCTGGCCTAACCATAGTTGCCATCCGTGACGACTGAGATGACGTCGAAGGAGTGGGACGACGACGAGGGCGACGAAAAGTAGTGTAGCGTCTGAGTCCTAGTGGCATGGCGAACTCGAGGGTCACTGGCACCGTAAAGTCCAACTCCAGAATCAAGGGAAGGCTAGGGTGAGAAATGATAAGGCGGACCTCCCCTGTGAACATGCATCTGCTAGAGACGTCGGTCACCTGCCACTGACCTCGTCGCATGCATCGTAGCTGGACTCTCGTGGTCGACATACTGAATATCCTCGATGCCGACTGTCGATGTAGCGAAGAAATACAACGACAGAAAATATCAGAAGCATAAAAGAAGGGTGAAAACATCGCATGAACTCATAACAAGTAGAATACAGCAACTAGAGCATACACAGGATATTCACACTATTCAATCAACAAGAAATACAGTTTATATCATCATGATGCATATGAACTAATGCATGTGGGCCCAGGGAAACATCACCATCCGCAGAGCACGACAACAACTGCCCGACCATATATGTACAACGTATCAGGAGTTAGAGTCTGTACTAGTGCGGTACTTATAATTTTCTTTTGGCCAATATTTCCCGACTTCCAGACAATCTCAACTGACCCTGAAAACTTGAGTGCGACAGGATAGTCAAGCCTGTACCCCGTTTGCTCGACAGTATTTATTTTGGTGAAATTAGGAATCCGAATTTAGTCTTTTACTATTTTAAAAATTTTCTTCATTTGCATTTTAACCCTTTTACTTATAAAATTATTCCTTAGTCCTTTTTGGACCATCAAGCCCATAAACATGTTTTCAACATACCCTTGACCTTTTTCAAGATCAAAAAGGTATTCTTGATGAGTTTCATCAAGAACAACTCATGAACATCAAGAACAACTTGAATGTTCATCAAAACTTCAAATTTTTCACAACATCCAATCTTCACCAAATCTTCACACATTCTTCAACAAACAATCTAATGTCAAATATCATACTAATCCACTCAAATCATCCATATACTCATTAAAGTTCATAACTCCATTTTCAAGCTCATAAACACTATTTTTCAAAGATCAATCATCCAAAACAGTTGTATACACTCAACCAACTTCATGCATGTTCATAGATTCATCATACAAACACATTCCAAGAACCAAAAAAATTTTGAAACACATGCAGCCCCAAAATCCCTCAAGGCCGAGAGCTATTAGAGGAAAAAGGGGAAAATTTTTCCAAAATTGTTTCTTGGCTTGCATGCATCAACAATCACAATCCAAGCACATTCCAAGCATCAAAATAAACCTAAAAACATGTAAACAACCCAACTCCAAGAATCCAAAACATTTGCTCAAAGAAAAGCTCAAAAAGTGATTTTTATCAAGGAAAAACAAGAGTAAAAACAAGGATTTTAAGGGCAAATCCTTGACTCTAGTTACCAATCCTACTAGAGTTCAAGTTCTCCCCCCTTTACCTCAAATCCTCAAGAGAATAGGTGTAGAATTTGATCCCAAAAACAGCCCCCTTTAGTCACCAACAAGGATTTTTCAAGGCTAGAAGGCTTAGAAATTGAAGCTTTGGTTCAAAGATGGAACCTTGGCTTGATGTGTTTAAGGGAAGATGAAAAATTTTGAGAGAAATTGATGGAGAGTTCACGGCCAAGAGAAAAAAGGAAGAGAGAAAATGAGAGAGTTTCTAAGCTTTGCATGTGTGAAAGAAAGAAGAAATGGTGAGTTATGGTGTAATAAATGCCAAAAACTCATTTTTTTACACATGGCTTTGGAGAAAGAAACAAATTTACAAGTGTCTCCCATGCACCAAGCTGAACATGCACGGTCTTCTAGGAGGAAAAAGGGAAGGTTTGTGCAATTTTTCTGGCCCGGATCAAGAATATTCGGGCCCGGTTCAAGGGACAGGAGGGGCAAAAAGGTCATTTTCACAGAAAAACCCTAAAAATTCCCAGAAATTCCCTAAAAATAGGAAATTTAATTCTAAATCCAAAAGTATAAATTTTGATGATTAAAAATAATTTTAATCACTCAAAATCCAATAAAACACTCAAAACGGCAAAAACGGTAAAACGCGGGTGTTACAGGAGGCGGTTGATCAAAGTAACTTTCCATAGGAAAGCCCTTATGCATAAGAATTTTCATTATCAGGGTGTTGTGGGGATAGAGGTTCTCATTTCCCATCTCATTTATGTAAATCATCTGAAACATCAGCACCCTGGGGAGACTAATTCTCTTCTTTGTCAGCAGGTGTCCCAGCACGAATCTTTCCAGCTGATTAATTATCAACTTGTTGCGTCCTTTAGGAAGGATGCAGCAGTTCAGCATAGCAAGGAGTGCTTTGGGAATGTTCAGAAGCTGAGAAGGTTTGCTTTCCTCTAGCAGGAACACCGATCACATCAGCAATCAAGTCGCAGTCCACACAAATTGGTCTTCCCATCACTTCCGTCTTAATCCCAGTCCAATCCTGATTAGACACCACCTTGGAGTTGTTCCAGAGCTCCAGCACACTTTCCTCATGCCATGGTGAGGAGATATTGTTGAAGAATGGAGTCCAACCGACGAAGTTGAAGTACTCTGAGACTCTGTAGTCAGCGTCATCAAAATCTGATAGATTAACCATTTTTTAGAGTATAATTCTCTCATCAAACATTGAGGTGTTTGAGTCATTTGATGATGCAGACATGTTGGCCATGAGTACGTATGAACTGAGAGGTTAGAGAATCTGAGGAAGGTAGACTTTAGCCTTTGAGGATTGATTCTGGTGTAGTTCCCATGATGATCTTCTAATCCCAATATATAGGCAACAAGATATGCTTGATACATTTATGATCACGGTTACATGCACTAAACAGACATGGAGAGATGTGCATCGTGTCGGTTATGAGGAACCGGTTGAGGATTCAATGGTTCATGTAGCGCCGTATCACAATTATTAACATACATGACTCTTCAACTATTATACAAATACATTCGTGCATATGATACTTTCCTTTTTCCAGTCACGTCCTTCTGAAAGATGCATAAATAGTGAGTTTCAGAAAAATAATTTCCTTTTCTCATTATCATTCTTCAAAGTTGCTTCAGCTTGGTGAGATTTCCATCTTCTGAGGATCTACTCCTTCTGCATTTGTTAGATGCTCAACCCGAAGGTGAGCTGTGATACCAATTGTTAGTTCCAAAGGCAACACTAGAAGGGGGGGTTGAATAGTGTTTTATACATTTTGATCATTTTGGAAATCTGAAAATAAACTTCAAGCCTATTAAGACAAAATATAATGAGAAACTTAAAATCAGAGTTAACATGAAAATTGCGGAAGAAAAGAAGGACAAATTTTGACACAGTTAGAGACTAAGGAAAGTTGAACAGAACGCTGACTAATTTGGACTCTGAATTAATTAATCTTAATCATTCAGATTCATCTCAAGATACCCTTTGAAAGATACTACAAAGAACCTTTTCAGAACTATTTTTGAGCTACTTCAGATGATTGATCATCGTCTGAAGTGTACTTCTAACTTTTGAACTGAAACTGTTTCAGATCCACTTCAAGGAGTTGTTTCATACGTTCTTCAAAGTAAATTCTTTGTAATATTCCAAATGATATAGGATTAACTGAGTGATTTATTATCTTGGAAAACTTAGTCTATTTAAATTGTTGTGTTAAGTTTATTATGAAAAATACTGTTCAATCTCCATCAGAAATATAAAGCTGTAGATTAAGGAATTTAAGGGATAGAAGACTTAGCCACAAAATTTATCCTGGTTCACCCACCAACCCAGTGAGCTACATCCAGTCCCAGGGCAAACCACCACTGGATTTTTTACTATCTGAAACCACATATACAAGTATTCTTTTCTATCAAGCCTCTTCAGGCTCTACACAAGTATTCATTCATTTTCAACTGCCTCTCCAGGCAACTCAGTGCAATATTCTTTTACAGACAAGCCTCTCCAGGCTCAACCACAAGTATTCTTTTATTTTCAACTGCCTCTCCAGGAAACTCAGTGCAGTATTCTTTTATAGACAAGCCTCTCCAGGCTCAACAAGTATTCTTTCTTACAAAGCCTCTCCAGGCTCAGCAAGTATTCTTTCTTCCACCAAGCCTCTCCAGGCTCTCAGACACATAAAGTGTTTATAAACTATAATAATTTTAAGTTTCCACGAAACATAAACTTAATTTCATCATATACTTACAGTTTAACTGAGTACTACTCAGGATGTATGAAATGAATTCTAAGTACAGGGGTAAGACTGAGATACAAGTGTATGATTTTGGGTACAATCTCGTCTTCTAAGTGAGGTATAACATCCTCAAGGAATTGGCTAAGTAAAATATTGAATTAAGCTTCAGCCAGTTCATTCTTGACATAATCTCTGCCTTGGGCTTCGATGCCAAACCTTTCTGGTTGGCATCTTGTGGATGTGATACTAAGACATTGGCTCAAACTTGGTTGTCTTCTTACAATCGACAACCAGTCGGTACCATCAGATTCATACTTGAGGCTATTTATGTTCTGATAGAATATAGCCATTGAAGATGGTTGATAATACCATTGAGATGTTGATGATGTGGCTCATATAGCCGTTGTGTAATAGCTTCTAAAACGGTTGCTTCTTCTTAAGCAAAATAAGTGTTCAGACGATCTTGTTCTGACACTTCTATTGATGAGCTCTTTTGAGAGATTTCCTTGATATTTTTATGCTTCCTCTCTCTCTTGATTTTTCTTCCGCTTTCTTAAGCTTTCTTCTGCTTTCCTCGATTTTCTTCTAGAGTATGTATGAGGAGGTATCCGTTGAATTTGTCCTTTTGCTTATTTGTATATACTCCTTTTCATTTGCTCCTGACACAGTTTCCTCTTTCCCCTTTGAGTGAGGTGTCTTGTCATAAAGACAATAGTTGTTTTTGCTATTTCCTATTTGAATAAAGACATATGATATTATGGCCGTTGAATAATATGGTCTCAGCTTCTGTTGTGACTTCTTCTATGTTGAAATCTGTTCCATGCATTCAGAGAGTTTCATTTCTTTAGACTATTAAGCCATTTATAACTTCCTTCATATGATAGCTTCAAGCTTCTTTTAATTCTTCATATTGAAATGCTTTCAACTCGCTCCTCTCTTCTTGTAATATGATTCTTCTCTTCTTCAGATGATTAAAGCAAGATGCTTCTTCCTCTTAGAAGAAATCTTCTTCCTTTTTACTTCAGCAGAATGCTTCTTCTTTTACTTCAGACGATCCTAGCTTTATTCATCTTTGACTCTTTTAGTTCTTCTGATATTTGAATAGATGTTGAATTACATAGTATTAGTTCACATATCTTTCTCGATATTTTCTTGTCCAGACTTCTAATTTGCTTTTGGGCAGTAGCATGTGCAGTATGTCTGCGTATACAATATCCTTTTGATTGCAGATGCAGCAGTCGTTGTAGGATTTCCTTATTTGTGCAAGTCTTTTTGATCGAGGCAGAAAAGTATGCCTAACTTTTGTGCCGAAATGAAGTAGTCCATTGAATACAGTGTTCTTCATGCTTTGGCAATATCTTCATGAGAATATTTCTTTGTTCTGATGCCTTTAGTCCTTCAGTCATACAGAATGCTTTTGATCAGCTTCCATTCTTCAGATGATAGCTGTTCTTGAGATGATGAATAGTGTATTCAGATGATATATAAGTCTTCAGTTTATCTTCACGTCTTCAAATGATAGTCATTCTTCAGTTTGTCTTCACGTCTTCAGATGATAGTCATTCTTCAGTTTGTCTTCACGTTTTGAGATGATAGTCATTCTTCAGACAGAGGATATTCTTCAGATGATGATAGGTCTTGAGACGGTCTGAGTCTTTCATGTCTTCAGATGATTGAATCTTTTCTATTCTTTTCAGATTCTGTATTGCTTCATCTTCTGATTTTTCTTTGGTCTTCTTCTGATTTGTCCTTCTTCTTCTTCTGATACTTCACTGGTTCTTCTTCTAATTCTTTACTGGTTCTTCTTCTTATTTGTCCTTCTTCTTCTGATTTGTTCTTCTTCTTCTGATACTTCACTGGTTCTTCTTCTTCTTCTGATTCTTTACTGGTTCTTCTTCTTATTTGTTCTTCTTCTTCTTCTTCTTCTGATTTCTTCTTCTTCTTCTTCTTCTTCTTCTTCTTCTTCTTCTGATTTATTCTTCTTCTTCTTCTGATACTTCAGACGAATATTCTAACCTAAAATACAATCAACAAAACAATACCTTTCTTAGTAGCATCTGTTTTCTTTTCATCTAGTCTAATTTGTTAATCATTAAAACCAAGGATAATGAGTCTTGAATTTAATTTGAATACTTAAATTAATTATGAGACTCAACACCTTTGATATTCTCTCACTTCCAAAGCTTATTGAGTATATAATTTAAGAACAAAAACTACTGAGGAATCTATGCATGTAGTTTTCAATGAGATGCAGGAAAACTCACAGAAGAAAGTAGATGAAGAAATTGAGGAAATGATGGGAGAACTAAGGATCTCAACTCAGGAAGCTGAAGAAAGATCCACACCAGAACAGAAGCACATGAGATCCCCTCAACCTGAACTAATGAGAGAAGCTCAATCTAAGACCTGGAGATCAGCTCAGATAGAGTCTCATAGAAACATTCAACCTGAGATGCACAATTGTTCTCAAGATGAAGGCAAGCTTGAAGGACAAACTGAGACTAGAGGAACAAGACAAGGAACACTTGAGATTCAGAATGAGCACGCATACGAACTACCCAGAAGCTGGAGACTGGTGAGATCTCATCCTAGAGATCAAATCATTGGAGAGACTTCAGATAGGGTCAAGACCAGATCCTCCTTCAGAGATGCTGAATATATGATGGCACTTCTATATGAAGTAGAACCAAAAGATATCCATGAAACTCTCAGTGATGAGTCTTGGGTCAAAGCAGTGAAAGAAGAGCTCAACCAGTTTGATAAAAGCAAAGTCTGCGATCTGGTTCCTCCTCCATCTTATCAATCCATAATTGGAACCAGATGGGTCTTCAGAAATAAACTCAATGAAAAAGGAAAAGTCATGAGAAACAAGGCAAGACTGGTAGCTCAAGGATACAACCAACAGGAGGGTATAGACTATGATGAGACCTTTGCTCCAAAGGCAAGACTTGAAGCTATCAGAATTCTCCTAGCCTTTGTTGCTCATAAAGACTTCAAACTCTACCAAATGGATGTGAAGAGTGCATTCTTAAATGGAATCATTGAAGGAGAAGTTTATGTGAGACAACCCCCTGTGTTTGAAGATCCTCATCATCCAGAGTATGTGCTCAAACTCAAGAAAGCTTTGTATGGTCTCAAGCAAGCTCCAAGAGCTTGGTATGAGAGGCTAAGCTCTTTCCTAACAGAAAATGGGTTCACTAGAGGATAGATTGACACCACACTTTTCAAAAGGGAGATTAATAAAGATTTATTAATTGTTCAAATTTATGTGGACGATATTATTTTTGGATCCACTATCGAGTCTCTCTGTCAAGAATTCTCAAGTCTCATGCAGGGAGAATTTGAGATGAGCATGATGGGTGAGCTGAGATTCTTCCTTGGCTTGCAAATAAAACAACTATCAGATGGCATTTTCATCAATCAAGAAAAATATGCAAGAGATCTATTAACAAAATTCAAGATGAATGATGCGAAGCCAGTGAAGAATCCAATGTACCCCTCAACTCAGATTGATAAAGATGAGACGGGTAAGTCTGTCTCAGATAAGCTCTACAAAGGTATGATTGGATTTCTCATGTATTTAACTGCTAGAAGACCTGATGTCCAATATGCTGTAGGCATCTGTGCTAGATACCAATCTGATCCTAAAGAATCTCATCTCACTGCTGTGAAGAGAATTTTTAGATGTTTAGTAGGAACCGCTAATCTTGGCCTTTGGTATGAGAAATGGTCTAGTTTTGATCTTGTAGGTTACAGTGATGCTGACTTTGCTGGAGACAAGACGGATAGAAAGAGCATAAGTGGAACATGCCAATTTCTGGGAAAGTGCCTTGTCTCTTGGTCTTGAAAGAAGCAAAACAAAATAGCTCTATCCACCACTAAAGTTGAATACGTCTCAGTTGCAGCTTGCTGTACCCAAATACTGTGGATCAGGTCTCAGATGCAAGATTATGCACTCAGGTACTCTAAAATCCCAATATTTTGTGACAACACTAGTGCAATAAATCTTGCTAAAAATCCTATTCATCACTCAAGATCTAAACATATAGACATAAAGCACCATTTCATAAGAGACCATGTGCAAAAAGGAAACATTGAAATCATTTTTGTTGACACCAAGAATCAGCTTGTTGACATTTTCATTAAGCCTTTAGTAGAAGAGAGGTTTGTTGAAAATTTGAAAATATTAAATATGTGCGCACAACTAGCCATTGGGTATAAAAAGAAGTACCCAACCACTTCTCAACCGTGCATTAACTGCCCACTAAGTGAACGTTACTTCTCTCTCTCTCTCAACCCATCTCTCTATATAAACCAAAAGACACACCCTCATCTCATCTTCTTCCCTCTCTCAGTGCACATCAAAATTCCTGCAATCAAACTCCCATACTCTGACGTTTCTTCATCCTCCTCATCCCCAGAAACAGATATGTCTTCATCAAATGATTCTCAACCTATGGGGAGCATCCATTCCAGCCAGGAACGTCTCAGCCGTTCCCCATCACCACAACCAAGCACTGAATCTAAAGCCACTCAGACCCAGTCTCAACCCTCACCATCTTCCAAATCCACCTCGTCCAAGAAAAGCACTCATTTCCCTCGTAGACCAAAATCCCAGAGGATTGCCTCTAACGTGGTTTAGCCCACTGCACCAAAAGCCCCAAAATCACCAATTCATATTGATCTCACCCAACCTGAGCCCTCAAAGAAAGAAAAAGGGAAAGCTGCTGAAGGAAAGAAATTGTCATTCCAATCAGATCTCTTTGAGAATACTGAATTGGAAGATAAGTTCACCAAGAAATTTACTGAGAAAAAGATCGTAATAGGAAGGATCATCTCCCTCAAAGAGTTAAGTGAAGAGAACTGGGACATTGGTCCCTATCTTAGAAAACAGGGGTGGGAAGACTACTTGTGTATGACAGAGCCAGTCTTTCCAAAGATGACAAGAGCCTTCTATGCTGCCTGTTCCATAGCAAAATGTGCCTCTCAAGGGCTACCTCATGTCATAGCCAACATCAGAGGTGTCCACATCGAGCTCACATAAGAGTCTCTGGGAGCAATTATTCAAGCTCCAGTTGGTGGGAACAGACTCTACAATGAGGAGCAATGGTGGAATCATATATGTGTTCCAGCAGCAAGTGTGGGAACCTCTTTGTTCAAAGATGCAGCCATCACTAACTCTACTTCCTCTCTAAATCACTTTGGAAAATTTCTATTCCACATGGTGTCAAAGTGCATCATGCCTAGGGCTGGCACCTTCAACAAAGTCTACACTCCTCATCTTATGGTGATGTATCACCTGAAGCATGGCATTCCTCTGAACCTTCCCTTCCTCATCCTCAAACACATGGAACATGCCTTCCACAATCCCAAAATCACTGCATCTCTTCCCTTCGGAATGCTCACAACCAGAATCATGAAGCACTTCAAGGTTGATCTCAGTGGATGTGATGAGACAATGGAGAGACCTGGGTATGTTGGCAAATCCAATCTGAAGTCTCTCAATCTAGATGGTAAGACTATTCCACTCCTTACTTTTCCTCTTGATAATGCTACTCCCATTCCTCCTACTACACAAGCATCTCCTTCTTCTAAGATGTCTGAAACTCACAAAAAGAAGAAAAAGAAGAAGGATGCAAAAGAAGTTGTAGGGGGATCTCAAGAAGGGTCTAGATCCCTAGAGAAGAGAAGAAAAGAAAGTCTTAACCCTCCGTCTCAACTCAGACTGAGACGAGGAAGAAAAAGAAAAAGAACACAAGGTCTGAGCACGTCTCATCTGCTCTCACTCAGCCAGAACCACAACCTTTGAACACTGAAGAACCAACTGTAAATGAACCAACACCTGAGATGGAAGAATCAATACCTCAGCCTCCACCTCAACCTCAACCTCAACCTGAACCTCAACCTCAATCTCAACCATCCTCACCTCACCAGTCACCACCTTTATCTCCTCAACAGATGTTAACTCAAGCTTCCCCATCTCCTATCACCAAGATTGTTGCTGAAACCCTTGCCAGTTTAGACAAAGAAACAACCACCTCCACCCCTGAGGTTATGCAAGAGCAACAAGCTGCTGATATTGAGACTGAAGAGGCACCCACTTCTCAATAGAAGACACCCATTAGGTATGAGCCATCTCACTCCTTCCCACATCTCTACCTACACCAGGGAAGTTCTTTGTTGACACTCTCCTTAATTCTCCACCACCAAAGTATGATCAATCTTCTCCTCCACCTGAACCCTCTCAAGCTCCAACATCAGAACCATCCATTCCTACTCATCTCTCCAACTCCATAAACATATTCCTTAATCAACTTCAAGCAGAGCAACAAAAACACCAGCAAGATCTTAGTTCCAAGGTTGAACAAACTCAGAAGAAAATTCTCAAGAAGCTCAAGCATCATAAGAAGAGGCAAGAGGCAATTCTTGATGGGCTTGACACAGTCCTTCAAGCAATGCGTACCTCCAATGATTTCCACAAGAAGATGAATCTTCATCTATCAAATTTCCTCCTCCTCCTGAGATTCCTCAAGTTGTGCGACGTCCACCTGCTTCTGCCTCAGACTCATCCTCTTCTCCTTCATCCTAGCTTGGCTAGCTTTCACTGTTGATAATGGCAAAAGGGGGGAGAGTTGGTTAGGCTTTACTTGATAAGAGTCTTAGGTAGTTTTATTTGAGTTTAAGAAGTTTGAGATGCTGCTTTGAGTGTAAGATGTAATAGCATGTTTTCTAATTGATGTTAAGATGCGGTGACATCTTCTCTTGTAAAAATTGATATCTTGAAATTCTGGGATTAATGAATGAAGGTACTTCTGTTTGCATTTCAATTCTGTATCAATTTTCATTTACTAATATTTCTTATGATTGTTAAAATTAAGATCAGTTTCAATATGTCTTAGACTCAGGGGGAGCTCAGCTCTCAAAAGAGTAAGAATTTCTAAAAAGAAAAGTCTGTACATCTTAGGGGGAGCTAAACACTGAATCTCAAACCTAAAATCTGAACTCTTCAAGTTTTAAAACTTCATGGTTTGCCATCATAAAAAAAGGGGGAGATTGTTAAGAAAAACTCACTCCTAAAAGTTTTTAATGTGCCAAACCATTGAGTTTAGATATGTGCTGGACTGAATGAGATGCATCTTGTTATTTTACTAACTATGTGCTCAAGTACATGGCAGAATTTCTAGACTTTGTGTGTGCAGAAATTGATCAAATAAATGAAGCTCAAAGATCATCTTTGAGGATACAAAGCATAGAAGTTAGAATTAAGAAATGCCAAGGAACAAGACTTAAAGAAATAACAATGAGCAAAGAAGAGATTCAAGGTCAGCTTGAGACGCTGGCTCAAGAACAGATGCAGATTCAAGCACAAGAGGTCATCTCATGATTAAGAAGCAGATTCAGAAATGGTCTGAATATCATTTACTCAGAGACAAAATTAGTGAAAGACGAGACTCAACCTTAATTAATGAAGAAGATCAGATCTAGTAAAAATAATCTTAGAAGAGACTCCAGATCAGCCTGAGACGCAAGCTCAAGATTAGATGCAAGAGTTGAGAGTCAGACTCAGACGTTAATGTTGAGACTCAAGTTCAGCTTGAGAAGACATGACATAATGTCAACACAAGGTCATGGCAAGTACATTGCACGCTGACACAATGACATCAGACCCAGAAAAGTAAGCTTTCCTCTCAACAGAAAATTTCCTCTCACCTTCAACGGTTCTTAATGGTCAGAATAACAGCCATAAACGGCTAGTTGCGTTTGAAATAAATGCTGAAGTCTACAGTGAAGAAATGTGAGAGACTACACTGAATATTGAACACCCTTGCATCTCATCTACATCTCAAGTCCACATCTCAAGTCTATCACACTTAAAGATCTGATCTCAACTTGAGAACAATTGTAGTCTCAGTTCATTTTCTCTTCTCAACTTTTAATCTTTCTACCTGTATAGAAGAGAAAAACTCTAGCTAAACACACTGTCTATCCATACTTTGTATGATTGTAAGCTAGACCCATCTTATCCTACCAATCATTTGTAACCAGTCTCATCTGAGATAGGAGAAAGCCTAGTCTCAAAGTGAGTGTGAGCGTCCTGAAGAGGCTGTAAGAATACTTGTGGATCATCGAAGATAGGAGTGTCTAGCCTTGGTGTGAGAGACGTCCTGAAAAGGCTGTAAGAATACTTGTAATTGGCTGTGATTGTCAATAATGGAAATCTCACGTGTTGTGAGGATTGGACGTAGCCCAAGGAGTGGGTGAACTAGGATAAGATCCATGTGCATCTCTCCTCCCTATCTCTTTACTTTACTTTGCTCCTTACTCATCTCAAATCTGTGATTGCTTGATTAATTGAATCACATTAAACAAAACCAGTTTTGAATAAATAAGATAATCTATACTTGATCTTAGATAATACAATTAAATGAAATTGAAACTGCATCTCATCTAACTTATTTGCGACTCCAAGTTGTTAGACTTGAGATCACGTCTCAACTAGGAAATTCAAGTGTGCAAATTTCAGGAACAAAATTTTAAAGTCTCTATTCAACCCCCTTCTAGAGACATCCAGCTAACTTCACAAGCGTTCAAATCCAATTCAAGAAACTAAATCAGAATTCTAAAGGAGAAGGTGAAATTGAATCTACTGCAGAAATTGAAATACGAAATTGAATTGAAATAAACCTCAGAATCCAATGTAAAATCACTTCAAAAATCAATCCTCAGAAGTTTAGCCTTCCATGAGAGGAAGAACAGAAAACGAAATTGCAGAAGAAGAATAAGAAGAAGAAGAAAGAAGAAGAAGAAGAAGAAGAAGAAGAACCAGAGAGAAGATAGAGAGAACCAAGCGTCCTTTCCTTCAATCTGTAAAAGTGATGAAAAAGCTAAAAGTTCCTAACAAAATTGTAACCGCCTCTATTTATACTACTCTCCTAAACCACAAGATTAATCTGATGGCAGAGGTAAATGGGCCTAGACTAACAGGTTTAAGGCCCAAAAGACTAAAACTACTTAAGAAACTTGTTGTTCCCGCTCAGCTTCAGACAACTTCTGAATGTCAAGTTTGAATTGAAAAATGCACCTCGTCTCTCAGTGGAATACAACCATATAGCATATCAAATTAAAGCCCCAGATCTTAGCTTTCCAATGCCATTGGAATCACTCAAATCGTACATCTTCAACTCTAGATATCAAGCAAACAAGACATGTAGGTCAGTAGGCTTAAAATCCGAATTTAAACAACATTTCTAGTTAAAGCCCAATTAAGTCCAATTTGATAAATTCCAATTAAAACAGTGGATATAATCACAATTAGAGTCCAAGAAAGCTAAGATTAATTATGCAAAGTGTGAATAAAAATGTGTTCATCAAATTCCCCCACACTTGCCCTTTTGCACTCCAGGCAAAACACCACATGAAACCAAAGATTAATTAGGAGAAAGATGCAAATACAGATGTGATCGAGGTCGTACCCAATCAAATAATATGAATTAAAGTGTAGTGAGGGTTAGACAACCCAAAGTCGTCTCTCAAGGAATTCAATAACAATTTAAAATATCAGATTTCAGACAAAAAATTTAGAACCAGAACTTCAGATTGAACTTAAGACAAATGACTTAAGACGGTCTTAAGACAGAACTTCAGACGGTCTTAAGACTTCAGACGGTCTTAAAACTTCAGACGGTCTTAAGACAGGGATTATCTTAACAGTGCAGAATTTCAGACCGTAACAGAAAGAGGGGGTTTTTGGTTGTTTGTTTAGAAACAGAGTTTCGCAAGTAAAGAAGAAGGAATAAAATGATGTAAGAAAACATATTGATTCTCTTGTTCATTCACAATTGGATCCTTCATCGGTTAAAAATACATAGAACTCAATTTCCAAAATAAATTCGAATTAACCGAACAAGCGTCAATTAATTCAACAATAATCTCACTCAAGAACTAAGCGAACTTGCTAAACCAGACTAAGCGTACTGGTGACCAGACTAAGCGTACTGGTATGAGATTTCTAATCCTTTACCTCCTGAATTAAGCAAACAGTTGGTTGTTTAGAATGAAGCAAACTAAACCAGAATTCTTAGTGAAGAACATAATTGAATCATCAGCAAGCGTTCAAATACAACTCAAGATTCAAAACCAGAATTCTAAAGGAGAAGATGAAATTGAATTTACTGCAGAAATTGAAATACGAATTTGAGTTAAAATGAACCTCAAAATCCAATGTAAAATCACTCAAGAATCAATCCTCAAGAGTTTAGAAATCCATAAGAGGAAGAACAGCAAAATGAAAATGCAGAAAAATAAGAAGAAGAAAACCTAGAAAAACAGAGAGAAGGGAAAGCAAGCGTCTCCTCAACTTCAATCTGTGTAAAGGCGAAAAATATGAAAAGTCTCCCTACAGAATTCTAACAGCCCCTATTTATACTAATCCCTAAACCACAAGATTAATCTAATGGCAGAGGTGAAATGGGCCTAGGCTAACAGGTTTCAGGCCCAAAAGACTAAAACTGCTTCAGCAACTACTTTAGAAGCTTGCTGTTCCCGCTTAGCTTCAGACAACTTCTGAACGTCAACTTCAAATTGAAAACTGCACCTCGTCGCTCAGTGGAATATAGTCATATGACCTATCAAATTAAAGCCCAGGAAGTTAGCTTTCCAATGCCACTAGAATCACTCAAATCGGACACCTACAGCTCCCAATATCATTAAAACAAGACGGGTAGGTCAGTAGGCTTAAAAATCCGAATTTAAACAACATTTCTAGTTAAAGCCCAACTAAGTCCAATTTGGTAAATCCCAATTATAACAATAAATTTGATTACAATTATACTCTAAGAAAGCTGCAATTGAAGGTGCAAAGTATGTGTGAAATTATGCTCATGAAATACCCCCACACTTAATCTTTTGCACTCCAGGCAAAACACCATATGCCCAAAAATCAACTAAGGATCAAGATGCAAATACATATGGCATAATTATCAAGAGATCCAAGGAATGCATAGGAGTAGGCAAAATACAACATCCAAGGAATCATGGATTCAAGAAATATATGAATGGAATTCCCAATAATTTAGCAAACAAGAGGGTAGATCAAATCAAAGGGGTGAATCAAGAATGATAGAATCCTCACAAGACAAACCCTCTAACTCTTAAGTGTTTAGGCTTGTGTATACACTCAAAGCACTCATGTATGCAAACACTACCATAGGCTTGGCAAGACTCTAATATCCACAACAATTGAAGCACAAGCAAGCAAAGATCAAGAGGAATTCAAATAGGATGAAATGGGGCCAAGGTAAAGGTAGGGAAAATGAAGGATAAGAAGCTATAAACCAAAGAGAATAGAGGAGTAATGGGGAATAAACTCATGAATGCAAGTAGCATACATCTCAAGATTACATTTAAACTCCTCCTTTTCACCTTTTGACCCAATTTTTTTTTTATTTCGAGCACACTTTATTTCTTTGCTTTTTTTTATATACTTTTCTTTTGAGCTTTTCTTTTCTTTTTTTTTCTGTTTTTTTTTAATTTTCCGTCATTCCTTTTCCAATTTTGTTAAACTAGCCAAGGTCACAATATGATATCCACTTGAGGAGATAAGATAAGAAATTTAAGTACACCCCCACACTTATTCAAGAACCTATTCCCAAAATAATTCCAAAGCTCCTTTATCCTCTAAGGCAAGGACAATCATGGTTTTTCACTTTCAAGGCTTGTAATGAGCTTTTAATAACAAGAAATGGAATCCATAGGCTCAAAGGGGGTAACAAGTTGGAAAATTATCAAGGTAGGCTAATATGGCTAGTAGCTCAATTATCAACAAAAATGCCTCAATCATCTCAATTCATGCAAGTGAACAAAGTTGCAAATTAAAGAGTCAAGCCAAGTTCTAGAACACAAGCAAACATGAGTGAAATCACACAAGAAAAAGAGAGAATGGCATAGAATGGTCCATCCATCAATAAGGCTCAAAATCTCACCAAGGACAACTCCATCACAAAAGATTCAACCCAAGAATTATCAAAACCAACTTATTCACCAAATTACAAGGAATTCAATCAATATAAATCAAGAAACCAATTATCCAAGAATGATGAAAATGCAAACTACCAACACAAATCCTAAAAATCCAATGAAAAACATGCTAAATGTATTTTTCTACTGTCCAAAATTTGTTTTTGCTGTCACAAAACATACTGTCTGAAATTCTGCTGTAAACAGCAGCAGAAAAATGCACAAATAGCATACAGTAACAGTAAACAGCAATTTCAGACAGTAAACAGTAAAATTCAGACAGTAGTAGCTACAGAATAGCTACACAACAACTAACAGCTTCAGAAACAGCAAATTCAGCGAGTAGTTTCAGACAGTAAACAGTAATTTCCAGCAAACAGCAAACAGTAAAAACACAGTAAAACAACACTTTTTTTTTTAGAAACAGTAAAAACAACAAACAATTTTTTTTTATACAATCCTAAAATTACTAACACAAATCAATATAATCCTAACCACATACTAATTCCTAAAATCAATTCTGAAGTCCTAAAACTACAATTCTCATCGCCCACACTTAAATAACACATTGTCCTCAATGTAAAAATAATCAAATTATAGATCAACAGACAAAGTGTAATGAAATGTGGGAAAGAGAAACTCCCCTTCATCCAACCCCTGTCCTGGGAATTCTTGAACCATTTGGCACCACCTGTATTAGGCTCATCCCAGTGCTGTCTGAAATGGAATATAGAATGCCAGTATTCAGCACCTTGGTAAGCTCCTTTATCACTTGCAGTAGAGAGTTTTCATTCTGTTCATCCTCCAAGCATGCATGCTCAAAATATCGAGGCAGTGGCTTCTCCAAAAACGGTGGCTGCACAACAGATGGGAGAAACATGGTAGTAGGAGGTGATTCTGCAACCTGGACATCAACAAAGTCAGGTTTATATGTAATTGCTGTAAACAAGCCTGTGCATTCTGACTCTGTTGAATCAGCAGCTACTGTATCAAGTCCAAAACCTGCAGAATCACTACCAGTATTAACAAACTTGTCAATTTCAGCACATGCACTACACATAAAAGAATCAGTACATGAATCACAAGTGTAACCATTGCTGAAATCAGACAAGAATGGAAAATCAAACTCTCCTACAAACTCAGACAAATTTTTATCAACAACAGGTTCAACATGCAGATCATTATGAAATACAGAATGGTCCCCAATAGGATCTGAACACATATTTTCTGAAATCATAACATTTGGATTCATGGGATTTGAACTCATAGAATCTGAATCCATAACATATGAATCCTGTGATTGCATTTGATGCAAGGTAGTGGCCATTTTCCCAAGCTGAATTTCCATATTTTGAAATGTTGCTTCTATTTTCTGCTGGGAATTCAAGTTGTCAGCTGCCATTTGCCTTATCAATTCTTCCAGAGAAGGTTCACTCGTGGAAGGTGCAACAACTTGTTGCAATGGTGGGGGCTGGTATGGCCACCTTGGCTTAGCAACCTGAAAATGAAATTGATCAGGCATATAAAACTGTTGCTGAGGAGGTCCATAATTATCATAAAAATCAACAGCATAAGATTGAGGAGAGAAATAATCTTCAGACTCATGTAAAGTAGGGCAGGAATCTGTGGGATGCTCAGGTGATGTGCAAATCCCACACAACTTCACATGTGTCTGAGGTACTGCCATCTGATTGATCAAAGAAGCTTAAATCATCCATCCTGTTCTCTACTTGTCTATGATCAACAACATATGGTGTCTCCTCCTCATGGACTCCCAAAGGAAAAATCATTGACTTGCTTCTGGAACTAAATTCTTGATTATGTGAAGCCATGCACTCAATGAGTTCTCTCAAAGTCAATTCAGCCATAATGTTAGAATCAAATAAGTAAAATTAGAATGAAAAGAAAATGAAGAAACAAAAATAGAAGCAAAAACACAAACAAAATGTTAGTTGACAAAAAACAAAATATGAAAATTGACTCTAAACTTACACAAAACAGACACGAATTACACAAAAACAGAATAGAAAAACTCAAAAATAAAAGTTCAGAAAGTTACAAAAAGAACTGAAAACTTTAATATGAAATTGAATTGAAGTCCCTAGCAACGGCGCCAAATTTGATCGAGGTCGTACCCAATCAAATAATATGAATTAAAGTGTAGTGAGGGTTAGACAACCCAAAGTCGTCTCTCAAGGAATTCAATAACAATTTAAAATATCAAATTTCAGACCAAAAATTAGAACCAGAACTTCATATTGAACTTAAGACAAATGACTTAAGACGGTATTAAGACAGAACTTCAGACGGTCTTAAAACTTCAGACGGTCTTAAGACTTCAGACGGTCTTAATGTAGGAACACAGGGAAACACTAGAAGGGGGGTTGAATAGTGTTTCTGAATATTTTTGAAAGCTTTTCGCAAACAGGTGTTAAAACACGATTTCAGACAGGCTCTTAAAGGACTGTCTGAAGTTTTCAGACGGTATAAAAATACTGATTTAAAACAATGTTTTATGCCTTTATAACATATCAGATTAATTACTCTAACCCCTTGATTAGTATAAAAAGAATTGACAAGAGATAAGGGTAAGAAAACTTAGCCAAGGAATTTATCCTGGTTCACTCACTACCACTGTGAGCTACGTCCCAGTCCCAATGGCAAACAACCACTGGATTTCCACTATATTAATATTCAGATTACAAACTTGAATATGAGTACAGTCTCTCCAGACACAACGAGTACAGTCTCTCAAGACACAACGAGTACAGTCTCTCCAGACACCACGAGTACAGTCTCTCCAGACACAACGAGTACAGTCTCTCCAGACACAACGAGTACAGTCTCACCAGACACCACGAGTACAGTCTCTCCAGACACCACGAGTACAGTCTCTCCAGACACGAACAAGTATTCTTTTCTATCAAGCCTCTTCAGGCTCTACCACAAGTATTCTTTTCTGTCAAGCCTCTTCAGGCTCTACCACAAGTATTCTTTTCTTTCAAGCCTCTTCAGGCTCTACCATAAGTATTCTTTCTGTCAAGCCTCTTCAGGCTCTACCACAAGTATTCTTTTCTGTCAAGCCTCTTCAGGCTCTACCAAGGTTTACAAAAAGAAGGGTTTAAGCTTTTAAACTATCCAAGTTTGAAGCTCAAACCAATACAATGTACAATAAAAACTGAGGTATGCTCAGGATATACAAATGTGTACAAAGAATTCTATCAGAGAGTTTTTATGCTGTAAAAACTTGCAGCGTGATGTTTCGCTTGGCTTTCTTGTATATTGATTTTCTCTCTTTTTTTTCGTAACTCTTGATGGTCTTCATAGAGGGGTATTTATACCCAACTTTAATCCGTTGAAATACCACCATTTAGAGATAGCATTAAATGCTATTTAATCCATTGTGAGACATGCTTCTGAGAGCTCTGATATTTCTGACACGATACAAGGTTCTCTTGCATTAAGGCTGCTACAAATGTTGTTGCAGAGGCTGCGTTGCAGAGATTTCCTCAGTGGTGTATGAAATTCAAAATCACCAGGAAAGGTCTTTGTGTTCCTTGCCGTAAACGTGTTTGAAAAGGTACGTGCAGCAGAGGTTCAGAAAAGTCTTCACAAGCTCAGCAGAGAGTGCCACGTCCTAAGTGAGATTTCAGACAGCACTGATACTTCAGACGGGTTGAGCTACTTCAGACAGCTTCAACTCTTCAGACGAGTTCTGCTTATTCAGACAGCTTCAACACTTAGTCTTTTTATGTAGGCTCATAGTGACTTCAACACTTAGTCTTTTTATGTAGGCTCATAGTGACTCTACTGAAATCATAGATAAATCATTAAAAAATATATGTATCTATGATAAATATTTTAACTCAAATTTGTTAAGCATTAAAACTTGGGAATTGAGTTGTCTTAAACATCATATTTTCTCTTATGATATTTTTGAGACTCAACATTCTCCCCCTTTTTAATGATGACAAATTTGTTTAAAATACATAAATCTGAAAGGAGTTTTAAAGATAAAAGTATAGATAGCTCCCCCTCAGATGGTGATCTCTTTAAACTGATTTAATCAAAAATCAATTTCTTATTTACTCCCCCTGAGTCCTGTAATCACTTCAGATTCAGATTTTGTTAGATTATAATACTCCCCCTTTTGTCATCAATCAAAAGGGAATATCAGAGCTAAACAGTAACAGAGCAACAAATTCACATATCAGAGCTAATAACAATGAACTCACAAAAAGATGCAATAAGCCACTGATTGTATATATGAGAATGTTCAGATTAAAGAAACAAACAATCAGACACTTGTCATAAGTATGAAAATAAACAAAAGACAATGGCTAAAATGAACAGTTTAATCTTTCTTCTTCAGCAAGGCCTCAGTGAGAAAGGAATCAAGTCGTCCTTGGCCTGTTTATTACGGCTTCCACTGAGGTTTTCAAGTCTTGCTGACCAGATCTGATAAGCTACTGTTCTTGAAGAATCTGTTCTTGTTGAGCAATCAGATGCTTAGTCTTCTGCTCTTGATCAGCACACTTCTTTTCCAAGTTTCTGCACTTTGGACTTCAACTTCAGATTTTCCTTAGCCAAGTCTTGCTCAGATTCATAGAAGATGAGCTGGATTTAGGGGCAAACAAATCTATGCACTCCAAATCCTGGCTGCAGTCTGTAGTCAGATGGGCTGAACACAGGGCAAAAGAAGGTGCCAATAGGATTTAGTAGAACCCAATCTTCATGGAAAGAGGTCAGCAGGTGGGGGAAAGTGATCTCTCATATAGTGATATTTGACAGTGGTTGACTTTCAAGTCCAACACCAGAATCAGCATCAGGACCAGTTGATCCAGAAGAAGATCCAGCATCTTCTCTGATCATCCAGTAAGAGGACCACATCCAATCTTGAAGTAGATGATCCAGGCCTCCTCCTAGATTTGTGATGAATTCTGGTAAAGAGTCCCACTCTGATGGACTCATCACTTCAGACACAGGTGAGTTTTTCTTTGAATAGATTTTAGCTTCTTTGAATGACTCTTCCTGTAGGGGATACCTAGGAAACTATTCTATCAGGTTTCACCAAGATTTAGTGGTAGCCTGATTGAACAAGTTCTAGGTGGCCTGTAGCCTCTCATCCCAACTCCCTTGTGTGATCCCTCTGAAACAGCTCAGACTCAGTGTTCAGCTGCTCACAAAGCTCCATTCATCATTAGACAGCCTCAGGGAATCAGTTGAGAATGGAATTAATGGGAGCCCAAATATGTGCAGGAGGGCGGACACCCCTTTCCCTGATCTTGGCTCTAATCCACCTGAAGAGAAAGCAACTGTATTGATTCCTTACTTCAAGCCAGCAGTTTTCCTGATAAGCCAGGATAGCAAGGATACAGCAGGTGGCTGATCTGAAATACTGTAGCTCTTCTTCAGCACAGGGGTGCTAAACTTTGGCAGTGAGCAGGGATCAGCAAGCACTTGCTCTATCTTCACCAGAGAAGGGCTCTTCTTCTCAGAGAAGGCGTGTAGGAGGTGGAGGTGAGTGAAGGTCAGATGGTATAGAGCAAGCGTCATCGGATTTCGTGGGGCCGGTAATCGTGGGCTCAGAGAGTTGATTCTCTGATGGTTGTGGTGAGGTAGGTTCAGAGGGTTTGGAAGGTTCAGAGGGTTGGTTTTCTGTTGTGGAGGGTGGTGATGGTTGTGATAGAGGTGAAGATGGTTGGTTTATAGGTGATAGGGGTTTGGTTGGACGGTTGTGGTGAAGTTTGTGAGGGTTGATGAGGTGTTTGTTTTTCTGGTGAGGAGGGTGGTGAAGGAGTTACATTATCAAATCTCACCTTAATTCTCTTGTAGGGAGGCTTGGTACCTCAGATTCTTTTGCCTTTGCTTCTCCTTCTCCCTTTGTGCTTGTTTTTCTTCCCATTTTCTTTTAAAGTATTGTTGAGCTTTAACAAAATTTTTGATACTTCTCAGCTTTCCTCTTCTGCTAACAGCTGAGAGGCTAATACCTTCTAGTCACCCTACGGTTCAGGTGCAGTCTGAAGTAGCTTGCCTTTGGTTCTCCTTCTCTGAGGTGCACTTGACCTCTTCCTTTTCTTTGATCCCTCAGCTATGGTTGCTTGCCTAATCATCTTCAGCATAGGCCAATTGTGAAGGGCAATATCAATAGCTCTATCAGTCTTCTCTTGTTTCTGGCTTTCTTCTCTCAGCTCCTCCTGCTCCAAAGGCAGTAGCCAATGCTTGCCACCTGAATGAGTTCAGGATCAGATGGGCATGCAGCCAATGGCTCAGCTATAACTACATCAGTTTCATCTGCCTCTTGGGCCTGTCCTTCCATTTCAGAAGTAGGCGTGGAGTCTGTACAGGTTCAGACAACTGACCCACAATTCAGATGGCCTTTGTGATGCCTTCTGAACAGGTTCGACACCTGACTCTGACAGATGCAGATGCTACCTTAGCAGCACTCCTTACAGGTAGCTTCTTCAATTTTTCTTGAGGAGAGGGTTTTGATGGCTTGAACTCATGCCTCCTATGTCTCCTCTGAGTTCATTCTCAAGAACCTCCATTGTTGTCTGCCTTCTTGCAACGCTTCTCAAGAAGAAGGCTCTCCTTCATGGACGGAAGAGGGAGGTCTTGGAGTCAGCTTCACTCCCATGCTCTTGAGGTTTGATCACCAAACACTAGTTGTGAAAGGCGATCAAAAGCCTTTCAATGGGAACTTTGAAATGGCAGCCAAGATTTTGGTGATGATGGTATTGTGAGGAAGCTCCCAGCAGAGTCTCTGAGACGCTTCTGCATGTGGTACATTATGATGTTGGGAGGTTCACCTTCTTCTTTCTGCAGTAGGTGAATCAGACAAAATCTTTTTTTCCAACTCAGAAACATGGTTTCTGCTTCCATTCTTAGGGATTATAGAGCACCCTAAGATGGCATTGCAAACCCTATCCTTGTCTGACATATGCTTTGCATCCAAGCTTACTTGTTCAGAGGTGCCATACAGAAACTCTGTGAACTGCTTCTGTCCTCCATTTCTTGCTTCCCAGCCAGGAGTGAATACAGCTCCTTCAGTTCTGACCTCACAGATGTGAGCAATGATATCTTCATCTACGAAGACAGGAACACCACGTACTGTGGCCTTGATGCTAGTGTAGATACCTTGAGGATTGGGTATTCCTTCTGGCAGTAGCCCAGAAATCCAGCACACTTTGCTCATGCCACTGTGTCAAGTTGTGATTGAAATACGGAGTCCATCCCAGCTGCATCGAACTCAGCAAACAAGTCCATTCCCAGAGATTGAAGATCCTCCAGAACATACACCCTTAGTCTTCACGATGTTGCTTCCAGCAGATTTCTTAGGGGTCCATTGGAGAGTTTTTCTGAAGAACTTGAGAGAGAAAAAGAATTGCTTGTAGAAGAAGGATCTCAAGAGATGACTACTGAATAGTGAACGGTGAAGTTCTGGTGACCCACTAGCTTCCGTATTTATAGATCCATAAAGCAATGATGGCATGTACTGGGTGCGCAGACATAGGAAAACGTGCGAAGTGGAAGAGACAAAATAAATGGAATTAAACCGTCTCATAAAGCCACGTCATTTGTTTACTTCAGACAAGTGACAGATTTCAGAAACCCATATGAATTTCAGACATACCCAAAATTTCCAGACAAGTTGTTTCAGACAGGCTGAAATTTCAGATACATCATTTTTGACAGAGATCAGATCACAACACATTCAAAATGCATGTATGTTCAGATTATTTCTAATGAACTTAAATCTATCTTCAGTCAGAGGTTTTGTGATATATCAGCCCATTGATGCTCTGTATCAATAAACTGAATATCAAAATACCTTTCTGAACATAGTCCTCTAATGAAATGATGTTTTATTTCTATATGTTTAAGCCCTAGAATGTTGAATGGATTTTTAGACCAATTAATAGCACTTGTATTATCACACAAAACAGGGTATAGCAATATAGTAATGTTAAAATCTTCTAACTGATAGCTTCACCCTATAACAGTTGTGAGCAACAACTGGCTGCTGAGATGGTATTCATGCATTCAGCTGTGTGATAAGGCATTGTGCTTTGCCTTTGCTTGACCAGCTGATCATATTTTCTCCAAAGAAATGACATCCACCACTAGTGCTTTTTCTTTCAATTCTGTCTCCAGCAAAATCAGCATCACAGTAACCTATTAACCTGCATCCTTACTTTTCTTATAGCACAGACCAAGATTAGTAGTACCTTTAAGATATCTGAAATTCTTTTTACAGCTTTGTAGTGAGTACTCCTTGGATCAGATTGAAATCTAGCACACAGACATACACTGAACATTATGTCAGGTCTGCTTGCTGTTAGATATAGTAATGATCCAATCATTCCTCTATACAAAGTTTGATTCACTGGTTCTTCCTTCTCATCTTTATTTAAAGATGCAGAGGGATGCATTGGAGTTGACATGGGTTTGCAATCATATAAGTTAAACTTCTTAAGCATTTCCTTTGTATATTTTTCTTGATGGATCCATATACAAGTCAGAATCTTGCTTAATCTGAAGTCCTAAGAAAAATTTTAGTTCACCCATTAAACTCATTTCAAATTCTGATTGCATTAACTCTGAAAACTCCTTGCATAATGAAGAGTTAGTTGAACCAAAGATAATGTCAATCAACATATATCTGAAACAAGATATAAGATCTTTGTTAGACCGTTTCTAAAAAGAGTTTGTTGTCCAATTTTCCTCTTTCAAAACCATTTGAATTAGAAAACTGCTCAATCTGTCATACAAGCTCTTGGGGCTTGTTTCAGACCATAGAGAGCCCTTTTTTGAGTTTGAAAACATGTTCAGGAAAAAGCAATATCTTCAAAACCAGGGGGTTGTCTAACAAAGACTTCTTCTTCAATGAGACCATTGAGGAAGGCACTTTTAACATTCATTTGATATAGCTTGATGCCATATATTTACAGCATAAGATAAAGAATTCTAATTGCTTCTAAACCTGGCCACTGGGCAAAGGTTTCAGGTGAAATCAATACCTTCTTGCTGGTTGTATCCTTGAGCAACTAATCTTGCCTTGTTTCTGACTACCTTGCCTTCTTCAGACAACTTGTTTCTGAACACCCATTTGGTTCCAATAATAGTTTTCCCATGGGGTTTAGGAACAAGAGTCCAGACATCACTCCTAGCAAACTGATTCAGCTCTTCTTGCATGGCTAGGATCCACCCTTCATCATGCAGAGCTTCATCAATGTTCTTTGGCTCTATTTCAGATAGGAGAGCAAGAGAGTTCAGAATCTTGAATTTTGATCTTGTCTTAACTCCTTCTGAAGTGCTGCCAATGATTTGCTCCTTAGGATGATGTGATTTGTATTTCCAATCAGGTTTCTGAGGAAGTATCACATCTGTTGTTCTGTTTGAGACTCTAACATTTGTCTGAAAGGTTTAGTAACAGTAGGTACTTCAGACAGCTGCTCATCCTTCGAGCTGCTTGTGGTCATTCAGCTCCATTCCTGCAAAGTCATCCTCTAGATCTGATAGTTCCCTATCAGTCTCTTTGTTATCATAGAATTTAACATGAATAGTTTCTTCAACAGTTAAAGTTCTAGAGTTATACACTCTATAGGCTTTTGATGTTTCAGAATATCCAATGAAAAATCCTTTATCAGACTTTTGCATCAAATTTTCCAAGATCATCCTTGGTGTTGAGTATAAAACATTCACATCCAAAGGTGTGGAAGTATGATATGTTGGGTTTTCTTCCTTTCCACAGTTCATAGGCAGTCTTTTTCAGAATTGGTCTTACCAATATTCTGTTTTGAAGGTAACATGCTGTGCTAACAGCTTCTGCCCAGAAGGATCTTGGTAAGCTGCATGAGTTGAGCATGGTCCCTTGCCATCTCTTGCAAACTTCTGTTCTTTCTCTCAACAACCCCATTCTGTTGAGGTGTTCTAGCCACAGAGAAATTGTGTGAGATCCCATTCTCATCACAGAACATTTGAAAGTTTGCATTCTCAAACTCTCCACCATGATCACTTCTGATAACAGAAATACAGAATCCTTTCTCATTCTGTACCTTCTTGCAGAATACTGTGAAATTCCTAAAAGTTCTCATCCTTGCTTCTTAGGAATAACACCCAAGTAAATCTAGAATAGTCATCAACAATGACCAAGCCATATTTCTTACCACTAAGACTTTCTCGTTCTAATAGGACCAAACAAGTCAATGTGTAAAAGTTCTAGTGGTCTGCTAGTTGAAGCAACATCTTACTCTTAAAAGAGTGTCCTTGTTTGTTTCCCTTTCAGACAGCTTTCACATAAATGTCAGATTTGTATGAAAGCTTGGGCAATCCTTTAACAAGATTGTGTTTTGCTAATCTTGAGATTAATCTCAAGCTGCATGCCCAAGTCTTTGATGCCAAATCTGATTTTTCATCTTCAACAGAAATGAAACACTTTACATTTTGACTTGCTAGATCCTCTAGATCAATTTTGTACACATTGTTGTGTCTCTTAGCAGTAAAGAGGATTTGCTTAGAGGAAGTCTTTGACTATGCATCCTTCCTTAGTAAAGGATACCACATAACCACTGTCACATAATTGACTTATGCTCAGTAAGTTATGTTGTAGTCCCTCCACTAGAAGTACATTTTAATAAGGGATGAAGGAGATATACCTACAGTCCCTAATTCCAATGATCTTCCCTTGCTGATTTCCACCAAAGGTGACCATTCCACCAGCTCTAGGTCTAAGGTTTTGGAACAAAGACCTTTCTCCTGTCATGTGTCGCGAGCACCCACTGTCCAGGTACCATTTGTGGGGTCTCCTTTGTCCTGTTAAACACATCTGCAACAGGAATAATTTAAGTTTTTAGGTACCCATATTCTTTTGGGTCCTTTTCTTGTTAGCTTTGGGCCTTGTCTTTCTCCTGTGTTTGCACTGAGCCACATTGTGTCCAGGCTCTACCACAGTGAGAACACCCAGTAACCTTCTTTTTAGAAAATTTAAGACAGTAGGAGGTTCAGACAAGTTATGATCACAAAAGCCTAGTCCAGTTTTGTCAAGGGAATGCCTTTGATTTCCAAGCATTATCATTCAGATTTTTAGTTCCTTTGACAAATTTGGCCAGATCTTTTGTCAGTTCCACAACCTGTTCTGAAGTTTCTTATTTTCTTCAGAGACAGCTTGTGAACTGTAGTTTTTAGTCTCAAGAACCTTTTCTTTGAGCATAATATGTTCTATCTCAAGTGCCTCATATTTTGTTACAACATTTCTGTGTGGGCTTTGGATAGATTCTTATACTCTTGAAAAGTTCTTGACAACTTTCCACCAGATCATCATACATTTCTTGTAGAGTAAGAGGAATACCTCAGCTTCAGAGCTGTCTGAGGATGGTAGACTAGCCATGAGACACAGATTTGCCTCTTCTGATAGTATCTTCTTCTTCTTCTGAGGTTGATTCATCAAGATCTTCCCATGTTGCCATGAGACTTTTCTTCTTTTTGAAAAACTTCTTCTTGAAGTTGTTTTCTTCAGTCTTGGACAATCAGCCATCATGTGTCCTGGTTGCTTACATTCAAAGCAAGAAATTTTATCAGGGTTAGACTCTTTACCTGTCTTACCTGATTTGGATGATGACGGTTGGTTCTTTCTGAACTTTCCTCTGTTCTGCAACATTCTCTTGATATTTCTGCTTAAAAGAGAAGATCATCTTCATCTTCTGAGCTGTCTTCAGAATCTTCATCTGCTTCTGAAATTTCCTCAGCTTGCATAGCCTTCATGCTGCCATGCCTAGATGTTTTGACCTTGGAGTTTAGAGCCAAAGACTTCTTCTTGTTGGTCATCTTCTCCAAGCTCAAAGTTAATGGACTTTGAGAGATCCCAACAGTTCTTCCATTCTCAGAGAGTTCAAAATCTCTTGCCTCTTGAATGGCAAGTGACTTTGGGTCTCTCAGGACTTAGGTAGACTTCTTAGAATCTTTCTGTTGTTGTCTCCAGATTCATAGGTTCTTCCTAAGGACCTGAAGTCCATTGTTTATGGTCTGAATCCTCCCAAACATTTGGTCAATAGTTTCAGTTTTTTCCATCTTAAACATTCTCATACAGATGTATAAGCATTGCTGATTTGGATTGCTTGACAGTTTCCGTCCCTTCATGGGCTGCTGCAAGGAGTATCCCAAATCTCCTTGGCAGAAGTGCATCCAGGATCCTTCTCATATTTCTGATTTATTCAAGGAACATATCAGATAGAGTTGGCTTAGCATGTCATCTGGAACTTCTAGTCTTCTGCTCCAGGGTCCATTCAGTCTTAGGTATAGGCAACCCATTTTGCATAGGCACATAATCTCATCAGTGACCACCCTCCCAAACATCAATGTTGTTGCTCTCAATGAACACCCTTCATAACGATCTCTCCAGTAGTGGTAATCCACTCCATTGAATGCTGGGGGTCTTGTGATAGAGGCTCCTTCTGTGATGTATGCCTGTTGCTGTTAGAAGCTTCCAATTTGGATCTTTCAGTCCTCAGTCACTTGTTAGGTGCTTCAACCCTGAGTAGAGCTCTGGTACCAACTGTAGGAACACAGGGAAACACTAGAAGGGGGGTTGAATAGTGTTTCTGAATATTTTTGAAAGCTTTTCGCAAACAGGTGTTAAAAACACGATTTCAGACAGGCTCTTAAAGGACTGTCTGAAGTTTTCAGACGGTATAAAAATACTGATTTAAAACAATGTTTTATGCCTTTATAACATATCAGATTAATTACTCTAACCCCTTGATTAGTATAAAAAGAATTGACAAGAGATAAGGGTAAGAAAACTTAGCCAAGAATTTATCCTGGTTCACTCACTACCACTGTGAGCTACGTCCAGTCCCAATGGCAAACAACCACTGGATTTCCACTATATGAATATTCAGATTACAAGCTTGAATTGAGTACAGTCTCTCCAGACACAACGAGTACAGTCTCTCCAGACACAACGAGTACAGTCTCTCCAGACAACGAGTACAGTCTCTCCAGACACAACGAGTACAGTCTCTCCAGACACACGAGTACAGTCTCTCCAGACCACGAGTACAGTCTTCCAGACACACACAGTATTCTTTTCTGTCAAGCCTCTTCAGGCTCTACCACAAGTTCTTTTCTGTCAAGCCTCTTCAGGCTCTACCACAAGTATTCTTTTCTGTCAAGCCTCTTCAGGCTCTACCACAAGTATTCTTTTCTGTCAAGCCTCTTCAGGCTCTACCACAAGTATTCTTTTCTGTCAAGCCTCTTCAGGCTCTACCAAGGTTTACAAAGAAAGGGGTTTAAGCTTTTAAACTATCCAAGTTTGAAGCTCAAACCAATACAATGTACAATAAAAACTGAGGTATGCTCAGGATATACAAATGTGTACAAAGAATTCTATCAGAGAGTTTTTACGGAGTAAAAACTTGCAGCGTGATGTTTCTCTTGGCTTTCTTGTATATTGATTTTCTTCTTTTTTTCGCTCTTGATGGTCTTCATAGAGGGGTATTTATACCCAAACTTTAATCCGTTGAAATACCACCGTTTAGAGATAGCATTAAATGCTATTTAATCCGTTGTGAGACATGCTTCTGAGAGCTCTGATATTTCTGACACGATACAAGGTTTCTCTTGCATTAAGGCTGCTACAAATGTTGTTGCAGAGGCTGCGTTGCAGAGATTTCCTCAGTGGTGTATGAAATTCAAAATCACCAGGAAAGGTCTCTGTGTTCCTTGCCGTAAACGTGTTTGAAAAGGTACGTGCAGCAGAGGTTCAGAAAAGTCTTCACAAGCTTCAGCAGAGAGTGCCACGTCATAAGTGAGACTTCAGACAGCACTGATACTTCAGACGGGTTGAGCTACTTCAGACAGCTTCAACTCTTCAGACGAGTTCTGCTTCTTCAACAGCTTCAACACTTAGTCTTTTTATGTAGGCTCATAGTGACTTTGCTGAAATCATAGATAAATCATTAAAACATATATGTATATGAAAATATTTTAACTCAAATTTGTTAAGCATTAAAACTTGGGAATTGAGTTGTCTTAAACATCATATTTTCTCTTATGATATTTTTGAGACTCAACACTTAAGACTTCAGACGGTCTTAAACTTTAGACGGTCTTAAGACAGGGATTGTCTTAAACAGTGCAGAATTTCAGAATGTAACAGAAAGAGGGGGTTTTTGGTTGTTTGTTTAGAAACAGAGTTTCGCAAGTAAAGAAGAAGGAATAAAACGAAGTAAGAAACAAATTGATTCTCTTGTTCATTCACAATTGGATCCTTCATCGGTTAAAAATACATCGAACTCAATTTCCAAAATAAATTCGAATTAACCGAACAAGCGTCAATTAATTCAACAATAATCTCACTCAAGAACTAAGCGAACTTGCTAAACCAGAACTAAGCGTACTGGTGACCAAACTAAGCGTACTGGTATGAGATTTCTAATCCTTTACCTTGAATTAAGCAAACAGTTGGTTGTTTAGAATGAAGCAAAGTAAACCAGAATTCTTAGTGGAAAAACAATTGAATCATCAGCTAGCGTTCAAATACAACTCAAGATTCAAAACCGAATTCTAAAGGAGAAGATGAAATTGAATTTACTGCAGAAATTGAAATACGAATTTGAGTTAAAATAAACTCACAATCCAATGTAAAATCACTCAAGAATCAATCCTCAAGAGTTTAGCAATCCATAAGAGGAAGAACAGCAAAATGAAAATGCAGAAAGAAAAGAAGAAGAAAAACCTAGAAAAAAAGAGAGAAGGGAAAGCAAGCGTCTCCTCAACTTCAATCTGTGTAAAGGCGAAAAAAATATGAAAAGTCTCCCTACAGAATTCTAACAGCCCCTATTTATACTAACCCTAAACCACAAGATTAATCTAATGGTAGAGGTGAAATGGGCCTAGGCTAACAGGTTTTAGGCCCAAAAGACTAAAACTGCTTCAGCAACTACTTAAGAAGCTTGCTGTTCCCGCTCAGCTTCAGACAGCTTCTGAACGTCAACTTCAAATGAAAACTGCACCTCGTCGCTCAGTGGAATATAGTCATATGACCTATAAAATTAAAGCCCAGGAAGTTAGCTTTCCAATGCCACTGGAATCACTCAAATCGGACACCTTCAGCTCCCAATATCATCAAAACAAGACCGGTAGGTCAGTAGGCTTAAAAATCCGAATTTAAACAACATTTCTAGTTAAAGCCCAACTAAGTCCAATTGGTAAATCCCAATTATAACAATGAATTTGATTACAATTATACTCTAAGAAAGCTGCAATTGAAGGTGCAAAGTATGTGTGAAATTATGCTCATCAAGATGACATAATTATCAAAAGATCCAAGGAATGCATAGGAGTAGGCAAAATATAACATCGAAGGAATCATGGAGTCAAGAAATATATGAATGGAATTCCCAATAATTTAGCAAACCAGAGGGTAGATCAAATCAAATTGGTGAATCAAGAATGATAAAATCTCACATGGTAAACTCTCTAGTGTTTAGGCTTGTGTATATATGCTCAAAGCACTCATGTAAGCAAACACTACCATAGGCTTGGCAAGACTCTAATATCCAGAACAATTGAAACACAAGCAAGCAAAGATCAAGAGGACTTCATAAAGGATGTAATGGGGTCAAGGTAAAGGTAGGGAAAATGAAGGATAAAGAAGCTATAAACCAAGAGAATAGAGCAACAATGCGAAATAAACCCAAGAATAAATGCAAGTAGCATACATCTCAAGTTATAATTAACTCCTCTTTTCTACCTTTTGACCCATTTTCTTATTTCAAGAACACTTTATTATTTGCTTTTTTTTTTACACTTTTATTTTGAGCTTTCCTTCTTCTCTTTCTCTTTTTACTTTTCTTTCTATCCTTTTTATTTTTCTTCTTTTTGTAACTAGCCAAAGGTCAACAATATGATCTCCACATGAGGAGATAAGATAAGAAATTGAAGTACACCCCCACACTTACTCAAAAACCTATTCCCAAAATAATTCCAAAGCTCCTTTATCCTCTAAGGCAAGGACCATCATGGTTTTTCACTTTTAAGGCTTGTAATGAGCTTTTAATAACAAGAAATGGATCAATAGGCTCAAAGGGGCTAACAAGTGGAAAATCATCAAGGTAGGCTAATATGGCTAGTAGCTCAATTATCAACAAAAATGCCTCAATCATCTCAATTCATGCAAGTGAATAAAGATGCAAATGAAAGAGTCTAGCCAAGTTCTAGAGCACAAGAAAACAAGAGTGTCACTCAGAAAAAGAGAAAGAGAGGCACAAAATGGTTCATCCATCAATAAGGCTCAAAATCTCATCAAGGATAACTCTATCACTAAAGATTCAACCCAATAATTATCAAACCCAACTGATTCACCAAATTAGAAGGAACTCAACCAATATAAGTCAAGAAACCAATTATCCAAGAATGATGAAAATGCAAACTACCAACACAAATCCTAAAAATCCAATGAAAAACATGCCAAATGTATTTTTCTACTATAAAAAATCTATTTTTGCTGTAAAAATAAATTACGCTGTCAAGAAAAAACGTACTGTCTGAAATTCTGTTGTAAATAGCAGCAGAAAAATGTAACAGCAACATATAGTAACAGTAAACAACAATTTCAAGCAGTCTACAGTAAGTTTCAGACAACAATAGCTACAGAATAGCTACAACAGCTAACAACTTCAACAACAACAAATTTCAGCAAGTAGATTTAGATAGTAAACAGTAAATTTCAGCAAACAGCTTACTGTCTGAATATTTTTTACTGCAGAAACAGCAAACAATTTTTATATTTATTTATTTATTTATTATTTTTTTTAATTTTCAAACAATCCTAAAAATTACTAACAAAAAAATCAAAATAATCCTAACTACATACTAATTCCTAAAATCAATTCTAAAGTCCTAAAACTACAATTCTCCTCCCCCACACTTAAATCATACATTGTCCTCAATGTTAAAGATAGACAAATTAGAGAACAAGAGACATAGTGCAATGAAAAGTGGGGAAAGAGACTCCATCATCAAGGTGGAAATATTTGCACTTGAGGGAATGTGGGAAGCTCCAAGCCAATCTCCTCAACCGTCTCATCAACCAGAGTGGGGCTTTCATGAAATAGCTTGAGACGGTGGCCATTGACCTTGAAGGTTTTGTTGGTGGACTCATTTTTCAATGCGAAAACACCATAAGGATAAACATGAGTAATAAGTAAAGGTCCAACCCAACGAAAAAGAAGCTTACCAGGCATGAGCTTAAGTCTAGAATTGAATAACAACACCTTTTGGCCTACAACAAACTCTTTCTAACAATAAACTGATCATGAAATTTCTTAGTCTTCTTTTTGTAGAACTTAGAGTTCTCATAGGCCTCCAGACGAATCTCATCAAGCTCTTGCAGCTAAAGCTTCCTTTGCTCTCTTGCCTGGTCACAATCTAAATTACAAGCTCTAACTTCCCAGTATGCTCGATGCTCAATCTCCACAGGTAAGTGGCATGCCTTACCAAAAAGATGTTAGAACCACAGGAAACACTAGATGGGGGGGGGTTGAATAGTGTTTTATAATTCTTTACAGATTTTTATGAAAACCTTTAAAACAAGCTAATTGTTTGTGAAAAAATAAGAGCAACTTTCCGAAACTGGAGTTTTCAGCAACTTGCTGATATGACTCAACAAGTTGAGTAAAATGCTTTTGAAATATTTTTGCGTGATAGAAGATTATTTTGCTTCATGGAGTTATAAAATCACTTTTCAGAACCCTCCTTAGTTAGTTAAAATTGAAAGTAAAGAGATAAGGGTTGACAAAACTTAGCCACAGAATTTATCCTGGTTCACCCACTAACATAGTGAGCTACGTCCAGTCCCAGGGCAAACCACCACTGGACTTTCCACTAACTGAACAGATACAAGTATTATTTGAACCCAGCCTCTTCAGGCTAAACACCAAGTATTCTTTAGACACAACCTCTCCAGGCTAAACACAATTATTCTTTGAACACAACCTCTCCAGGCTAAACACAAGTATTCTTTGGACACAGCCTCTTCAGGCTAACAATAACAAGTATTCTTTGTTTCTCCAAGCCTCTTCACGCTCTTAGACACTTTACAGTGTTTACAATGAATGTATTATTCAAGTTCCTAAAGAACTATGAACACAGGAGATCTAGTACAAAGGATTAACTGAGTATGACTCAAGATACAAATGATAAGAAACCGAAGTACATATATTCTGAGTGATTTCAGCAGAGTGTTGGCTTGATAAATTTTTGTATAAAGTTTGGCCGACGTCTTCAAAGTCTTGTGATAAGCTATATATAGAATCTTGAAATGAATCCGTTGAAGAGTGCTTCATCCACCGTTAAGAGATAAAATTAAATGCTATTTGAGACGTTGTGAAACAATCTTCTTTAAAGCTTCTGACTTTTTGAGATTTGCAGGCGTTGCAGTCTGCAACACTGCTCTCACGCGTATAGCAGGTTTCTTTTAAGGTAATATGACTTTGACAACAAAAAGGAACTCTGAAAACATTCCTTAAATGAATCAAACTTTCCTCAGACGAAAATGATGTGTGATGACTTGAGCAGGAAGCTTCCAGGCTTCAGTCACAACTAAAACGAGGTCTTCAACAGTTCTTCTTTTAATGATTCTATAACACTTTAGAAGGTAGAAATGAGTTGAGCAGGTCTTGACTCTTCAGAAGGTTCCTCACATCAGTAGGTTCAACTTGAGGCTTCTTCTCTATAGTCCTTGCTAAATAGTAAAGCAAAATACCTTCGAGTGATACTGTTCTCATAAAAATTAAATCCTTTTTAAATCAAATTTGTTGTCTATTAAAACTTCGGATATGTGAGTCCTTAAAACATTAAAATTTTGAGACTCAACATTCTTCCCCTTTTTAATGATGACAAATTTGTTTAAAAAGAAATTCAGCAGCAAATATCTGAAGAGAAATTATATAGTAGAGACTTAGAATATACTCTCCTTGTTTCAGATACTTGCTCCCCCTGAAATAAAGATTTCTTCCAGAAACATTTATTTTTTTATATCAGAGGTTTTAATTTCAATTTCAGATATTTGTCTATTAAAGCTCTTTTCTTTTTAATACTCCCCCTTTTGGCATTATTCAAAAGGGTGGGTAGAAATACACAAACACAATAAATGATATACGAGGTAGGTAACTTAATCAATGTTCAAGCAAGAGAATTGAATTATTTCAACATAGAACAAATTAAATGCTCCACAAAGATAATTAATGAACGTAGTCAAATCACACTTCATGGAAGAAAAGAGAATATTATCATATAAGCAATCAGAAGGTTCAAGATAAAACAAAAAATGTTGTGAACACATAGACTTTCTGATCATGGCAAATTAAAAACTGTTGGTCCTCTTAAGCTTTGGCTTGGGATCTACACTCTAAGTGCGAAGAGAAACAACATTCAATTGCCTCATCATATTCTGTAGTCTATTGTTCCTTCTTCTCAGCCTTCTGATATCTTCCTCCTTCATGGCAAGCACTTCAGCAACATCAGCTTCCTTGAAAATAATGTACACATGCTTCCAATGAAAGATTAACTCCACAAAACCAGTAGGGAGACAGTAGTCTTCAGGATTAGCCACCAACCAGGTATAGACAGTATGAGAATATGGCACAGTAGGCCAGTCTTTTTCATTGTACTCCTTCAGCAGATGGTCACAGTTGGGAAAGTTCCCAGGGAACCAAGTCTTAAACTCTTGAGTAGAAAGGGAGCTCTTGGTCATGCATTCAACAAAATCAAATCTGGTACCAGAGCAAGACCCTTCCTTTTTTCTTTCAGCCTAGTAGGAATTCCAGATCCTGTCTCTATAAGTGTGGTCAAAACCCCCATGAGCTTCAAGAGCTTCAGGGAGTCGTTCCCATTCTTCTTTCTTAAAAGGTTCAGGATGTTCCAGGTAAGCAGTATAAAACTTTGGTTGCTTGCCCTTGTCTTCAAGACCTTCTGCAAATGGTAGCCTTGGTACAATCCTATCTGGTTGCCAGTAGACTTTGGTGGATGGTTTCATGGTGAGTGGTCTAGGTGGCTTGAAACCTCTGCAACGAGCCTTCTCAGCAGCATACTTAGAATAAACTTCAGCTTCTGTGTGCAACTTTCTGATGAGAAGCCAGTCCTCAGCAGGTATAGCCACAGCCTCTGGTGTTATACATAAATTCTCTCCCAGTAGTGGTTAGGGGGCTGTACACCTTGTCTGATCTTTTCAAGCTGATCAGAACCTCCCCCTGAGCTTCTGATCATCCTCCTCATCCTTGCAGCTTCAACTAAGTCTACATGAAGACCTTCTTGCATGGGAGGCTTGAGTGGCAAATGATCTTTGAAATGAAGAAGCTCCTCATACAGGTTTAGAAACATAGGTAACCTCCTACTTTGATATTAACCATTCAAATAGTAACTATGAGGGAATTCAACATCCCTCAAGAGATCATCAAAGCTGAGGATTGGAGCAGCCTTATCAAAAGTTGGAATCCTTGAGATATCCCTTGTCTTTGGCTTCCACATCCTCTCTCTCAGAGACAAGTTACAATAAAAAATAAAAACACCATTCTCCTTCATAACATATCTTCCTTTTGAATGCCAATCAATGGCTTCAGAGAGAATAGGTCCTTCATATAAGATCAAGGCAAGGGGATTTTCTGTTTCTTCATCACTTTCACCAAAAACAGATTTTGTGAGATTAGAAAGTATAAGACTTATCTCACCAACAACTGGTTCAACCCCCATGGGGTCATCAGCAGGTTCTATAACCTCTTCCCTTATTGTAGCTGCAAAAACCTTGTTAACATTTGATTCTTCATTTGCAAAAGCCACAACAGGTTCTTCAAGGTTGATGACAGCAGGGGCATCTTAATTTTCAGCACATGGAGCAGTATCAGTCTCAGTAGGTTCACCTTTGTTGTTGTCAGTAGGTGCAACCTCATCAGCATTATTTTTCTCAGCAGGTTCACCAGGTGGTGTAACCTCTTCAGCCTTATCATTAGCAGCATGTTGGTTTATTTCTTTTGGAGTGACAGTAGGTTTGATGGGTTTCTGGAAAGCGAACCAAAAATCCAGTAGTATAATAGTAAGAAGAGTTATCGTATCCACAGGGAACAGCCAATTCGCGTATAGTCGTGATCTATTTATCAAGGAAAAACAACGGATTTATAAGGGTATTGTTGCGTAAATTGTAAATAGCAAATAAATAATCAATGAAATTAGAAAGGAAGAGTTAGAGACACTTTACTTGGATTAGGATTCAACTTCATATCATCACACCCTTTGTGCATGTAAAAACTACCTATTATTTTAGGCTTACTCTATATACTGTAGACAAACTATATTACTTATGACCCCGAGTTACCAGGCGCCACTCACACTAAAATATAATCCATGCGGGCTCTCCCAAGCGACAAACTTACCCTCGACTTATCTCATTTTCTTTATTTCGTTTGTAAAAGAACTAATTGATAAACGAGGCCTAATCCTGTAGACACACCTTCATTAGAGTACTCACACTACCCATCACTCATCAGGATACATCCATGTGTCGGTCCTGGATTGACAATCAACTAATTCTTTGCTATCGATACTAAGGCCTAATCCTGTAAATGCCCTTCGCTAGAGTACTGTCACTACCCATCGCTCATTAGTAACACTCATGTGTCGGTCACAGAGTATCGAGTCCTCTTATTCAATCAGAGTTTGGGTTTCCTATGTCTAGGCTCCCCCATCCTCAATCCTAGTCGAAACTAGCCTATAACTCCGGCGCAAGCGCGAAACTCGGGATTAAGCACAGAATAAGATTACCAATATTATAGACAGAGAGCTCAGAAATAATAAAATAGAATTTACATACACTTGGGGATAGAATCAATTACATTCAATCCTAATGGAGAGTTAACTACACAGGGTAGTCATACAAACCACCGAAGATGCTGTCACCATCTTCAATCCTTGTGAAGCGTTCCTCCTCTCCTACTCTAAAATTAGCTTTGGTGCATTATCACTGAAATAAGAATGAATTACAATAATCGTGCACACTTTGATCTGGTGCAATGAGGTCCTATTTATAGGCTAAAGAAAGCCAAAGGAAATTGGGGAGAAATCTATCTAAAAAAATGGCAACAGGGAACAAATCTGCGTGACTTGCGCTTCACCCTGCGCTACAGCGCAGGATCCAGAGAGTCGCGCTTCACCCTGCGCTAACAAACGCAGGTTGAAGCGCAAAATGCATCCTAACCCTAAAACAACTTCAATCTTTCTTTTTTTAACTTGAATCTCTCCCCGAGACTGGTTTTGGTTGATTAGTCTTTCCTTGTTTCCCTTTTCTTGATGAAAATCCATGTATTTATTGAGCATCTTGGATTTAATTAGGAAGGTTATCTGCAGAATCCTTGTTGATTGGCAGTGATTGCCTCAAATCTTCTTCAAATCTTTATTAAATGTCTTCAATCAAAGCTCAAATCTTGCAGATATCTCCCTCATTTAATTGTTATCTTTCCTTCAAATCAATCGTTGCAAATATCCTACAAAAATCAACAATATTTCTATCAAAATAACATCAAATTTCAAATCCAAGATTAATAAATACAATTTATCTGATATTTAATAAAAGGGATTAAACTGGGGCAAAATACCATTTTATCCTTGATAAGTGGACTAGAAAGTGCTCTAATTTATCAACTAATTTTCACTTATCAAAATACCCCCCCAACTTAACTTCTTGCTTGTCCTCAAGCAAGAGACCTCTTTGCAATCAAAAAATCAATTCTATCCCCTGCATAACTAAAATCAAAAACAAATTCAAGGTACTTTTCATCATCTCCTTGTTAAACAAGCAGTCACTTTCCAAACATAAGAAAAAATCAGGATTAAGAGATGTTACCAATCCTCAATCAGAATAGAACACAGACATCAATCAAAGTTCTCAAAAATAGCAATTAAAGCAGTAAGTGATAAACCAAGGAAATCTCTCATTCTCACGGGTAAGTGTTTCCCTCAATCTTTTTCACCACCATTGAACACTAGAATTGATAGTCGTTTCCAATATCTGAACCTGCAAAGCAGTTAACATGGATCAAAAGGTCTTTGCTTTGGTTGTAATGAGGCTGGGCTAATCAAGAAATCATGGTTTTTCTGGATATGCAAAGAACACTTTGAATAGAGAGCATCTTGTGATTGTGCTTGGGACTTCTCTCCATCTGCCATGTCATTCTTGAATTGTCACCTTTTTTCAGCTTGGCCTCTTTGTTTGAAGAAGTACTCCCCCAACTTATTCAATTTCTACACTTTGTGCGGATTTTTTTTGAATAATATACAATAACATAGAGAATTTATTTATGAGGGAGTATTCTTCTTTGTGATTTCTTGTGCCTGCTCTTTGAATCTCTTTGACCTTTCAATTCACCAACCTTTTATCCCATCTTGTTGTGTTGCACCTTGCTCTCTATCCCAAGTGTGAAGCGACATGGTATGATCATTAATCATGGCTGGGGTGCATTCAAAGGAAATATTAAGGCTCAAATGTGCAATCAAAATTGGAAAAATTTAATCAAGGTTGGCTATTTGGCACTAAGCACAATATTATAATCACAAAATATGCCTTTGTCACTTCCATATCTTCCCTAGCAAGACAAAATTCAGAAACTCAAGCAATAACATTTGACAAGCAGCGGTGAAAAACTCTCAATTTAGTGTTTGGGCTCTCAGCTCACCAGTTATTGGCTAAAATTCCTTGATAAAGAACTTACTGTTTTTAATTAACTATCCTGATAGGTTCTCTTGAGAAGCATCCTGATCCTAACTGATTATGGAATTAATCACAAAACCCTATCATCTTTCCTAATCTGGTTAGTTAACTACTTAATTACAGAAAATTTTGAAAAAGTTGACCTTAATCCTAATTCCCTAAGGTCCTAAAAATTTGACAAAAAAATTTAACAGAAAAGCAGGAAATAACAAATAAGTACTGCATAATATAAATAATGTATCAGTGGTATACAATACATATCAAAGAAATTAAGAAATAAAAAAATAAGAAAATAAAATGAAAAACAGAAAAGAAGGAAAAGCACCAAATAGGAAAGAAAAAATCAGTCCTCATCCTGGTCCTGATCCATGTAAGTTGCTCCATCCCCCCTGGGAAAATAGGCTTGTCCCCAGGCCACTGCAAGAATATCCGGAACTCTTCAAGCAGCATGCTTGGGTATGGGTCTAGTACTCCTGATTGGTTTGAGGTCAACTGGTCTTTATACTTTGCAGTAGTCTGTGCAATTCATGAAGAACATGGAAGCCTACCAATTTACATGCATAAATAATTACTCTCTTCACAACAAAATTTCACTGCACTTGGTAATGCCTTCCTAAAAATAGAACATACTCATTTGTTTTGCAAGCGTTCAATCAATCCATGGAAAGTGAAAGTTTAATTTTTTTTTTTGAAAGAAACAGAGCATAACACTTTCAAATTTAATAACTCACAAAACAAAGAGCATTTCAATTCAGCAAATTGTTCTTCATGTTCAACACAGCCAAAATCACATTTAAGATAGAAATTATCAACAGTATACACATTCCTAAGGTTGCTATCCTAAATTTCAAATCATAGAGTGAATAAAGATTTCAATTGATAAAAATTAAAGAAAACATAACTGAAAGTTTCAAAATTGATGGATGTTTGTGAGTGGAAAGAGTGAAAAGAAGAGCTTAGAAAGTAGAGAAACAGTACATGAGAAAATAGAAGATTTTTAAAAAATTTTCGTACTGCTGCGCTTCATCCTGCGCTACAGCGCATGTGAAGCGCATAAGTCAGTGACTAAAATTGCATTTCTGCGCTTTACCTGCGCTACAGCACAGGTGAAGCGCAGAAAACATAATGCAATTTTGCAATTTTCAGTCACGTTTTCTGCTACTTTCTATTATTTAAAAATTTTATTTTCCACAAACTTATTCCAATCAATTTTGAAATTTTCCTAAATCCTAAAAAAATGAAAAATCCTAATTAACAAACAAGAAAATAAAACAAAACTGAAAATTGAAAACTTAAAAATCTCTGGGTTGCCTCCCAGAAAGCTCTTGTTTAACGTCTTTTAGCTCGACGCCTGGTTAATCAACCCGTTTATGGTGGCCTCAAGTGGAGGACGATGTCTGGCTCCATTCCAGTTCTTCCCTTAAGATCCCATCCTCCATGCCAATTCTTGATTCTTCCATCATTGTCACTGTCTTCCTGAGTATCAGATGTTGATCCTTTCCTTTTCTTGAATTTGAATTCCCATATTGACTCTGGCTTCTTTACCCTCATCCTAGGCTTCCTCAGAAATTCGGAGCCTGGCAGCTTTGTTTGATTTTTGAAAATGGCAATCAGTTTGTTGTAATTTGGGAATACCTCTATCAATATGAAACACAATACTTTCATCTTTTGAGCTCACTTCATATTTTCTCGATCAACATCAATAATCATCTTAGTAGCTTTCATGAAAGGTCTTCCTAAAATTAGGGGGACATCAGTATCCTCCTCCTCTGTCTCTGCAATGTAGAAGTCTACAACATATGCAAATTTATCCACTTTGATTTGAATATCTTCTATTATCCCATAAGGGCATTGAGCGGATTTATCTGCAAGAAGCAATCATCCTTGCAGGCTTGACCTTCACATTACTCAACTTGTTAAAATACGATAGCGGCATCAAATTGATGCTCGCTCCAAGATCCAATAAAGCTTGAGTTGGAGGTAGATTACTAATAGAGATAGGTATAGTAAACTTACCTGGGTCAAGTGACTTACTTGTGATATAGACCTTTTCTTCATGATATTCTTCCTCTTGTGCTGCTTTTTCTTCATCTTGCTGAAAAATCTCCTTGGATGTGTCGTCCTGGGGCGATTGTTCTTCATAGATGATTGCACTACATCCTGCCTTCAGTTCTACAGTTTCTTCAGGGATCTTCCTCTTCTTGGTCAGCACTTCTTCCATGAATTTTGCATAAGTTGGCATTTGTTCCATGGCTTCTAGTAGAGGGATATTGATCTGCAGTTTCTTCATGATATCCAGAAAGCTGAAAAATTCCCTGTCATGACTCTTTTTGGTGGGAATCTTAGGGTAAGGTAGCTCTCGGTGATAAGGCTCTGGTGAAGGTTCTTTTTCTTTATTTCTTGATTTAACCTGGTGCTCTGGTTCATCTCTCTCTTTTTCAATCTCTTGTTCCTTTCTTTCCAGGACCTCCTTTTCTGTTGTCAAGTTGTCACCAATACCCTTTCCTATTTCATTGCCGCTTCTAGTAGATATTGATTTGCAGACTGCTTGTTGTTCATTGAACTCCCTTATGATCTTCTCCACTTGCTTTGCCAGGTGCATGAATGGTTCTTGTATTGCTTTTTGATTGGCTATCATATCTTGTGTGGGCCCGTTGAGCTTTTCTTCAATCCTGGAAGTGATATCAGGCACTGTGGTGCTGCTCCCTTGATTCTGATTTTGGTCATGGCTCCTTATTCTATCTAAGAAACAAACTTGTTCCATTCGGGATTCGGGGTAAGCATAATGGCCATTGGAGTGATTTTCTTTACAAAAGTTGCATACCAAGCTTGAAGTCATTTTTGGGGCAGCTTGCATCACTTGCTGTTGTTGGAGGATCATTTGCACTTGTTGGCTTAATTTCTTCATTTGTTGCTCAAGGAATTTGACATTATCTTGAAGAAGCTCTTCTTTTTGAATATCCTATCCCTAACATAGATCCCGTTGACTGCGCAGAGCACAGTTGTCAATGACTGTAAGTGCCTTTTCTACATTTACTGATAGAATTGTTCCTCCTGCTGCGACATCTATGAAGGATTTGTACTTTGGCTTGAGTCCATTGCAAAAAATGTTGATTTGTATAGCATCATCAAAGCCATGATTAGGGCACTTATGCAGCAAGGATTTGTATCTCTCCCAAGCTTCATATAAGGGTTCGTTTGCTTCTTGCTTGAATGAGGAGATGTTGGTTTGGGCTTGAAAGTAACGTGGTAGGGGAAAGAATTTTCCCAAGAATTTCTCTTCTACCATGTTCCAATTATTCAGACCTTGACTAGGTTGTGACTTCAACCACTCCTTAGCTTTCCCTGTAAGAGAAAAGGAAAATAAACGTAAGTGAGCAAACTCTGTCTTTTTCCTCGAAACCCATAGTTTCAACTAAATAAAAAATGTAGATAGGTGGTCATTTGGATCTTCGTGTTCTAATCCTGCAAACTGGTGAGCTTGAACACGCTGGATATGTGATGCTTTTAATTCCAAGGAATTTGGGTAAGTTGGGAGGACAATACGTAGCCCTTGATGCCTCATGTAGTCCCCCAAGACTCTTTTTGGTTGAGTGTCCTCCATATTTTTCATTTACTTCACTTGGGTTGGTTGAATAGAGAGTGTTGTGATTGTCTCCTTGAGCTCTGCCCCTTTTTCTGTTACCTGTCTTCTCAAGAGAAATAATCAAGGAGCTCAAACATAGAGAAGAACAAATAACAAAAAATAATATATTTATTTATTTATTTATTATTTATTATTTATTTTATTTTTTATTAAATAATAAAAATATTTTTTTAAAAAATAATTAATAATAATAATTTTTTTTAAAAAAAGAAAATAAAAAATAAATAAATAACTTCTCCCTGTCTCCTTCTCTTGCGTCTACTTTTGTTCTTTTGATGTCCTTTCTATTTCTGGCACAAATTGTAGTTGATTTGGGGACACCTGGCTTCTCAAAAGCAAAAACAAGAAACTTTGAAAAAGGATAAGTGTTGAAGAGAATTAATAATATAGAAAAAACTATAAATTTCCTAAATAAAAATTTCCTAAAATAACAAGACTAATAAATAAAAGAAATTCTAAGATAAATATCCTTCAATTAGACCTCCAAGTTCTACACGAATTGGAAACCGTTCCCCGACAACGACGCTAAAAATACTTGATGGGTTTCTGGCAAGCGAACCAAAAATCCAGTAGTATAATAGTAAGAAGAGTTATCGTATCCACAGGGAACAGCCAATTCGCGTATAGTCGTGATCTATTTATCAAGGAAAAACAACGGATTTATAAGGGTATTGTTGCGTAAATTGTAAATAGCAAATAAATAATCAAATGAAATTAGAAAGGAAGAGTTAGAGACACTTTACTTGGAATAGGATTCAACTTCATATCATCACACCCTTTGTGCATGTAAAAACTACCTATTATTTAGGCTTACTCTATATTACTGTAGACAAACTATATTACTTATGACCCCGAGTTACCAGGCGCCACTCACACTAAAATATAATCCATGCGGGCTCTCCCAAGCGACAAACTTACCCTCGACTTATCTCATTTTCTTTATTTCGTTTGTAAAAGAACTAATTGATAAACGAGGCCTAATCCTGTAGACACACCTTCATTAGAGTACTCACACTACCCATCACTCATCAGGATACATCCATGTGTCGGTCCTGGATTGACAATCAACTAATTCTTTGCTATCGATACTAAGGCCTAATCCTGTAAATGCCCTTCGCTAGAGTACTGTCACTACCCATCGCTCATTAGTAACACTCATGTGTCGGTCACAGAGTATCGAGTCCTCTTATTCAATCAGAGTTTGGGTTTCCTATGTCTAGGCTCCCCCATCCTCAATCCTAGTCGAAACTAGCCTATAACTTCGGCGCATGCGCAGAAGTCAGGATTAAGCACAAAATAAGATTACCAATATTATAGACAGAGAACTCAGAAATAATAAAGCAGAATTTACATACACTTGGGGATATAATCAATTACATTCAATCCTAATGGAGAGTTAACTACACAGGGTAGTCATACAAACCACAAGAGATGTTGTCACCATCTTCAATTCTTGTGAAGCGTTCCTCCTCTCCTACTCTAAAATTAGCTTTGATGCATTATCACTGAAATAAGAATGATTATAATAATCGTGTACACTTTGATTTGGTACAATGAGGTCCTATTTATAGGCTAAGGAAAGACAAAAGAAATTGGGGAGAAATCTATCTAAAAAAATGGCAACAGGGAACAAATCAGCGTGACCTGCGCTTCACCCTGCGCTACAGCGCAGGTTGCAACGCAGGATCCAGAGAGCTTCGCTTCACCCTGCGCTACAGCGCAGGTTGAAGCGCAGAATGCGTCCTGCAACTTCAAACTTTCTCTTTTTAACTTGATCTCTCCCGAGACTGGTTTGGTTGATTTATCTTTCCTTGTTTCCTTTTTCTTGATGAAATCTTGCATTTATTGAGCATCTTGGCATTGATTTCCTCATTGATTGCCTCAAATCTTCTTCAAATCTTTTTTAATGTCTTCAATCAAACTCAAATCTTGCAGATATCTCCCTCATTTAATGCTATCTTTCCCTCAAATCAAATCTTTGCAATATCCTGCAAAAATCAGCAATATTTCTATCAAAATAGCATCAAATTCAAATCTAAGATTAATAAATACAATTTATCTAATATTTAATAAAAAGGGATTAACCTGGGGCAAAAATAGCATTTTATCCTTGATAAGTGAACTAAAAAGTGCTCTAATTTATCATATAATTTGCACTTATCAAGGTTTCTACCATTTTAATAGGAACAATGATTGGCTCCTCCATATCTTCCAAGTCTTCCTTATCAAGATTATCAAACAGTACCTTGTTTTCTTATACGGCTTCACAGCAGATACTGGCTTCATGGTAGGTACAGGCTTCATGGCAGCCCCTTGAAGCTTTCTTTGGTACAACTTGGTCTTAGTCCAATCAGGCAGAACAAAAGGCAAGGGAGCCTTCACCTTCCTCTTCACAATCCTTTCTTTCTTCAAGTCCAAAACAAATTTGTTTTTAACTTGCTTGAGAGCTTCTTGAAAAATCCCAGCATCATCCTTTAGGATAGACTTGCTCCTTGTGATCATTGGAGCAGGAGCAGGAGCAGTTTCTTGAACTGGTGAGAGCAACTCTTCTTCTTGGCTTTGGTTGCTTTGGAAGGTCTTTCCTTTTGTTTCCAGCTCTTCTTTCAAACTCTTCATCTTCTAGCATGGCCTTTTAGGCAGCTTCAGCCAAGGCCCTATCATTGTCTTCTTGCTCCTTTCTTTTCTTTCTTCTTCCTCTTCAATAGCAGCAACAGTTTCTACCACCTTCTGAATTTCTAGGTCTAGGTGCATAGAAGTGAGAGATTTAACTTTGAGAGGTTCTGATGAGCTTCCACCCTCAGCTTCATTTATCTAAGCATGTCCCTTAAGAGATAAGGTAGGCTTAGTAGCTTTAGCAGGCTCTTCAGAAGCCTGACCCACAATTTCGAGGGTTCATTTTGAACCTTCTGAACAGGTTAAGGTTCCTGTTGAGTGGTTGCTATTGAGACAAACTCACCTCCAAGAGTTTTTAATATGCCAAACCACTAAGTTTAAATATATGAGATGCATCTTATTATTACTGACTGTGTGCTCAAGCATGTGTGTAGAACAATGTTAGAATCTGTTTTGCAGAATTCAAAGATTCATATATGTTAAAACAAGAAACAAGGAAGCATCAAACGAGAAGAGACTCAGAAACAGCTTGAGACGACGTCTCAAGAACAGATGCAGAGTCAAGAGATCATCTCAAGAGAAAGAGACAGATCCAGAAGTGCATCATAAGCTTCATTGATCAAGACAGTAAAACGATGAGACTAAGTTTCTAAATTGAGCAAGAGATCAGCACAAGTTAAAAATAGATGTTAGATCAGATCGAAACTCTATCTCATGGTCAGACGCAAGAGAAGAGATCCAAGTGAGAGATGCAAGAGAAGAGAGAAAGACTCAGAAGAGACTCAAGTACAGTTCAACTGGACAGGTCATCAAGTCAGAATAAAAGAGATCCAGTACACTGTGCAATGACACAGTGACGTTTGTACTTGAACAACAACTACACTTATCCAGCAGGCAAGCCTGGCACTCTTCCAACGACTATAAACGGTCAGAAAATGACTAACTACCCTTTGATATAAATCCTGAGAGCTACAGTGGAGAAAGAGAGAGACTACGTTGATCATTGAACATATACTGCATCTCATTACATGTCTCAAGTGACATCTCGAGTGCACGTCTCAACTAGTTCATATCCAGACCTGATCTCAACTTGAGAACACTATTAGTCTCCATCCATCTCTTCTTTGATTGTAATACTATTACTTCTTTTAGAAGAGAGAATCACTAGTTAAGCCTACTGCCTATCCATACATTGTATGTTGTAAGCTACACTTATAACAACATCCTATTCTTGTAACCTGTCTCATCTAAGATAGGAGTGTGCCTAGTCTTAAAGTGAGGTGTGTCGTCCTGAAGAGGCTGTAAGAATACTTGTGGCTCAGCCAAGATAGGAAGTGCCTAGGCTTGGTGTGAGAGACGTCCTGAAGAGGCTGTAAGAATACTCGTAATTGCGGGTTGTCAATAGTTGAAATCTAACGTGTTGTGAGGACTGGACGTAGCCCAACGTGTGGGTGAACCAGGATAAGATCCCTATCCCATCTCTCTTACTTATCTCGTCATTTTGCTTTCTACTTGACTCACCTCAATACTGTTAACTACTAAGTTATTAAGTTAGAATATAACTGAGTTTGAATTAAAAGTCTAAGACAACCCAAGCTTAAATTAAACAACTGAAATTGAATTTGGTTATATCCTGTCTTAACAGAGACCCCAAGTCAGCAGACTTGAGATCATGTCTCAGCATTCAATTTCAGTGTATAAATTTTCAGGAACAATTTTTAAGAGTCTCTATTCAATCCCCCTTCTAGAGATATTCAGCCAACTTCAGTTGGTATCAGAGCTCGGCCTCTTTGGGGTTGAGCACACCTACGTGTGAAGAGGAAAAGATCCAATGGCTGGACCAAGTGCAAGCCTGTTTATTCCTGAAGGAGTATCTACCAACAGACCACCTGCCTTTGATGGAACTGACTACTACTACTAGAAGGACAGGATGAGATTATTTATTGAATCTCAACATGCTGATCTATGGGAAATCATTGAGATGGGACCTTACATGCCCCATATCACAGATGAGCTTGGGCTTAGGGCAGCTAAGCCTAGATAGACATGGACAGTGCTGAGAAAGCAAGATATGTACTGAATTCAAGAGCAAAATACTTACTCACCTGTGCCTTAAGCAGAAGTGAATATGATAAGGTGGCTGGATGTGCTACAGCTAAAGAAATATGGAATGCTCTTGAGATAGAGCATGAAGGGACAAATCAAGTAAAAGAAGCTAAAATCAACATACTGGTCAGACAGTATGAGCTCTTCAAATGAATGAAGATGAAGGTATTGAGGACATGGTGAGAAGATTCACTATCATTACAAATGACCTTAAGTCCTTAGGAAGAACCTACTCAAATCAAGACATGTAAGAAAAATGCTGAGGAGCCTGCCCAAACCTTGGAGACCTAAAGTCACAGCTATTCAAGAAGCCAAGGATCTGAGCACTCTCAGATTGGATGAACTCCTTAGATCTTTGAAGGTTCATGAGTAGGAGCTGATGGAGGAAGATCTCATCAGACACCCTAAGACAATAGCCTTGAAGGCATCATCCAACAGCTCCAAAGGTAAAAAGGTAAGCTCATCTCAACAGACTTCACTAAACTTATCTCATGACACAGAAACTGAAGAAGATGAAGGAGATGATGAAAGTGAGATGGATGATGAGCTAGCCTACATCTCAAGAAAGATCAGACGCATGTGGAGAGCTAGAGGAAGTGGAAGAAGAAGCTTTCCCTCAAGAAAAGGAGAAGTAAAATCTGACAGAAAGGGACAATTCATCTGTTTTCAATGCAGGAAACTTGGACATATCAAGTCTGAATGTCTGTTACTCAAAAAGGAGATGAAAAAGAGCCCTAGAAAGAAGGCAATGATGGCCACTTGGGATGACACGGAAGGAGATGAGAGTCAAGATGAAGAATCTGCTAATCTGTGTCTCATGGCAAATGGTGACTCATCTGATGAAGAGGTATATTAATCTGACTCAGAACTCTCCTTTAGTGAGCTTAAGTCTGCTTTTGAAAATCTTCTATATGATTCAAACCTTCTTGTCTCAAAGAGCTCCTTATTAAAATCAGAATTAGACACAGCTCTTGAAAAGGTAAAATTTCTTAAAAAGAGAATGAAAGTTTGAATCATAAAAACAGTAGTGTCATTTGTCTCACATGAGACTGTTTGAACTAGTGAAAGCAAAGACTCAAGGTCATGATGAGGAAGAGCTAAAAAATCTTTCTAAGAAAACCAGAAGCTCAAAAGGCAAACAGAATTCTCATAGATGATTAGAAAAATTTGTAAAAGGTACAAAAAATCTTGAGAGACTCATTTGGTCTCAAAAGAAATTTTTGGCAAAGCTGGATTAGGCTATGAAAATTCCTCTACTGAGATCTGGTACAAAAATTTCTTTATTCCTGCAAGAAAAAGGAAGAAGGAAAGATGCTCTTGCTGTAGCAAATTGGCCACAAGGCCACTGAATGCTAGTTGAGACATATAGCATCCAAGAGAAGGGTAACTAACCATGAAGGACGCAAATATAAGTGGGCACCTAAAGCTAAATCTTATGTTGTAACAGATGTGCCTAGCAGTAGCAAAGTCAAAGAAAATGTGGGTGCTGGACAGTGGATGTTCAAGGCACATGACAGGGGACAAAAGCAAGTTCCTGTCACTTGAAGAGAAAGAAACAGGAGTTGTCTCCTTTGGAGACAACAAGGCCCAAATCAAGGGCATAGGTAAAATTGGTAAGACAACTCAGCTCAAATTGAAAATGTCTACTTTGTTGAAGGGTTGAAACATAATTTTCTGAGTATAAGCCAGTTGTGTGGCAATGGTTATCATGCTAATTTCCAACCCACTTACTGTGAGATCATAGACTCTAAAACTGGGGGAAAACAGCCTTTTCTGGAAAAAAGAAACAAAAATCTCTACTCAGTCTCACTTGAGAGCCTATCTGATCTCACATGTCTCATGTCTCCTGATCATGAGAAGTCGCTTTGGCAAGAGAGTTGGACAATTAACATGGGACCATAAGTAGCTGGCCAGTCAGCTCTTGTCAAAGGATTACGTAAAGTAAAATTTGACAAAGACATGATAGTGAGTCCTGTGTGAAAAGCAAGCACATCAAATCAAGTTTCAATTCCAAGTCTCATGTCTCAACCACTAGACCTCTTGAAATCCTCCACATTGATCTATTTGGACCAATTAAAACTGCAAGCCTCGGTGGTAAAAAGTATGGTTTTGTAATTATGGATGATTTCTCTAGGTTCACCTGGGTTTATTCCTCTCTCAGAAGGATGAATCTTTGATTCCTTCAAAACCTTTTGCAAAAAGATTTATTTTGAGAAAGGGTATGGAATTAGTGCTGTGAGGAGTGATCATGGAGGAGAGTTTGAGAATGCTAAGTTTCAAATATTTTTTGATAAAAAAGGCATTACTCATAACTTCTCATGTCCAAGAACTCCTCAACAAAATGAAGTAGTTAAGAGAAAGAACAGGACCCTTCAAGAGATGGCAAGAACTTTGTTATGTGACTTTGGAATGAAAAATATTTTGGGCAGAAGCAGTTAATACTTCCTGCTATATTATAAACAGAGTCACTATAAGAAAGATCTTAAACAAAACTCCATATGGCTATGGAAAGGGAGAAAACATTCAATTTCATATTTTCATATATTTGGATGTGATTGCTATATCCTGAACACTAAAGATCAACTAGGAAAGTTGATACAAAATCTGACAAAGGAATTTTCTTGGGATATTCCCAAACTTCAAAAGCTTGTAAAGTATACAATCTAAAAACTAATCTATTAAAGAATCTATGCATGTAGTCTTTAATGAGATATAAGGCAACTCTCCGAAAGAAGAGATGAGTAGATGAAATTAAAGAGATGATGGGGAGAATTGAGAATCTCAACTCAGGAAGCTGAAGAGAAATCCTCACCTGAACAGAAACTAATGAGATCATCTCAGCCTGAACAAAGAAGAGAAGCTCAATCTGAGATGATGTCTCACAGAAGCATCAGCCCTAACCCATCTTATGTACTTCAAGAAGAAGAAGATAAACTAGATGAACAATCTGAGATTAGGGAACCAAGACAAGAAATTTTAGAGATCCAGAATGAGCATGCATCTCAATTACCCAGAAGCTGGAGATTAGTGAGATCTCATCCCAGAGATCAAATAATTGGAGAAACCTCAGATAGAGTCAGGACCAGATCTTCCTTCAGAGATGCTGAGAACTTGATGGCTCTTCTTTCTAAGATAGAACCTAACGACATACAAGAAGCTCTCAATGATGAGTCCTGGATTAAGGCTATGGAAGAAGAAGAGTTGAACCAGTTTGAAAAGAGTAAATTTTGAGATCTGGTTCCACCTCCCTCTTATCAATCCATAATTGGAAGCAGATGGTTATTCAGAAACAAGTTAAATGAACAAGGAAAGGTCATGAGAAACAAAGCAAGACTTGTGGCATAAGGGTGCAATCAGCAGGAAGGAATGATTATGAATCAGCAGGAAGGAATTGATTATGATGAGACCTTTGCTCCTGTTTCCATACTTGAAGCCATCAGAATTCTGTTGGCTTTTGCTGCTCACAAGGATTTCAAACTGTATCAGATGGATGTGAAGAGTGCATTCCTAAATGGAATCATTGAAGAAGTCTATGTAAGACAACCTCCAGGCCTTGAAGATCCCCATCATCCAGAGTATGTCCTCAGACTCAAAAGGCCTTTTATGGTCTCAAGCAAGCTCAGAGAGCTTGGTATGACAGGTTAAGTTATTTTTCAATTAAAAATGGTTTTACCAGAGGACAAATTGATACACTATTCAAAAGGGAAGTTAACAAAGATTTACCGATTGTCCAAATTTATGTGGATTACATTATCTTTGGGTCAACTAATGAGTCTCTTTGTCAAAAAATTTGAAGTCTCATGCAGGGAGAATTTGAAATGAGCATGATGGGTGAACTAAGATTCTTCCTTGGGCTGCAAATAAAGCAATTGTCGAAAGGCATCTTCATCAGTCAAGAAAAGTATACAAGAGATTTGCGGACAAAGTTCAAAATGAGTGATGCCAAGCCAATGAAGACTCCAATTTACCCCTCAACTCAGCTTGACAAAGATGAGACTGGTAAAGCTGTCTCAAACAAGAATTACAGAGGTATAATTGGATCTCTTATGTACCTAACTGCAAGCAGACCTGATATTCAGTATGTTGTAGGCATCTGTGTGCAAGGTACCAATCAGACCCTAAGGAATCTCATCTTACTGCTGTCAAAAGAATTTTTAGATATTTAATAGGAACCACTAATCTTGGTCTATGGTATGAGAAAGGTTCAAGGTTTGATCTCATAGGATATAGTGATACTGATTTTGCTGGAGACAAAATGGATAGGAAAAGCACAAGTGAACTTTCCAATTCCTGGGAAAATGTCTCATCTCTTGGTCTTGCAAGAAACAGAATACAATAGCCTTGTCCACAACTGAAGTTGAATATGATCAGCAGCTGCCTGCTGCACACAGATTCTGTGGATCAAGTCCCAAATGCAAGACTATGCACTAAGGTATTCCAAAGTTCCCATATATTGTGATAATACAAGTGCTATAAACCTTGCAAAAAATCCTATCTCATTCAAGGTCTAAACATATATATTAAGCATCACTTTATAAAAGACCATGTGCAGAAAGGGAATATTGAAATTATTTTTGTCGATACTAAAAACCAACTTGCTGACATCTTCACTAATCCCTTAGTGGAGGAATATTTGTTAAGAATATAAAATTATTAAATATGTGTGTTCTTAGTTAGGAATTTCAATTCAGGAATGTTTCATGAGATGAGATCAACTCTGAGTCTCATAAAAGTGAGACTGAAGTATCATCTGAGACAAGATGACATCTCAGGAAAGTATTAGACGAGAAGCGTCTCATGATAAGTCTCAACTCATGTCTCATTATTTACTGAGACGTTACTATGGGTAAAAATAGCTGTTAGCCAACGGCTAGTAACTCCCCACTCATTAATAAACTAGCCGTTACTATATAAAAAGGAGAGCCAACCACCCTCAACCGTTTCATTAACTGCTCTTTGTCATTTGCGCACTCATTCTCTCTCCCTGAAACTCGTCTCTATTTAAACTAACTCACAACTCCTCATCTTATCTTTCCTTCTATCTCAATTCGTATCAAATTCATTGGAATCAAACTTCCCTACTCTGATAAATCATCCTCATCTTCATCCCCTGAAACCAACATGTCTTCTGATAAACAATCCAAATCCCTAAGTATGCAGTCAAGTCAAGAGCATCTCACCCGCTCTTCTTCACCTCAGCCAAGCATTGAGTCAGAGCCATCTCAGACTCAGTCCCAGAAAAAACTCCATCATCCAAGACCACCTCTAAGAAAAGCACCCCTCTTCCTCGAAGAATTAAGTCTCAGAGGATTGCGTCAAACGTACCCCAAACCTCATCTCTCCAACCTCTAAAGTCTCCAGCACACATTGACCTCACTCGACCTGAACCCCCAAGAAAAGGAAAAGGGAAAGCTGTGGAAGAAAAAAAGCTTTCTTTTTAGTAGATGTTTGAGAACGCAGAAGGGAGGAGAAATTCACAAAGAAATTTGCTGACAAAAGGATTATTGTGGGAAAGGTCATCTCTACCCATGAGCTGTGTGATGCAAACTGGGACATTGGTCCCTATCTAAGAAAGCAGGGCTGGGAAGATTATCTGTCAATGACAGAGCAAGTCTTTCTTAGGATGACCAGAGCCTTTTATGCTGGTTGCTACAGAGTCAAAGGCTCATCTCAAGGACTGCCTCACGATATTACAAATTTCAAAGGACTTCATATTGAACTAATTGAAGAATCTCTTAGATCCATTATTCAAGCCCTGTGGATGGAAATAGGCTCTTTAATGAAGAGCATTGGTGGAATCAGATTGGCATCCCTGCAGCAAATGTGGGAACCTCTTTGTTTAAGGGAGGTGTCATTACAGACTCAGCTTCCTCCTTGAATCTCTTTGGAAAATTTTTGTTCCATCTTGTTGCAAAGTGCATCATGCCAAGAGCAGGGACATTCACAAAAAGTCTACACTCAAGATATGATGGTGATGTACCATCTCAAGCATGGAATCCCTCTCAACTTGCCATTTCTCATTCTAAGGTATATGGAGCATGCATTTCACAATGCAAAGATTACTGCTTCCCTTCCTTTTGGAATGTTGGTCACTAGGATAATGAAGCACTTCAAAGTGGATCTAAATGGATGTGAGGAATCTGATGAGAGACCCGACTATGTGGGAAAAACAAATCTTAAGTCTCTTAGACTAGATGGTAAGTCCATTCCTTCTCCCACCTTTCCTCTTGATAATCCTCTTTCTATCCCTATTACTGCACAAGCTTCCCCTTCCTCAAAGATGTCAGACACCCATAGAAGAAGAAAAAGAAAAAGGCTGTCAAGGACACAACAGAGGGATCTCAAGCAGGATATGAGATCCCTAAAGAAGATAGAAAGAGAACATCTCATCAGTCAGTTTCAGCTGAGGCTGAGACCCAGAAAAAGAAGAAGAAGAAGAAGCACACATCTGAGCATGTCTCTTCAGCCCTCATTCAACCAGAGCCTTAGCCACTCAACACAGAAGCACCTTATGTGGAGGAAGCTGCTTCTAAGCCACAACCTCAGTCTCCTCCACCTAAATCTCCACCACAAATCACTACCCAAGCTGAACCCTCACCATCTACCAAAATAATAGCTGAAACCCTTGTGAGCTTGGAGAAAGAAAATACCACTTCCACTCATGATGAGATGCAGGATACTCAAGTGGCTGCAAATGAGATCCCCACTGATGAGATGCCTACTGTTGAGGGTCCTGGCACACAAAAGACTCCTCCAAGGTATGAGCTATCTCACTCCCAAGACTTCATTTCCCACACCTGGAAAATTCTTCACGGACACTGTACTGTTTGACTCACCTCTACCAAAGTATGATCAATCAGCTCCTCCAACAGCACAGCAACAACCAGCTCCATCCTCTGAGCCATCGATTCCTACCCACATCTCACAATCAATCAATAACTTTCTCAATCAGCTTCAGCAAGAACAACAGCAACATCAACAAAATCTGAATACAAGACTTCAGAAGAATCAAAAGAGGATCCTCAAGAATCTCAAGCATCACAAAAAGAGGCAAGAGGCTATCCTTGATGGACTTGACATAGTCCTTGAAACTATTCGCACTTCAAATGATTTCAACAAGAAGATGAATCTTCATCTCTCTAATCTACCTCCTCTGCCTGAAATTCCACAAGCTGTTATGGGCCCATCTGGACCGGACTCTGACTCATCCTCTTCTCTTTCTTCCTAGCTTTGCTAGTTTCCCTTGTTTTGATAATGGCAAAAGGGGGAGAGTTGGTTAGATGTTTAGCATCTTATGAGAGTCTTAGTTTGTTTATTTAAGATTGCAGCTTTGTCTAGTCTGTTTAGGATGTTTTGAATGATGTTTTGAAATGTTTAAGATGTAATAGCATCTTTTCTTTGTTTTGATGAGATGTAGTGGCGTCTTTTGCTATCAAATTATATATTCCTTTTCCTGATTATTGAAATGACTCTCTGTTCACATTCATTTGCTGTGATTAATGTGTGGTAAATTTGTTTTAGCAAAATATTATGTAAAATAACTTTCAACAGATTAGATCTCTAACTCAAGGGGAGTTCATCTCCTTAAAAAGAAATAGAATTGCATAACTCAGGGGGAAGTTAATTACTTCATCTAGTGACTTAAAACCTTAGCTAATTAAAATTTAACTCTATGGTTTGCCATCATAAAAAAGGGGGAGATTGTTGAGACAAACTCACCTCCAAGAGTTTTTAATATGCCAAACCACTAAGTTTAAATATATGAATGCATCTTGTTATTACTGACTGTGTACTCAAGCATGTGGCAGAACAATGTTAGAATCTGCTTTGCAGAATTCAAAGATTCATATATGTCAAAAAAAGAAACAAGGAAGCATCAAGAAACAAGGAAGCATCAAACAAGAAGAGACTCAGAAACAGCTTGAGATGACGTCTCAAGAACAGATGCAGAGTCAAGAGATCATCTCAAGAGAAAGAGACAGATCCAAAAGTGCATCACAAGCTTCATTGATCAAGATAGTAAAAGGATGAGACTAAGTTTCTAAATTGAGGAAGAGATCAACACAAGTTAAAAAGAGATGTGAGATCAGCTCGAGACGCTATCTCATGGTCAGACACAAGAGAAGAGATCCAAGTGAGAGATGCAAGAGAAGAGAGACAGACTCAGAAGAGACTCAAGTATAGTTCAACTGGACATGTCATCAAGTCAGAATAAAGAGATCCAGTACACTGTGCAACTGACACAGTGACGTTTGTACTTGAACAACATCTACACTCATCTAGCAGGCAAGGCCTGACACTGTTCCAACGGCTCTCAACTACTATAAATGGTCAGAAACGACTAACTATACTTTATATATACATCCTGAGAGCTAAAGTGGAGAAATATAGAGACTACGTTGATCATTGAACATATACTGCATCTCATTACACGTCTCAAGTAACATCTCGAGTTCACGTCTCAACTAGTTCATATCCAGACCTGATCTCAACTTGAGAACATTATTAGTCTCCATCCATCTCTTCTTTGATTGTAATACTATTACTTCTTTTAGAAGAGAGAATCACTAGCTAAGCCTACTGCCTATCCATACATTGTATGTTTGTAAGCTAGACTCATCACAACATCCTATTCTTGTAACCTGTCTCATCTAAGATAGGAGTGTGCCTAGTCTTAGAGTAAGGTGTGTGCATCCTGAAGAGGCTGTAAGAATACTTGTGGCTCAGCCAAGATAGGAAGTGCCTAGGCTTGGTGTGAGAGACGTCCTGAAGAGGCTGTAAGAATAGTTGTAACTGACGGGTTGTCAATAGTGGAAATCTCACGTGTTGTGAGGACTGGACGTAGCCCAAGGGTGGTGGTGAACCAAGATAAGATCCTTGTGTCGCTCTCTTACTTATCTCGTCATTTTGCTTTCTACTTGACTCACCTCAATACTGTTAACTATTAAGTTATTAACTTAGAATATAACTGAGTTTGAATTAAAAGTCTAAGACAACCCAAGCTTAAATTAAACAACTGAAATTGAAATTAGTTATATCCTGTCTTAATAGAGACCCCAAGTCAGCAGACTTGAGATCACGTCTCAACATTCAATTTCAGTGTATAAATTTTCAGGAGCAATTTTTATGAATCTCTAATCAACCCCCCTTCTAGAGACATTCAGCCAACTTCAGATTCTTCAGCTACCTTCCCAAATGAAGTAGCCTTTTGGTAGGATGCCTCCACTTCTCTCACCCTTTCCAGTTCAGCAGGAGAAAGGATCTTCTGAGAGACCTTTGGTCTTGGCCTCTTAACCATTTTCTTTTTCTCAGGAGTAACCTCAGCAGGTTTGAACTGCTCTTTGTGAACATCTCCTAGTTCTTCTTCCAGAATTTGCAACATTCCCTTCTTGAAGGCAACAACTTGAGCCTTTTGCCTAGGCTCTATGGTATCTTCAACAGATTTCTTCATGAGACCCATCTGCTTCACAGTTGTTGCATTAAAGAAGCTTGGGCGCTTGTGGTCAAATAGAGGTTCCACTGGTACCCCGTAGTGCATCAGAATCTTTATTATCAGGGTATTATGAGGTAGGTTTGCTGCAGAGTCTTTAGTCCTCCTAAGCATCCCATAGACAAAAACCCAGGGTAGGTTTATCTTCTTCTTCTCCAACAAGTGAATGACACAAAGCTTCTCCAAGTCGGATATATGGTCCTTGCCTCCTCCCTTAGGGATAATACAACATCCCAGTATAGCAAAAAGTAACCTAGGGATAGTTTTCATACCATTTCCCTTAAAGTTTAAGGGGTCTTCTCCAAACAGCATTTGTTGGATTTTCCAGCACCTCCATGCTTGGCTTCCTAATCAGCCATGTAGACAGCTGTTGAGACAAACTCACCTCCAAGAGTTTTTAATATGTCAAACCACTAAGTTTAATATATGAGATGCATCTTGTTATTACTAACCATGTGCTGAAGATGTGGCAGAGATCTCTAGTTTTTATTTATGCAGGATTTGATTAGGACATCAATTGTCAAAAAGGATCCTTAAAGTATAAACCAAGAAAGTCAGAAATAAGGAAACATAAGAAGCAAAAACTCAAAGCTACTACAGCAAGAGATTTAAGAACAGCTTGAGACGTAGTCTCAAGATCAGATGCAAAGTCTAGACATCATCTCATGAAAGAGAAATAGACGCACAAGAGCAACATAAGTCAAAAAATGAGACTAGAACTTAAGTGAAGAAGAGATCAGTATGATTCATCACTGTTCCAATTGTGAGACTCAAGAACAACTTGAGATGCAAAACTCATGAACAGATGCAAGTCAGCTTGAGACGCTGTCTCATGGTCAGACGTATCTGATGAGATCTTAGCTCAGATGCAAGGAAAGAGAGCCAGACTCAGAAAAAAAAGAAGACTTAAAAACAGTATGAGAAGACAAAATAAAAGTCAGCATAGGGTCAAGACAAAGTACAAAAGTACGCTGACACAGTACCGTCAGACTCTGTGAAAGCTGTTTGTTCTCAACAGAAAAATCTCTTCTCTCAGCAACAATTCTCACCAGCTAGAAATGGCCATAAAACAACTAGTTTTCTGTTTTGAAATATAAGAGCTAAAGTAACAATGTATCGCAAGAGACTATACAAATTATTGAACATCTACTGCATCTAAACTGATCTCAAGTGACATCTCAAGTGCTTGTCTCAAGCAGTTCATATTCAGACCTGATCTCAACTTGAGAATCTCATTAGTCTCCATCCTTCTCTCCGTTTGAATTGTAATATTTTCAGTTAGAAGAGAGAATCACTAGGTAAGCCTACTGCCTATCCATACATTGTATGTTTGTAAGCTAGACTCATAACAACATCCTATTCTTGTAACCTGTCTCATCTAAGATAGGAGTGTGCCTAGTCTTAGAGTGAGGTGTGTGCATCCTGAAGAGGCTGTTGTAAGAATACTTGTGGCTCAGCCAAGGTAGGAGTGCCTACGCTTGGTGTGAGAGACGTCCTGAAGAGGCTGTAAGAATACTTGTAATTGACGGGTTGTCAATAGGGGAAATCTCACGTGTTGTGAGAACTGGACGTAGCCCAAGGTGTGGGTGAACTAGGATAAGATCTTTGTGCCATCTCTCTCCCTTATTCCTTTATTTTGCTTTACACTTAACTCATCTCAAATCTATTAACAACTAAGTAATTGTTTTAAAATATAATTGAATCTGATTTGAAATTTAAAGACATCTTAAACATAATTGAAACAACTAAAATTGAAACTGCTTATACCCTGTCTTAATAGAGACCCCAAGTCAGCAGACTTGAGATCACGTCTCAACTTTCAATTTCAGTGTGCAAATTTCAAGAATAAAGTCTCTATTCAACCCCCTTCTAGAGATATTCAACCAACTTCAATTGGTATCAGAGCTCGACATCTTTAGGGTTGAGCACACCTACGTGTGAGTGTGAGAGGAAAAGATCAAATGGATGGACCAAGTGCAAGCCTGTTTATACCTGAAGGAGCATCTACCAACAGACCTCTGCCTTTGATGGAACTGACTACTACTACTGGAAGGACAGGATGAGATTATTATTGAATCTCAACATGCTGATCTATGGGAAATCATTGAGATGGGACCTTACATGCCCCATATCACAGATGAGCTTGGGCTTAGGGCAGCTAAGCCTAGATAGACATGGACAAATGCTGAGAAAGCAAGATATGTACTAAATTCAAGAGCAAAATACTTACTCACTTGTGCCTTAAGCAGAAGTGAATATGACAAGGTGGCTGGATGTGCTACAGCTAAAGAAATATGGAATGCCCTTGAGATGAGCATGAAGGGACAAATCAAGTAAAAGAAGCTAAAATCAACATACTGGTCAGACAGTTTGAGCTCTTCAAAATGAATGAAGATGCAGGTATTGAGGACATGGTGAGTAGGTTCATTATTATTACAAATTACCTCAAATCATTAGGAAGAACCTATTCAAATCAAGACATGGTAAGAAAAATCCTGAGGAGCCTGCCCAAACCTTGGAGACCTAAAGTCACAGCTATTCAAGAAGCCAAGGATCTGAGCATCTCAGATTGGATGAACTCTTTAGATTTTGAAGGTTCATAAGTAGGAGCTGATGGAGGAAGATCTCATCAGACACCCTAAGACAATAGCCTGAAGGCATCATCCAATAGCTCCAAAGGTAAAAAGGTAAGCTCTTCTCAACAGACTTCACAAAACTCATCTCATGACACAGAAACTGAAGAAGATGAAGGAGATGATGAAGTGAGATGATGAAGTGAGATGATGAGCTAGCCTACATCTCAAGAAAGATCAGACGCATGTGGAGAGCTAGAGGAAGTGGAAGAATAAGCTTTCCCTCAAGAAAAGGAGAAGTAAAATCTGACAGAAAGGGACAATTCATCTGTTTTGAATGCAGGAAACCTGAAATATCAAGTCTGAATGTCCATTACTCAAAAAGGAGATGAAAAAAAGCCCTAGAAAGAAGGCAATGATGGCCACTTGGGATGACACAGAAGGAGATGAGAGTCAAGATGAAGAATCTGCTAATCTGTGTCTCATGGCAAATGGTGACTTATCTGATGAAGAGGTATATGAATCTGACTCAGAACTCTCCTTTAGTGAGCTTAAGTCTGCTTTTGAAAATCTTCTATATGATCAAAACCTTCTTATCTCAAAGAGATCCTTATTAAAATCAGAATTAGACACAGCTCTTGAAAAGGTAAAATTTCTTGAAAAAGAGAATGAAAGTTTGAATCATAAAAATAGTAGTCTCATGCTTGTCTCACATGAGACTGTCTGAACTTGTGAAAACAAAGACTCAAGCTCATGATGAGGAAGAGCTAAAAAATATTTCTGAAGAAAACCAGAAGCTCAAAAGGCAAAACAGAATTCTCATAGATGATCTAGCAAAATTTATAAAGGTATAAAAAACCTTGAGAGGACTCATTGGGTCTCAAAAAGGAATTTTTGACAAAGCTGGATTAGGCTATGAAAAATCCTCTAGTGAGAACTGGTACAAAGATTTCTTTATCCCTGCAAGAAAAAGGAAGAAGGAAAGATGCTCTTGCTGTAGCAAGTTTGCCCACAAGGCCACTAAATGCTACTTGAGACATGTAGCATCGAAGAGAATGGTAACTAACCATGAAGGACCCAAATAAAAGTGGGTACCTAAAGCTAAAACCTGTGTTGTAACAGATGTGCCTAGCTGCAGCAAAGTCAAAGAAAATGTGGGTGCTAGACAATGGATGTTCAAGACACATGACAGGGGACAAAAGAAAGTTCCTGTCATTTGAAGAGAAAGCAACAGGAGTTGTCTCCTTTGGAGACAACAACAAGACCGAAATCAAGGGCATAGGTAAAATTGGTAAGACAAACTCAGCTCAAATTGAAATTGTCTACTTTGTTGAAGGGTTAAAACATAATCTGCTGAGTATAAGCCAGTTGTGTGACAATGGTTATCATGTTAATTTCCAACCCACTTACTGTGAGATCATAGACTCTAAAACTGGGAAACTAGCCTTTTCTGGAAAAAGAATCAAAAATCTCTATTCAGTCTCACTTGAGAGCCTATTTGATGTCACATGTCTCATGTCTCATGATCATGAAAAGTGGCTTTGGCATAAGAGAGTTGGACATATTAACATGAGAACCATAAGTCAGCTTGCAAGTTAGTTTCTTGTCAAAGGATTACCTAAAGTAAAATTTGACAAAGACATGATATGTGAGTCATGTGTAAAAAGCAAGCACGGCAAATCAAGCTTCAAGTCCAAGTCTCAGGTCTCAACCACCAGACCTCTTGAATCCTCCACATTGATCTTTTTGGACCAACTAATACTGCAAGTGTATGGCTTTGTAATTGTGGATGATTTCTCTAGGTTCACCTGGGGTTCTATTCCTCTCTCAGAAGGATGAATCCTATGATTCCTTCAAAACCTTTTGCAAAAAGATCCAATCTGAGAAAGGTTATGGAATTGGTGCTGTGAGGAGTGATCATGAGGAGAGCTTGAGAATGCTAAGTTTAAAAGATTTTTTTGATAAAAATGGCATTACTCATAACTTTTCATGTCCAAGAACTCCTCAACAGAATGGAGTAGTTGAGAGAAAGAACAGGACCCTTCAAGAGATGGCAAGAACTTTGTTATGTGACTCTGGAATTGAAAAATATTTTTGGGCAAGAAGCAGTTAATACCTCCTTCTATATTATAAACAGAGTCACTATAAGAAAGATCTTAAACAAAACTCCGTATGAGCTGTCGAAAGGGAGAAAACCCTCAATTTCATATTTTCATATATTTGGGTGTGATTGCTATATCCTGAACACTAAAGATCAACTAGGGATGTTTGATACAAAATCTGACAAAGGAATTTTCTTAGGATACTCCCAAACTTCAAAAGCTTATAGAGTATACAATCTAAAAACTAAATCTACTGAAGAATCTATGCATATAGTCTTTAATGAGATATAGGGCAACTCTCAGAAAGAAGTATAGATGAATAAATTGAAGAAATGATGGGAGAATTGAGAATCTCAACTCAGGAAGCTGAAGAGAGATCCTCACCTGAACAAAAACTAATGAGATCATCTCAGCCTGAACAAAGAAGAGAAGCTCAATCTGAGATGATGTCTCACAGAAGCATCAATCCTAACCCATCTCATGTACTTCAAGAAGAAGAAGATAAACCAGATGAACAACCTGAGATTAGGGAACCAAGACAAGAAAGTGTTGAAATCCAGAATGAGCATGCATCTTAACTACCCAGAAGCTGGAAATTAGTGAGATCTCATCCTAGAGATCAGATCATTGGAGAGACTTCAATAGGGTCAGGACCAGATCTTCCTTCAGAGATGCTGAGAACTTGATGGCTCTTATATCTAAGATAGAACCTAAAGACATACAAGAAGCTCTCAATGATAATTCCTGGATTAAGGCTATGGAAGAAAAGCTGAGCCAATTTGAAAAGAGTAAAGTCAGGGATCTGGTTCCACTTCCCTCTTATCAATCCATTATTGGAACTAGATGGGTATTCAGAAACAATCTAAATGAGAAAGGCAAAGTCTCAAGAAATAAAGCAAGGACTTGTGGCACAATGATACAATCAACAGGAAGGAATTGATTATGATGAGACCTTTGCTCCTATTGCCAGACTTGAAGCAATCAGAATTCTATTGGCTTTTGCTTCTCACAAAGACTTCAAACTCTATCAAATGGATGTGAAGAGTGCATTCCTAAATGGAATTATTGAAGAGGAAGTCTATGTAAGGCAACCACCGGGCTTTGAACATCCCCATCATCCAGAGTATGTCCTCAGACTCAAAAAGGCCTTGTATGGTCTCAAGCACGCTCCAAGAGCTTGGTATGATAGGGTAAGCTCTTTCTTAATTAAAAATGGATTCACCAGAGGGCAGATTGATACCACATTGTTCAAAAGGGAAGTTAACAAAGATTTACTGATTGTCCATATTTATGTGGATGATATTATTTTTGGATCCACTAATGAGTTTCTTATCAAGAATTTTCAAGTCTCATGCAGGGAGAATTTGAAATGAGTATGATGGGTGAACTGAGATTTTTTCTTGGGATGCAAATAAAGCAATTGTCAGGAGGCATCTTCATCTGTCAAGAGAAGTATGCAAGAGATCTGCTGACAAAGTTCAAAATGAGTGAGGCAAAGCCAATGAAGACTCCAATGCACCCCTCAACTCAGCTTGACAAAGATGAGACTGGTAAAGCTGTCTCAGACAAGCTTACAGAGGTATGATTGGATCTCTTATGTACCTAACTGCAAGCAGACCTGATATTTAGTATGTTGTAGGCATCTGTGCAAGGTATCAATCAGACCCTAAGGAATCTCATCTTACTGCTATAAAAAGAATTTTTAGATATTTAATAGGAACCACTAATCTTGGTCTCTGGTATGAGAAAGGTTCAAGTTTTGACCTTATAGGATACAGTGATGCTGACTTTGCTAGAGATAAAATGGATAGGAAAAGCACAAGTGGCACTTGTCAATTCCTTGGGAAATGTCTTATATCCTGGTCTTGGAAGAAATAAAATACAATAGATTCGTCCACAACTAAAGTTGAATATGTCTCAGCAGCTGCATGCTGCACTCAGATATTGTGGATCAAGTCCTAAATGCAAGACTATGCACTTAGGTATTCCAGAGTTCCCATATATTGTGATAATACAAGTGCTATAAACCTTGCAAGAAATCCCATCCATTATCAAGGTCTAAACATATAGATATTAAGCATCACTTTATAAGAGACCATGTGCAGAAAGGGAATATTGAAATTATTTTTGTTGATACTAAAAATCAACTTGCTGATATCTTCACTAAACCTTTAGTAGAAGAAAGGTTCGTTGAGAATCTAAAATTATTAAATATGTGCTCTTTTAGTTAAGAATTGTAAGATGAGACAAGCTGTGAGTCTCACAAAGATGAGACTAAAAGGAGTCATCTGAGAAAAGATGATGTCTCAGGAGCATGCTAGACGAGGAGCATCTCATGATGCGTCTCAACTCATGTGTCATTATTGACTGAGACGTTACTGTGGGTAAAAAGAGATGTTAACCAACGGCTAGTAACTCCCCGTTTCTTAGTAAACTAGCCGTTACTGTATAAAAAGGAGAGCCAACCACCCCTCAACCGTTTCATTAACTTCTCTTTGTCATTTGCGCACTCATTCTCTCTCCCTGAAACTCCTCTCTATTTAAACTAACTCACAACTCCTCATCTCATCTTTCCTTCTATCTCGATGTGTATCAAAGTCATTGGAATCAAACTTCCCTACTTTGATAAATCATCCTCATCCTCATCTCCTGAAACAAACATGTCTTCATCTGAGCAATCACAATCCATCAGCGTTCATTCAAGTCAAGAACGCCTCAGCCGTTCTCCATCTCCACAGCCCAGTACAGAGTCTGAGCCCTCACAAACTCAGTCTCAACCCTCACCTTCCTCAAAGTCCACCTCGTCTAAGAAAAGCACACCTCTTTCTTTGAGAATGAAGTCTCAAGGAATAGCCTCTCAAGTTACCCAGACCACGTCTCATCAATCTCCAAAATCTCCTAGCCACATAGATCTCGCACAGCTTGAAGCTTCAAGAAAGGGCAAAGACAAAGTTGTTGAAGGGAAGAAGCTCTCATTTCAGTCAGACTTGTTTGAAAGTGCTGACGTAGAAGAGAAGTTTACAAAGAAGTTTGCTGAGAAGAAAATCATCATTGGGAGAGTCATCTCTACCCAAGAGGAGTTCACATTGAACTCACTGAAGAATCTTTGGGTCCCATCATTCAAGCCCTAGTAGCTGGAAATAGGCTTTATAATGAAGAGCACTGGTGGAATGAGATTGGCATCCCTGCAGCAAATGTAGGCACTTCTCTATTCAAGGGTGGTGTCATCACAGATTCAGCCTCCTCCCTCAATCTCTTTGGAAAATTTCTATTTCATCTAGTTGCAAAATGCATCATGCCTCGTGCTGGAACTTTCAACAAGGTCTACACCCAAGATATGATGGTTATGTATCATCTCAAGCATGGTATTCCCCTCAACCTTCCTTTTCTCATTTGAGAGACATGGAGCATGCCTTTCACAACTCCAAAATCAATGCTTATCTTCCCTTTGGAATGCTGACTACAAGGATCATGAAGCACTTTAAAATGGACTTCAGTGGGTGTGTGACAAGTCTAATGAGAGACCTGGATATGTAGGAAAAACAAATCTCAAGTCTCTCGGACTAGATGGTAAGTCTATCCCTCCTCCTACTTTCCCTCTTGATAATCCTCCTTTTATCCCTGTTGCTGCACAAGCTTCTCCTTCTTCAAAGATGTCAGACACCCATAAAAAGAAGAAAAAGAATAAGGCAGTCAAGGAGACAACAAAGGGATCTCAAGCAGGAACTGAGTTTCCCAAAAGGATAAAAACAGAAAATCTCATCAGTCAGTCTCAACTGAGACTAAGACAAGGAAGGAGAAAAAGAAGAAGGCCAAGGTTGAACAGGCTGCTTCTGCTCTCACCCAACTAGAGCCTCAACCACTCACCACAGAAGTACCTCTTATGGAGGAACCTGCACCTGTTATGAAGGAACCTGTCCCTGAGTCTCCCCCACCTAAGTCTCCACCACAAATCACTACTCCAACTGAACCTCAACATCATCAAACACCACTTACCTCTCCTCATCAAGAAATCAATCCATCTGATGTCTCTCCTATCACAAAGGTTATTGCTGAAACCCTGGTGAGCTTGGAAAATACTACTACACATGATGAGATGCAGGATACTCAGGTGGCTGCATATAAGAACCCTACTGATGAGATGCCTATTGTTGAGGCTTCTGGCACACAAAAGACTCCTCGAAGGTATGAACCATCTCACTCCCAACAGACCTCATTCCCTACACCTGGAAAATTCTTTATGGACACTGCTGTTTGACTCTCCTCAGCCCAAATATGATCAATCTGCTCCTCCAACAGCCACAGCAACAGCCAGCTCCATCTTCTGAGCCTTCCATTCTCACACATCTCTCCAACTCAATCAATACCTTTCCCAATCAGCTGCATGAAGAACAACAACAACATCAACAGAATCTTCACTCCAGAATTGAACATAATCAGAAAAAGATTCTCAAGAAGTTGAAGCACCAGAAAAAGAGGCAAGAGGCTATCCTTGATGGGCTTGACACAGTCCTTCAAGCAATTCAGACCTCCAATGATTTCAACAAGAAGATGAACCTTCATCTCTCTAATCTACCTCCTCTGCCTGAAATTCCACAAGCTGTTATATGCCCACCTGGACCGGAATCTGACTCATCCTCTTCTCCTTCTTCCTAGCTTTGCTAGTTTCCCTTGTTTTGATAATGGCAAAAGGGGGAGAGTTGGTTAGATGGTTAGCATCTAATGAGAGTCTTAGTTTGTTTATTTAAGATTACAGCTTTGTGTAGTCTGTTTAGGATGTTTTGAAATGTTTAAGATGTAATGGAATCTTTTCTTTGTTTTGATGAGATGCAATGGCATCTTTTGCTATCAAATTATGTATTTCCTTTCCAGATTAATGAAATGACTCTCTGTTCACATTCATTTACTGTGATTAATCTGTGGTAAATCCGTTTTTAGCAAAATATTATGTAAAATAACTTTCAACAGATTAGATCTCTAACTCAGAGGGAGCTCATCTCCTTAAAAGAAATAGAATTGCATAACTCAAGGGGAGTTAATTACTGCATCTAATGACTTAAAATCTTATCAATTTAAAATTTAAACTCTATGGTTTGCCATCATCAAAAAAGGGAGAGATTGTTAAGACAAACTCACCTCCATGAGTTTTTAATATGTCAAACCACTAAGTTTAAATATATGAGATGCATCTTGTTATTACTAACCATGTGCTCAAGATGTGGCAGAGATCTCTAGTTTTTATTTATGCAGGATTTGATAAGGACATCAATTGTCAAAAAGGATCCTTAAAGTATAAACCAAGAAAGTCAAAAATAAGGAAGCATAGTAAGCAAAACTCAAAGTTGCTACAGCAAGAGATTTAAGAACAGCTTGAGACGTAGTCTCAAGATCAGATGCAAAGTCTAGAGATCATCTCATGAAAGAGAAGCAGACTCACAAGAGCAACAAAAGTCAAAAAATGAGACTAAAACTTAAGTGTAGAAGAGATCAGTATGATTCATCACTGTTCCAATTGTGACACTCAAGAACAACTTGAGATGCAAACTTATGAACAGATGCAAGTTCAGCTTGAGACGCTTGTCTCATGGTCAGATGTATCTGATGAGATCTTAGCTCAGATGCAAGGAAAGAGAGCCAGACTCAAAACAAAAAAGAAGACTCAAAAACAGCATGAGAAGACAAAATAAAAGTCAGCACAGGGTCAAGACAAAGTACAAAAGTACGCTGATACAGTACCTTTAGACTCTGAAAAGCTGCTTTTTTCTCAACAGAAAAATCTCTTCTCTCAGCAACAATTCTCAATGGCTAGAAACGGCCATAAAACGACTAGTTTTCTATTTTGAAATATAAGAGCTAAGGTCAACAGTGTATCGCAAGAGACTATACAAATTATTGAACATCTACTGCATCTAAACTGATCTCAAGTGACATCTCAAGTGCTTGTCTCAAGCAGTTCATATTCAGACTTGATCTCAACTTGAGAATCTCATTAGTCTCCATCCTTCTCTCATGTTTGAATTGTAATATTTTTAGTTAGAAGAGAGAATCACTAGCTAAGCCTACTGCCTATCCATGCATTGTATGTTTGTAAGCTAGACTCATCACAACATCCTATTCTTGTAACCTGTCTCATCTAAGATAGGAGTGTGCCTAGTCTTAGAGTGAGGTGTGTGCGTCCTGAAGAGGCTGTAAGAATACTTATGGCTCATCCGAGTGATGAGTTTCTGGCAAGCGAACCAAAAATCCAGTAGTATAATAGTAAGAAAGATATTGTATCCATAGGGAACGGTCAATCCACGTATTCTCGTGATCTATTTATCAAGGGAAAACAACGGTTTTTGAGAATATTGTTGCGGAAATTATAAACTGAGATTCAATAATTAATGAATTAGAAAGGAAGAGTTAGAGAGACTTTACTTGGATTAGGATTGAACTTCATCTCATCACACCCCTCATGTTTGTCGAGACTACCTATTATTTATAGGCTTTGAACTATAACACTGTAGACAAACTATATTGCTAAGACCCCGAGTTACCAGGCGCCACTCATACTCAATGGTAATCCATGCGGGTTCTCCCAAGCGACAAACTTACCCTCAACTTATTTTTCTTTCTTTATTCCGTTTGTAAAAGAACTAATTGATAAACGAGGCATACTACTCTGGACGCACCTTCGCTAGAGTACTGTCACTACCCATCACTCATTAGAATACATCCACGTTTCGCTTCCTGGATTGACAATTAACTAATCCTTTGTTATCGGTAATTTAATAACCATGCCTATCCTGTAGACATCCTTCATTAGAGTACTCACACTACCCATCAATCACTAGCAACGCCCATGTTTCGGTTCACTGGCTACCGAGTTTTCTCATTCACTCAGAGGTTGATTTTCCTATGTCTAGGCTCCCCCAAACTCAATCCTAGTCGTAACGTTAATTACAAACTAGCCTATAACTCCGGTGCAAACGCGGAAGTTAGGAATTAAGCACAGAACAAGATTACCAATATTATAACTAGGGAACTGCATAAATAAATAGATAGAGCTCAACATACACTTGGAAATGGAATTGATTACATTCAATCCTAATGGAGAGTTAACTACACATGGTAGCCATACAAACCACCGAAGATACTGTCACCATCTTCAATCCTTGTGAAGCGCTCCTCCTCTCCTACTCTAAAATTAGAACTGATGCATTATCACTGGAATATAATTGAATTACAATAATCGTGCACACCTTGATCTGGTGCAATGAGGTCTTATTTATATGCTAAGGAAAGACAAAGGAAATTGGGGAGAAATCTATCTAAAAATTGTTAGAACCACAGGAAACACTAGAAGGGGGGGTTGAATAGTGTTTTAAACTTTTTGATAGTTTTTGGAAATCTTTAATTAAAAAAATGAATATGGGCTCTGTTAAAAATAAGTCTTAAGATCAGAGATAGTTGAAACATGTGGAAGATAAGAAAAACAATGTTTCTTCTAAAGCTTAAGATTGTTTTAAACAGAGGCTTCTTAAATTATCTTCTGAAGATTAATACAAAGAGTATTTTCAGCACAGTTTCTGAAATACTTCAGACGACTAGAGGTTGTCTGAAGTCTGTTCCTGATTTTTGAACTGATCTCTTTCAGACTCACTTCTGAGAATTTATGTTAGAAGTTCTTCAAGGAACATTCTTTGTAAAGCTTCAAATGATATAAGAGATATCTCATATTTTGTTTATACGAAAGATCATTTTATTGAAATAGTTGTGTTAAGTTTATTATAGAAAATACTTTTCAAATTCTAACTTAAATATGAAACCTGGAAATAAAGAGATTAAACAAAAAGGACTTAGGCATAGAGATTTCAGATAGGCTTTTAAGTGGCTGTCTGAAGTTTTCAGACGGCTTGTAAAAACTGATTTTAAAAGATGTTTTGTGTCTTTATAAAATATCAGATTAATTATTCTGACCCCTTGATTTGTATAAAAAGAATTAATAAGAGATAAGGGTAAGAAAACTTAGTCAATGAATTTATCCTGGTTCACCCACAAACCTGTGAGCTACATCCAGTCCCAATGGCAAACAACCACTGGATTTCCACTATATGAATATTCAGATTACAAGCTTGAATGTGAGTACAGTCTCTCCAGAAACAGTGAGTACAGTCTCTCCAGACATCACGAGTACAGTCTCTCCAGACACAGTGAGTACAGTCTCTCCAGACATCACGAGTACAGTCTCTCCAGACACAGTGAGTGCAGTCTCTCCAGACATCACGAATACAGTCTCTCCAGACACAATGAGTACAGTCTCTACAGACACAATGAGTACAATCTCTCCAGACACAACGAGTACAGTCTCTCCAGACACCATGAGTACAGTCTCTCCAGACACAACGAGTACAGTCTCTCCAGACACCACAAGTATTCTTTTCTATCAAGCCTCTCCAGGCTCTACCACGAGTATTCTTTCTTCCACCAAGCCTCTCCAGGCTCTCAGACACTTAATCAAGTGTAGAGTATTCTTTCTTCCACCAAGCCTCTCCAGGCTCTCAGACACATAAAGTGTTTTTAAATTAAACTAAGTTTAAGTTTCCACGAAACATAAACTTAATCTTTTCCTGTACTAGAGTTTAACTGAGTACTACTCAGGATACCATGGATAAATCTAAGTACAAGGGTAAGACAGTGATACAAGTATATAAGGTTAAGTACAATCCCTGTCTCTGATATGAGGAATAACATCCTCTGAGAATTGGCTAGGTAGATACTGACTTTAAGCTCCAGCCTTGTTCTCCAGCCATTGGTTTCCATGGGTAACATTCTCACCCGTATCATTGGAAAAACCAAGGCATACTTACAGCTTCAAACCATTTTTGGTTCATATGAGGTTAAGCACAGCCTGGTAGGTTGTTCAACTGAACAACTGCTATTTTGACTAGCATAGTTGATTCAAGTAAGTGTGGTCAACACCGATAGGATTTTTCTGATGCATCTTGATCAATTGATTGAACCAAGTGAATGAGTTCAACATCTTCAAATTCTTTCTTGAGGCTATTTATAACATTGTTCTGTTGGAATATAGTCGTTTGAAGATTATTCATAATACCGTTGAGATGTTGATGATGTGGCTCATATAGTCGTTACTTAATAGTGTCTCAAACGGTTGCTTCTTCTTTAGCAGATATGTGTTCAGACAGTCCTGTTCTGACACTTCTGTAGATGAGCTCTTTTAGAGAGATTTTCTTGATATTATTTTGCATGTTCTCTCTTGATAACCTTTTACTTTTCTTCAGCTGACTTCTGATTTTCTCTGCTTTTCTTAGGATTGTATATGAGGAGGTATCCGTTGGATTTGTCCTCTTGCTTATTTCGTATATGCTCCTTTTCTGTTTGCTTCCTGACACCATTTCTCCTTTCTTCTTTGAGTGAGGTGTCTTTTTCAATGGCTGTTTCTTGCAGATGATAAAATATGTTTGAATTAAAATATGTTATTCAAACATTTCTCTTTGTTGCTTCTGCTTAGTCTCCTGAGCTTTTTCTTGTGCTTTCTTTTGGATTGGTGATGATGATATTTCCGTTGTGATACCACATTTTAGAGAAAGCATTGAATGCTATTCAATCCATAGTGAGACACGCTTTTGGGTGTCTTCACAATTCTGACAGAGTACAACGTTGGTGCTGCTATAAAGCTGCCATCGTTGTTGCTGCAATTTCTGCGTTGCAGAGATTTCCTCAGTGGTGTATGAAATTCAAAATCACCAGGAAAGGTCTCTGTGTTCCTTGCCATAAACGTGTTTGAAAAGATACGTGCAGCAGAGGTTCAGAAAAGTCTTCACAAACTTCAGCAGAGGGTGCCACGTCATAAGTGAGACTTCAGACAGCATTGATACTTCAGACGGGTTGAACTACTTCAGACAACTTCAACTCTTCAGACGAGTTCTGCTTCTTCAGACAGCTTCGTTTCTTTAGAAAGCTTCTTTGCTTCAGAAGGCTTCCTTGCTTCAGATTGCTTTATGTTGTCTTCATATGGTCTTCACGTCTTCAGACAGTTTGCGCACTTCAGACGAGTTGCATTCTTCAGACAGCTTCTTTATAATTGATCCTGCATTTGTTCTTCTGATCCTAATCTTCTGTTTCTGATTACTATTTCATCCTGATACACAATCAACAAACCAATACCTTTCTCAGTAGAATCTGTTTATATAATCTTATTTGTTAATCATTAAAACTAAAGGATATTAAGTCTTTGACTCAAGTTTGAATGCTCAAACTGATTAATAGACTTCACAAAAATGGCAACAGGGAACAAATTTGCGTGATCTGCGCTTCAAGCTGCGCTATAGCGCAGCTTGCAGTGCAGGTTCCAGAGAGTTGTGCTTCACCCTACGCTACAGCGCAGGTTAAAGCGCAGAATACGTCCTGCAGCTTCAATCTTTCTATTTTTAACTTATCTCCCACCGAGACTGGTTTTGGCTAATTTGTCTTTCCTTGTTTCCCTTTTCTTGATGAAATCCTTGCATTTATTGAGCATCTTTGATTTATTTGGGAAGGTTGTCTGCAGAATCCTTGTTTGATTGACAGTGATCTCCTCATTGATTGCCTCAAATCTTTTTCAAATCTTTATTAAATGCCTTCAATCAAACTTCGAATCTTGCAAATATCTTCCTCATTTGATGCTATCTTTCCCTCAAATTAAATCCTTGCAAAATCCTGCAAAAATCAGCAATATTTCTATCAAAATAGTATCAAATTCAAATCTAAGATTAATAAATACAATTTATCTAATATTTAATAAAAAGGGATTAAACTGGGGCAAAATTACCATTTTACCCTTGATAAGTGAACTAAAAAGTGCTCTAATTTATCAACTAATTTTCACTTATCAAAATACCCCCCAACTTAACTTCTTGCTTGTCCTCAAGCAAGAGACCTCTTTGCAATCAAAACATCAATTCTATTCCCCGTGTAATCCAAAAACAATTCAAAACAAATTCAAGGAACTCTTCATCATCTCCTTGTTAAGCAGCAGTCACTTTCCAAACATAAGAAAAAATCGGGATTAAGGGATGTTACCAATCCTCAATCAGAATAGAACACAAACATCAGTCAAACTTCTCAAAAATAGCAATTAAAGCAATAAGTGATAAACCAAGGAAATCTCTCATTCTCACGGGTAAGTGTTTCCCTCAATCTTTTTCACGACCGTTGAACAACTAGAATTGATAGTCGTTTCCAACATATGAACCTGCAAGTAGTTAATATGGATCAGAAGATCTTTTCTTTGGTTGTAATGAGGCTGGGCTATCAAAAAATCATGGTTTTTCTAGATATGTAAAGAAACACTTTGAATAGAGAGCATCTTGTGGTTGTGCTTTGGAACTTCTCTCAATTCACCAAGTTATTCTTGAACTGTCACCCTTTTTCAGCTGGCCTCTTTATTTGAAGAAGTACTCCCCCAACTTATTCAATTTCCACACTTTTGTGCAGATTTTTTTTTTGAATCATAAACAATAATATAGAGAATTTATTTATGGGGGATTATTTTTCTTTGTGATTTCTTGTGCCTGCTCTTTGAATTTCTTTGACCTTTTAATTCACCAACCTCTTGTCCCATTTTGTTGTGTTGCACCTTGCTCTCTATCCCAAGTGTGAAGGGACATGGTATGATCATTAATCATGGTTGGGGTGCATCAAAGGAAATATTAAGGCTCAAATGGGCAATCAAAAAAATTGGAATAATGAAATCAATGTTGGCTATTTGGCATTGAGCAGAATATTATAATCACAAAATATGCCTTTGTAACTTCCATATCTTCCACTAGCAAGACAAAATTTAGAAACTCAAGCAATAACAGTTGACAAGCAGCGGTGAAAAAACTCTCAATTTTAGTGTTTGGGCTCTCAGCTCACCGGTTATTGGCTAAAATTCCTTGATAAAGCACTTACTGGTTTTAATTAACTATCCTGATAGGTTTTCTTGAGAAGCATCCTGATCCTAACTGATTATGGAGTTAATCACAAAACCCTATCATCTTTCCTAGTCTGGTTAGCTAAACTACTTAATTACAGAGAATTTGAAAAAGTTGCCTTCAATCCTAATTCCTAAGGTCCTAAATAGTCCTAGAAATTTAAAAATTTAACAGAAAAACAGAAAATAACAAAATAAGTACTGCCTAATATAGATGATGTATCAATGGTATACAGTACATATCAAAAGAAAATAAGAAAATAAAATGAAAAGGAAAAAAAAAGAAAAATAAGGAAAAACACCAAATAGGAAAGAAAAAATCAGTCCTCATCCTGGTTCTGATCCATGTAAGCTGCTCCATCCTCAGCTCCGGTTGCTCTACCCCCCTGGGAAAATAGGCATGTCCCTAGGCCACTGTAAGTAATCATGTAACTGTGCAGGGTCATGGGGTCCACACGTCCCTGATAATGTCTACTCTGAAAATGAACAGCTACTCGGTTAATAGTGGACATCTGAGCCATCAAATGAGTGTGTTGGGCCTCAAGTCGCTGGGCCCAGACTGGAGCATCCATGTCTGCTGGTGGTGGTGGTGGTGCCTGCTGCTGCTGCTGCTCCTCCTCAACCTGTAACTCCTCAGCCGGGATACAGTTGGCTTCAATGTATGCTCTGGTCATGGGAAGTGTGATGCGAACCCTGGGGTTCACTTCTACACCCCTAAATCTGCAGAGTGAGGTGATGAGAGAAGGGAAGCCAAGCCTGATCTTGGAGTTAGGGTTCCGGCACCCCACAGAAGATGCAAAGTCTGATATCTTCTGGGTGATAACTCGTGAGACATCGATAACGGCGGCGGTGAGTATTGTGTAGATGAGGTGGGCCATGGGCATAACTACATCATAAACATGCCCGGTAGGATGAATGTTGGCCAGTATCAGCACTGTCCACATCTGAGCTATGCTCCTTATATCTTTTATGTAGATCCTAGCAACCTCCTAATATGCATTCCTTTCAAAGGAACGCCCTGGTAAGCATAGTAGCTGAGCAGTCTCAATGTCAAGGGGATCATTGCCATGAAGCCCCATAACATTCATCCTCTCATGGTATTGGCACACCACGAGGTCTCTGTCCTCCTCTATGGGATGTCCTAAAATTTCATTGATTGCATCGCAATCAAATCTGATAACCTATCCTCGAACATAGGACTCCCTCCTGCAGTTAATGTGGTGGTCTCCGATGGCGTTAGCATAGAATTCTCTGACAATGTCTGGATCAAAATAGTTGTCAGGACGATTGAGGCGGTCCCATCGCCTCCTGTGAATCTCAGAAGAGAACTCCTCATATTCCCCCTCCTGGAGGATGACTGGTCGCTCCAGGATGAACTTGCAATCAACAATGTCAGTGTATGCTTCAAAGGACTTGAGGTCCTTGAAGCGATGAGGATTGAACTCAGGTTCCCTCTTGGCACCCCCTGTGCCCCTCCCAGAGGAACTAGCACCAGTGACATTCTTCGTGCGAACCATCTGAAAAGCAAAAGCAACTCAAAATTATTTGTGCATCATAATATTTAATTGCTCATAATTATGAAATAAATGGCCAATAAATTTAAAAAATTAGAGCAATCAATTAACCAAAAAAATGTGCATAAAAAATTTGATTTTAAATATTACCCAATAAATGACAATTAATTAATTAAGACATGCTAAAGTGATCAGTTAAAGCAGGTCCTAAACAATTCTAAACAGGCAAAATGAGAACCAAACTCATGCTAAAAAATCATGTCATCAGTAACATGCAATATTGCACAATCATTTATGTATAGGCATGCAAAAATATTAGAGCAATTAATTAGGCATACTTGCACCAACAAAATAATTTGCAGGACTCATTGAGCACTCAAAAACTACCACCTAATCAAACATGAATAACTCACAAAGAACCCTAACCACATGCAATCTAATTTAAAGCACTATGAACAATTATTTCTTTCCTAAAGATTCCTTGAGTCCTAAGATTCCTATTGATCGAGGCCGTACTCAATCAAATAGAAAGAATTAAAGTGCAGTGAGGGTTGGTTAACCCAAAGTCATTTCCCAAAGAATCCAATTAGAAACTCAGAATTTCAAATTCAAAACAACACACACACACAAGGGGATTTTGATTGTTGTTCATTCTATTTTTTAAATTTTCAAACTGAATTTAAATTTGCAGAAAGCAATTCAAGAAAAAAACGGATTGGTTCTCTACCTCATTCACAAATTGGATCTATCATTGGTTCATACAAAATTCCTCAAATCCTTGACAGAATCAAATTCGGATTAAGCATCCTCATTAATTTTCACACTAGAATTAAGCAAACTAGCATGAATCCTAATTTCTAATCCTTGGAATTAAGCAAACCTAGAATTCATTTCAGATTAAGCAACCTAAAATGTGAGTTAGATTCAGATTAGAATTCGAATTCCATAAAGCATGCAACTCAATTTCAAATTCAAACCTAAACATCAAGAAACTAGGAGAATGAAAATTCATGAATCTGTCCAAGAATTCAAGAGATGAAAAACGAAATTAGAACCTCAATTTCCTTTGTGAATTCAGTAGAGAAACAATCCTTGAAGCTTAGCCTTCCATTTTCATGGAGGAAAAATTCGAAAATTGAAGAAGAGGAAGAAGAAGAGCCAAACCGAAATTGGAGGAAGAGAGAAAAAGAGAGGGAAAGTTAATAGTCTTTTTTCTAAAATCTGAAAAATGAATGAAAAGTGTACAAACCACTCAGAAACACACCTATTTATAGAGCCTAAATCATTAACAAACTGATTAGGCCTTAATTGGGCCAAAATTAATTAAAACAGACCCACAAACTAATTACAAAACTAATCAAATTCGGACTTGTGACAGTCAGCAACAGTAGGCGATTTTGAAATAGCAACTGCTCCTAATTTCTTCATGGGAATATGGTCATATAGCATATCCAATTAAAGCCCCGGAAGTTAGCTTTCCAATGCCACTGGAATCACTCAAATCGGACACCTCCAGCTCCAGATATCATCAAAACAAGATAGGTAGGTCAATAGGCTTAAAAATCCGAATTTAAACAACATTTACAGTTAAAGCCCAATTTGGTAAATTCCAATTAAAACAGTGGATGTAATCACAATTAGAGCCCAAGAATGCTAAGATTAATTATACAAAGTGTGAATAAAAATGTGATCATCAAATTCCCCCACACTTGTCCTTTTGCACTCCGAGCAAACACCACATGAAACCAAAAATCAACTAGGGAGCACAATGCAAATACAAATGACATAATTATCAAGAGATTCAAGGAATGCAGAGGAGTAGGCAAAATACAACATCCAAGGAATCATGGAATCAAGAAAAATATGAATGGAATTCCCTACAATTTAGCAAACAAGAGGGTGAATCAAATCAAAGGGGTGAATCAAGAGTGATAGAATCCTCACAAGACAATCTCTCCACCTCTCAAGTGTTTAGGCTTGTGTATATACACTCAAAGCACTCATGAAAGCAAGCACTACCATAGGCTTGGCAAGACTCTAATATCCACAACAATTGAAACAACATGCAAGCAAAGATCAAGAGGACTTCAAATAGGATGTAATGGGGCCAAGGTAATGGTGGGGAAAATGAAGGATAAGAAGTTAAAAACCAAAGAGAATAGAGGAGCAATGGGGAATAAATCCAAGAAGAAATGCAAGTAGCATACATATCAAGATTACAATTGAACTCCTCTTTTCTACCTTTTGACCCATTTTTTTTTTATTTCAAGTACTCTTTATTTCTTTGCTTTTTTTTTTAATACTTTTCTTTTTTAGCTTTTCTTTATTCTTTCTTTTTTTTTCTTTTCAATTTTTTTTGTAACTAGCCAAAGGTCAACAATATGATATCCACATGAGGAGATAAGATAAGAAATTCAAGTACACCCCCACACTCATTCAAGAACCTATTCCCAAAACAATTCCGAAGCTCCTTTATCCTCTAAGGCAAAGATAATCATGGTTTTTCACTTTCAAGGCTTGTAATGAGCTTTCAAAAACAAGAAATGGGATCCATAGGCTCAAGGGGCTAGCAAGTGGAAAATCATCAAGGTAGGCTAATATGGCTAGTAGCTCAATTATGAACAAAAATGCCTCAATCATCTCAATACATGCATGTGAAGAAAGTTGCAAATCAAAGAGTCAAGCCAAGTTCTAGAGCACAAGCAAACAAGAATGAAATCACACAAGAAAAAGAGAGAATGGCATAGAATGGTCCATCCATCAATAAGGCTCAAAATCTCACCAAGGACAACTCTATCACAAAAGATTCAACCCAATAATTATCAAAACCAACTTATTCACTAAATTATAAGGAATCCAAACGACATAAATCAAGAAACCAATTATCCAAGAATGAAGAAAATGACAACTACCAACACAAATCCTAAAAAATCCAATGAAAAACATGCCAAATGTATTTATTTTCCTACTGTCAAAAATTCTATTTTTGTTGTAGAATTCGGATAACTGTCAAATTCTACTATAAAAATACTGCTGTATAAAATTCTGCTGTAAATAGCAACAATAAAAACGTTACAGCAGCCTACAGTAATGCAGAAACAGCAATAGCAACAACAAAATAGCAAAACAGACAATTTATAGTAATTACAGACAACATAAAACAGTAACAGCAGCAACAAAATAGCTATGAAAATGCTGACAGCAACTCAAAAACAACAAATTTCCTAAAAAAAAAACCAAAATTACAGTAAAAGCAACAGTTATTTTTTATTTTTAAGTGAAGCAGCAAACAGTTTTTTTTTTATTTTTTTATTTACAATCCTAAAAAAAATACTAACAAACAAACAATATAATCCTAACCACATACTAATTCCTAAATCAATCCTAAAGTCCTAAAACTACAAATCTCCTCCCCCACACTTAAATCACACATTGTCCTCAATGTAAAAATAATCAAATTAGAGAACAAAGGACATAATGCAATAAAATAGTGGGGGAAAGAGACTCCCTCATCAAGGTGGAAAAATTTGCACTTGAGGGAATGTGGGAAGCTCCAAGCTCATCTCCTCAACCGTCTCCTCTACCAAAGCGGGACTCTCATGAAATAGCTTGAGACGGTAGCCATTGACCTTGAAGGTCTTGTTGGTGGACTCACTCTTTAACTCTACAACACCATAAGGATAAACATGAGTAACAATAAAAGGTCCAATCCAATGAGAACGAAGCTTACCAGGCATGAGCTTAAGTCTAGAATTAAACAACAACACCTTTTGGCCTACTACAAACTCTTTTCTAGCAATACATTGATCATGAAATTTCTTAGTCTTCTCCTTGTAGAACTTAGAGTTCTCATAGGCCTCCAGGCGGATCTCATCAAGCTCCTGCAGCTGAAGCTTCCTCTACTCTCCTGCCTGGTCACTGTCCAAATTGCAAGCCCTAACTGCCCAGTACGCCCGATGCTCAATCTCCACAGGTAAGTGGCACGCCTTACCAAAAACAACTCTAAAGGGAGACATCCCAAGAGGTGCTTTGTAGGCAGTCCTATGAGCCCAAAGAGCAACATCAAGGCGGCGGCTCCAATCCTTCCTGTTAGGCTGCACCATCTTCTCCAGAATCCTCTTGATCTCTCTATTGGAGATCTCAGCCTGTCCATTAGTCTGGGGGTGGTATGGTGTAGAAACTCTATGCACCACCCCATACTTCTTCAGCAAAGCCTCCATGGACTGGTTACAAAAGTGGATCCCCTGATCACTAACAATGGCTCGAGGCACTCCAGACCTGCAAAAGATGTGAGACCTGACAAAATACACAACAACTCGAGCATCATTAGTCCTTGTGGCTATAGCCTCCACCCATTTGGAGACATAGTCCACAACAAGCAATATATATATAAAACCAAAAGAAACAGGAAATGCACCCATAACATCAATACCCCACACATCAAAAATCTCACAAAACAACATAGGTTGCTGGGGCATCTGCTGCCTGCTAGAAATGGCCGCTCCTGCTCTTTGACACTGCTCGCATGTAGAGGAGACTCTCCAAGCGTCTCTAAAATCGTAGGCCAATAGAATCCACAATCCAACACCTTCCGTCCAGTCCTCTGGGGTCCAAGATGTCCTCCAACAGGTGAGGCATGACAGAACTGAAGTATAGACTGGATCTCCTGATCTGGAATACACCTACGGATAACCTGGTCACTGTAAAAACGCCATAAATAAGGGTCATCCCATACATAATACTTGGCATCACTCTTAAGTCTATCTCTCTGAGCCCTAGATGCCAAGGGTGGAAAAACAGATGCAACAAGATAATTAACAATATCAGCAAACCAAAGGGTAAGGGGAGGGGTGTGGGAATCATGCAAAGCCATAAGCTGCTCATTCGGGAAGTCATCCCGAATAGGAAACGCATCCTCCGCTCTCTCAATGCGGCTCAAATGGTCTGCTACAATATTATGCGCACCACTCCTATCCTGGATGTCCAAGTTAAACTCCTGGAGCAGTAGCATCCACCTGATCAGCCTGGGTTTGGAATCTGTCTTTATCAAAAGAAACTTAAGAGCAGCATGATCAGTAAAAACCACTACCCTAGAGCCTAGCAAATATGATCTAAACTTATCCAATGCAAAAACAATTGCTAACAGCTCTTTCTCAGTGGTAGTGTAATTTACCTGTGCTGCATCCAAAGTCCTAGATGCATAATATATCACATGAGACAGCTTACCAACCCTCTGTGCCAAAACAGCTCCCAATGCATAGTTTGATGCATCACACATCAACTCGAATGGAAGTGTCCAATCTGGTGGCTGAATAATGGGGGTGGTGGTGAGAGCTCTCTTGAGGCGATCAAATGCCTCTCTGCACCGCTCTCCAAACTCGAAGGTAACATCCTTCTGCAGCAAGTTGGACAGCAGAAGGGCTATCCGGCTGAAGTCCTGAATAAACCTGCGATAGAAACCTGCATGTCCAAGAAAAGATCGAACCTCTCGCACGCAAGAGGGGTAAGGCAAGTGTGAAATAACATCTAATTTTGCAGGATCTACCTCTATGCCCTTCCTAGAGATAATATGGCCTAAGACTGTACCATGCTCTACCATAAAATGACACTTTTCATAATTCAGAACAAGGTTAGTCTCTATGCACCTATCAAGCACTCCAGTCAAGCTATCCAAACATGCATCAAATGAGGAGCCATATACACTAAAATCATCCATGAAAACCTCTATGCAATGCTCAAGTAAATCAGCAAATATACTCATCATGCATCTCTGGAAAGTACCAGGAGCATTGCATAGACCAAAAGGCATCCTCCTATAAGCAAAGGTACCAAAAGGACAGGTAAATGTGGTCTTATGTTGGTCCTCTGGTGCAATACATATCTGAGAATAACCAGAGAAACCATCTAAGAAACAGTAATGTGATTTACCTGCCAGGCGCTCCAACATTTGATCAATGAAAGGAAGTGGGAAGTGATCCTTCCTGGTCGCCTGGTTGAGCCTCCTGTAGTCGATGCAGACTCTCCAGCTGTTCTGCACCTTAGTAGGAATCAACTCATCCTTCTCATTCTTCACAACGGTAATCCCAGATTTCTTCGGTACCACCTGTACCGGGCTCACCCAAGTGCTATCTGATATGGGATATATGATACCGGCCTGTAGCAGCTTGGTGACCTCCTTCTTGACCACGTCAAGAATCTATGGATTCAACCTTCTCTGAGGCTGTCTCACAGGTTTAACCCCATCCTCCAACAGAATCTGATGCATACACAAGGAGGGGCTAATACTCGGAATATCTGCCAAAGTCCAACCTAGATCTCTCCTGTGCTCTCTAATCACATGCAACAGCCTCTGCTCCTGATCAGCTGAGAGAGCAGTAGAAATGATCACTGGAAGCTTCTGCTCATCCTCCAAATATGCATACTTGAGGTGAGAAGGAAGTGGCTTCAGCTCCAATGATGGGGGCTAGGCAACAGAAGGTAACAACCTGGGTACTAGTGGAAATCTCTGCAACCTGCAAATCAATCAAGTCAGATGTATCTGTAATTGCGTAATCAAGCCACTGCATTCTGACTCAATTGACTCAACTGGTGCATCAATACCAGAACCTGTAGGATAATCAGAACAATCAACATAATCAACAGTATCAACAGATATGAACTCATCTATCTCAGCACACGTACTACACACAGATGAATCAGAACATAAATCACAAGTGTAGACATCACCGAAATCAGAAAAGTCCGGAAAGTCCAAATGTCCTACAAACTCAGACAAACTATCATCTACAAGTTCAACAAGCATATCAATATGGAATACAGAATGATCCTCAACAGGATGCCTCATGGCATCTAAAATATTAAACTGAACCACACTGTCTCCAAACTCCATGGTAAGTGTGCCTACATGAACATCAATGTTAGTCCGAGTTTTCTTCAGGAAGGGCCTGCCCAAGATGATGGGGGCTGCACCAGTGAGTGAATCTCCTCCCTCCATATCCAATATGTAAAAGTCAACAGGGAAGATGAGGTCATTCACTCGAACTAGTACATCCTCAATAAGGCATACAGGGTGGGCAGTGCTCCTGTTTGCCAATTGAATGACAACAATGTAGCCTGCAAAGAACCAAGAGACAAAGAGGTGAAAACAGATAAAGGCATAACATTAATAGATGCTCCTAAATCAAGCATAGCATTATCAAACTTGTTACTGCTTATAACACAAGGAATAGTAAATGTCCCGGGTCTTTGCATTTTTCTTGGAATGGGAGTCATAGGTCTCTCAATGAGTGCAGAGACATTCCTTCCCATGCTAATCCTCTCATTGCCCTTCAGCCGCCTCCTATGGGTGCACAGATCCTTAAAGAACTTGGCATATCTCGGAATTTGCTTTATGGCCTCAAGTAGAGGTATATTCACCTCTACTTTCCTGAAAGTCTCCAAGATCTCCTTGTCAGCCTCTTCCATTTTTTTACTCTTCTGCACAGCTCTATGAGGGAATGGAAGAGGAATAGAAGGCTGCTCACTGCATGAAGAACTGGGGCTGCTCAAAGGACTAGGAATAACTCTCTCCTGCACAGGGTCTACAGCTGTATGAATCTCATCTTCTTGCTCATACTGTTGCCTATCAGGTGCTTGCACACTCTTACCTGACCTCAAAGTGATTGCACTAACATTCTTCGGGTTGACAACTGTTTGAGCAGGAAGCTTATCTGAACCCTGAGACTGCAGCTGATTAAGAGTGGTAGCAATCTGGCCTATCTGATTCTCCAAGCTCTGAATAGTTGCCTCTGTCCTCTGCTGGAAATTCAGATTATTGACCGCCATCTGCCTCATTAATTCTTCCAAGGAGGGTTCACTCTTGGAAGGTGCAGCAGTAGGTGGTGTAGGCTGGTGCTGCTGCTGTACATGTGGAGGTTGGTAAGGTCTACTAGGCCCAGCAGCTTGAGACTGATAAGGCACATAAGGCTGTTGTGGCTGCTGCTGCTGAGAATTCCCCCATCTCAAATTTGGATGATTCCTCCAACCCGGATTGTACCTGTTGGAAGAAAGATCCTGATTATATTGTTGTTGCTGAGGGGGTCTACCAGAACCATAAATATTGGCAACATAAGCCTGAGGAGAAACAGAAACATCTCCTTCAGACTCATGTAAGGTGGGACAAGCATCAGTGGGATGATCAGCAGAAGTACAAATCCCACATAATTTAGCAACCTTCTGAGACACTGCTAACTGCTTGACTATGGAAGCCAAATCATCAAGCTTGTTCTCCAACTTCCTATGATCGGCAGCATAAGTGGTCTCCATCTCATGAACTCCTCTAGTCAAGGCCACTGAGTTGCTTCTGGTATTGAACTGCTGGTTATTAGAAGCCATGTTCCCAATTAATTGCCTTGCTGCAACTGGAGTTTTATCTACAAGCGCTCCTCCACTGGCTGCATCTATCATCTGTCTATCCATGTTTATCAGACCCTCATAGAAATACTGGATGAGTAGCTGCTCATGAATCTGATGATGTGGGCAGCTTGCACAAAACCTCTTAAACCTCTCCTAGTACTCATACAGACTCTCTCTGTCCATCTGCCTTATACCACAGATCTCCTTCCTAATTGAAGTCACTCTGGATGTTGGGAAAATTTTTTCCAGAAACATCCTCTTCAAATTATCCCAGCTAGTAATGGATCCAGGTGGAAGGTAGTACAACTAATCTTTTGCTGTATCTTGCAGGGAGAATGGAAATGCCTTCAGCTTAATATGATCCTCAGGAACTCCAACTGGTCTCATAGTTGTGCAGACAATATGGAATTCCTTAAGGTTTTTATGTGGGTCCTCACCTGCAAGACCATGGAACTTGGGCAACAAATGAATCAATCCAGAATTTAGCTCACAAGGTACATCTATATCAGGATATTGAATGCATAAAGTCTGAATATTAACATCAGGTGCCTGCAAGCTCTCTCAAAGTTCTCTCAGCCATGGTATCACAATTAAGATCAGACTCAAGAAAGGAAGAAGAAGAAAACACAGAAACAGACTTACTATCACTAACACTAACAGCAGAATAGACACTATCAGACAACTCACTATCACTAACAAAATTATGCACAAATGGAATCCTAGACTCTCTAACTAACCTATGATTTGTCTTATCAATTTCTGGATCAAATGAATGTAGGATACCTGGGTTTTCTCTAGTCATACACCAAATGCACACAAAAATGCACAAAATGAGGCATACAACATGTCAGCATATAAAGGCAGCCTATATCAAATGAGTAGAAACCAATGAAATGGATACATGGAAAACACTATATTAACATAGGAAACCACCACAAAAATTTCCCCGAACAAAATTCAAAGCCTAAGTACCAAAACTACCTAAGGTAAGAAAGGGAAAATACACAAAAAAAACTTAAAAAATCCTTTAAAAATAGAAAACGACCCTTTTTTTGCAATTTTATGGGGGGGTCTCACCGCATACCTACGAGAGTCACTCAAAATAGCTTCTTCTACCCCAAAAGCATATAAAATATGTGAACTTCTGACACTCCTAGCTCAAGTTATGCCCAATTGAAGTTAACAGGTCAAAATAAGCCAATACAAAGTGTAATCTCACAATCAGGTCTTATCTAAAAGCATCTGGGGTATCTAATATTCATTATTAACCTAAAGAAATGTGGACACAAAAATTGGCACAAAAATTCAACCTCTAACTATGTTAAACAAAAAGTCAGATTCAATCGCAAAAGTCAACAGCAGAAAAAAAAGTCAACAGCACTTGATCAACTTATGCAATTCAATCCAAATGATACCAAATCTATTCTAATTTCATCTAAACAATTTCTAAACATCAAAACATGACTAAACAAACTAATTACAATGACTCAAAACATCACACAACTCAAAACACAAATTAAAATTCACAAAGAGCAAAGGAACAGTAACTTTGCAAGTGACAGATTAGTCTACTTACCTCAAACTTGTGAACCAAAATTGATCAAACTGAATCTGAACAAATCAAGTTAGCTATATGAAACACGATATGAAATATTACTCTACTTCCTAAACACGATTTACAAAACAGAATTGAAAACAAAACAGAAACAAAATTGAAATTGAAAATCGAATTTGAATTGAATTCCCCGGCAACGGCGCCAAATTTGATCGAGGCCATACTCAATCAAATAGAAAGAATTAAAGTGCAGTGAGGGTTGGTAACCCAAAGTCGTTTCCCAAAGAATCCAATTAGAAACTCAGAATTTCAAATTCAAAACAACACACACACACAAGGGGATTTTGATTGTTGTTCATTCTATTTTTTAAATTTTCAAACTGAATTTAAATTTGCAGAAAGCAATTCAAGAAAAAAACGGATTGGTTCTCTACCTCATTCACAAATTGGATCTATCATTGGTTCATACAAAATTCCTCAAATCCTTGACAGAATCAAATTCGGATTAAGCATCCTCATTAATTTTCACACTAGAATTAAGCAAACTAGCATGAATCCTAATTTCTAATCCTTGGAATTAAGCAAACCTAGAATTCATTTCAGATTAAGCAACCTAAAATGTGAGTTAGATTCAGATTAGAATTCGAATTCCATAAAGCATGCAACTCAATTTCAAATTCAAACCTAAACATCAAGAAACTAGGAGAATGAAAATTCATGAATCTGTCCAAGAATTCAAGAGATGAAAAAACGAAATTAGAACCTCAATTTCCTTTGTGAATTCAGTAGAGAAACAATCCTTGAAGCTTAGCCTTCCATTTCCATGGAGGAGAAATTCGAAAATTGAAGAAGAGGAAGAAGAGCCAAAACCGAAATTGGAGCAAGAGAGAAAAGAGAAGGAAAGTGAAGAGTCTTTTTTCTAAAATCTGAAAAATGAATGAAAAGTGTACAAACCACTTAGAAACACACCTATTTATAGAGCCTAAATCATTAACAAACTGATTAGGCCTTAATTGGGCCGAAATTAATTAAAACAGGCCCACAAACTAATTACAAAACTAATCAAATTCGGACTTGTGACAGTCAGCAACAGTAGGCGATTTTGAAACAGCAACTGCTCCTAATTTCTTCATGGGAATATGGTCATATAGCATATCAAATTAAAGCCCAGGAAGTTAGCTTTACAATGCCTCTGGAATCACTCAAATCGGACACCTACAACTCCAGGTATCAACAAAACAAGACAGGTAGGTCAGTAGGCTTAAAAATCCGAATTTAAACAACATTTACAGTTAAAGCCCAATTAAGCCCAATTGGTAAATTCCAATTAAAACAGTGGATTTAATCATAATTAGAGCCCAAGAAAGCTAAGATTAATTATACAAAGTGAGAATAAAAATGTGATCATCACCTATCCTAAGGTTATGCTCAAATAAAATAAAAATAAAAATTTGAATTGGTTAAAAAGAAAGAAAACTATAAAAACATACCTGGTATATGCTCAGAAACTGAAAATGAAGGCTATATGAGTGAGAAAAGGCAAAGCAAAGGTTAGGAATATCAGAGAAAAGGCAAGGGAGATAAAGAAATGAAGTTCGAAATGAACTCCTTCGTTCAAAATGGGGATATAAATATACCGCTTCCTGCGCTACACCCTGCGCTACAGCGCAGAGTGGAGCGCGTACTGCTTCAGAAGTTGAAGCGTTCCGCGGCGCTTCACCCTGCGCTACAGCGCAGAGTGAGGCGCAAAAGTCAGAGAGTCACATTTTTAATTTTAATTCTTCGCTACACCTGCGCTACAGTGCAGGTTGAAGCGCAGATCTGCAGTATTTTTATGCTTCTGCTTCTGCTATTCCTAACTGGTTCCATGCATTCCCTTAAAATTTAGATCCTTCATTTTAACAATCTCCTATTTAAACAGGTAAATCCTAAAACTAAAAATTACCAAAATGAAAATTAAATGAAAATTTAAACTTACAAAGACTGGGTTGCCTCCCAGGAAGCGCTTGTTTAACGTCTTATAGCTCAACGCCTGGTTACTCAACCCTTTTATGGTGGCCTCAAGTGGAGGATGATGTTTGACTCCATACCAGTTTTTCCTTGGAGCTCCCATCCTCCATGCCAATTTTTGACTCTTCCATCACTGTCACTGTCTTCCTCAATATCAGATGTTGACCTCCTTCTCCTCTTAAATTTGAACTCCCATATTGACTCTGGATGCTTTATCCTCATCATAGGCTTCCTCAGAAATTCAGAGCCTGGCAACTTTGTTGGATTTTTGGAAATAGCATCAGTTGTTGTAACTTGGGCGTACCTGTATAAACGTAATACTTTCATCTTTTGAGCTCAATTCATATTTTCCTCGATCAACATCAATGATCATCTTAGCAGCTTTCATGAAGGGTCTTCCTAAAATTAGCGGGACTTCAGTATCCTCCTCTTCTGTCTCTGCAATGTAGAAATCTACAACATATGCAAATTTATCCACTTTGATTTGAATATCCTCTAATATCCCATGAAGGCATTGAGAGGATTTATTTGTAAGAAGTAACCTCACATTTGTAGGCTTGACCTTCACATTAGTTAACTTGTTACAATACGATAGCGGAATCAAATTGATGCTCGCTCCAAGATCTAATAAAGCATGAGTAGGAGGTAAATTACCATTAGAGATGGGTATAGTAAACCTACCTGGGTCAAGTGACTTACTTATGACTAAGACCTTCTCATCATGATGTTCCTTTTGTGCTGCTTCTTCATCTTGTTGAAGAACTTCCTCTTGAAGCAATTGTTCTTCAAAGATGATTTCTTCTTCCTCATCAAGTTCCTCCTCCTCTGACTTGTTGCCATCAGTAGTAATCAAGCTGCATTGTTCCTTTGGATTGGTTTGGGTCACAACTGAGAAGTGTTGTTGCCTGTGCTCTGCCATCTCAGTCGCTAACTGACCCACTTGACTCTCTAGAGTCTTGATTGATGCCTCGGTAGTTGTCTTGAATCCACTAAATCTTTGCACAAGGACTTCAATTTTACCTTCCAAAGTGTTCAGTTTATCATATGTTGAGGGCTTGTTGTTGGTAAGGTGGTTGTCGTGTTCCTCCATTCTGACTCCAACCTGAGTTGGTTTGGTTATTTCTCCAACTTTGTGAATATTGATTGTTGTTATTGTTGGAGTAATTCCCTTGCCTTCCCTGGTTACCCATGAAATTGACTTGTTCTGGTTGTGTTCCTTGGCTAGCACATTGACCATTTAGATGGACACCTCCACAGAAATCATAAATCAATGGTTGGGCTTGGATGGGCTGTGAGTGGACAGCTTTGAGTTACTGAGAGAGTGTCTTCAACATCTCAGTGAGTGCTTCTAGCTGACGTTTAATGAGCTTGTTCTTAGCTATCAGAGCATTGTTAGAACCACAGGAAACACTAGAAGGGGGGGTTGAATAGTGTTTTAAGCTTTTGATTGGTTTAAACAGAGGCTTCTCAAAGTATCTTCTGAAGATTATTACAAAGAGTATTTTCAGAACGGTTTCTGAAATACTTCAGATGGACTAGAGGTTGTCTGAAGTCTGTTTCTGATTTCTGAACTGAGCTCTTTCCAGACTCACTTCAGATAATTATTTCAGAAGTTCTTTAAGGTACATTCTTTGTAATGCTTCAAATGATATGAGAGACATTTCATGTTTTGTTCATATGAAAAATCATTTTATTGAAATAGTTGTGTTAAGTTATTATGAAAATACTTTTCAATCCCCAACATAAATATGAAAAATGTAAATAAATAGATTAAGGGAAAGAAAACTTAGGCACAAAATTTATCCTGGTTCACTCACAAACCCGTGAGCTACATCCAGTCCCAGAGGCAAACAACCACTGGATTTTCCACTATTTGAACTCAGATACAAGTATTCTTTTACCTCAGCCTCTTCAGGCTAAACAACAAGTATTCCTTTGTTTTCAACTGCCTCTCCAGGCAACTCATGCAATATTCTTTTACAGACAAGCCTCTTCAGGCTCAACAAGTATTCATTTGTTTTTCAATTGCCTCTCCAGGCAACTCATGCAGTATTCTTTTGCAGACAAGCCTCTCCAGGCTCAACCACGAGTATTCTTTCTTCCACCAAGCCTCTCCAGGCTCTCAGACACATAAAGTGTTTACAAATTAAACTAAGTTTAAGTTTCCACGAAACATAAACTTAATCTTTTCCTTGTACCAGAGGTTAACTGAGTACTACTCAGGATACAATGAATAATCTAAGTACAAGGTTAAGACAATGATACAAGTGTATAATCCTGTCTTCTATGTGAGGTACATTCTCCCTCAACTGATTTGACTAAGAGAAATATGAAATTGATCTTCAGCCATTTTTCTGATGAACTTCTGCGTCCAACTTGGTTGAACCATCAAGTAGTTAACAACATTTCTTGGTTGTCTTTTTGACCAACTTAACAGCGGCCTGGTTGCTTGTTTCTTCAAAACCAACTACGACAACAACCAAATTTATTCTTGAGGCTATTTATATGTTCTGATGAAATATAACCGTTTGAAGATGTTTGATAATACCGTTGAGATGTTGATGATGTGGCTCATATAGTCGTTATGTAATAGTGTCTCAAACGGTTGCTTCTTCTTAAGCAAATAAGTGTTCAGAAGACCCTGTTCTGACACTTCTATAGATGAGCTCTTTTGAGAGATTTTCTCGATTTATCTCTGCTAATTCTCTCTCTTAATTTTCTTCTGCTTTCTTCAGCTTTTCTCTGATTTCCTTTGAAGTGTATATGAGGAGATATCCGTTGGATTTGTCCTTTTGCTTATTTTGTATATGCTTCCTTTTTATTTGCTTCCTGACACCATTTCTGTTGAGTCTCAAAAATATCATAAAAGAAAATATGATGTTTAAGACAACTCAATTCCCAAGTTTTAATGCTTAACAAATTTGAGTTAAATATTTATCATAGATACATATATGCTTTAATGATTTATCTATGATTTCAGCAAGAGTCACTATGAGCCTATATAAAAGACTAAGTGTTGAAGCTGTCTGACGAAGCAGAACTCGTCTGAAGAGTTGAAGCTGTCTGAAGTAGTTCAACCCGTCTGAAGTATCAGTGCCGTCTGAAGTCTCACTTATGACGTGGCACTCTCTGCTGAAGCTTGTGAAGACTTTTCTGAACCTCTGCTGCACGTACCTTTTCAAACACGATTATAGCAAGGAACACAGAGACCTTTCCTGGTGATTTTGAATTTCATACACCACTGAGGAAATCTCTGCAACGCAGCCTCTGCAACAACATTTGTAGCAGCCTTAATGCAAGAGAAACCTTGTATCATGTCAGAGATATCAGAGCTCTCAGAAGCATGTCTCACAACGGATTAAATAGTATTTAATGCTATCTCTAAACGGTGGTTTTTCAACGGATTAAAATTTGGGTATAAATACCCCTCTATGAAGACCATCAAGAAAAAGAGAAAAACGAAAGAAAAAAAGTGAGAAAATCAACATACTAGAAAGCCAAGAGAAACATCACGCTACAAGTTTTTACTCTGTAAAAACTCTCTGATAAAATTCGCTGTACACATTTGTATATCCTGAGCATACCTCAGAATTTTATTGTACATTGTATTCGTTTGAGCTTCAAACTTGTATAGTTTAAAAGCTTAAACTCCTTTCTCTGTAAACTCATTTTAGAGCCTGGAGAGGCTTGGTTGATAAAAGAATACTTGATTTTAGAGCCTGGAGAGGCTTGGTTGATAAAAGAATACTTGATTTTAGAGCCTAAAGAGGCTTGACTGTAAAAGAATACTTGATTGTAGAGCCTAAAGAGGCTTTGACTATAAAAGAATACTTGATTGTAGAGCCTGAAGAGGCTTGACTGTAAAAGAATACTTGATTGTAGAGCCTGAAGAGGCTTGACTGTAAAAGAATACTTGTGATATTGAAAGATTAAAAGAAAATCCAAGTGCTAGTTGGCATTGGGACTGGACGTAGCTCACAGTGGTAGTGAGTGAACCAGGATAAATTCCTTGGCTAAGTTTTCTTACCCTTATCTCTTGTTAATTCTTTTTATACTAATCAAGGGGTTAGAGTAATCAATCTGATATTCTATAAAGGCACAAAAACATCTTTTAACATCAGTATTTTGGCCGTCTGAAACTTCAGACAGTCCTTGAAGAGCCTGTCTGAAATTTGTGTTTTTAACACCTTTTTGCGAAAAAGCTTTCTAAAATATTCAGAAACACTATTCAACCCCCCCTTTTAGTGTTTCCCTGTGTTCCTACAGTTGGTACCAGAGCTCTACTCAGGGTTTGAAGCACCTAACAAGTGACTGAGGACTGAAAGATCCAAATGGAAGCTTCTAACAGCAATAGGCAATAAATCACAGAAGGAGCCTCTATCACAAGACCCCCAGCATTCAATGGAGTGGATTACCACTACTGGAGAGATCGTATGAAGCTGTTCATTGAGAGCAACAACATTGATGTTTGGGATGTGGTCACTGATGGAGACTATGTGCCTATGCAAAATGGTCTGCCTATACCTAAGACTGAATGGACCTTGGAGCAGAAGACTAGAGTCCAGATGAACGCTAAAGCCAAACTCTATCTGATATGTTCCTTGAATAAATCAGAATATGAGAAGGTCCATGGATGCACTTCTGCCAAGGAGATTTGGGATACTCTTGCAGCAGCCCATGAAGGGACTGAAACTGTCAAGCAATCCAAAATCAGCATGCTTATACACCAGTATGAGATGTTTTAAAATGGAAGAAACCGAAAATATTGACCAAATGTTGGGAGGTTTCAGACCATAACCAATGGACTCAGATCCTTAGGAAGAACCTATGAAATCGGAGACAACAACAGGAAGATTCTAAGAAGTCTACCTAAGTCCTGGAGACCCAAAGTCACTGCCATTCAAGAAGCAAGAGATTTGAACTCTCTGAGAATGGAAGAACTGTTGGGATCTCTCAAATTCCATGAACTTGAACTTGGAGAAGATGACAACAAAAAGAAGTCTCTAGCTCTAAACTCCAAAGCCAAACAGTCTAGACATAGCAGCATGAAGGCTATGCAAGCTGAGGGAAACTTCAGAAGCAGATGAAGATTCTGAAGACAGCTCAGAAGATGAAAACGATCTTGCTCTTTTTAAGCAGAAAGATCAAGAGAATGTTGCAGAATAGAGGAAAGTTCAGAAAGAACCAACCTTCATCATCCAAATCAGGTAAGACAGGTAAAGAGTCTAACTCTGATAAAATTATTTGCTTTGAATGCAAAGCAACCAGGAAATATGAAGACTGATTGCCCAAGACTTAAGAAAAACAACTTCAAGAAGAAAAGTTTTTCAAAAAGAAGAAGGTCTCATGGCAACATGGGAAGACCTTGATGAATCAACCTCAGAAGAAAGAAGAAGACCACTTCAAGAAGAGGCAAATATGTGTCTCATGGCTAGTCTACCATCTTCAGACAGTTCTGATGCTGAGGTGTTTCCTCTTACTCTACAAGAGATGTATGATGATCTGGTGGAAAGTTCACAAGAACTTTTCCAAGAGTATAAGAATCTATCCAAAGCCCACACCGAAATGTGTAACAAATATGAGGCACTTGAGATAGAACATATTATGCTCAAAGAAAAAGTTCTTGAGACTAAAAACTGCAGTTCACAAGCTGTGTCTGAGAAATGAGAAACTTCAGGAGCAGATTGTGGAATTGACAAAAGATCTGGCCAAATTTGTCAAAGGAACTAAAATCTGAATATAATGCTTGAAAATCAAAGGCATTCCCTTGACAAAACTGGACTAGGCTTTTGTGATCATAACTTGTCTGAACCTCCTACTGTCTTAAATTTTTCTGAAAAAAGGTTTACTGGGTGTTCTCACTGTGGTAAGCCTGGACACAATATGGCTCAGTGCAAACACAAGAGAAAGACAAGGTCTCTAAAGCTAACAAAAAGGACCCAAAGAATATGGGTACCTAAAACTTAATTATTCCTGTTGCAGATGTGTTTAACAGGACAAAGGAGACCCCACAAATGGTACCTGGACAGTGGGTGCTCACGACACATGACAGAGAAAGGTCTTTGTTCCAAAACCTTAGACCTAGAGCTGTGGTGGAATGGTCACCTTTGGTGGAAATCAGCAAGGAAGATCATTGGAATAGGGACTGTAGGTATATCTCCTTCATCCCTTATTAAAATGTACTCCTTGTGGAAGGACTACAACACAATTTACTGAGCATAAGTCAATTATGTGACAGTGGTTATGTGGTATCCTTTACTAAGGAAGGATGCATAGTCAAAGACTCCTCTGAGAAAATCCTCTTTACTGCTAAGAGACACAGCAATGTGTACAAAATTGATCTAGAGGATCTAGCAAGTCAAAATGTAAAGTGTTTTATTTCTGTTGAAGATGAAAAACAGATTTGGCATCAAAGACTTGGGCATGCCAGCTTGAGATTAATCTCAAAATTAGCAAAACACAATCTTGTTAAAGGATTGCCCAAGCTTTCATACAAATCTGACATTTTATGTGAAAGCTGTCTAAAAGGGAAACAAACAAGACACTCTTTTAAGAGTAAAGATGTTGTTTCAACTAGCAGACCACTAGAACTTTTACACACTGACTTGTTTGGTCCTATTAGAACAGAAAGTCTTAGTGGTAAGAAATATGGTTTGGTCATTGTTGATGACTATTCTAGATTTACTTGGGTGTTATTCCTAAGAAGCAAGGATGAGACTTTTAGGAATTTCACAGTATTCTGCAAGAAGGTACAAAATGAGAAAGGATTCTGTATTTCTGTTATCAGAAGTGATCATGGTGGAGAGTTTGAGAATGCAAACTTTCAAATGTTCTGTGATGAGAATGGGATCTCACACAATTTCTCTGTGGCTAGAACACCTCAACAGAATGGGGTTGTTGAGAGAAAGAAAAGAAGTTTGCAAGAGATGGCAAGGACCATGCTCAACTCATGCAGCTTACCAAGAACCTTCTGGGCAGAAGCTGTTAGCACAACATGTTACCTTCAAAACAGAATATTGATAAGACCAATTCTGAAAAAGACTGCCTATGAACTGTGGAAAGGAAGAAGAAAACCCAATATATCATATTTCCACACCTTTGGATGTGAATGTTTTATACTCAACACCAAGGATGATCTTGGAAAATTTGATGCAAGTCTGATAAAGGATGTTTCATTGGATATTCTGAAACATGTAAAGCCTATAGAGTGTATAACTCTAGAACTTTAACTGTTGAAGAAACTATTCATGTTAAATTCAATGATAACAAAGAGACTGATAGGGAACTATCAGATCTAGAGGATGATTTTGCAGGAATGGAGCTGAATGACCACAACAGCTCGAAGGATGAGCAGCTGTCTGAAGTACCTACTGTTACTAAACCTCTTCAGACAAATGTTGAGTCTCAAACAGAACAAACAGATGTAATACCTCTTCAGAAACCTGACTGGAAATACAAATCACATCATCCTAAAGAGCAAATCATTGGTAGCACTTCAGAAGGAGTTAAGACAAGATCAAAATTCAAGATTCTGAATACTATTGCTCTCCTATCTGAAATAGAGCCAAGGAACATTGATGAAGCTCTTCATGATGAAGGGTGAATCCTAGCCATGCAAGAAGAGCTGAATCAGTTTGCTAGGAGTGATGTCTTGACCCTTGTTCCTAAACCCCATGGGAAAACTATTATTGGAACCAAATGGGTGTTCAGAAACAAGCTGTCTGAAGAAGGCAAGGTAGTCAGAAACAAGGCAAGATTAGTTGCTCAAGGATACAACCAGCAAGAAGGTATTGATTTCACTGAAACCTTTGCCCCAGTGGCCAGGTTAGAAGCAATTAGAATTCTTTTATCTTATGCTGTAAATAATGGCATCAAACTATATCAAATGGATGTTAAAGTGCCTTCCTCAATGGTCTCATTGAAGAAGAAGTCTTTGTTAGACAACCCCCTGGTTTTGAAGATATGCTTTTCCTGAACATGTTTTCAAACTCAAAAAGGCTCTTTATGGTCTGAAACAAGCCCCAAGAGCTTGGTATGACAGATTGAGCAGTTTTCTAATCTCAAATGGTTTTGAAAGAGGAAAAGTGGATACAACTCTTTTTAGAAAACAGTCAAACAAAGATCTTATACTTGTTCAGACATATGTTGATGACATTATCTTTGGTTCAACTAACTCTTCATTATGCAAGGAGTTTTCAGAGTTAATGCAATCAGAATTTGAAATGAGTTAATGGGTGAACTAAAATTTTTCTTAAGACTTCAGATTAAGCAAGATTCTGATTGTATATGGATCCATCAAGAAAAATATACAAGGAAATGCTTAAGAAGTTTAACTTACATGATTGCAAACCCATGCCAACTCTAATGCATCCCTCTGCATCTTTAAATAAAGATGAGAAGGAAGAACCAGTGAATCAGACTTTGTATAGAGGAATGATTGGATCATTACTATATCTAACAGCAAGCAGACCTGACATAATGTTCAGTGTATGTCTGTGTGCTAGATTTCAATCTGATCCAAGGAGTACTCACTACAAAGCTGTAAAAAGAATTTTCAGATATCTTAAAGGCACTACTAATCTTGGTCTGTGCTATAAGAAAAGTAAGGATTGCAGGTTAATAGGTTACTGTGATGCTGATTTGCTGGAGATAGAATTGAAAGAAAAAGCACTAGTGGTGGATGTCATTTCTTTGGAGAAAATATGATTAACTGGTCAAGTAAAAGGCAAAGCACAATTGCCTTATCAACAGCTGAAGCAGAATACATCTCAGCAGCCAGTTGTTGCTCACAGTTGTTATGGGTGAAGTATCAGTTAGAAGATTTTAACATTACTATATTTGCTATACCTGTTTTGTGTGATAATACAAGTGTTATTAATCTGTCTAAAAATCCCATTCAACATTCTAGGGCTAAACATATAGAAATAAAATATCATTTCATTAGAGACTATGTTCAGAAAGGTGTTTTTGATATTCAGTTTATTGATACAGAGCATCAATGGGCTGATATATTCACAAAACCTCTGACTGAAGATAGATTTAAGTTCATTAGAAATAATTTGAACATACATGCTTTTTGAGTATGTGTGATCTGATTGTATCTGAAATTTCAGCTTGTCTGAAACAAGTGACTTGTCTGAAATTTTGAGTTGTCTGAAATCTATATGGGTGTCTGAAATCTGTCACTTGTCGAACTAAACAAATGACGTGGCTTTATGAGATGGTTTAATTCCATTTACTTTGTCTTTTCCACTTCGCACGTTTTCCTATGTCTGCGCACCCAGTAAATGCCATCATTGCTTTATGGATCTTTAAATACGGAAGCTAGTGAGTCACAGAACTTCACTCTTCACGAATCAGTAGTCATCCCTTGAGAATCCTTCTTCTACAAGAAATTCTTTTTCTCTCAAGTTCTTCAGAAAAACTCTCCAATGGCCCCTAAGAAATCTGCTGGAAGCAATATCGTGAAAACTAAGGGCGTAGCCCTGGAGGATCTTCAATCTCTGGGAATGGACTTGTTTGCTGAGTTCGATGCAGCTGGGTGGACTCAGTATTTCAATCACAACTTGACACAGTGGCATGAGAAAAGTGTGCTGGATTTCTGGGCTACTGCCAGAGGAATACCCAATCCTCAGGGTATCTACACTAGCATCAAGGCCACAGTACGTGGTATTCCTGTCTTCGTTGATGAAGATATCATTGCTCACATCTGTGAAGTCAGAACTAAAGGAGCTGTATTCACTCCTGGCTGGGAAGCAAGAAATGGAGGACAAAAGCAGTTCACTGAGTTTCTGTATGGCACCTCTGAACCAGTAAGCTTGGATGCAAAGCATATGTCAGACAAGGCTAGGGTTTTGCATGCCATCTTAGGATGCTCTATAATCCCTAAAAATGGAAGCAGAAACCATGTTTCTGAGTTGGAAAGATTTTGTCTGATTCACCTATTGCAGAAGAAGAAGGTGAACCTCCCCAACATCATAATGTACCACATGCAGAAGCGTCTCAGAGACTCTGCTGGGAGCTTCCCTCACAATACCATCATCACCAAAATCTTGCTGCATTTCAAAGTTCCCATTGAAAGGCTTTTTTGATCGCCTTTCACAACCTATGTTTGGTGAATCAAACCTCAAGAGCATGGGAGTAAAGCTGACTCCAAGACCTCCCTCTCCGTCCTTGAAGGAGAGCCTTCTTCTTGAGAAAGTTGCAAGAAGGAAGACAACAATGGAGGTTCTTGAGAACGAACTCAGAGGAGACATAAGAAAGCATGAGTTCAAGCCATCACAACCCTCTCCTCAGGCAAAATTGAAGAAGCTACCTGTAAGGAGTGCTGCTAAGGTAGCATCTGCATCTGTGCAGAGTCAGGTGTCTGAACCTGTTCAGAAGGCATCACAAAGGCCATCTGAAATTGTGGGTCAGATGTCTGAACCTGTACAGACTCCACAGCCTTCTTCTGAGATGGAAGGACAAGCTCAAGAGGCAGAGGAAACTGATGTAGTCATAGCTGAGCCCTTGGCTGCGTGCCCATCTGATCCTGAACTCATTCAGGTGGCAGCTTTGGCTACTGCTTTGGAGCAGGAGGAGCTGGAGAAGAAAGCAGAACAAGAAAAGACAGATAGGGTGACTAGAAGTATACCTCTCAGCTGACAGCAGAAGATGAAATTGAGAAGTATCAAAACTTTGTTAAAGCTCAACAATACTTTAAAAGGAAAAGGGATGAAAAACAAGCACAAAGGGAGAAGGAAGAAGAAGCAAATGCAAAAGAATCTGAGGTAACCAAGCTTCCCTACAAGAGAATTAAAGTGAGATTTGATAATGTAACTCCTTCACCACCCTCCTCACCAGAAAACAAAACACCTCATCAACCCTCACAACCTTCACCATCACCTTCACCAAAAACCCTATCACCTATAAACCAACCATCTTCACCTCTATCACACCCATCACCACCTCCACAAACAGAAAACCAACCCTCTGAACCTTCCAAACCCTCTGAACCTACCTCACCACAACCTTCGGAGAATCAACTCTCTGAGCCCACATCACCTTCCCCACAAATCCATGACCTTGCTCTAATACCACTCCTACCTTCATCACCTCCACCTCCTACACCTTCTCTGGAAGAAGAGCTCTCTGTTGAAGAAGAGCAAGTGCTTGCTGATCCCTGCTCACTGCCCAAGTTTAGCACCCTGTCTGAAGAGCTACAGTATTTCAGATCAGCACCTGCTGTATCCTTGCATCCTGGCTTAATCAGGAAAACTGCTGCTGAAGTAAGGAATTAATACAGTGCTTCTTCAGGTGGATTAGACAAGATCAGGAAGGGTGTCCCTCTTGCACATATTTGGGCTCCCATCAATCCATTCTCAAATGATTCCCTGAGGCTGTCTAATGATGAATGGAGCTTTGGAGGCAGCTGAACACTGAGTCTGAGCTGTTTCAGAGGGATCTGCACAAGGGAGTTGGGATGAGAGGCTACAGGCCCCCTAGAACCTGTTCAATCAGGCCAACCACCAAAATCTTGGTGAAACCTGATAGAGTAGTTCCTAGGTATCCCTTACTGGAAGAGAAATTCAAGGAAGCTAAAAGTTATTCAAAGAACAACTCACCTATGTCTGAAGTGATGAGTCCATCAGAGTGGGACTCTTTACCAGAATTCATCACAAATCTAGGAGGAGGCCTGGATCATCTACTTCAAGATTGGATGTGGTCCTCTTACTGGAAGATCAGAGAAGATGCTGGATCTTCTTCTGGATCAACTGGTCTTGATGCTGATTCTGGTGTTGGACTTGGAAAGGCAACCACTGTCAAATATCATTATATGCAAGATCACTTTCCCCCACCTGCTGACTCTTTCAATGAAGATTGGGTTCTGCTGAATCCTATTGGCACCTTCTTCTGCCCTGTGTTCAGCCCATCTGACTATAGCTTACAGCCAGGATTTGGAGTGCTTAGATTTGTTTGCCCCTACATCTAGCTCATCTTTTATGAATCTGAGCAAGACTTGGCTGAGGAAAATCTAAAGTTGAAGTCCAAAGTGCAGAAACTTGAAAAGAAGTGTGCTGATCAAGAACAGAAGACTAAGCATCTGATTGCTCAACAAGAACAGATTCTTCAAGAACAGCAGCTTATCAGATCTGGTCAGCAAGACTTGAAAACCTCAGTGGAAGCTGCCATAACAAAGGCCAAGGACGACTTGATTTCCTTTCTCACTGAGGCCTTGCTGAAGAAGAAAGATTAGACTGTTCATTTTAGCCATTGTCTTTTGTTTATGCTTATGACAGATGTCTGATTGTTTGTTTCTTTATCTGAACATTCCCATCTATATACAATCAGTGGCTTTTTCTCATATTTTATGAGTGCATTGTTCTCATTATGCTATATGTTCTATATGCATTTATTGCTCTGTTCCTGTTTAGCTCTTATATTCCCTTTGATTGATGACAAAAGGGGGAGTATTAAAATCTAACAAAATCTGAATCTGAAGTAATTACAGGACTGAGGGGGAGTATATAAGAAATTGATTTTTGATCAAATCAGTTTAAGAGATCACCATCTGAGGGGGAGCCATCTATACTTTTATCTTTAAAACTCCTTTCAGATTTATGTATTTTAAACAAATTTGTCATCATTAAAAAAGGGGAGAATGTTGAGTCTCAAAAATATCATAAAAGAAAATATGATGTTTAAGACAACTCAATTCCCAAGTTTTAATGCTTAACAAATTTGAGTTAAATATTTATCATAGATACATATATGCTTTAATGATTTATCTATGATTTCAGCAAGAGTCACTATGAGCCTATATAAAAAGACTAAGTGTTGAAGCTGTCTGACGAAGCAGAACTCGTCTGAAGAGTTGAAGTTGTCTGAAGTAGTTCAACCCGTCTAAAGTATCAGTGTCGTCTGAAGTCTCACTTATGACGTGGCACTCTCTGCTGAAGCTTGTGAAGACTTTTCTGAACCTCTGCTGCACGTACCTTTTCAAAACACGATTAATGCAAGAGAAACCTTGTATCATGTCAGAGATATCAGAGCTCTCAGAAGCATGTCTCACAACGGATTAAATAGTATTTAATGCTATCTCTAAACGGTGGTTTTTCAACGGATTAAAATTTGGGTATAAATACCCCTCTATGAAGATCATCAAGAAAAGAGAAAAACAAAAGAAAAAAAGTGAGAAAATCAACATACTAGAAAGCCAAGAGAAACATCACGCTACAAGTTTTTACTCTGTAAAAACTCTCTGATAAAATTCGCTATACACATTTGTATATCCTGAGCAGACCTCAGAATTTTATTGTACATTGTATTCGTTTGAGCTTCAAACTTGTATAGTTTAAAAGCTTAAACTCCTTTCTCTGTAAACTCATTTTAGAGCCTGGAGAGGCTTGGTTGATAAAAGAATACTTGATTTTAGAGCCTGGAGAGGCTTGGTTGATAAAAGAATACTTGATTTTAGAGCCTGAAGAGGCTTGACTGTAAAAGAATACTTGATTGTAGAGCCTGAAGAGGCTTGTCTGTAAAAGAATACTTGATTGTAGAGCCTGAAGAGGCTTGACTGTAAAAGAATACTTGTGATCTTGAAAGATTAAAAGAAAATCCAAGTGCTAGTTGGCATTGGGACTGGACGTAGCTCACAGTGGTAGTGAGTGAACCAGGATAAATTCCTTGGCTAAGTTTTCTTACCCTTATCTCTTGTTAATTCTTTTTATACTAATCAAGGGGTTAGAGTAATCAATCTGATATTCTATAAAGGCACAAAAACATCTTTTAACATCAGTATTTTTGGCCGTCTGAAAACTTCAGACAGTCCTTGAAGAGCCTGTCTGAAATTTGTGTTTTTAACACCTGTTTGCGAAAACCTTTCTAAAATATTCAGAAACACTATTCAACCCCCCCTTTTAGTGTTTCCCTGTGTTCCTACAATTTCTTCTTACTTCTTTGAGTGAGGTGTTTAGTCCAAAAGTTGTTGCTGCAGTTTCTTCTTTGACTATATGATAATATAAACATTTAATCATATAATCTTTGCTTCTATGTTGAGAGCTATTTCATGCATTCAGAGTGTTGATACATTCAGATGATTGATCTCTCCAATCTTCACATATACTCTGATGCTTGCTTTTATCATATTGTAATTTTATCAGCTTCAACAAGTTCTCATGGATGCTTCATTCTTCTTCTTCTTCTTATAAAATATTTCTTCTGATGTTCAGATGATTGTAGCTTCATTTATCTTCTTCTGAGATTTAGATAAAGATGCTGAATTAAATGTATTTTATTCAAACATCTTTCTTGTTGCTTTTACTTAGTCTTCTATCCCGTTATGGACAACCAGAAGGTGCAGTAGGTCTGCGCACACAAAAATGCCTTTTGTTGCAGGTGCAGCGGTCATTGGAGAAAGTCATTGCAGAGTTTCCTTATTTGTGCAAGACTTTGGTCGAGGTATAAAAGTATGTTTAGCTTTTATACTGAAATGCCTTTTGTTGCAGGTGCAGCAGTCATTAGAGAAAGTCATTGCAGAGTTTCCTTATTTGTGCAAGACTTTGATCGAGGCATAAAAGCATGTTTAGCTTTTATACTGAATAAGTGTACTCCATTTTGGTAGAGTGTGCTTTAAACTTTAGCAACGTCTTCAAGAGATCAATTCTTAATTCTGTTTGTAGACTTCTTCAGATAGTCTTCACGTCTTCAGACGGGTTGCGCACTTCAGACGACTTCAACACTTCAGATGGGTTGCGTACTTCAGAAGGCATCAACACTTCAGACAGGTTGCGTACTTTAGAAGGCTTTAACACTTCAGACAGGTTGCGTACTTCAGAAGGCTTCAACACTTCAGACAGGTTGCGTACTTCAGAAGGCTTCAACACTTCAGACAAGTTGCGTACTTCAGAAGGCTTCAATACTTCAGACGAGTTGCATACTTCAGACAACCTTTATATTAAATCCTGCATTTGTTCTTCTGATCCTGATCTTCTGATTTTGCGCATTTGTTCTTTTGATCCTGATCTTCTGATTCTTATTTTGTTCATCAAGTCTTCTTATGAATATTCCAACCTGAAATACAATCAACAAACCAATACCTTTCTCAGTAGAATCTGTTTATATAATCTTATTTGTTCTTATTATGTTCTTATATAATCTTATTTGTTAATCATTAAAACTAAAGGATATTAAGTCTTTGAGTCAGGTTTGAATGCTCAAACTGGTTAATAGACTTCACAAGCACCACTTTGATTGAGTTCCAGCATCCCTTTCTTTGGTAATTGCGCGGGTTGTCTTCCACTTTGAGCTTGTTGATTGTTTTGTGCAAAGTGGTTGATGATTTCTAGTGCTCGATCAACTTCTGCGGATAAGATAGTTCCACCTGCTGCCGCATCTATGAATGACCTTGAATCTGAACGAAGTCCCATGCAGAATATGTTGAGTTGGGCTATATCCTCATAGCCATGGTTGGGACAGTTGCGCAGCATAGACTTGAATCTTTCCCAAGCTTCACATAGTGGCTCATCAATCCCTTGTCTGAATGTGGAAATATCTGCCTTGGCTTCTATCTGCTTCCCTGGTGGGAAGAATCTTGTTAAGAATTTCTCCTCAACCACACCCCAATTGGTTAGGCTTTGATTTGGGTGTGATTGCAGCCATTCCTTAGCTTTACCTATCAAAGAGAAAGGAAACAAGTGTAAGTAAACAGATTCTAAATTACCTTCCTCGAAACCCATAGTACCAATCAATTCATAAAAATTAGAGAGATGAGCATTTGGATTTTCATGATCCAATCCAACGAATTGATGTGCACTGATAAGGTTGAGGTGTGCAGTCTTCAACTCTAAAGCTTTGGCATTTGGTGGTAACACTACTTGAGAAGTGATGTGGTCCTTGATGGGAGATATAATCTCCTAGCGTTCTTCTTGGACGTTCCGCTGCCATATTTTTGGGTTCCTCAACAATTATCCTTCTTCTCCTTCTCGAGTTTCTACCTCTGTTCCTTCTTGACGTCCTTTCTATTTCCAGGTCGAACTGTAATTGATTGGGAGACGTCTGACCTCTCAGAAGCATAAACAAGAAACTTTGAAAAGGTAAGTGTTGAAGAGAATAGAAAAACAATAAAATTCCTAATATAATAATAGGTCCTAAAAATAATAAGAGAATAAATAAAATAAATCCTAAGATGGTTTAAAAACTTGATAACTAGACTGCCAAGGTCTACACGAATTGGAAACCGTTCCCCGGCAACGGCGCCAAAAATACTTGATGGGTTTCTGGCAAACGAACCAAAAATCCAGTAGTATAATAGTAAGAAAGATATCGTATCCACAGGAAACGGTCAATTCACGTATAATCGTGATCTATTTATCAAGGGAAAATAATGGTTTTCGAGAATATTGTTGCGGAAATTATAAACTGAGATTCAATAATTAATGAATTAGAAAGGAAGAGTTAGAGACACTTTACTTGGATTAGGATTGAACTTCATCTCATCACACCCCTCATGTATGTCGAGACTACCTATTACTTATAGGCTTTAAACTATAACACTGTAGAAGAACTATATTGCTAAGACCCCGAGTTACCAGGCGCCACTCACACTCAAAGGTAATCCATGCGGGTTCTCCCAAGCGACAGACTTACCCTCGGCTTATTTTGCTTTCTTTATTCCGTTTGTAAAAGAACTAATTGATAAACGAGGCCTACTACTCTGGACGCACCTTCGCTAGAGTACTGTCACTACCCATCACCCATTAGAATACATCCATGTTTCGCTTCTTGGATTGACAATAAACTAATCATTTGCTATCGGTAATTTAATAACCATGCCTATCTTGTAGACGCCCTTCATTAGAGTACTCACACTTCCCATCAATCACTAGCAACGTCCATGTTTCGGTTCACTGGCTACCGAGTATTCTCATTCACTCAGAGGCTGAGTTTCCTTAGTCTAGGCTTCCCCAAACTCAATCCTAGTCGTAACGTTAATTACAAACTAGCCTATAACTCCGGCGCAAGCGCGGAAGTTAGGAATTAAGCACAGAACATGATTACCAATATTATAGCTAGGGAACTGCATAAATAAATAGATAGAGTTCAACATACACTTGGAAATGGAATCGATTACATTCAATCCTAATGGAGAGTTAACTACATATGGTAGCCATACAAACCACCGAAGATGCTATCACCATCTTCAATCCCTGTGAAGCGCTCCTCCTCTCCTACTCTAAAATTAGAACTGATGCATTATCACTGGAATATAACTGAATTACAATAATCGTGCACACCTTGATCTGGTGCAATGAGGTCCTATTTATAGGCTAAGGAAAGACAAAGGAAATTGGGGGAGAAATCTTTCTAAAAATGGCAACAAGGAATAAATCTGCGCGATCTGCGCTTACAGCGCAGCTTGCAACGCAGGTTCCAGAGAGCTGCGCTTCACCCTGCGCTACAGCGCAGGTTGAAGCGCAGAATGCGTCCTGCAGCTTCAATCTTTCTCTTTTTAACTTATCTCTCCTCGAGACCGGTTTTAGCTGATTTGTCTTTCCTTGTTTCCTTTTTCTTGATGAAATCCTTGCATTTATTGAGCATCTTTGATTTATTTGGGAAGGTTGTCTGTAGAATCCTTGTTTGATTGGCAGTGATCTCCTCATTGATTGCCACAAATCTTCTTCAAATCTTTATTAAATGCCTTCAATCAAACTTCAAATCTTCCAAATATCTTCCTCATTTGATGCTATCTTTCCCTCAAATCAAATCCTTGCAATATCCTGCAAAAATCAGCAATATTTCTATCAAAATAGCATCAAATTCAAATCTAAGATTAATAAATACAATTTATCTAATATTTAATAAAATGGGATTAAACTGGGGCAAAATTACCATTTTATCCTTGATAAGTGAACTAAAAAGTGCTCTAATTTATCAACTAATTTTCACTTATCACCAAGGTAGGAGTGCTAACGCTTGTTGTGAGAGACGTCCTGAAGAGGCTGAAAGAATACTTGTAATTGACGGGTTGTCAATAGTGGAAATCTCACGTGTTGTGAGGACTAGACGTAGCCCAAGGTGTGGGTGAACCAGGATAAGATCTCTGTGCCATCTCTCTTCCCTATCTCTTTATTTTACACTATCCTTAGCTCATCTCAAATATGTGATTACTTGTTTAAATTGAATTAAATCAGATTTGAATAATTGAAATAACTTACACTTGAATAATTGATTGAAACTGAAATTACTCCTCATTTATACTAATTGAGACTCCAAGTCATCAGACTTGAGATCACATCTCAACCTGCAAATTTAAGTGTGCAAATTTCAGGAACAAAATTTTCAAGTCTCTATTCAACCCCCCTTCTAGAGACGTTCAACCAACTTCAGTTCCTTCTTAAAACTCTTAATATATTTTCAGATTGTTTAAGTGTTTGTTTTAATACAATGGCTTTTCGTACTTTCTTTCATGTTTATTACTCATTGATTGCTACTTATTTCATACGTTATTGAATGGTATTTATTACGTTGCATGATAGTTGTCTCTGGACCATTTTGACTGATGACAAAAGGGGTAGTATTTATAGCTAACAAAATCTGAAGCTTTCAACAAGATTAAGATTTCAGAAGGTTTAAGCTTTCAGAGGCATAAGGAGAATCAGAAGGATGACTAAGACGAATGATCTGGTTAAGGGGGAAAAATTTATATCTCTTATTTATCTTTAACCCTTTTCAGATTTTTAGTTTTACTTAATATGTTTGTCATCATTAAAAAGAGGGAGATTGTTGAGTCTCAAAAATAGCATTAAGAAGTTAAACGTAATTTGAGTCTCACTCTCTTAAGGTTTTAATGAATAACAAATATTAAGTAAAAAGGTTATTTATAAGATACTACGCTTTCATGGTATGTCTTATGGTTTCAGACTAAATATTGTCTCAAGATAACCTTTGAAGAAGGAAGATCGTCTAAAGCAGATAATCGTTCTAAAGTTTTAAGATCATCTGAAGACCTTACTTCATCTGATGAGTGGTGTCATAGATCCGTCTGAAGAGCTAGCTTCGTCTGAAGGTCGGAAGCATCAGAAAACTCTTTGGCATAAAAGCTTTGCTGGGAACGATGCACATTCATTCCAAAAGTTTAACCACTCTTAGCATATGGTTCAGAAATGCTTCTTTCCTCGTTCAAATGATTTGCACAAGTAAGGAAAGTCTGCAAATGTTGCTCTGAAGCTGCTCAAAAGTACCTGTGCGCAGACAAGCTACTTGAGGCTCATCAGAATATTTTGCAGGCTTAGTCTAAACGTCTCAATATGCATTTAATGCTATTTGACAACGGATAACTTCTCCTTGAAGGCTATAAATTCTCATGCACGTGAGAGAAAAGGAAATAGAAAAAAAAAGCTTATAAAAGAACAGCGCAAAAACGCTGCTGAAATATACTCTGATATTTATCTTTGTACAATCTACTTTCAGATCTTGAGAAAATCTCAGTTACTTGTACATTTCTTTTGGTTCAAGCTCAGAATTATTGATCTTGCTTGAACATCTCTGTTTATTTCAAATAGTTTGGGTTTACAAGCCTGGAGAGGCTTACTGTATAAAAAGAATACTTAGGTTACACTTGGATAAGTGTCTGAGAGCCTGAAGAGGCTTGGTGGAAGAAAAAATACTTGGTGTAAAGCCTGAAGAGGCTTGACAGGAAAGAATACTTGTAATCTTTCAAGATTAGTGAAAATCCAGGCGCTGACTTTTGCCCTGGGACTGGATGTAACATCCCAAAATTTAGAAATTTAGAAATATAATTTAAACACGTATAATTATATTCGATAACGTTAGCTGTAAAAATAGAACTTACACATTAATAATAGTAAATATTAATATACCTGTATTTATGAGATAATAATAATATAATATTATAAATAGTAGGAGAGACGTTAGATTATTAGGATCTTAATCAAATATGGTCATATTGAATATAATAATAATATTATTAAGAGATAAATCATAAGATTACAATTAACATTAATTGTTATAAATATAGTAATTATTATATTAATAAAATAATATCAGGATTAGTAATGATAATCTTACGAGAGAGACATGGTTAGTATTTTAAATTAGGATCAGATTCTAAATAGGGATATTGAGATCACAAGGATTAAGGATAAGAATCAATACAATTTAGGATAGGATTTAATTATAAGATTTGAATTTAAATTTGAATATAGACGGATAAGGACTCTATAATATCCTAATAATTCCTAATATAAATGAATAAATAAAGTAAAAGAAAAAGAAGAAATAATAGTATTATTATTTTAATTGATTAAATGAGAGGAATAAAATATAGTATTAGTAATATTAATATTTTTATGAATAATGTTATTTAATAAAATAAGAATGAGTGGGTTGAGGGTGGGTCCAACCCAGTTAAGTATTTAAGTAAGGAGGGGTTACTAATTCACCCTAATCCTTATTTTTCAAAATGTTAGAGAGTGAAACCTTAAGGAGGGGAGAAACGATTCCACAAGGAGGAAGTATCGCAAAGTAGATTAGCAAGGGAGTTCTATCTTTTCGTTTATGATCGTCAACTCTAAGGTACGGTGGGGGAGAGGGTGCTGCTTGTATATGCATGTAGGGGTGCTTGGGTAGTAACCTAAGAGTATAATTGTATTGATGTATGTATAACTGTGAATGAATGATATAAACTGTTGATTTATGATTGATTGGATGTATATTGATGATTTATTGGGTGAGATTAAAGATGATATTGAGAATGATGAAAAGGGATGATTAGGGATTTGAGATTGGGGGTTTGATGAATTGGTTGTATAATATGTAAAAGATTGTTGTTTTGTTGAGTTTCGGATGATATTAATGATTATGAATGATGTTTAATCGAAAGGGGCTTGATTAGAGATTGATTGGAAGGGTTTAGAGATGTTAGAAATCGTGAAATCTGCGATCTGTGTCGCGGGTAATCGATTACCAGGTGTGATAATCGATTACCAGGGTGTTCTGGGCAACCCAGGAGTGCTGTTTGTTGCTGGTAATCGATTACAGGTTTGTGGTAATCGATTACCAGAGAGTTTGTTTGCAGGTAATCGATTACAGGGGTGTTGTAATCGATTACCAGAGTGTTTGGTTGCAGGTAATCGATTACCAAAGACCTTGTTTGCAGGTAATCGATTACTGGAGGTTGGTAATCGATTACCAGAGTGGAATTTGAGAGCCTAAGTGCTTAATGAAGCTTGATATGCTTGATGATTATTTGGAATGCATATGGTTGGTTAATATGCTATGTAATTGATGTTATTTGGAATGCATACAGTTGGTTAATATGCTATGTAAATGATGTTATTTCGAATGCATATGGTTGGTTAATATGCTATGTAAATGAGGTTAATTGGAATGCATATGGTTGGTTAATATGCTATGTAAATGATGTTATTTGGAATGCATACAGTTGGTTAATATGCTATGTAAATGATGTTATTTGGAATGCATATGGTTGGTTAATATGCTATGTAATTGATGTTAATTGGAATGCATATGGTTGGTTAATATGCTATGTAAATGAGGTTACTTGGAATGCATATGGTTGGTTAATATGCTATGTAAATGAGGTTATTTGGAATGCATATGGTTGGTTAATACGCTATGTGAATGATGTTATTTGGAATGCATGTGGTTGGTGAACATGCTATGTAATTGATGTTATTTGGAATGCATGTGGTTGGTGAACATGCGATATAATAAATGATGATGTTACTTTAGTTGTGCGGGCCCATAGAGGGGGTACAACTTAAGAAAGATGCCTTGAGCATGTGTGATGAGACGTTAATTGTGCGGGCCCATAGAGGGGGTACAATTCGAGAGGTGAACCGGGTTGTGCGTGCCCATAGAGGGGGTACAACTCAGGGGATCAAGATGGGACATTCGATGCACGGGCCCATGGAGGGGGGTGAAACCTAGGGTGGAATGTCGTTGTACGGGCCCAACAAAGGGGTACAACCTATCGGTTTGTGTCGTGATGCCGGTAGACTATCTTGGTAATAACTAGAGTGATTGACGAGGTGCACCCATTGTGCGGAGTTCCAAGTCATGATCTTTGGGTAGGTGATGTGATGAGTTTTGGTGCATATGATGATGTGTTATACTGAACAATGGAATTGAGTTATATAATGATGTTGATGAGTTTTGGTGCATACACGTTGGATGTATATGTGTTATACTTGATGATAATTGAGTTATATTATGATAATGATGAGTTCTTGTGCATACGTGATGGATGTATATATGAAAGGTATTGGATGATGAATCTGTGATAAATAATGATGTGATGAGTATTAATGAGGTACGAGTATTATGTGAGTATGTGATTTCTTTGGTGAATGATGATATGAGATTTATATGCTGATATGGGTGAATAGCTATATGCTGATTTATGGATGATTATTATCTGATGAATTATGGGATGTTTGGGCATGTGGTGTGATATATGATGATGTTGCTTATATGTGGGTGAGGATATGGTAGCCTCCCATGTGTATGTATGAGTAGTATTCTTTTCCTCACTGTTACATTGTGGATATTTTACAGGTGATGATGATAACACGATTGGTGTTGAGTTTTGATTAAAGGGAGTGTTGCTCTGGTACATGTGACATCAGGGCATATTATTGGGGTTCTTTTCTTTATGTTTCTAGTTAGGAAGGATTTTGTAAACTATTTTGGGATGTCTTACACGGCAAGTATGTTGTTTAATTGTTTTTATTCCTTTGGAGATTCCGCTGCATGAGTATTGGAGTACCTTTGAGTTTATTTTATTTTAATTAAGTTGTTTTCGAACTAATGGGATTTTAAATAGAGTTTTGTGAACCTTTTACCCATGGTGGGACGTTACCTTTTCTACAATTCAATTTATTAAACAATTAAGAGTATGGGGTAGAAGGGTGTCACACTGGACATAGCTCACGGCGGTTGTGAGTGAACCAGGATAAATTTTTGGCTGAATCTTCTCTATTCCTTAGCTATTTTAATTCAGTTTTATCTAACAAAGGGTGTTGAACAGTATTTGAGTGACAAACTTTATTCTGAATTAAACTTGTTAATATAGTGTTTTCCATGTACCTAGTTCATTGGTTTCTGCTCATTTGATTTAGGCTGCCTTTATATGCTAACATGCTGTTGTATGCCTTATTTTGTGCATTTTTGTGTGCATTTGGTGTATGACTATAACAAACCCAGGTATCCTACATTCATTTGATCTAGAAATTGATAAGACATATCATAGGTTAGTTAGAGAGCCTAAGAATCCATTTGTGCATAATTCTATTAGTGATAGTGAGTCATTGTCTGATAGTGTGTATTCTACTGTTTCTATTAGTGACAGTGAGTCTGTTTCTGTTTCTTCTTCTACTTTTCTTGATTCTGATTATGATATTAATACCATGGCTGAGAGGACCTTGAGAGAGCTGGAAGCACCTGATGTTAATATTCAGACTTTGTGCATTCAATATCCTGATTTAGATGTACCTTCTGAGCTAAAGTCTGGATTGATTCATTTGTTGCCCAAGTTTCATGGTCTTTCAGGTGAGGATCCACATAAACACCTCAAGGAATTCCATATTGTCTGCACCACTATGAGACCACCAGGAGTTCCTGAGGATCACATTAAGTTGAAAGCATTTCTATTCTCCCTGCAAGATACAACAAAAGACTGGTTGTACTACCTTCCACCTGGATCAATCACTAGCTGGGATTATCTGAAGAGGATGTTTCTTGAAAAATTTTTCCCTGCATCCAGAGTGACATCAATTAGGAAGGAGATTTGTGGTATAAGGCAAATGGATAGAGAGAGCTCTTGAGTCTCAAAAATATCATAAGGAAGATTATGATGACTTAAGACAGCTCAATCCCTAAGTTTTAATGTTTAACAAATTTGGTTAAAAGATTTATCATAGATACATATATGTTTTAATGATCTATCTATGATTTCAGCAAGCCACTATAAGCTTATATAAAGACTATGTGAAGTGCTTTCAACCTGTCTGAAGAGTTAAGCCTTTTGAAGGTTCAACCCGTCTGAAGTGTTGAAGCCGTCTGAAGTGCACAACCCGTCTGAAGTGTTGGAGCCGTCTGAAGTCTCATTAATGACGTGGCACCCTTTGCTGAAGTTTGTGAAGAATTTTCTGAATCTCTGCGGCATGTACCTTTTCAAACACGTTTATAGCAAGGAACGCAGAGACATTTCCTGGTGTTTTTTAATTTCATACATCACTGAGGAAATCTCTACAACGCAGCCTCTGCAGCAACATTTGTAGCAGCTTTATGGCAGAAGCAACCTTGTACCGTGTCAGAAATATCAGAGCTCTCAGAAGCATGTCTCACAACGGATTAAATAGCATTTAATGCTATCTCTAAACGGTGGTATTTCAACGGATTGAAGATTGGGTATAAATACCCCTCCATGAAGACCATCAAGCACAACAAGAAAAAGAGAAAAGAAGAGAAAATCAATATACAAGAAAGCCAAGAGAAACATCACGCTGAAAGTTTTTACTCTGTAATAACTCTCTAATAAAATTCGTTGTACTCATATTTTCATATCCTGAGTTCTACTCAGTTATCTAGTACAATTCTGAGTTTAAGCTCTGAACTTGTTCATAGTTGCTTAGCTTAAACTTATTCCTTGTAAACATTTGGGATTGAGCCTGGAGAGGCTTGCTTGTTAAAGAATACTTGGGTTACACTTGGATAAGTGTCTGAGAGCCTGGAGAGGCTTGGTGAAAGAAAAGAATACTTGGGTTACACTTGGATAAGTGTCTGAGAGCCTGGAGAGGCTTGGTGAAAGAAAAGAATACTTGTTGTAGAGCCTAAAGAGGCTTGACAGAAAAGAATACTTGTTGTAGAGCCTGAAGAGGCTTGACAGAAAATAATACTTGTTGTAGAGCCTGAAGAGGCTTGACAGAAAAGAATACTTGTTGTAGAGCCTGAAGAGGCTTGACAGAAAAGAATACTTGTTGTAGAGCCTGAAGAGGCTTGATAGAAAAAAACACTTGTTGTAGAGCCTAAAGAGGCTTGACAGAAAAGAATACTTGTTGTAGAGCCTGAAAAGGCTTGACAGAAAAGAATACTTGTTGTAGAGCCTGAAGGGGCTTGACTGTAAAAGAATACATGTAATATTGGTGAAGATTAAGAGAAAATCCAAGTGCTAGTTGGCATTGGGACTGGACGTAGCTCACAGTGGTAGTGAGTGAACCAGGATAAATTCCTTGGCTAAGTTTTCTTACCCTTGTCTCTTGTCAATTTGTTTATACTAATCAAAGGGTGTTGAAAAGTTGTTCTGATATTTTAAAAGTAAAGAAACCTTTTAAAAATACTTTTTCAGAAGCCGTCTTAAGAAACTTCAGACAACCCCCTTAAAACCTGTCTGAAACTGTTTCAAACTTGTTGTTTGCGAAAAGCTTTCATAAAATATTAAGAAACACTATTCAACCCCCCTTCTAGTGTTTCCCTATGTTTCTACAGTTGGTATCAGAGCTCAACTCAGGGTTGAGCACCTAACAAGTGTTGAGGACTAAAGATCCAGATGGAAGCTTCCAACAACAACAGGCAATACATATCTGAAGGAGCCTCTATCACAAGGCTCCCAGCATTCAATGGAGTGGATTACCACTACTGGAGGGATCGTATGAAGTTGTTCATTGAGAGCAACAACATTGATGTCTAGGATGTGGTCACTGATGGAGACTATATGCCTATGCATAATGGAGTGCCCATTCCTATGGCTGAATGGACCTCGGAGCAGAAGGCTAGAGTACAAATGAATGCCAAAGTCAAACTCTATCTGATATGTTCTTTGAATAAATCAGAGTATGAGAAGGTTCATGGATGTACTTCTGCCAAGGAGATCTGGGATACTCTTGCAGCAGCCCATGAAGGGACAGAAACTGTCAAGCAATCCAAGGTCAGCATGCTCATACATCAATATGAGATGTTCAAGATGGAGGAATCTGAAACCATTGACCAGATGTTTGGAAGGTTTCAGACTATAACTAATGGACTCAGGTCCTTAGGTAGAACTTATGAATCTGGAGACAACAATAGAAATATTCTAAGAAGTTTGCCTAAGTCTTGGAGACCCAAAGTTACTGCCATTCAAGAGGCAAGAGACTTAAACTCTCTTAGAATGGAAGAACTGTTGGGATCTCTCAAGGTCCATGGGCTTGAGCTTGAAGAAGATGACAACAAGAAGAAGTCTCTAGCACTAAACTCCAAGGCCAAACAGCCTAGGCATGGCAGCATGAAGGCTATGCAAGCTGAGGAAACTTCAGAAATAGGTGAAGATTCTGGAGATAGCTCAGAAGATGATGATCTTGCTCTTCTAAGTAGGAAGATCAAGAGAATGCTGCAAAATAGAGGAAAGTTCAGAAAGAACCAACCTTCAACCTCTAAAGCAGGTAAATCAGGTAAAGACTCTCAAAATGACAAAATTACTTGTTTTGAGTGCAAACAACCAGGTCACATGAAGACAGAATGCCCAAGACTGAAGAAGAACACCTTCAATAAGAAGAAGAAGGGACCTATGGCAACATGGGAGGATCTTGATGAGTCTACCTTAGAAGAAGAGGAAGACACTTCAGAAGAGGCCAACCCGTGTCTCATGGCCAGCCTGCCCTCATCAGACAGCTCTAAAGCTGAGGTATTTCCCTTAACTCTTCAAGAGATGTATGATGACCTGATGGAAAGTTCCAAGGAACTCTTTCAAGAGTATAAGAATCTGTCCAAAGCCCACACAGAAATGTGTAGTAAATATGAGGCTCTTGAGATAGAAAATATTATGCTCAAGGAAAAGATTCTTGTGACTGAAGTCAGCAGTTCACAAACTGTATCTGAAGAAAATAAAAAACTTCAGAAACAAGTTGAGGAACTAACAAGAGAGTTAGCCAAATTTGTCAAAGGAACAAAAAATCTTAATATAATACTTGGAAATCAAAGGCATTCCCTTGACAAAAGTGGTTTAGGCTTTTGTGATCACAACATCTCTGAACCTCATACTGTCTTAAATTTTACTAAAGGCAAAAAGAAGGTTATTGGGTGTTCTCACTATGGCAAGCCTTGACACAATGTGGCTCAGTGCAACACAAGAGAAAAGCAAGGCCCAAAACTAACAAGAAAGGACCCAAAAGAATATGGGTACCTAAAAACTAGATCATTCCTGTTGTAGATGTGTTTAACAGGACATAGGATACCCCACAAATGGTACCCTGGACAGTGGGTGCTCGCGACACATGACAGGAGAAAGGTCTTTGTTCCAAAACCTTAGACCCAGAGCAGGAGGTGTGGTCACCTTTGGTGGAAATCAGCAAGGGAAGATCACTGGTATAGGGACTGTAGGTATATCTCCTTTATCCCTTATTAAGAATGTTCTTCTAGTAGAGGGACTTCAGCACAATCTACTGAGCATAAGTCAATTGTGTGACAGTGGATATGTGGTCTCCTTTACTAAAGAAGGATGTATAGTCAAAGACTCTCATGATCAAATCCTTTTTACTGCTAAGAGACACAACAATGTGTACAAAATTGATCTAGAGGAGTTGGCAAGTCAAAATGTAAAATGTTTCATCTCAATTGAAGATGAAAAAAAGATTTGGCATCAAAGACTGGGGCATGCCAGCTTGAGATTAATCGTAAAGTTAGCAAAATACAACCTTGTTAAAGGACTGCCCAAGCTTTCTTACAAATCTGACATTTTATGTGAAAGCTGTTTGAAAAGGAAACAAACAAGACACTCTTTTAAGAGTAAGGATGTTGTTTCTACTACCAGACCTTTAGAACTGTTACATATTGACTTGTTTGGTCCTATTAGAACAGAAAGCATTAGTGGTAAAAAATATGGTTTGGTCATTGTTGATGACTATTTTAGATTTACATGGGTGTTATTCCTAAGAAGCAAAGATGGGACTTTCAGGAATTTCACAATATTCTGCAAGAAGGTATAGAATGAAAAAGGATTATGTATATTTGTCATCAGAAGTGATCATGGTGGAGAGTTTGAGAATGCAAACTTTCAACTGTTTTGTGATGAGAATGGGATCTCACACAATTTCTCTGTGGCAAGAACACCTCAGCAAGATGGGGTTGTTGAGAGAAAGAATAGAAGCTTGCAAGAAATGGGAAGAACCATGCTCAACTCTTGCAACCTACCAAGATCCTTCTGGGCAGAAAGCTATTAACACAGCTTGCTACCTTCAAAACAAAATATTGGTAAGACCAATTCTGAAAAAGACTCCTTATGAATTGTGGAAAGGAAGGAAACCCAACATATCATATTTCCATCCCTTTGGATGTGAGTGTTTCATACTCAACACCAAGGATGATCTTGGAAAATTTGATGCAAAGTCTAACAAAGGATTTTTCATAGGTTATTCTGAAACATCTAAAGCCTATAGAATTTATAACTCTAGAACTTTAATTGTGGAAGAATCAATTCATGTAAAATTCAATGACAAGAAAGAGACTGATAGGAAACTATCAGATCTAGAAGATGATTTTGCAGGTATGGAGCTGAATGATCGTAACAGCTTGAAGGATGAACAAGTTTCTGAAGCACCATCTGTCATTGAACCTCTTCAGACAAATGTTGAGTCTCAGACAGATCAGATAGTATCTCAGAAAACTAACTGGAGATACAAGTCACATCATCCTAAGGAGCAAATCATTGGCAGCACTTCAGAATGAGTTAAGACAAGATCAAAATTCAAGAATCTGAATTCTCTTGCTTTCCTGTCTGAAATTGAGCCAAAGAACATTGATGAAGCTCTGCATGATGAAGGGTGGATCCTAGCCATGCAAGAGGAGCTAAATCAATTTGCTAGGAGTGATGTCTGGACCCTTGTTCCTAAACCCCATGAGAAAACTATTATTGGAACCAAATGGGTGTTCAGAAACAACCTGTCTGAAGAAGGAAAAGTGGTAAGAAACATGGCAAGATTGGTGGCTCAAGGGTACAATCAACAAGAAGACAAGGATTACAGGTTAATAAGATACTGTGATGCTGACTTTGTTGGAGATAGAATAGAAAGAAAGAGCACCAGTGGAGGATGTCATTTCTTTGGAAGTAACATGATCAGCTGGTCAAGCAAAAGGCAAAGCACCATTGCATTATCAACAGCAGAAGCAGAATACATCTCAGCAGCCAGTTGTTGTTCACAACTACTATGGGTGAAATATCAGCTTGAGGACTTTAATATTCCCATCTCTGCTATACTTGTTTTGTGTGATAATACAAGTGCAATTAATTTATCTAAAAATCCTATCCAACATTCTAGGGCTAAGCATATAGAAATCAAGCATCATTTATTAGAGACTATGTTCAGAAAGGTGTTTTTGATATTCAGTTCATTGACACAAAGCATCAATGGGCAGATATATTCACAAAACCCCTGGCTGAAGATAGATTTAAGTTCATACGCAATAATTTGAACATACATGCATTCTCTAATAATTGATTGTGTATGATATTGTCTGATATGTTAAGAGCGTCTGAAATTCCAGGGTGCCTGAAATTGTGACATGTCTGAAATTTTAGGGTTTCTGAAATTTTATAAGTGTGTCTGAAATTTCTCACTTGTCTGAAATGATTTGCTGACGTGGCTATCTGAGACAGTTGAATTCCATTTATTTTGTCTCTTCCACTTCGCACGTTACCCAATGTCTGTGCAGCCTGTACAAGCCATCATTGCATCGTGGGTCTATAAATGCAGGAGTAAGTGTGTCGAGGAAGCCTTACACTTTCTCTCAGCATACTGTTTGAACTTCTTCTCTCAGGCAACCGTTTCCTCTCAAGTTTCTCTGCAGCTTATCAATGGCACCAAAGAAGTCTTCCAGTTCCGGTGGAAATGTGGTCAGATCAAAAGGTGTGAACCTTGAGGAGCTTCGAAATCTTGGTATAGATTTGGTTGAGGAATTTGATGCTGTTTGCTGGACTCCATTCTTTGACAACATCTACTGTTCATGGCACGAGCAGAGTGTCATAGATTTCTGGGCTTCAACTAGAGGAATCCCTAACTCCAAGGGAGTGTATGAAAGCATCAAAGCTACTGTTCTAGGAGTCCCTGTTTTTGTTGATGAAGGGATTCTTTCCACCATCACCAAGGTGAAGGCTGAAGGAGAAACCTTCACTCCTGGATGGGAGTTGAGGAATGGTGGGCAAAAGAAGTACACAAAGATGCTGTATGGTACAAAAGAACCCAAGACTCCTGATTCTATGTTCTTGCTGGATAAGATCAGGGTACTTCACTCCATATTAGGGTGCTCCATAATCCCTAAGAGTGGAAGCAGAAACCACGTGTCTGAATTGGAGAGATTCTGCATGATTCACTTGCTGCAGAAGAAGAAGGTCAATCTTCCCAGCATCATCATGTTCCACATGCAGAAGAAGATTAGAGACTCTGGTGCAAATCTACCTCACAACACTCTCATTACAAAGGTAATCTTGCACTTTAAAGTACCTATTGAAAGACTGTTTGATCACAAGTCACCTGCATTCTTTGGTGAGGGTAATCTGAAGAGCATGAATCTCACTCTCACCCCAAGACCTCCATCTCCTACTCTGAAGGAGAGTGTCCTCATGGAGAAGGCCTCAAGAAGAGGAAGCACGATAAAGATTCTTGAACAAGAGCTTCAAGGGGACATCAGAAAAGGAGAGTTCAAGGCCTCAAACCATCCCCTCAACCTAAGCTGAAGAAGCTCCCTGTGAGGAGTGCAACAAAGGTATCTTCAGCAGCTTCTACTCTGCACACTCAGGCATCTGAACCTGTTCAGAAGGCTTTGCAAAAGCCGTCTGAAATAGTGGGTCAGGGTTCTGAAGGTGCAAAACCTCTTAAGCCTACTTCTGACATAGAAGGAAAGGGTCATGAGGAAGAGATTGCTAACCTTGCTGATCCTGAAGCTGTAGCAGCTTCACCTCTGGCAGCTTGCTTCTCTGATCCAGAGTTGATTCAAGTAGCAGCCATAACTACTGCCTTAGAGCAAGAAGAATTGGATAAGAAGGCTGAGCAAGAGAAGATAGACTATGCTATTGCAGTGGCCTCTCAGCTAGCCTTGGCTGAAGATGAAAGGCAAGCTATCTTGGCTCAAAGTAATAAGAAGAGAAAGAGGTCTAGTGCTCAGCAAAGGAGGAGAACCAAGAGTAAGATTCTTGAGACAGCTCCTGAACCTACTACTAGGGTTACAAGGAGCATTGCTAGCCAAATGGAAGATATGGACGAAGCTAGAAAGTACCAGAACTTTGTAAAGGCCAATCTCTATTTCAAGAAAAGAAGAGAAGAAAAACAAGCTGAAAGGGAGAAGGTGTCTGAACCTGAGAAGTTCAAACCCCCTGTGAAAAAACCAAGGGTGAGGTTTGACAATGTGACTCCATCACCTCTTTCTTCACCTGAAAAGAAACAAAAGGAGAAAGAAGAAGAAGAAAGGCAACCTATAGAGAAAGAAGAAGAAGCAGCACCACCATCACCATCATCACCTCAATCATCACCACCATCTTCAGAGTCAACACAATCTGAAGATCCCATTGTTGAGATTCAGCAAGGAGAAAGCTTAAAGGTGTGGAAAGGGAGTATGCTGCCTGAACACATTAGGCTAGAACCTAAAAGTAGGGATTTCTTCACAGAACCCACTTTTGATCCTTATGTATTTCCTTTCACTCAGCATCAGTACCATGAAGCTGAAGTGCCCCATAAGAGGTATGAAGGACCTTTCTTTGAGAGGGAAAGGGTTCCCAAGTTCCCAAACCTCTATGAAAAACTGCAATATTTCAGAGATGCACCCCCTATCTCTCTGCACCATGGGCTAGTCAAACATACTTCAGATGCTGAAAGAGAAAAGTATCAAGGAAGCTTAGACCAGATGTACTCAGGGCAACTTGAGAAGATCAGAAAGGGTGTGGTACCACCTGCTCACAAGTGGGCTCCACTTGACCCCTTTTCTGATGCTGATTGTCTGAAGATCAGTAATGAAGACTGGTGTTTTTTCAGGCATCTATACACAGAAGGTGAACTCTTTGAAAGGGATTCTCTGAAATCTGTTGGCATGAGGGGATACAGGCCCCCTAGAACATTTTCCATCAGGCCAACCACCATGATTCTAGTGCAACCTGATAGAATTGTTCCTAGGTACCCTCTGAAGGAAGGCCCTGCTGATAAGTTCAAGGAACCTAAGGCCTATCCTGTTCCCTTCAAGCCTCTGACTCCAAGAGAATGGAAGGAGCTACCAGCAAAGGTCAAGAGACAGGGTGGAGGCATGGATCACAGTTTCAGAGATAGAGTTTGATTGTCTTACTGGAAAATCAGAGAGGATGTTGGATCCTCTTCTGGGTCAACTGGACCAGATGCTGATTATATCATAGGGCATGGGAAATTCATAAATGTGAAGTATCATTACATCAGAGGCCATTTCCCACCTCTGTATGAATCATTTCATGAAGACTGGGAGATTATGTGTCCCATTGGAACATTTTTCTTTCCAGTGTATCATCCACAGGAGTATGGTTTGCTTCCAGGTTTTGATGTGCTGAGATTTGTGTGCACACACATCCAGATTATTCTTTTTGAAGCACCACCTGATCCTGAAGAAAAGAACAGAAAGCTCAGGCAGAAGATAGAGAAGCTAGAGAAGAAGAATGTTGATCTCATTGCTAAACAAGATAAGATTCTTCAAGAGCAACAACAGATTAGAAGTGGCCAAGAAGACATGAAGACTGCTCTCATCTCTCAGATTGACAAGGCCAAGGATGAGCTGATTTCCTTCATGAAAGAAGCTTTGCTGAAGAAGGATGGTTAGTCAATGATGTGTAGCCATGTCTCATGTTTATTTCTACTAAGTGATTACTTTTTGAACAGTTTGATTAATACTATCAGTGTTTCACATCATGCTGTGTTTGTGCTGTTTATTTGTCTGAGTTTGCTATTTTCTTTCATACTTCATGATTTTGCTATGATTGCTGTTGTTGTTATGCTCTAGAATACCCTTTTGATTGATGACAAAAGGGGAGTATTAAAAACTAACAAAATCTGAATCTGAAGTGATCACAGGACTCAGGGGGAGTAAATAAGAAATCGACTCAGTTTAAGAGATCACCATCTGAGGGGGAGTTATCTATTCTTTTATCTTTAAAACTGCTTTCAGATTTATGTATTTTAAACAAATTTGTCATCATTAAAAAGGGGGAGAATGTTGAGTCTCAAAAATATCATAAGGAAGATTATGATGACTTGAGACGGTTCAATCCCTAAATTTTAATGTTTAACAAATTTGGTTAAAAGATTTATCATAGATACATATATGTTTTAATGATCTATCTATGATTTCGGCAAGCCACTATAAGCTTATATAAAGACTATGTGAAGTGCTTTCAACCTGTCTGAAGAGTTAAGCCTTCTGAAGGTTCAACCCGTCTGAAGTGTTGAAGTCGTCTGAAGTGCACAACCCGTCTGAAGTGTTGAAGCCGTCTGAAGTCTCATTAATGACGTGGCACCCTTTGCTGAAGTTTGTGAAGACTTTTCTGAACCTCTGCGGCACGTACCTTTTCAAACACGTTTATAGCAAGGAACACAAAGACCTTTCCTGGTGTTTTTGAATTTCATACACCACTGAGGAAATCTCTGCAACGCAGCCTCTGCAGCAACATTTGTAGCAGCTTTATGGTAGGAGCAACCTTGTACCATGTCAGAAAGATCAGAGCTCTCAGAAGCATGTCTCACAACGGATTAAATAGCATTTAATGCTATCTCTAAACGGTGGTATTTCAACGGATTGAAGATTGGGTATAAATACCCCTCCATGAAGACCATCAAGCACAACAAGAAAAAGGGAAAAGAAGAGAAAATCAATATACAAGAAAGCCAAGAGAAACATCACGCTGAAAGTTTTTACTCTGTAATAACTCTGATAAAATTCGTTGTACTCATATTTTCATATCCTGAGTTCTACTCAGTTATCTTGTACAATTCTGAGTTTAAGCTCTGAACTTGTTCATAGTTGCTTAGCTTAAACCTATTCCTTGTAAACATTTGGGATTGAGCCTAGAGAGGCTTGCTTGTTAAAGAATACTTGGGTTACACTTGGATAAGTATCTGAGAGCCTAGAGAGGCTTGGTGAAAGAAAAGAATACTTGTTGTAGAGCCTGAAGAGGCTTGACAGAAAAGAATACTTGTTGTAGAGCCTAAAGAGGCTTGACAGAAAAGAATACTTGCTGTAGAGCCTGAAGAGGCTTGACTGTAAAAGAATACTTGTAATCTTGGTGAAGATTAAGAGAAAATCCAAGTGCTAGTTGGCATTGGGACTGGACGTAGCTCACAGTGGTAGTGAGTGAACCTGGATAAATTCCTTGGCTAAGTTTTCTTACCCTTATCTCTTGTATGGCTAGGATCCACCCTTCATCATGCAGAGCTTCTTCAATGTTTTTCGGTTCAATCTTAGAGATAAGTGCAATATTATTCAAATTTCTAAATCTTGATCATGTTTTAACTCCTTCTGAAGTGTCACCGATAATTTTCTCTCTTGGATGATGAGATCTGTATCTCCAATCATGACTGTGTGGAAGTACATTCTCTGTCTGAGACTCAACAATGTTGGTCTGAGAAGGTCCAGTTTCAGATAAAGGTTCAGACTTTTGCTCAGAAGGTCCTTCAGACTTGGCTTCTTGGTTCAGCTTCATCCCTGCAAAATCATCTTCAAGATCTGATAGTTCCCTATCAGTCTCTTTGTAGTCATTGAATCTTACATGGATAGATTCTTCAACTATTAAGATTCTTGAGTTATAAACTCTGTATGCCTTAGAAGTTTCAGAGTATCCAATAAAGAATCCTTTGTCAGACTTTGCATCAAATTTTCCTAAATCATCCTTAGTGTTAAGTATTAAACACTCACATCCAAAGATATGGAAATAGGATATATTTTGTTTTCTTCCTTTCCACAATTCATATGGGGTCCTTTTGAGAATTGGTCTTACCAAAATTCTGTTTTGAATGTAACAGGCTGTGTGAACAACTTCTGCCCAAAAGGATCTTGGCAGATTGCTTGAAATGAGCATGGTTCTACCCATCTCCTGCAAGCTTCTATTCTTTCTCTCAACAACCCCATTTTGCTGAGGTGTTCTAGCCACTAAGAAATTGTGTGAGATCCCATTCTCATCATAGAACAGTCTAAAGCTTGAGTTTTCAAACTCTCCACCATGATCACTTCTGATAGCAGAGATGCAGATTCCTTTTTCATTCTGCACTTTCTTACAGAATTTTGTGAAACTCTCAAAAGTTTCCTCCTTGCTTCTCAGGAATATAAGCCAAGTAAATCTTGTATAGTCATCAACAATGACCAATCCATATTTCTTTTTGTTAAGACTTTCTGTTCCAGTAGGTCCAAACAAGTCTATGTGAAGCAGCTCTAGAGGTCTGTTGGTTGAAACAACATTTTTGCTCTTGAAGGAGCTTTTTGTTTGTTTTCCTTCCAGACAATTTTCACATAAAATGTCATATTTGAAGGAAAGCTTGGATAGCCCTTTAACTAGATTGTGTTTAGTTAGCTTTGAGATTAATCTCAAGTTGGCATTCCCAAGTTTCTGATGCCAAATCTGTTTTTCATCTTCAATAGAGACAAAACACTTCACATTTTGACTAGCTAGTTCCTCTACATCAATCTTGTACACATTATTGTGTCTCTTAGCAGTAAATAGGATATGATCTGAAGCGTCTTTGACTATACATCCTTCTTTAGTAAAGGATACAACATATCCACTGTCACATAATTGACTTATGCTTAGAAGATTGTGTTGCAATCCTTCTACAAGAAGTACATTTTTAATAAGGGATAGAGGAGTCATACCTACTTTCCCTATGCCAGTGATCTTCCCTTGTTGGTTTCCACCAAAGGTGGCCACTCCTCCAGCCTTGGGTCTAAGGCTTTGGAACAAACACCTTTCGCCCGTCATGTGTCGCGAGCACCCACTGTCCAGGTACCATTTTTGGAGTTTCTTTTGTCCTGTTAAACACATTTGCAACAGGAACAATCGAAGCTTTAGGTACCCATACCTTCTTGGGTCCTCTTTTGTTAGTTTTGGGTCTTGTTTTCCCTCTGTGTCTACACTGGGACACATCATGTCCAGGTTTACCACAATGGGAACACTCACTACCTTTCTTTCTTCCTTTATCAGGCTTAGTAAACGTAATAGGTTCAAAAGGTATATGTTCTGAATAGCCTAAACCACTTTTGTCTAAGGAATGCTTCTGAGAGCTTAGCAATCTATTCAGATTGTCAGTTCCTTGGACAAATCTGGCCAGATCCAATGTCAGCTCTTTAACCTTGTTTTGGAGCTTTTTATTCTCCTTCTCAAGATTATCTGATCTACTTGGATCTTGGAGAAGCAGCCTTTCCTTGAGTACAAGATTTTATTTTTGCATTTTTTCATTTTCTAAGGCAGCTTCTGAAAATGCTCTAGAGATCTCCTTGTACTCATTGAATAGCTCTTTGCTACTTTCAACAAGGTTATCATAAATATCCTGTAAAGTTTGAGGAAATACCTCTGAATCTGAATTGTCTGAAGATGGTAGACTTGCCATCAGACAAAGGTTTGCTTCTTCTAAAGTATCTTCCTCTTCTTCTGAGGTGGAATCATCTAGATCTTACCAAGTTGCCATCAATCCTTTCTTCTTTTTAAAGAATTTCTTCTTCTGAAAGGTTGGTTTTTTCAATTTTGGACATGCAGCTTTCATATGCCCTGGCTGTTTGCACTCAAAACATGTAATTTTGTTAGTATTAAATGATTCCCTACGTGACTTACCTTGTTTGAGGTTTGAAGGTTGAGATCTTCTGAATCTCCCTTTCCTCTGCAACATTTTCTTTATCTTCTTGCCGAGAAGTGCAAGGTCTTCATCTTCTAAACAACCTTTAGATTCAGTATCATCATCTAAAGTTTCCTTTGCTTGCATAGCTTTCATGCTGCCACGCCTAGGCTGCCTGGCCTTGGAGTTCAATGCGAGTGATTTCTTCTTGGTTTCATCCTCGCCAAGTTCTAACTCATGGACTTTGAGAGATCCCAGTAGTTCTTCCATTCGAAGAGAGTTAAAATCCTTAGCTTCTTGAATGGAAGTAACTTTGGGTCTCCAGGACTTTGGTAAGCTTCTTAGGATCTTTCGATTATTATCTCCAGATTCAAAAGTTCTTCCCAATGATCTGAGTCCATTAGTTATCATCTGAAACCTTCCAAACATTTGATCTATAGTTTCAGTCTCTTACATCTTGAACATCTCATATTGATGCACAAGCATGCTGATCTTGAACTACTTTACAGTCTCAGTCCCTTCATGGGCTGCTGCAAGCGTGTCCCAGATCTCCTTGGATGACGAACAACCATGAACCTTCTCATCTTCTGATTTATTCAAAGAATATATCAGATAGGGTTTGGCCTTGGCATTTAATTGAACTCCAGCTTTCAGCTCCAAGTTCCATTCAGCCTTAGGAATGGGCATTCCAACATGCATTGGCACATAATCACCATCAGTAACCACATCCCAGACATCTAAGTTGTTGCTTTCTATGAACAACTTCATACGATCTCTTCAATAGTGATAATCCACACCATTGAATGCTGGGGGTCTGGTGATAGAGGCTCATTCAGTGATGTACTGTTTGTTGCTGATAGAATTTTCCATAGGATCTTTGTCCTCTGCACTGATTAGATGCTCACCCCGAGGATAAGCTCTGGCACCAACTGTTGGAAACACAAGGAAACACTAGAAGGGGGTTGAATAGTGTTTCAATGGAAACTTTTACTAATTTAAAAATCTTCACAAGACAACTTCTGAAAAATGTTTTAGACGATGAGACTTAGTCTGAAATTTTGACTAACTTCTGAACTTAGTTCAGATTCAAAGTGTTGTTAAAAAACAAGTTTAATTCAAAATAAAAGTTTATCACTCAAATACTGTTCAACACCCTTTGTTAGATAAAACTGAATTGAAATAGCTAAGGGATAGAGAAGACTCAGTCCCAAGGCAAAAGTCAACGCCTGGATTTTCACTAATCTTGCAAGATTACAAGTATTTTTTTCTGTCAAGCCTCTTCAGGCTCTACACCAAGTATTTTTTTTTCCACCAAGCCTATTCAAGCTCTCAGACACTTATCCAAGTGTAACCCAAGTATTCTTTTTATACAGTAAGCCTCTCCAGGCTTGTAAACCCAAACTATTTGAAATAAACAGAGAAGTTCAAGCAAGATCAATAATTCTGAGCTTGAACCAAAAGAAATGTACAAGTGACTGAGATTTTCTCAGGATCTGAAAGTAGATTGTACAAAGAGAAACATCAGAGTATATTTCAGCAGCGTTTTTGCGTTGTTCTTTTATAAGCTTTTTTTCTATCTCCTTTTCTCTTACGTGCATGAGAATTTATAGCCTTCAAGGTGGAGTTGTCCGTTGTCAAATAGCATTAAATTCATATTGAGACGTTTAGAGTAAGCCTGCAAAATATTCTGATGAGCCTCAGGTAGCAGGTCTGCGCACAGGTACTTTTGAGCAGCTTCATAGCAGCATTTGCAGACTTTCCTTATTTGTGCAAATCATTTGAACGAGGAAAGAAAGCATTTATGAACCATATGCTGAGAGTGGTTAAACTTTTGGAATGAACGTGCATCTTTCCCAGCAAAGCTTTTATGCCAAAGAGTTTCTGATGCTTCCGGTCTTCAGACGGATCTATGACACCACTTATCAGATGAAGTAAGGTCATCAGATGATCTTAAAACTTCAGAACGATTATCTGCTTCAGACGATCTTCCTTCTTCAAAGGTTGTCTTGAGACAATATTTAGTCTGAAACCATAAGACATACCATAAAAGCGTAGTATCTTATAAATAATCTTTTTACTTAATATTTGTTATTCATTAAAACCTTAAGAGAGTGAGACTCAAATTAAGTTTAACTTCTTAATGCTTTTTTTTAGACTCAACATCAAGCACTCTAAGTAGCTTTTTCTACCCCAAAAGCATATAAAATATGTGAAATTCTGACACTCCTAGCTCAAGTTATGTCCAATTGAAGTCAACAGGTCAAAATAAGCCAGTACATAGTGTAATCTCATGATCTGGAGCTATCTAACAGTCTCTAGGGTATATAATATTCATTATTAACCTAAAGAAATGTGGACACAAAAATTGGCACAAAAATTCAACCTCTAACTATGTTAAGCAGACAAGTCAGATTCAATTGCAAAAGTCAACAACAGAAAAGTCAACAACAATTTCAGCAACTAATGCAATTCAATCTGAATCAAACTAAATCAATTCTAACATCATCTAAGCAATATCTAAACATCATACAATGACTAAACAAACAAATCAAAATGACTCAATATGTAACACCTACATTTTTTTGCCTGTATGACTTATTGTGTGATTTATTGAATTTTGAGCGATTAAAATTATTTTTAATCATCAAAATTGATTTAACTAAGGTTAGGAATGAATTTCCTATTTTTCTGAAATTTTTAGGAATTTTTGGTAAATTTTGGAATTCTGGTGCAAAATTCTCATTTTACCCCTACTCTTTCTGGAGCCGAGCCCGAATACCCTTGATCCGGGCCAGAAAAAATTTGCATCATCCTCCCTTTTCTCTTCTCCCAAGCCGTGTGTGCATGTGTGCCACTTGGTGGCTTCACACATTTTCTAAAATACATAAAGTGAAAAAGGCTTAAAGGTGTCATGAAAAACCCTTTACACTTGTCCATATTTTTTTCAAAACCTACATGCAAAATTGAATTTCATTTTCTCCCTTCCTCTTCCAAAGAAACCGTGAGCCTTCCCTCTTTTTCTCTCCATCTTCCAAAAATTTTCCATCACTTTCTAAGAGAAAAGGTTCCATCTTTGAACCTTGATCTTCAAATTTTAGCTTCCAACTTTGAAGAATCTTGTTTTGGTGATCAAGAGGAGGGAAAAAGAGGAGCTGTTTGGGATTTTGCTGCACCTTTCCTAGAAGAAACTTCCTTAGGTAAAGGGGGGGGGGAGAACCTTGAACTCTAGTAGGATTGGTGACTAGAGTTAAGGATTACCCTTGATCCTTGTCCCTAAACCTTTTTCCCTTGTAAAAATGAATTTTTGGAACCTCTTTCTTTGGAGAAATGGTTCAGATGTATGTATATAGTTTGCATGTTTATTTTAAAAATTTTTATGATGCTCGAAATGTACTTGTTTGGTGATTTTGGATGTATGCAAGTGATGAAATTGGTTGGAAAAATTTTCCCTTTTTCTCTTGGAACCATTCGGCCATTTTGGGTTTTATGGGCTGCATGTATTTAAAATTTTATTTGATGCTTGTAACATGCTTGGATGATGAATCTAAGTACATGCATGTGATTGTTTGGAATTGTAAAATTTATTGGTGTGCTTAAATCATGAAAAATGGTGTTTTTGAGATTATGAGCAAGGTGTGAACTTGATAATGTTGATTGGTGTATTTTGATAAATTGGAATGAAATTGCTTGGTTAAAATGCTTGTGGATGATCATGCTTGAAATTGGTAAATTTTGGAGATTGTTGGATTTTGGTGTTCTTGATGAGCATTCATGGTGTTCATCCTTGTTCTTCATGTTCTTGAGTATGTTCATGAGGAACTCATGAAAGTCTTGGTTTGATCTTGATATGGTCAAGAGAACAATGTAAAGGTGTTTATGGGCCCTAGTGGCCCAAAATAAATAAAAAAAAAAAAGTCTAAAGACTAATCACAAAGTCAACCAAAAATATTATATGAACTTGGGCTTAGGTTAGAGTTGGGCTTCAACTCTAATCCAACCTATCAAGACTAAAACTTAAAATTAAATTAGTGGGCTTATTGATCCAACTTTCCCAAGTTAATTAACCCAACCCACTTAAGTTAATTAAGTGAAGAAAATTAATTAAGATTAAAGTTAATTAATCCTAATGAAGATTAACCTTAATCTTAATCATTAGTTACTAATGAGGTATTAATCAAGTAATTAAAGCTTAATGGTAATTAAGAACTAATTAATTGTGATTAACCTTAATCAAGTATAATTAAAAGCCTAATCCAAGATTAAGGAATAATTAGGAATTAATTAGGATCTTAAGTAAAGATTAATCATAATTAAGGGTTAAACCTAATCCTAATTAGACATATAGGATGAATTAAGATAGGTAATACTATTCATAAGACACACCCATAAGTCTCAGTAAGCTATAGGACTTAAGTGAAAGTGGTCATTGATTTGAAGAAAAATATTAATATAAATTAACTTAAAAGTTTATAACAAATATACTCTTTCTGCATAAGACTTGAGAAGCTTAGTGAGAGAGTGCAGTTTCAACCCGAAATGAGGTTTGGATCTCCTTGTGAGGGGAAGACATTGAATCGGGTCGTACCATGCAGGGAGTGGTGACATGGAATGATTCAATAGGGCTTTGCCTGTAAGGATGTGTATGCTGAAAAGCATTGATTGTGTGACATGCATCATAAAGCATTGATGATATTCAAGGTTGAAAACCTTGCGACCTATATGGCAGTGACACTTGGTACAGTGGGAAACTGGTTGGGACGGGTGCACTGGCTTTTTCAAAGAACCCCAGCGGGTCCTGAAATGGGACACCAGCCCTGAGGATAGTCGAGTTCCATAAAGGCTCAGGTGACGTAGGCTCGCACCCTACTGTCCAGTACGAAGGGGATCAGGCTCGACTATCCTGTCGCTTTCAAGGTTTCGGGGTCAGTAAAGATTGTCTGGAAGACGGATAAAATGATTGGCCAAAATATATGAGCAATGCTCTTTGTACCGACGCTAGTACATACTCTAACTCCTGATACGTTGTGCATATATGGTCGGGCAGTTGCTGTGTGCACTGTGGAAGGTGATTTTCCCCGGGCCCTCATGCATTAGTTATAGCATTGTGGTTGCAAAGTATGCAATAGATTTTGTGCATCATGGTAATGTCATGTTTGATTATTTGTTTGGTTGGATCGTGTGAATTTTCCTGTGTGTGTGCTCTAATTCACTATATCCTATGTTTTGTGAGTTCATGTGATGTCTTCTCACCCTTTCTTTCTGTTATTTGGTTGTTGTGTCTCTTTCGCTACGTCGATAGCTAGCATTGGAGATTTTAGGCATGACGACAATAAGGGTGGAGGTACGCTGGATGCCCAGGGGTTCCTGGAGGGTGACAGACATCCCTTGAAGGTGTATCTTCACCAGAGAGGTCCGAGTTATCATCACTAACCTTGGCCTCTCGCTAGTACCTGAAGTGGATTTTGTTGTTCCTGTGACGCTCGAGTTTCAGACACCACCTAACTTGGTACGTTATACTACGTTTCGCCGGGTCCCGTCATCGTCAAGCTTCTTCAGTAGCATCCCGTGCATCGCGAGTGGAAGATTTGGTCGGATCGGATTCTCCGAGATACTCACCTGCCTCAGAACCGTCCTGTTCCCGTCGTTCCTTGCATTCTGATGCACGAGATTGCCCTCTCTCGGATGAAATAGGGATGATTATCATTGACCCGTCAGATGAAGAGGACCCAGAGGAGGAACCAGAGGAGGATCCCTCTCTGCCAAGCGATGATGAGTAGAGTAGTTATGTTTGAGTCTAGTAGTGACAGCTATGAGTTGCGACCTCTCTTTTTGTATTTTGTTAGGGTCATGTTAATTATTTGATCCACTGCTAGAACTCATATTTTCATATTACTGTTTCTACTACTCAAGACGTACATTGGTTATGTATATAGTTTCATGCACTGTTTATTTCCCCTATGATGTTACGTAAATGTATGTATGTGTGTATGTGTACGCGACGTGGTAAACGTTCTTGACGCTTTTCGAAAATGAGTCTTACAAGTAAGGAAAGAATAATTTTATAATACTTAAAATAGAACTAGAGATGTAGTAGGTCAACGACTACTAAATCCTTTTCAAAAAAAAAATAAAATAATTCCACATTTTTACAGATTTTAATTAATACTTTCGTTGGTCACGTGTAACACATGTGGCATTCTTAGTGGTAACTAGGGGTGTCGCACAATACATCACACAATTCCAAACAGAAACTATTCAACAAGTACAAAGTTCAGACAGTAGAAATGGTGAATGAGCAGGGTTATGTGTATTACCAGAATCTGAATTATGGAAATTCACTACAAGTTGCACAAACCAAATGTTATCTGAACAAAAACAGAATATGGAAATTGACTCTAACCTTACAAACACAAAACAAACACAAACTACACAAAATAGAACTGAAGAACTCATAAACAGAAAGTTCAGAAAGTTCAACAAGTTACAAACAGAGCTGAAAACTGTAAACTGAATTTGAATTAAATTCCCCGGCAACGGTGCCAAATTTGATTGAGGTAATATGTTGAAATCTTAGCAAGTGTACCAAAGTCATAGCAGTATAATAGTAAGTAAAGAGAGTTGTCGTATCCACAGAGAACGGTACAATGTAAACTCTAGTGGTCACACTTATCAAGTATGGGAAGATGGTTGTTTGTGTAGATTGCAATAGTAAATAAAGAATGAGATGAGGTTGAGCAAATTACTGAAACTGGGATTGAATTTCATCTATCGCACCCCTTTTGTATTTGAAATCCAATGATATTCATGAATGTATAGTTATAATATTGAAGCACAAATTAAAGTTATTTCACAAAAGTCTCCACAAATATGAAATACTCAGAAACAATCTACCCTGGTCTCCACAGTCGTAAATTGCCCCGGATTAAAGATCTATTTGTTAAAGCTATCAATTCACCCTGGTCTCCACAGTGATGAATTGAGTGTTTTCACCAAATTAGAATTCAAGATTTCTATCTCTAGGCTCCCAAGAACTCGCTACTGATTTAATAAAACCACTTCTCAGTGCGCCCCATAAAATCATGTCATAACTTCGGCACAAAGGCGGAAGCTAAGCATTAAGAACAGATTAAAAACACCAATATTATAAAAACAGGGATTCATAAAAAACAAAGAGAATTCAAATACAATTGGGGATTGAATCGACTACATTCAATCCTATCGGAGAGTTTAGCTACTCATGGTAGCCATTACAAACCAATAGAGAGATTGTCACACTTTTCTGTAGCCCCAGATCTGCTCTGCCGTCTCTTGGCTTATCTTGCTGAAGGTCCTTTAAATAGAACTTTGGAAAGCCCGTTGAAACCTTGGTTTGGCCCATTAGAAATTAGGTTTCCGTGTTCCTGCGCTCAGCGCAGATGAAGCGTAGTAAATAGTATTGAAATTCTAATTTTGCGCTCCAGTTGGCTCAGCGCAGGTGGAGCGTAGACCTCCGTATCTGCTTCCATGATTCTCCTCCTTTTTATGCTTATCTTGTGCTGATCCTATTTTTATTTGCTGCTATCTTCTGCTGATCCTATCCTTATTTGTTGCTATCTTGATGTTGGATTTGAATTTAAACGTTTTATCTGCAAAAATCAACAGAATCTTTATCAAAATAGCAACAAATTCAAATTTGATTTAAATAATTACAAGAATCGCACTTTTAGCCAAAAAGGGATTAATTGAGGTATAAATTTACTATTTTGCCCTTAATAAGTATTAAAATTAAATATGTTTTTTACATTAATTTAACACTTATCATCGTACCCAATCAAATGATATGAATTAAGTGTAGTGAGGGTTAGATAACCCAAAGTCGTCTCTCAAGGAATTTAATAGCAATTTCAGATGACAGATTTCAGATGGAGTTTGATACTGCAGAACTTCAGAAGGTACTTCAGAAAGTACTTCAGAAGGTTCACTTCAGCAAGTTCACGAAATGAAGATCTTTAGAAACTTCCTGAAGAGTGCAGAAACGTAACAGAAACAGGGGGTTTTGGTTGTTGTTTAGGAACAAAATTTTGCAATTTAAAAAAGTAAGAGTAAAATGATGTAAGAAAACAGATTGATTCTCTTGTTCATTTACAATTGGATTCTTCATCAGTTAAAATGCATTGTTCTCAAGTTCCATAACGGATTCTGAACAAACTAAACAAGCATCAATTAATTCATCAATTATATTACTCAAGAACTAAGCGAACTTGCCAGAACTAAGCGAACTGGTTATGAGATTTCTAATCCTTTACCTCCTGAATTAAGCAAACAGTTGGTTGTTTAAAATTAAGAAAACTAAACCAGAATTCTAAGTGAAGAACAGAATTGAATCATTAACAAGCGTTCAAATCCAATTCAAGAAACTAAAGCAGAATTCTAAAGGAGAAGGTGAAATTGAATATACTGCAAAAATTGAAATACGAAATTGAATTGAAATAAACCTCAGAATCCAATGTAAAATCACTTCAAGAATCAATCCTCAGAAGTTTAGCCTTCCATGAGAGGAAGAACAAAAAACGAAATCGCAGAAGAAGAAGAAGAAGAAGATCGAAGAAGAAGAAGAAGAAGATAGAGACAAACCAAGCATGCTTTCCTTCAATCTGTAAAAGTGATGAAAAAGCTAAAAGTTCCTAACAGAATTGTAGCTCCCTCTATTTATACTACTTTCCTAAACCACAAGATTAATATGATGGCAAAGGTAAATGGGCCGAGACTAACAGGTTTCAGGCCCAAAATACTAAAACTAGTTAAGAAACTTGTTGTTCCCGCTCAGCTTCAGACAACTTTTGAATGTCAACTTCGAATTGGAAACTGCACCTCGTCTCTTAGTGGAATATAGCTATATAGCATATCAAATTAAAGCCTCAGATCTTAGCTTTCCAATGCCATTAGAATCACTCAAATCGGACATCTATAGCTCTAGATATCAAGCAAACAAGACAGGAAGGTCAGTAGGCTGAAAAATCCGAATTTAAACCATATTTCTTAGTTAAAGCCCAATTAAGTCCAATTTGATAAATTCCAATTAAAACAGTGGATATAATCACAATTATGTGAAGTCTATTAATCAGTTTGAGCATTCAAACCTGACTCAAAGACTTAATATCCTTTAGTTTTAATGATTAACAAATAAGATTATATAAGAACATGATGGTTAACAAATAAGATTATATAAGAACATAATGATTAACAAATAAGATTATATAAGAACATAATATTAACAAATAAGATTATATAAGAACATAATAAGAACAAATAAGATTATATAAACAGATTCTACTGAGAAAGGTATTGGTTTGTTGATTGTGTTTCAGGTTGGAATATTCATAAGAAGACTTGATGAACAAAATCAGGATCAGAAGAACAAATGCAGGATCTAATATAAAGGTTGTCTGAAGCGTAGAAACTGTCTGAAGTAAGCAACTCGTCTGAAACGTAGAAGCTGTCTGAAGTAAGCAACTCATCTGAAGTGTTGAAGCTGTCTGAAGAACGCAACTCGTTTGAAGTGCTGAAGCTGTCTGAAGTGCGCAACCTGTCTGAAGAGCTGAAGTCGTCTGAAGTGTTGAAGTCGTATGAAGACTTGAAGACCGTCTGAAGACAAGAAGACCGTTTGAAGACAAGAAGACTATCTGAAGACAAGAAGACTATATGAAGATTTGTAGACAGGAGTAAAGACTTGACTATCGTCTGAAAGAATATCATCTGAAGAAAAGAAATGAGAAAACTCGTCTATCTGAAGCGTTTACATCATCTGAAGACTTAACTAAAGCAGAAGAACAATTATTCTCTGAAGATATGAAGATAATCCGAAGAAGTCTACAAACAGAATCAAGAATTGATCTCTTGAAGATGCTGCTATGTGTAAAGCACAGTCTACCAAAGAGACTACACTTATTTCAGTATAAAAGCCAGACACGCTTTTCTACCTCGATCAAAGTCTTGCACAAATAAGGAAAGTTTGCAGAACCTCAGTACGCTTTTCAGAATTGCGTGTGCGCAGACCTGCTGCTGGTCAGAACGAATCAGGAGACTAAGAAAAAGCAACAAGAAAGATGTTTGAATAAAACATATTTTAATTCAACATCTTTTATCTAAATCTCAAAAGAGGAAACTGCAAATAACAGCTATTGGTGAATACATCTCACTCAAGGAAGAAAGAAGAAATGATGTCAGAAGCACATGAAAAAGAAGCGCATACAAAACAAACAAAAGGACAAATCCAACAGATATCTCCTCATATACACTCCAAAGAAAATCAGAGAAAAACAGAAGAAAACAAAAGAAGATCAAGAGAGAAAATCAGCAGAAATACATCAAGAAAAAATCTCTCAAAAGAGCTCATCTCTAGAAGTGTCAGCACAGGATCGTCTGAACACTTATTTGCTTAAGAAGAAGCAACCGTTTGAGACATTATTACATAACGGCTATATGAGCCACATCATCAACATCTCAACGGTATTATCAAACATCTTCAAACGGATATATTCCATCAGAACATATAAATAGCCTCAATATCGAATTTGAAGATGTTGATTAAGAATCAACCATGCTGCCAACCTATTGGTCAGTTAGTCAAAGTGGTTGTAGTTGGTTTTGAAGAAACAATCAACCAGGCCGCTGTTAAGTTGGTAAAAAAGACAACCAAGAAATGTTGTTAACTACTTGATGGTTCAACCAAGTTGAATACAAAAGTTCATCAGAAAAATGGCTGAAGATCAATTTCATATTTCTCTTAGTCAAATCAGTTGAGGGAGAATGTACCTCTCATAGAAGACAGAATTATACACTTGTATCACTGTCTTAACCTTGTACTTAGATTTATTCATTGTATCCTGAGCAGTACTCAGTTAACCTGTAGTGCAGGAAAAGATTAAGTTTATGTTTCGTGGAAACTTAAACTTAGTTTAATTTGTAAACACTTTATGTGTCTGAGAGCCTGGAGAGGCTTGGTGGAAGAAAGAATACTCATGGTTGAGCCTGGAGAGGCTTGTCTGTAAAAGAATACTGCATGAGTTGCCTGGAGAGGCAATTGAAAACAAATGAATACTCGTTGAGCCTGAAGAGGCATGTCTGTAAAAGAATACTGCATGAGTTGCCTGGAGAGGCAGTTGAAAACAAATGAATACTTGTTGAGCCTGGAGAGGCTTGTCTGTAAAAGAATACTGCATGAGTTGCCTGGAGAGGCAGTTGAAAACAAATGAATACTTGTTGAGCCTAGAGAGGCTTGTCTATAAAAGAATACTGCATGAGTTGCCTGGAGAGGCAGTTGAAAACAAATGAATACTTGTTGAGCCTGGAGAGGCTTGTATGTAAAAGAATACTGCATGAGTTGCCTGGAGAGGCAGTTGAAAACAAAGGAATACTTGTTGTTTAGCCTGAAGAGGCTGTGGTAAAAGAATACTTGTATCTGAGTTCAGATAGTGGAAAATCCAGTGGTGGTTTGCCTCTGGGACTAGGTGTAGCTCACGGGTTTGTGGGTGAACCAGGATAAATTCTGTGCCTAAGTTCTCTTTCCCTTAATCTCTTTATTTATAGTTTTCATATTTATGTTGGGGATTGAAAAGTATTTTTCATAATAAACTTAACACAACTATTTCAATAAAATGATCTTTCATATGAACAAAACATGAAATGTCTCTCATATCATTTGAAGCATTACAAAGAATGTACCTTAAAGAACTTCTGAAATAATTATCTGAAGTGAGTCTGGAAAGAGCTCAGTTCAGAAATTAGAAACAGACTTCAGACAACCTCTAGTCATCTGAAGTATTTCAGAAACCGTTCTGAAAATACTCTTTGTAATAATCTTCAGAAGATACTTTGAGAAGACTCTGTTTAAAACAATCTCAAGCTTTAGAAGAAACTCTATTTTTCTTATCTTCTGCACGTTTTAATTATCTCTGATCTTAAGACTTGTTTTGAACATTGTTCATCTTCATGATTTAAATTAAAGATTTCCAAAACCAATCAAAAAGATTAAAACACTATTCAACCCCCCCTTCTAGTGTTTCCTGTGGTTCTAACAATTGGTATCAGAGCTCACCTTCGGGTTGAGCATCTAACAAATGCAGAAGGAGTATATCCTCAGTAAATGGAAATCTCACTAAGGTGAAGCAACTCTAAAGAATGATAATGAGAAAAGAAAATAATTTTCTTAAATCTCATTATTCATACAAGGCATCCTTCAGAAGGAGGTAACTGGAAAAGGAAAAACGTATCTTTCTCTAGATCACAAACGGGTAACACCTTTCCTATCTTTATTTAAATTTAAATTTAAAGTATAGTTACTTATCTGTTGATTGTTTTATTGAAATTGTTTATTAAATATTGTATGAATATGTGTTTTGCTACTTTTTAAATTCGTTAATTATATTACATACTTATATATACTTGTGTGAAAATTAACTGTTGCATAGTGTTTGTTTTGCATATATATTAGTTGATTAGTTGAAGAGTCATTTGTGTTAATTATTCTGTCAATAAATGTGATACGGCGCTACGTGAATCAATGTATCATCAACCGGTTTCTCATAATTGGCACAATGAACAACTCTCCATGTCTGTTCAGTGCATGTAACCGTCTCTCATCAATACTTGAAGCACGCCTGGTTACCTATTTAAAAGGATTGGAAGATCAACATGTAAACTACACTTCATTCAATCAATTCTCATTAAAAGCAAAGTTCTTCAAGCACCCTAATATCTCAAGATCATCAGTTCAAACGTCCTCTATGGAAAACATGTCCGCATCATCAAATGACTCAAACCCTCCCATGTTTGACGAAAGAATCATCCCTTGCAAATTGGTTAATCTATCAGATTTTGTTGAAGTTGTCTACAAGATCTCAGAATATTTTGAGAGTGTTGGATGGACTCCTTTCTTCAGCAACATTTCCTCACCATGGCATGAGGAAAGTGTTTTGGAGTTCTGGAACAACTCCAAGGTTGTGTCCAATGAAGATTGGTTTGGGATTAAAACAGAAGTGATGGGAAGACCAATTTGTGTGGACTTCAAAGTAATAGCTGAGGTGATTGGAGTGCCTGCCAGAGGAGAGCAATATTTCCAGAGGTGGGAATCCCTTCATGGTGGGACTTTCATCTTTGATGAAGTTCTCTTTGGAAGAAGATGTCTAGCACCTTACAGACCCTCTCCACTTCTGAAGATTCCCAGAGCACTTCTTGATGTGCTGAACTGCTGCATCCTCCCCAAAGAACGCAACAAGTTAGTAATAAATCAGCTGGAAAGGTTCGTACTGGGACACTTGCTGATGAAGAAGAGAATCAGTCTCCCTTGGGTGCTGATGTTTCAAATGATTTTCAAAGAGGAGATGGGAAATGAAAACCTCTATCCCCACAACACCCTAATAATGTAAATTCTTATGCACAAGGGCTTTCCTATGGAAAGTCACTTTGACCAACCGCCTCCTTACTTCTTCACTCCAGGAATGTATGCTCAGTTAGACCGGACCTTATCTGAACAAGAAGAAGATCCAGAGAACCAAGTGTCTATCCCTTCTCTCTTTGCAACCCATGACAAAGGGAAAAGAGTTTCTGCTCATCTGAGTGCTCATGGAAGGACAAGGATGGTATTGGCTGCATATAATCTGAAGAGGGTGCATAAGAGGATAAATCGGCTTGCAATGAAAGTTACAGAGAAGGAGTTACAAGAGCTGAAAGCAGAAAAGGAGAATGCAAATGCCAATGAGGACCCATGTGCTGATAACCATTGATTTTCATGTGTCTGATCATTATCCCTGATATAAATTTTTTTTTACTCTTACTTTGCTCCATTAATGATATGAGTTTCTATCTTTATTAAGTTATTTAGCTTCTTCTTATCTGTGTTTCTGTCTGCACATAATAATATTTAAATCTTACTCAAATTAAGTGTTCTCTTATCTGTGATAGTTCATTTTTATATACTGTATGTGTGTAAATAAAAAAAAAATTGAATCGTTAACGTAATACACTTACCTATTTATTTATTAACAAATGGTATCGCTAAAAATAATTAACTTGCTGAAGTACAATAAAACTAAAACTATTAACTTAAGATATTTTCTTAATAGATTAACAAACTCAATTAAGTAATATCAGATGATACTGAAAGGTATTTTTAGTTTGTGTATGTTTCAGAAAACAAGTTTTGAAGATAAGCTTAAGAAGACCATCGTCTGAAAAGACAGATTAAGGCAACATCATCTGAAAGAATGGCTAGTATGATATCATCTCCATTGTCTTAACCTGTTCAGAGAGTTCACAATGAACTTACTGAAGTTGTGGGTCAGAAATGTTAAGATGGTTGATACACAATGCACCGAGCCTATCTTAATTCTTGAGAAGATAATTTTGACTTAGTAACATCCTTATTCTCTGAACCTGTTCAGAAGGCTCTCTATGAACCTGCTGAAATTGTGGGTCTAGAATGTTAAGGTGATTAATACTCAAGCCATTAAAGTCTATCTCAACCCTTGAGGGATAGGTCAAGATGATTGTTCAAAGAATCTCTTGGAGCACATACTGGAACTTGCAGATATCAAGCAACCTCAAAAAAAGGAAAAGCCTCTAAAGAAAGGTGCAATGTCAGAAAACCATTCTTCCATCCAGAGAATAATGAGGAAATCTAATGGTAACATCACTTCATCTTAAAACTTAAATATCTGTGAAAAATTTGTCCTCTAGTAAAGATTTTAATCAACAAATAAAATTTTAAGAAAAGACTTAAAAGACTCAAAATGTTAAAAGCTTCTTAGATAATAATAATTATAAAATCTCTTTTCTTTGTCTGAAAGGTCTATTTTAAAAGTTTTCCTTTTTAAAATGTTTTCTCACATCTTCTCCTCTATTTTCTATTTTCTATTATGTTTCTAAAAAGGTATTTTGAAAAAGTATTTTCAAAATTTTTTTATTTATTTTTGTGGTCTGTCAAAAACGTTTTCCAAAACTTTCTCCATCAATGCTAATGACTCAGTTTCCTATGACACTTCATCTATGACCAATCAATGATGTACGTTTCAATACTCTCAAGGTCTGAAATTGTCATCATTAAAAGCTACTTGAGCCCATATACATCGCATGAACAACAATCCAATAGATTCATTCTCCTTACTTCTCTATTTTACCCCTGCTTCAAAGTCCTATAAATTCACAAGAGCTCTTCACACAAACTCACATCTTCAAAGCTCCTCTATAGCTTTGCCTAAGGTTCTGAGTGTGTTTCTCTCATAAGGATGATGAAGAAGCAAAGGAAAATAACAGAAGGAATTCTGGAACACGTTGAGGCAAAGATCAAGTCATCTTGGATGATGTATGGAATGAAGAGTAAGGGAAAGGGTTCATCTGAAAACTCGTTTCTCTATACTTGGACCATGGTGATCTTGTTGCATCACAGGTGGACTGGAAGACCACTGGGAGATCCCAGTATAGCCAATCTTATAAAGAGAACTACTGACAAAGTGGTTCTTGGTTTTAAGGTGGTGGCTGCTGGTCGAAACACAGTCTTAAATGATGCACCTCCACTGTCCCAGCTGTTAGAAGGAGAATGCGTGCAGCAAAGCACGGTTGGGATGAAGTCTAGGGCTCTGAGGCAACTCCTGAAGCTTTTGCAGCAGATGGGGTGGTGATAGCTTTAAAAGAGATGAAGTCTATAAGGCTATGCCTCAGGCCTTCGAAGGAATCTCTGGAGGAAGCAATGGATGGATGCATTCTATTTTTAGAATGTAACCTCTTTTCCTTTTTGTGAAAACCTGCTTTTTGTATATATAAAATGTTTTGAGAAAATTTAAACTTGTGTATTTCTGTTTTTATTTTAGTTTCTTTTGTTTATCAAAAGTTGTTTCATTTAACAGTTGGTATTTATTCCTTAATCTTTGGTATCTGAATAATAATCATAACAATTTGGGTAATAACGTCTCTGCAAAATTAGAACAACTGATATCAAGATTCAGACAATGTCTAAAAACTTTAATGTAAGATAAAAAGGGGGAGAAATATAAACAGTAAATAAATACAGCTAAGCAATAATGGTAAAAGTAAGTGATCTTAAAATAGGAAGAAAGATATGAAATTCAACTTAGTGAACCTTTTTAATTAATGACAAAAGGGGGAGAAATATACAACTAACAAAATGCTGGAAATATTGTATGTACTACTAAAAGTATATAAAAGGGGGAGAAATATAAAAGGAGGAGAAAGATAAAAACTAACAAAATGATGTATGTAACATGTAACTAGAAACTCAGAAGATAACAACTGTCATAACTGAAAGTATAACAATAAGAATAACTTATGATAACAATTGATATATGTAATAATAGTGTAATTATATAACAATTGGTATCTGAGATAAGTTAATAATATATGGTATTATTAGTTCTCAATGATTAACAAACAACTAATAATTGGTATCTAAAAGATTAACATCTGGTTTCTAAAGGATAAGTTAACAAAATGTATCTAATCTTGTTAGTATTTAGAATATTAACAACTGGCAACATTTAACAAACTAAAGAATAAATGTTCTTCTCAGGGGGAGTATTATAGATAGGGGGAGCCCTCTATATACTTAACCATCTTTCCTTAAAATATTTTGTAAGTTATACATATCTTATTTGTCATCATTAAAAAGGGGGAGATTGTGAAGTCTATTAATAAGTTTGAGCATTCAAACCTAACTCAAAGACTTAATAACCTTTAGTTTTAATGATTAACAAATAAGATTATATAAGAACATAATGATTAACAAATAAGATTATATAAGAACATAATATTAACAAATAAGATTATATAAGAACATAATAAGAACAAATAAGATTATATAAACAGATTCTACTGAGAAAGGTATTGGTTTGTTGATTGTGTTTCAGGTTGGAATATTCATAAGAAGACTTGATGAACAAAATCAGGATCAGAAGAACAAATGCAGGATTTAATATAAAGGTTGTCTGAAGCGTAGAAACTGTCTGAAGTAGCCAACTCGTCTGAAGCGTAGAAGCTGTCTGAAGTAAGCAACTCGTCTGAAGTGTTGAAGTTGTCTGAAGAACGCAACTCGTCTGAAGTGCTGAAGCTGTATGAAGTACGCAACCTATCTGAAGAGCTGAAGTCGTCTGAAGTGTTGAAGCCATTTGAAGACTTGAAGACCGTCTGAAGACAAGAAGACCGTTTGAAGACAAGAAGACTATCTGAAGACAAGAAGACTATATGAAGATTTGTAGACAGGAGTAAAGACTTGACTATCGTCTGAAAGAATATCATCTGAAGAAAAGAAATGAGAAAACTCATCTATCTGACGCGTTTACATCATCTGAAGACTTAACTAAAGCTGAAGAACAATTATTCTCTGAAGATATGAAGATAATCCGAAGAAGTCTACAAACAGAATCAAGAATTGATCTCTTGAAGACGCTGCTATGTGTAATGCACACTCTACCAAAGAGACTACACTTATTTCAGTATAAAAGCCAGACACGCTTTTCTACCTCGATCAAAGTCTTGCACAAATAAGGAAAGTTTTCAGAACCTCAGTACGCTTTTCAGAATTGCGTGTGCGCAGACCTGCTGCACCCGCTGCTGGTCAGAACAAATTAGGAGACTAAGAAAAAGCAACAAGAAAGATGTTTGAATAAAACGTATTTTAATTCAACATCTTTTATCTAAGTCTCAAAAGAGGAAACTGCAAATAACAGCTATTGGTGAAGACATCTCACTCAAAGAAGAAAGAAGAAATGATGTCAGAAGCACATGAAAAAGGAGCGCATACAAAACAAACAAAAGGACAAATCCAACAGATATCTCCTCACATACACTCCAAAGAAAATCAGAGAAAAACAGAAGAAAGCAAAAGAAGATCAAGAGAGAAAATCAGCATAAATATATCAAGAAAAAATCTCTCAAAAGAGCTCATCTCTAGAAGTGTCAGCACAGGATCGCCTGAACACTTATTTGCTTAAGAAGAAGCAACCGTTTGAGACACTATTACATAACGGTTATATGAGCCACATCATCAACATCTCAACGGTATTATCAAACATCTTCAAACGACTATATTTCATCAGAACATATAAATAGCCTCAAGATCGAATTTGAAGATGTTGATTAAGAATCAACCATGCTGCCGACCTATTGGTCAGTTAGTCAAAGTGGTTGTAGTTGGTTTTGAAGAAACAATCAACCAGGCCGCTGTTAAGTTGGTCAAAAAGACAACCAAGAAATGTTGTTAACTACTTGATGGTTCAACCAAGTTGGACACAAAAGTTCATCAGAAAAATGGTTGAAGATCAATTTCATATTTCTCTTAGTCAAATCAGTTGAGGGAGAATGTACCTCGCATAGAATACAGAATTATACACTTGTATCACTGTCTTAACCTTGTACTTAGATTTATTCATTGTATCCTGAGTAGTACTCAGTTAACCACTAGTGCAGGAAAAGATTAAGTTTACGTTTCGTGGAAACTTAAACTTAGTTTTGTTTGTAAACACTTTATGTGTCTGAGAGCCTGGAGAGGCTTTGTGGAAGAAAGAATACTCATGGTTGAGCCTGGAGAGACTTGTCTGTAAAAGAATACTGCATGAGTTTCCTGGAGAGGCAGTTGAAAACAAATGAATACTTGTTGAGCCTGGAGAGGCTTGTCTGTAAAAGAATACTGCATGAGTTGCCTGGAAAGGCAGTTGAAAACAAATGAATACTTGTTGAGCCTAGAGAGGCTTGTCTGTAAAAGAATACTGCATGAGTCGCCTGGAGAGGCAGTTGAAAACAAATGAATACTTGTTGAGCCTGGAGAGGCTTGTATGTAAAAGAATACTGCAAGAGTTGCCTGGAGAGGCAGTTGAAAACAAAGGAATACTTGTTGTTGAGCCTGGAGAGGCTTGTCTGTAAAAGAATACTGCATGAGTTTCCTGGAGAGGCAGTTGAAAACAAAGGAATACTTGTTGTTTAGCCTGAATAGGCTGTGGTAAAAGAATACTTGTATCTGAGTTCAGATAGTGGAAAATCCAGTGGTGGTTTGCCTCTGGGACGGGATGTAGCTCATGGGTTTGTGGGTGAACCAGGATAAATTTTGTTCCTAAGTTCTCTTTCCCTTAATCTCTTTATTAACAGTTTTCATATTTATGTTGGGGATTGAAAAGTATTTTTCATAATAAACTTAACACAACTATTTCAATAAAATGATCTTTCATATGAACAAAACATGAAATGTCTCTCATATCATTTGAAGCATTACAAAGAATGTACCTTGAAGAACTTCTGAAATAATTATCTGAAGTGAGTCTGGAAAGAGCTCAGTTCAGAAATCAGAAACAGACTTCAGACAACCTCTAGTCATCTGAAGTATGTAAGAAACCGTTCTAAAAATACTCTTTGTAATAATCTTCAGAAGATACTTTGAGAAGCCTCTGTTTAAAACAATCTCAAGCTTTAGAAGAAACTGTATTTTTCTTATCTTCTGCACGTTTTAATTATCTCTGATCTTAAGACTTGTTTTGAACATTGTTCATCTTCACGATTTAAATTAAAGATTTCCAAAACTAATCAAAAAGCTTAAAACACTATTCAACCCCCCTTCTAGTGTTTCCTGTGGTTCTAACAAATTAGAGTCCATGAAAGCTAAGATTAATTATGCAAAGTGTGAATAAAATTGTATTCATCATTGAGCTTGACAATTTCGCTGTAGTTGAGATTAAGTTCAGTTCAGTATATTGAATAAGTTTGGCTTAGCTTTCAATAATTAGTAAAACAATTGTAAGTGAGCAAGGTAGAGAGAACAGATGCACAAAGAGTTATCCTGGTTCACCCACTCCTTGGGCTACGTCCAGTCCTCACAACCTTGTGAGATTTTCTCTATGACAACCTTGTCAATTACAAGTATTCCTTTGTGCCTCTTCAGGCTCACCCTCACACCAAGCTTAGTGATAAATGCTAAATATATGATAAATTCTTGTATAATTACAACACTTATCAAGGGTAAAATGTTAGATTTATTCCCTAAATTACCTCTTTTTAGTAATAAATCCAGATTTTGTGATTATTTGATTTGAAAATGAATTTGATGCTATTTTGATAAGAAATCTATTGGTTTTGCAGATAAAAGGGAAAGTTTTAAATGAAGAAACAAGATAGCATCTATTTGAAGAAAGAATCTGCAGATAAGATTTTTAATGGCAACAAATCAAGATGAAATCAACAATTATTTGGATAAAGATTCTACAGATTAAATTCTCAATTCAAATTGAAGATAAAATTAGCACAAGTTCAAGCTAAGAAGAGGGAAATAAGGAAAGCAGAGCAAATAAAGATAAGATCAGGAAGAGATCAGGATGAAAAAGGAGGAAATCAGGAAAGCAGAAACGGTGATCTACGCTCCACTTGCGCTCAGCGCAAGTGAGCGCAAGTGGAGAGCAAGAATTAAAATTGCTCTCTATTTCCTGCACTTCATTTGCGTTGAGCGCGGGTTGAAGCGCAGGAATATGGAAACAGATTTCCAATAAGATTTTCAACAAGATTCCTTCCAGATTTTAGATAGCTTTCCAACTTCTATTTAAAGGACCTTTTGCATAGATCAATGGAGACGGCGGAGCAGAGCTGGAGCTAGAGAAAAGCGTGACAGTTTCTCGATTGGTTTGTAATGGCTACCATGAGTAGCTAAACTCTCCGATAGGATTGAATGTAGACGATTCAATCCCCAATTGTATTTGAATTCTCTTTATTATTTATGAATCCCTGTTTTTATAATATTGGTGTTTTTAATCTGTTCTTAATGCTTAGCTTCCGCCTTTGTGCCGGAGTTATAGGTTGGTTTTATGGGGCGCTCTGAGAGGTGGTTTTATGAAATCAATAGCGAGTTAGGGGGAGCCTAGACATAGGAAACTTGAATTCTGATTGGTAAAAACACTCAATCTGTGAAATAACTTTAATTTGTGCTTCAATATTATAATTGTATATTCATAAATATTATTGGGTTTCAAATACGAAAGGGGTGCGATAGACTAAGTTCAATCCTAGTTCCAGTAATTGCTCAACCTATCTCAATTTACTGCTTTTTATTTTACTATTGCAATCTACATAAACATCAACTATATTCTCTCACTTGATAAGTGTGACCACTAGGATTTATAATTGAACTGTTCCCTGTGGATACGACAAACCCCTCTTATTTACTATTATACTGCTGGATTTTTGGTACGCTTGCCAGAATTTCAACAAGTATTTTTGGCGCCGTTGTCGGGGAACAATGTCTCAATTTAAATTCTCGGGAGGTCTATCTTATCAAGTTATAAATATTTTTATTTTCTTTTTCTTTTTATTTTAGGAATTTTAATTTTTAATTTTTTATTCTTTTCTTTTTATTTAGGATTTTTTTAAAAAAATTATTATTATTATTATTTATAAAAAAATTATTTTTTATTATTTTGTTCCTCTCTTCCGAGCTAACATTTGTTTGAGCTTCTTGATTTATGCTCTTGTGAGGACAGGTGTCTCAAAATCAATTGATATTTGATCCTGAGATAGAAGGGACATCTAGAAGGAACAAAAGTAGAAACAGAAAAAGGGGCAAGGATAAGCTTTAGGAGACAATCTCAACGCTCTCAGTTCAAACATCTCAAGTGAAGTAAATGTTGAATGGATACTGAATGGCAAAATCCACCAAGAAGAACACTTGGAGATTATCAAAATCCACCAAGAAGAACCCTTGGAGATTATGTTAGGCAGCAAGAACCAGAATACTTCTCTCACACACACGATTCACGGTAACTTTTCTAATTACAACAATTATTCTAACAATTTTTCGTAGGATTGGGGAAGTAACCAGAATCATAGTTTTGGGTGGCAACAAGATGATGTCTCACCCCACATGCAAACTTCTGTAGATGAACTCCGGGCTGATAATAAATTTATCATCCAGCGTTTAAAACCACTCAACAAGAAGCTAGCTAACCTTCCTCTGCAATTGCAAACAGTGCACTCCTATCCTGGCTAGTCACCATAATTAATTTGTGATTTTTGTGGAGGTGACCATCTCAATGGTTACTGCTCTTACCCATGCACTCAAGAAGAGCAAGTTAATTACATGGGCAATCAAGGAAGACCAGGCAACTTCTCCAACAGCAACAACTTTGTAAACAATTCACAAGGATGGAGAAATAGCCAGAATCAGGACTATGGGTGGCACCAAGATGATGTTTCATTCCCCATGCAACCTTCTTTCCAACAGAAGCAAAGTTACTCTTCAGCTCAACACGAAGAATCAAGATTTGATGCTCTTCTTGAAGAAAATTTGCAATACTTTGTGAAATTGCAGAAAGATAGCAAAGAAGCAGGAATAACTATTGACCCCATAATGGCACAGATAATAGAAAAATTTAGCTAAATATCAGTCAGAACGGATCTCAGCAAAGGCTCAACCCAACCCCGAAGAGCAGTGTGACGACATTATTCAACCGATAGGGGAAGGAACTGATGAAAAACTGGCTAATGAAGAAGAGGAAGCTGAAGAAGAAGAACCAAAAGAAGCAAAAGAAGAAGAAGAAGAAGGTGAAGCAGAAATAGAAGAAGAAGAAGAGGATGGAACAAAGAAGTTGTGCTTAAAGAAGAGAGTGACTGTGAAGGGGAGGAAAGAGAACAAAACATATGAGATTGTGCAATTTGTAAATGTAGACAAGGAACAAGAAAAAGAGAAAAAGAGCGAGCAAAGAACTAAGAGAGAAGAGGAAGTAGTGGAGAATCCACCTGAACCTGACAACCCTCCAAAGGCAGGCAGAGATGGGCAACATACAAATGATCAACCTTCCAAGACTCACAAAAGAAAGGCCTGCGAACACACTGACCTGATCACAACAAAGAGAAGAACAATCAGGCCAAGAAATTCAAATTCAAGGCCTAAAGTCAGATTGAGGACAAAGTGGTCAGGCATATTCCATACCAAGGACCCTTGTGAAGCACAAAGAGTAAAATCTAACAACTGTGAATTTCCCAGACTTCAGGAGGAGAAGACCTGTGCAACTCAGCAAAAGACTCCAAAGAAAAGGAAAGTTAGGCCAAAGGAGTCAGCAACATGGTCTAACTCCAGACACAAGACCAAATGGGTAAATTCATCACATTCACAATTGCTCCGAGGCAAGAATATAGGTAGGGTCACTGCACAAAAAAGTCAAAGGTGCAACACAAAGGCTTGCTAAAGGCTTCCAATATCAACCACCTTGAAAAACAGGAGTCAAGCTATATGACGTTAAACGAGCGCTTCCTGGGAGGCAACCCAGAGATTTTTAAGTTTATAATTATTTTCAGTTCTGTTTTCTTTTGTTTTTGTTTGTTAATTAGGATTTTTCATTTTTTTAGGATTTAGGAAATTTTCAAAATTTCTTGGAATAAGTTTGTAGAAAATAAAATTTTAAACAATAGGAAGTAGCAGAAAAATTGACTGAAAATTGCAAAATTTCATTTTGTTTTTTGCGCTTCACCTGCGCTACAATTTTAGTCACTGTTTTCTATGCTTCACTTGCTCTGAGCGTAGGTGAAGCGCAACGGTACAAAAATTTGAAACTGAGATCTACGCTCCACTGACGTTGAGCGCAGGAACGCCTTGTTGCTTAAATTGAACTAAAAACAGGAGGAAGTCATTCGTTCTTCCTCCCCTATTTTCTCTTGTACCGTTTCTCTTCTTCCTAAGCCATTCTTTTCACTTTTTCCACTCACAAACCTCCATCAATCTTGAATCTTTCAAGTTTTTAAGTAGTTTTAACCAATTGAAATTATTGAAACTTGTTTGGCACTGCAAAATGAATTGAAACATAAAGCATCTACTTTATACAACAAAACCAAAACAACTAATACATGAGAGACTTGAGGAATAACTTGTGTCTTCTAATGTAGCTTAAGTCCAACAACCATATCTTTGTCAAACCTAATCTTAGGTAATCCCCTGGCAAGAGATTGACTTGCAAGTTGACCTATGGTTCTCATGTTAATATGTCCAACTCTCTTATGCCAAAGCCATTTCTCATTGTCATGAGACACAAAGCAAGTGAGATCAGATAGATTCTCCAGTGAGACTGAGTAAAGATTTTTGTTTTGTTTTCCAGAGAAAGTTGTTTTCCCAATCTTAGAGTCTATGATCTCACAAAAGGTAGGTTGGAAATTAACATGATAACCATGATCACATAATTGGCTTATACTAAGAAGATTGTGTTTCAAACCTTCAATAAAATATACATTCTGAATCTGAGTTGAGTTTGTCTTACAAATTTTACCTATTCCCTTAATTTGAGCCTTACTGTTGTCTCCAAATGAGACAACTCCAGATGCTTTCTCTTCAAGTGTTGAGAATTTGCTTTTGTCTCCTGTCATGTGCCTTGTTGTTGCTAGGCAAGTCTGCATCACATTGAGATTTCACTTTAGGTAGCCACTTGTATTTGGGTCCTATATGGTTAGATACCTTCCTCTTAACTGCTACTTGTCTCATGTAGCAATCTGAGGTCTTATGGCCAAACTTACTACAACATGAACATTTTTCTTTACGTTTCTTTGCTGGAATAAAGAAATTCTTATACCAAACCTCATTGGTAGGCTTATCATAGCCTAATCCAGCCTTGTCAAAAATTCCTTTTTGAGATCCAATCAACATCTCAAGGTTTTTTTTTGTCTTTTACAAATTTAGCTAGATCATCTATGAGAATCCTGTTTTGACATTTAAGTTTTTTATTTTCTTCAAACAATTTCTTTGATTCCATCTCAGCTTGAGCTTGAGTCTGAGCTTTGATACGTTCAGACAGTTTCATGTGAGACAACATGAGACTGGCATTTTTGTGATTCAAAACTTCATTCTCTTATTCAAAAAATTTGATTTTTTCCAAAGCAGTGTTAAGCTCAAATTTTAATAAAGAACTTTTTGAAGCCAGAAAATTTGAATCATAGAGAAGGTTCTTAAAGGCTGACTTAAGCTCATTAAAAGAAAGATAAAAGTCAGACTCATATACCTCTTCATATGAGGAGTCACCATAAACCATTAAGCACAAATTGGCTGACTCATCATCTTGGCTTTCTTCTTCTTTTGTGTCATCCCAAGTAGCCATCATTGCTTTCTTTCTAGGACTCTTCTTTGTCTCCTTTCTCAGCTGAGGACACTCAGCTTCGATGTGGTCAGGCTTGTTACATTCAAAGCATATGATTTGCCCCTTTTTGTCAGACTTAAGCTCACCTCTTCTAGAGGGAAATCTTCTTCTTCCACTTCCTCTATATTTCCACATTTATCTGATTCTTCATGAGATAAAGGCTATCTCATCATCCATCTTAGTCTCACCATCATCATCTTCACATTCTTCACTATCTGTGTCATGAGAAGATTTTAGTGAAACTTGATGAGATGAGCTTACCTTCTTACCTTTGGAGTTACTAGATGAAGCTTTTAGGGCAATGGTTTTTGGCCGTCTGATGAGATCTTCTTCCATCAACTCTTGCTCATGTACTTTGAGTGAGCCAAGCAGTTCATCCAGTCTGAGTGTGCTCAGATCCTTAGCTTCTTGTATGGTAGTGACTTTGGGACTCCAAGGCTTAGGTAAGCTTCTGAGGATCTTTCTTACCATATATTGATTTGAGTATGTTCTTCCTAATGACTTGAGGTCATTTATGATGATTTTGAAGCGTCTCACCATGTCCTCAATTCCTTCATCTTCATTCATTTTGAAAAGTTCATATTGTTTTACCAATATGTTGATCTTAGCCTCTTTTACTTGGTTTGTTCCTTCATGCTCAATCTCAAGTGCATCCCATATCTCCTTGGCTGATGCGTAGCCAGCCACTTTGTCATACTCACTCCGGCTTAGTGCACAGGTGAGTAGATATTTAGCTCTTGAGTTGAGAACGTATTTGCTCTTCTCAGCTTCAGTACAAGTTTCCCTAGGCTTAGCTGCTCTCAAACCAAGTTCAATAGTAATATAAGGCATATAAGGACCTACCTCAATGATCTCCCAGAGATCAGCGTGGTGAGACTCAATGAAAAGTCTCATCCTGTCCTTCTAGTAATAATAATCTAATCCATCGAAAGCAGGAGGCTTGTTGGTGGATGCTCCTTCAAGAATGAAGAGACTTGCGTTTGGTCCAGCTATGGATCTTGTCCTCTTCACACGTAGGTGTGCTCAACCCCAAGAGGCTGAGCTTTGATACCAACTGAAGTTGGCTGGATGTCTCTGGAGGGGGGGGGGTTGAATAGAGACTTGTAAAAATTATTCCTGAAAAACTTAAGTACAAACTGAGCTTAGTTCTCAAGATTAGTAGCTTGGAGTCTCAGATTGGATTAGCAAGGGCAAATTAGAGAAGCTCATATTATACGTAATAGAAAGACTTAAAGGTGAGCTTGACAATTTCGTTATAGTTGAGATTAAGTTCAGTTCAGTATTTTGAATAAGTTTGACTTAGCTTTCAGTAATTAGTAAAACAATTGTAAGTGAGCAAGGTAGAGAGAAGAGATGCACAGAGAGTTATCTTGGTTCACCCACTCCTTGGGATACATCCAGTCCTCACAACCTTGTGAGATTTCCTCTATGACAACCTTGTGAGATTTTCTCTATGACAACCTTGTCAATTACAAGTATTCCTTTCTTCCTCTTCAGACTCACCCTCACACCAAACTTAGGCACCTCCTAACTTGGCTGAGATCCAAGTATTCTTTACCTTGTCTCTTCAGGCTCTTACACTGCTCACACTGAGTCTAGGCTCCTCCTAATTCAGTTGAGACTATTACAACGATTGATGGAGAAGAAATAATGTTTGACTAGCTTAGGGTACGTACAATGTACAAGTATACAGTGAGCTCAGCTAGGTGTTTCTCTTTCTAAGAGTTACAAGCAAATGATAAAATATGAAAGAGAATATGTGATATAGACTTAAGATGCACTCAAGAATAGTTGAAGTTGAGTTGAGCTTGACTTGAGACTGAGTTGAGACAGATAAGTCAGAGAATATTCAGTAGTGTCTCACACAATGCTTTGACTTGAGTTCCATCTTTTATATCAAATGAGACTAGCCGTTACAAGAGAGAGAGAGATTGCTTTTCACTTTTCTGACATGGGATCAGGTCTGCTCTGATGTGATTTACAGCAGTTGCATTGTACTTTCATTGACCTTTCTTTTAACTCCTGGAGAATGTGTCTGAAGCTGAGTTTATGTCTGAGTATCAGTTACATGGCTTAGTCTCATCTTCATATCTGAGTTTCAGTCTCTTGTGTTCAGTTGAGTCTTAGTCTGAGTCTTACTCTGAGTCTTACTTTCCAAGCTCAGTCTTGGTCATCCGAGTCTCAGCTTAGGTGTGTGTGTGTCTGAGTCTCAGTCTCAGTCTTACATCCTTAGCTCTTGTAGTCTCTTTTGACTTTGACCTTGTTGAGTCTCAAAATGTTATTAAAGAAATTAATAATGTTTTAAGAACTCAAATCCTAAGTTTTAATGGACAACAAATTTGACATAAAAAGGATTAATTATTATGAGAACAATATCACTTGAAGGTATTTTGCTTTACTGTTTCAACAAGTACTATAAAGAAGAAGCCTCAAGTTGAAACTATTGATGTGAGGCACATTCTGAAGAGCTAAGATCTGCTGAACCCATCTCTACCTTCTGAAGTGTTACAGAATCATTTATTATAGAAGAACTGCTGAAGACCTCGTTACAGATGTTTGACTGAAGCCTGAAAGTTGCCTTCTCAAGACATCAATACATCATTAACATCTGAAGCAAGTTTGATTCATTTAAGGAATATTTTCAAAGTTCCTTTTTGCTGTCAAAGTCATCTTACCTTAAAAGAAACCTGTTGTACGTGTCGTGAGATGGAGACTACTTATGCTGTTGATTATAGGAAGTTGGAAAGCAAGCTTGATGATTTGGCTTCCTTGGTCAAGCAGATAGCAGTGTCTCAGAAGGTTGCTAAGTTATGTGGGATTTGTACTTCTTCTGATCATCCCACTGATGCCTTCCCCACCCTACATGAGACTGAAGGAGATGGTGTTGTTCTTGTTCCTCCACAGGCTTATGCAGCAAATATATATGGTTTTGGCAGACCCCCTCAGCAGCAACAATATAATCAGGATCTTTCTTCCAACAGGTACAATCCTGGTTGGAGGAATCATCCAAACTTGAGATGGGGGAATTCTTCTCAGCAGCAGTAGCAGCCATTACAGTCTTATGTACCCTATCAGTCACATGCTGGTAGTCCTAGTAGACCCTACCAGCCTCGACACTTTCAGCAACAGCAACAACAACTTCCCCACCAGCTGCTACACCTTCCAAGAGTGAGCCATCCTTGGAAGAATTAATGAGGCAAATGACAGTCAACAATCTGAATTTCCAACAAAGGAAAAAAGCAACTATTCAGAGCCTGGAAAATCAGATTGGTCAGATGGCTACCACTATTAAAAAGTTGCAGTCCCAGGGTTCAGACAAGCTTCTTGCTCAAACAGTTGTCAACCCTCAGCAGAATGTTAGTGCAATCATCTTGAGATCAGGTAAGAGTCTGCAAGTGTCTGAAAGACAATAGTCTTAACAAGAAAATGAGATTATTACAGCTTCAGACAGTATAGCTTCAGCAGGTCCTGCTTCAGAAAGTACTATTTCAGCAGGTACAACTTCAGACAACCTTATACATGAGAGAGCTTGTCCTAGTCCTTTGAGTAGCCCCAGTTCTTCAAGCAGTGTGCAGCCTTCTATTCCTCTTCCATTCCCCTAGAGAGTTGTGCAGAAGAGTAAAAAAATGGAAGAGGCTTACAAGGAAATTTTGGAAACTTTCAGAAAAGTAGAGGTCAATATACCTCTACTTTAGGCCATAAAGCAAATTCCAAGATATGCCAAGTTTCTGAAGGATTTGTGCACCCATAGGAGGCGACTGAAGGGCAATAAGAGGATAAGTATGGGAAGAAATGTCTCTGCACTTATTGAGAGACCAGTTACTCCTATCCCTGAAAAATGCAAAGATCCAGGGACATTTTCTATTCCTTGTTTTATAGGTAGTAACAAGTTTGATAATGTTATGCTTGATTTAGGAGCATCTATTAATGTTATGCCTTATCTGTTTTCACCTCTTTGTCCCTTGTTCGTTTGCAGGCTACAGGTGTTGTCATTCAGTTGGCAAATAGGAGCACTGCCCACCCTGCAGGTCTTATAAAGGATGTGTCGGTTCGTGTGAATGACCTCATCTTCCCTGCTGATTTTTACATACTGGATATGGAGGGAGGAGATTCACTCATTGGTGCAGCCCCCATCATCTTAGGTAGGCCCTTCCTGAAGACAACTAGGACTAAGATTGATGTTCATGCAGGTACACTTACTATGGAGTTTGGAGATAGTGTGGTCCAGTTTAACATTTTAGATTCTATGAAGCATCCCATTGAGGACCATTCTGTTTCCACATTGATATGCTTGCTGAACTTGTGGATGATAATTTATCTGAGTTTATAGGAGATTTGGATTTTCCTGACATGTCTGATTTCAGTGACATCTACACTTGTGATTTATGTTATGATTCTTCTATCTGTAGTATGTGTTCTAAGATAGATGAGTATATATCTGCTAATAGTTCTGATTGTGTTGATTTTTCAGTAGGTTCTGATTGTGTTGATTTTTCAGCAGGTTCTGTTATTGATGCACCAGCAGAGCCAATTGAGTCAGAATGCACAGGCTTCATTACAGCAATTATAGATACATCTGACTTGGTCGATTTTCAAGTTGCATAGGTGATGTGATTTAGGCAAGCGTACCAAAATTCCAGCAGTATAATAGTAAGTAAAGAGTATCGTATCCATAGGAAACGGTTCACTTCGTATTTATTAGTGATCAGACTATCAAGTAAGAGACAATTTTTTATGTTTGTTGCGTGAAAAGTAAATTGCATAACATAGATGAGATAATAGAGATAAGGTAAGATAGCGTTACTTGGATCAGGATTGAATTTCGTATCATCGCACCCCTTATGAATGTGAATCCCAATATTATTTTTGAATATATTTCTATAATACCCTAGCCAAACTATATTGTTTTACCCCGAGTCACCAACAGCAAAACACTCGAAGATAATCCATGCGGGTTCTCCCAGGCGACAAATTACCCCGGCTTGATTGCTCAACTTTTCCGTTCGTTAACACTATTAATTCACCCTATATTCCTATAGTGACTACTATGAGTACTTTTACCAATCAGAATTCAAGTTTCCTATTCCTAGGCTCCCCCAAACTCGCTGTTGAATTTACAAAACCATTTTCCAATGTATTTTACAAAAACAACCTGTAACTCCGGCACACAGGCGGAAGCTACGCATTAAGTAAAGTATAAAAGTACCGATATCATAGGTGGAGCATGGAACACGTTTTCAGCTTTCTATGTTTACTCTTTTAACAGCTTGATCTCTTCCTGATCTTATCCTTGTTTGCTTGGCTTTCCTTATTTCCCTCTTTTGGCTTGATTTTGTGTTTATCTTGTCTTTGAATTTAAATTGGGGAAGTATCCACAGAATCCTTGTTTAAATGGATGCTGATCATATCTTTATTTGCTCTCATTTAAACTTCAAATCTGCAGTTCCTATCCTCAAATAATGCTATCTTCTCTTCTCATTTAAATCTCCCTCATAAATCTGCAAAAATCAACAAATTTTCTGTAAAAATAGCATCAAATTCAAATTCAAATTAAATAAACACAATTATTACAATTATTAAGTAAAAGGGATTATTTTGGGGCATAAATTACTATTTTACCCTTGATAAATGCAGTAAAAATACAAGAATAAATCATATAATTAGCACTTATCATATACCCCCAACTTAACTTCTTGCTTGTCCTCAAGCAAGAGACCTCTTTGCAATAAAAATTTTAATTCAATCCCCTGTACAATTCTCAGAAATAAGGACAAATTTTCATCAACTCTTTATTAGGCACAAATCACTTTCCAAATATCAGAAAAAATTAGAATTAAGAGATGTTACCAATACTCAATCAAAACAGGATACAACATATCAGTTAAAGTTTCTCAGGAATAGCAATTAAAGCAATAAATGATAAACCAAGGAATTCTCTCATGCTCACGGGTAAGCGTTTCCCTCAAATTTTCCACCACAGTTGAACAACTAGAATTAATAGTCGTTTCTAGTTTCTAAACATGCACATGGTTAATATGGATCAGAAGGTCTTTTCTTGGTTGTAATGAGGCTGGGTTATCAACAAATCATGGTTTTTCTGGATAAGCAAGAAACACTTAGAATAAAGAACATCTTTTGATTTTTCTTGAACTTGGAACTTCTCTCCATTCTCTATCTCATTCTTGATTTGTTCTCATTTTAGTTGGCCTCTTTCTTTGTTTGAAGATGCACTCCCCCCAACTTATTCACTTTGATTCACTTTTTCTTTTTTGATTTTTTGAGGGAGTGATCTTCTTTTGCTTTCTTGTGCCTGCTCTTTGTATTTCTTGACTTTCAAATCACCAACCTTTTCTTCCCATTATATCAAGTTGCATCTTGCTCTCTATCCCCAGTGTATAAGGGACAGGATATAATCATTCATTTTGGTTGGGGTGCATAAGAAGAAACATTCCAGCTCAAATGGGTTACCAAAAAAATTTGGAAAAATTTTCAAGGGTTGGGTTTTTTGGCACTGAGCAAGTAATTTAAAAAAACAAAAATTGCCTTTATCACTTCCATATTTTCCGTGAGCAGAATAAAATCCAAAAACTCAATCAATAACAATTAAGAAACAGCGGTGAAAAACTCTTAATTTAAGTGTTTGGACTCACAACTCACCGGCTTTTTGGCTAAATTCCTTGATAAAGCACTTACTGGTTTTAATAAACTATCCTGATAGGTCTTCATGAGAAATATCCTAATTCTAACTGATTATAGAATTAATCACAAAACCCTTTCTTCTTTCCTAATCTGGTTAGTTAAATTGCCTAATTTCAGAGAATATTGAAAAATTTACCCTTAAATCCCTAATTCCTAAGATCCTAAAAATTTTTAAAAAAATCCTAAAAATAAAAACAAATTAATGACAAATTTGCAATTTTGAAAAAGCTCATATTCTGCACAGAAAAATTAGTATGAATGTATGACGTGTGTATGCTCTGTACAGTGTAGTTCCTAAAAAGTAGTGGAAAGAACAGAAAAAGAAAAGAAAAGAAAAGAAACCACCAAGTTCTTAATCTTCATCCTCTGAGTCTCCTCCCTACCTGGGAAAAATGGGCTTGTCCCCAGGCCATTCTACAGCCTCTTGAAAACGGTCATGAGACATGCCTGGATGCGGTCCCTGAATATTATGATACAAAAACCCCTGTAAGTGCATCATGCCAGAGTGTACTGCTTTGATCTGGCGGGACATGTGCTCCATGAAGTACTAGCCTGGTCTGTCTGCTGGTGGAGGTGGTAGTGGATGTGGAAAGACCTCATGAATGTCAGGTGTTGCTATGACTTCTTCTGCTAGGATGCATTGGGACTCTATGTACTGCCTGTTGATTGGTGCTCCAATAGGTGTGCTCGGAAGAACCTTGATACCTCTAAAGTGGCATAAAGTTGTGATCAGGGCAGGATATCCTAGTTTCACTCTAGAGTGTGGTCCCCTTTCCTCACGAGAGACTTGAATTAGACAGTTCAGGTGGTCAGATATGATTGATGCAATATCAACCTGCTCTTCATTAAGTATGCAGTACATCAGGTGAGCAGTAGTTATGTCTATAGTTGAAGAGGCAGGTGATGGCCGAATGTTGGCAATCATCAAAGCCATCCACATTCTGGACAAGCCACGGAGGTGCTCTCTGGGTATCCTCTCTGCTTCTCCATAGACATTTTCTTCATAAGATCTACCATCCAAACACGAACGATGGGCAATTTGTGCATCAAATACTTCATTCCCATATGGTCCAACCTCTTGCATTCTGCGAAGATACTGACAGTAAGTGTTATCAATTACTTCTGGGGAAGGACAATCCAGAAGTTCATTGATTGCATTTCTATCATAGGAAACCCAGTAACCTTGCACAAAACTCCTCCTGTCAACAGTACCATCTAAAGTGAATACTGAATTACTATAAAACTCCCTGACAATGTCTAGATCAACGTATCTATGTGGTTCAGCTAACACCCTCCATTTTCGTCTGGTTATTTCAGAATTGAACCCTTCGTATTCACCTTCCTCCAGTAATACTGGTCGTTCCAGTAGGAACTCACAATTTCAAATATAGTTGTAGTTTAATGCTGCATTGATGTCTTTAAATCTTCCCTGTCCTATGATAGGATTCTCATCTTTTTTCTTTCTTTTTAACAGTGTAGAAGAGTTCTTCCTTGTAGTTATTTTAGTGCGAACCATCTACATAAAAGTCAATAATACCAGAACAATCTCAGTCACAACATTTATTCAAGAACTTGCATTAATCAGACAGTGGCAGTATTATTCAGAATGGAAGAATTCAAGATTTTAAAATTAATAGCAATAAACTCAATCTTACAGTAGATTCATACAGTAGGGAAGAAGGTAATTAACTAGTAACAGCACATTCTTTCAATCCTTCCAATCATGTCACTTATCCTAATGTTCCATCAAATTTAATCAAAGATTTAGGGTTAAAATCCTTACCTTGATGAAGATTATCCTTTAGATGATAGAGAATCAGGGAAAAAACTGTTGAATTGACGTCCAGAATTTAGGGAAATTTTCCAAGAATGACATTCCCTAAATTTTGGGCGTGTTTTAAGCCAGAACGCGTGCTTGCGCTCCAACTACGCTCAGCGTACGTGGAGCAGGTGTTACAGTTATAACTGTAATGAGCTCGCACGCTTCATTTTTTATCAGCGAAAGTGAAGCGTGAAAAACAGAGGCTAAAAAGTATTTTTGCGCTTCACTTTCGCTCAGCGTGAAAAACAGAAGCTATCAGGTGTTTCTGCGCTTCACCTATGCTCAGCGTATGTGAAGCGCAGAAAACAAAGACAAAAGTGCAATAAAGTGAAGCGTAAAAAATAGAAGCTATCAGGTGTTTCTGCGCTTCACCTACGCTCAGCGTGTGTGAAGCGCAAAAAACAGAGACAAAAGTGCAATTCTGCGCTTAGGAAATAGAATGCAAATTTCTTCCTGTTCTTCTAATCTAACTTTCTACCTTTTTCTAATTCTTTCCTAAAAACAAAAACTAAAACCTACTTACTAAATCACTAACCACACACTGGGTTGCCTCCCAGCAAGCGCTCGTTTAACGCCATACAGCTTGACGCCTGTTTATTTATGGGTCTTGTAGGTCAATGACAGACTTAGATCTGTCAATGTCTCCTCCTAGATATGGCTTTAGTCTCTGCCCGTTTTACGACCCAGCATCTTCTGGTGTCAGGATCTTCTATTTCAACAACTCCATAAGCTCTTACTTCTTTCACAATAAAAGGTCATGTCCATCTAGATTTGAGCTTACCAGGGAAGAATTTTAACCTGGAATTGAACAACAATACTGATTGACCTGGGTAGAATCTTCGCTTGAGAAGCTTCTTATCATGGTATGCCTTAGTCTTTTCCTTGTAGATCCTAGAAGACTTATAAGCATTCAGTCGCATCTATTCCAGTTCATGTAAGTGCAAAATCCTCTTCTCTCCTGCAACCTTTGTGTCCATGTTCAGGATTTTTAGGGCCCAGTATGCCTTGTGCTCCAACTTAACTAGTAGGTGGCAAGCTTTTCCATATATTAACTGAAAAGGAGAGAGTCCTGTAGCAGTTTTGAAGGTTGTCCTATATGCCCATAGTGCATCATCAAGTTTGTTGGACCAGTCTTTTCTGGATGAGCTCACTGTTTTCTCAAGGATCCTTTTGAGTTCTCTGTTGGACACTTCTGCTTGCCCATTTGTTTGAGGATGGTACGGTGATGCTACTTTGTGCCTTACCCCATAGTGTTCAAAACGTTCTGCAATTGTTCATTATAGAAGTGAGAACCCCCATCACTGATTATGACCCTTGGTGTACCAAACCTAGAGAATATATTTTTCTTCAAAAACTGCACCATTATTTTTGCATCAGCCTTCATAGTTGCTACAACTTCCACCCATTTTGAAACATATTCAACAGGTACGAGAATGTACTCTTTCCCATTGGAAAAGGGTAAAGGTCCTACAAAATCCATTCCCCAGCAGTCAAACACCTCCACTTCTAAAATGTAATTCTAGGGCATCTCATTCCATTTGGAAATCCCTCCTGTTCTCGGGCAACTAACACATTGCTGAACATATTCGTGTGCATCTTTGAACAAAGTTGGCGAGAAAAATCCAGATTGAAGCACTTTTGCAGCAGTCCTATCCTTGTTGAAATGTCCTTCATAGGGTGAGCTGTGACAGTGCCAAAGAATGCTCTTAGCCTCTTTACCTGAAACACATCTTCTCAATAGATTATCAGCTCCTAATTTGAAAAGGTATGGATCATCCCACAGATATCTTTTTGCCTCTCTCAGGAACTTCTTCTTTTGCTGCCATATGAGATCCTCTAGGAGCACTCCTACTGCTTTGAAGTTGGCCATGTCAGCGAACCACGGTCTTTCTTGAATCATCATGAGCTTTTCATCTGGGAATTCTTCCTGCAATTCAGCTTGAGTGCTAGTTACTTCCTCGTTCACCAACCTTGATAAATGATCCGCCACCACATTCTCACTCCCATTTTTATCTTTAATAAACAAATCAAATTCCTGCAACAACAAAATCCATCTTATCAGTCTAGGTTTAGAATTTGGTTTAGTTAGAAGATATTTTATTGCAGCATGATCAGTATAAATGGTAACAGGTGAGCCTATCAGATACGGTCTGAATTTTTCCAATGCATACACTATAGCTAATAACTCTTTTCTGTGGTAGCATAATTGATTTATGCTTCATTCAAAACCTTACTGGCATAGTGTATGACATGGAAAACTTTAGACTTTCTCTGACCTAGAACTGCACCCACAGCATAGTCACTAGCATCACACATTAACTTAAAACCAAGTGTCCAATCAGGACCAACGATGACAGGAGCAGATATTAGTTTTTGCTTCAACAAATTAAAAGCAACCAAGCATTCATCATCAAATTTAAATGAAGTGTCTTTATTAAGTAAGTTGCTGAGAGGCTTGGCTATCTTTGAGAAGTCCTTGATGAAACGTCTGTAAAATCCTGTATGCCCTAGGAAGCTTCTGATGCCTTTCACATTCACTGGTGGAGGTAGCTTTTCAATGACTTCTATTTTAGCTTTGTCCACTTCAATTCCTTTTGCAGAGATTTTGTGTCCAAGAACTACACCTTCAGTTACCATAAAGTGGCACTTTTCCCAATTCAGCACAAGGTTAGTTTCCACATATCACCTCAATACGGTGTTCAGATTCTCCAAGCAGTTGTCAAAGGAATTTCCGAAGACTCAAAAGTCATCCATAAACACTTCTATGCACTTCTCCACCAAGTCTAAGAATATTGACAACATGCATCTTTGCAAAATGTTGCTGGTGCATTGCATAATCCAAACGACATTTTCCTGTAAGCAAAACCACCAAAAGGACAAGTGAAAGCGGTCTTTTTTTGGTCCTCTGGATTTAAAGCTATTTCGTTATAACTGGAATAGCCATCTAGAAAATAGTAAAAAGCTTGCCCTGTTAACCTTTCTAACATCTTATCCATAAAAGGCAAAGGAAAATGATCTTTCCTAGTTGCTTGGTTTAATTTTCTATAGTCTATACACATTCTCCATCCAAGTTACTGTCCTTGTGGGAATCAATTCATTTTTATCATTTTTAATGACAGTCATACCCCCCTTTTAGGAACAACCTGGATAGGACTTACCTAAGCACTATCAGAAATGGGATAGATCATACCTGCGTCAAGGAGTTTCAATACCTCCTTTTTCACTACCTCTTTTATTGTAGGATTCAGTCTTCTTTAAGGTTGAGTGACTGGCTTGTAATCATCCTCCATATGGATCTTGTGCATGCAGTATGATGGACTGATGCCTTTGAGATCTGATAAAGACCACCATATGGCTCCTGCAGTGTCCTTCAAAATAGAAAGAAGCTTTTCCTCCTCTAGTGGGGTTAAAGCTTTGCTTATGACAACAGGTTTATTCTTTGCTTCATCAAGAAAAGCATATTTGAGATGAGATGGTAGTACCTTTAGTTCCAGCTTCTGACTTTCAATGCTCTTGTACTGATCCAATGCCTCAGTGCTTGCTTCTTCTGGTGGAACTGAACTAGATGAATCTAGTTCCTTTGAATATTCACCTTTTTCTTCTTCATCAAAGGCATCACCCACACTTGTTAGAACTTTTTCCAAAAGATCCACTTTTGTCAATAATTCCTTATCAAGGGAAGTCTCTTCCAATACATCTAATTGGAGACACTGCTGCTTATCCTTAGGGTGATGCATTGCTTCAAACACATTAAAACTCACCTCATCATCTTGTACTCTTACCTTTAAGTTACCATCATCTACACCGATGATAACTTTTGCAGTCTTCATGAATGGTCTGCCAAGGATGAGGGGAACTTCAGATCTTCCTCAATGTCCATGATGACGAAGTCCACTGGGAACATGAACTTGTCCACTTTGACGTGACCCCGTATGGGAACTTCATTGATCTGTCAGCTAGCTGTAAGGTCATCCTTGTTGGCTTCACTTCTAAATCTCATATTCTTTTGAGCATAGACAGGGGCATTAAGTTGATGTTGGCTCCTAATTCAAGCAAAGCTTTCCCCATTGGTAGGGATCCAATTGTCACTGGTATGGTGAAACTTCCTGGATCTTTTGTCTTTTGTGGTAGTGATTTCTGAATGATGGCACTACACCCAACTTCCAGTTCTATTGTCTCATCTATAAACTTTCTCTTCTTAGTCAGCAAATCCTTCATAAATTTGGCATAGGTGGGCATTTGTTCCATGGCTTCCATTAATGGAATGTTGATTTGCAATCTCTTCATGATATCCATGAACCTGATAAACTGCCTGTCAATATCCTTTTTGGAGGGATTCTTAGAATATGGTAGCTCTCTGACATGAGGTACATGTGTGAACTCTTTCTCCTTTGTCTTCTTATCTACTTCAATCTTTTGTTCTAGTTCTTCCTTCTCTTCATTTATTTCTCTTTCTCAAACACAGTTTCTTGTTCTTTTCTCTCCAGAACCTCTCTTTCTACCACCAAATTATCCCCAATGCCTCTTCCTATCTCTTCACCACTTCTGGTGGATATTGACTTGCAGTACTCTTGCTGCTCAACGTATTGCTTTCTTATTAGCTCCACTTGTGTTGCTAGATTTCTGAATGTTGCTTCTATTGCTTTCTGAATGGTGCTCATATCCTGTATGAGTCTATCGAGCTTCTCTTCAATTCTGGAATTTACATCAGGCATTGTGGGCTCGCTAGCTTGACATTGACCGCGGTTGTTGAAGGATTCACTGTATTTCCTCTGGCTTTCCAAAAAATTGACTTGTTCTACTTGTACTTCTGGATAAGAACAATGGCCATTGGGATGGTTGCCTCCACAGAAATCACAAATCAATCTTGGAGTTGGTTCTGGGAGGGATTGTTCTGCTTGCTTTTGCTGGACAAGTGCTTTTATTTGCTGGCTGAGTTCCTGTAATTGTTGCTTGATGGATTTATCATCTTTCTACTCGAGCAACTCCTTCTTCTGAACTGGTTGGTCCCAAAACTAAGCTTGTTGATTGTTCTGTGCAAAATTGTAAATAATTGTGAGTGCTCTCTCTACATCCACTGATAAGATAGTTCCTCCTGCCACAGCGTCTGGAAGATTTGAAATCTGGCTTGAGTCCATTGCAAAAAATGTTGAGTTAAGCAATGTTTTCATAGCCATGACTAGGACATCTGCGCAACAAAGATTTGTATCTTTCCCAGGCTTCACATATTGGTTCATTTGCTCCTTGCCTGAATGTGTAGATATCTATCTTGGCTTGGATATAACGGGGTAGGGGGAAAACCTCTTTAGAAATTTATCTTCTACCACGTTCTAGTTGTTCAGACTCTGGTTGGGATGTGACTTTAACCATTCCTTAGCCTTACCTGTAAGAGAAAAAGGGAACAAGCATAAGTATACAACATCTAGATCCCCTTCTTCAAATCCCATAGTTCCAATCAGTTCGTAAAAAGTTGAGAGATGATTATTTGGATCCTCGCTATCCAATCCTGCGAACTGATGAACATTGATGAGTTTGAGATGTGATGCTTTTAATTCCACGGCTTTTACGGTAATTGGGAGAGCAATACTTGAATGATAACATGGCCCTTGGTACATGACATACTCTCCCAAAATTCTTTGTGGTTGTATGTTCTCCATATTTTTGGTTTCTTCACACCTGACCTTTCAAAAGCTCAAACAAGGAAACTTGAAAGGGGTAAGTATGGAAGAGAATTTTTATAAAAAGAAAAACAAAAAGAAAAATTCCTAAAAATAAAAATCCAGAATCCTAAGATAGAGTATATACAACTTAATAGTTAGACCTCCCAAGTCTATATGAATTGATACACCGTTCCCTGACAACGGCGCCAAAAATACTTGATGGGATTTAGGCAAGCGTACCAAAATTCCAACAATATAATAGTAAGTAAAGTGTATCGTATCCACATGGAATAGTTCACTTCGTATTTATTAGTGATCAGACTATAAAGTAAGAGACAATTTTTTATGATTGTTGCGCGAAAAGTAAATTGCATAACATAGATGAGATAATAGAGATAAGGTAAGATAGCGTTACTTGGATCAGGATTGAATTTCGTATCATCGCACCCCTTATGCATGTGAATCCCGATATTATTTATGAATATATTTCTATAATACCCTAGCCAAACTATATTGTTTTACCCCGAGTCACCAACAGCAAAACACTCGAAGATAATCCATGCGGGTTCTCCCAGGCGACAAATTACCCCGGCTTGATTGTTCTACTTTTCCGTTCGTTAACACTATCAATTCGCCCTATATTCCTATAGCGACTACTATGAGTACTTTTACCAATCAGAATTCAAGTTTCCTATTCCTAGGCTCCCCCAAACTCACTGTTGAATTTACAAAACCATTTTCCAATGCATTTTACAAAAACAACCTATAACTCCGACACTCAGGCGGAAGCTACGGATTAAGTAAAGTATAAAAGTACCGATATCATAGAATAGGGATTCATAAATAATAAAGAGAATTCATATACACTTGGGGATTGAATCAACTACATTCAACCCTATTGGAGAGTTTAGCTACGCATGGTAGCCATACAGACCAATGAAGAAACTGTCACACTTTTCTTCAATCAAAGTTCTGCTCTGTCGTCTCTCCAAAAGCTCCTTTATCAAAGGCTACTTTGATCTTTACAAAAGGTCCTATTTATAGATGAAGGAAGGATATCTAAAATCTGGAAAGAAGTTGTTTTGAAACTGATCTTTAAAACAAATCTGTGTAACTGCACTTCACCTGCGCTAAGCGCAAGTGAAGCGTGACTTCCAGAATGTTGCGCTCCATCCTGCGCTTAGCGCAGGTGGAGCGTGGAACACGTTTTCAGCTTTCTCAGTTTCCTCTTTTAACAACTTGATCTTTTCCTGATCTTATCCTTGTTTGCTTGGCTTTCCTTGTTTCCCTCTTTTGGCTTGATTCTGTGTTTATCTTGTCTTTGAATTTAAATTGGGAAAGTTATCCGCAGAATCCTTGTTTAAATGACTGCTGATCTTATCTTTATTTGCTCTCATTTAAACTTCAATTCTGCAGATCCTATCCTCAAATAATGCTATCTTCTCTTCTCATTTAAATCTCCCTCATAAATCTGCAAAAATCAACAAATTTTCTGTAAAAATAGCATCAAATTCAAATTCAAATTAAATAAACACAATTATTACAATTATTAAGTAAAAGGGATTATTTTGCGGCATAAATTACTATTTTACCCTTGATAAGTGCAGTAAAAATACAAGAATAAATCATATAATTAGCACTTATCAAGAGGTTTCCACCAGTACCAAATTGCTACCTTCTATTGTCCAGCCACCATCACTGGAGCTGAAGCCACTTCCTTCTCACCTCAAGTATGCGTATTTGGAGGATGATCGGAAGCTTCCAGTGATTGTCTCTACTACTCTCTCAGATGATCGGGAGCAGAGGTTAATGCATGTTATTAGAGAGCGCATGAGAGCACTAGGCTGGACTTTGGCAGATATTCTAGGTATTAGCCCCTCAATGTGTATGCACCGTATTCTATTGGAGGATGGGGTTAAACCTATGAGACAGCCTCAGAGAAGGCTGAATCCTCAGATTCTTGATGTGGTCAAGAAAGAGGTCACCAAGTTGCTACAGGTTGGTATCATATATCCCATTTCAGATAGCACTTGGGTGAGCCCGGTACAGGTGGTACCAAAGAAATCTGGGATTACTGTTGTGAAGAATGAGGAGGATGAGCTGATTCCTACTAGGGTGCAGAACAGCTGGAGAGTCTGCATTGACTATAGGAGGCTCAACCAGGCGACCAGGAAGGATCGTTTCCCACTTCCTTTCATATATCAGATGCTGGAGCGCCTGGCAGGTAAATCACATTATTGTTTCTTAGATGGTTTCTCTGGTCATTTTCAGATTTGTATTGCACCAGAGGACCAGCATAAGACTACATTTACCTTTCCTTTTGGTACTTTTGCTTATAGGAGGATGCATTTTGATTTGTGCAATGCTCCTAGTACTTTCCAGAGATGCATGATGAGTATATTAGTTGATTTACTTAAGCATTGCATAGAGGTTTTCATGGATGATTTTACTGTGTTTGGCTCCTCCTTTGATGCATGTTTGGATAGCTTGACTAGAGTGCTTGATAGGTTCATAGAGACTAACCTTGTTCTGAATTATGAAAAGTGTCATTTTTATGGTAGAGCATGGTACAATCTTAGGTCATATTATCTCTAGGAAGGGCATTGAGGTAGATCCTGCTAAATTAGATGTTATTTCACACTTGCCTTACCCCTCTTACGTGCGAGAGGTTCAATCTTTTCTTGGACATGCAGGTTTCTATCGCAGGTTTATTCAGGATTTCAGCAAGATAGCCCTTCCACTATCCAACTTGCTTTAAAAGGATACTACATTTGAGTTTGGAGAGCAGTGCAGAGAGGCATTTGATCGCCTCAAGAGAGCTCTCACCACCTCTCCCATTATTCAGCCACCAGATTGGACTCTTCCATTCGAATTGATGTATGATGCATCAAACTATGCTTTGGGAATTGTTTTGGCTCAGAGGGTTGGTAAGTTGTCTCATGTGATTTATTATGCATCTAGGACTTTGGATGTAGCACAGGTAAATTACACTACCACTGAGAAAGAGCTGTTAGAAATAGTTTTTGCATTAGATAAGTTCAGATCTTATTTGCTTGGCTCTAGGGTAGTTGTTTTTAGTGATCATGCTGCTCTGAAGTTTCTTTTGAAAAAGACAGATTCCAAACCCAGGTTGATTAGGTGGATTCTACTACTCCAGGAGTTTGACTTGGATATCCAGGATAGGAGTGGTGCACATAATTTAGTAGCAGACCATTTGAGCCGCATTGAGAGGGCAGAGGATGCATTTCCTATTCGGGATGATTTCCCGGATGAGCAGCTATTGGTTTTACATGATTCCCATCCCCCTCCCCTTACCCCTTGGTTTGATGATATTGTAAATTATCTTGTTGTGTTTATTTTTCCACCCTTGGCATCTAGGGCTCAGAGAGATAGACTTAAAAGTGATGCCAAGTATTATGTATGGGATGACCCTTATTTGTGGCATTTTTGCAGTGACCAGGTGATTTGTAGGTGTATTCCAAATCATGAGATCTAGTCTGTACTTCAGTTCTGTCATGCCTCACCTGTTGGAGGACATCTTGGACCTCAGAGGACAGGACAAATGGTGCTGGATTGTGGATTTTATTGGCCTACTATTTTCAGAGACGCCTGGAGAGTCTCCTCTACATGTGAACAGTGTCAGAGAGCAGGAGCAGCCATTTCTAGCAGGCAACAGATGCCCCAGCAGCCTATGTTGTTTTGTGAGATCTTTGATGTATGGGGTATTGATTTTGTGGGCCCATTTCCTGTTTCTTTTGGTTTTATATATATCTTGCATGTTGTGGACTATGTCTCCAAGTGGGTGGAGGCTATATCCACAAGGACTAATGATGCTCGAGTTGTTGTGGATTTTGTCAGGTCTCACATCTTTTGCAGGTTTGGAATGCCTCGAGCCATTGTTAGTGATCAAGGGACCCACTTTTGTAACCGGTCCATGGAGGCTTTGCTGAAGAAGTATGGGGTGGTGCATAGAGTTTCTACACCATACCACCCCCAGACTAATGGACAGGCTGATATCTCCAACAAAGAGATCAAGAGGATTTTAGAGAAGATGGTGCAACCTAATAGGAAAGATTGGACCCGCCGCCTTGATGATGCTCTTTGGGCTCAGAGGACAGCCTATAAAGCACGTATTAGGATGTATCCCTTCAGAGTTGTTTTTGGTAAGGCATGCCACTTACCTATGGAGATAGAGCATCGGGCATATTGGGCAGTTAGAGCTTGCAACTTAAATTATGACCAGGCAGGAGAACAAAGGAAGCTTCAGTTGCAGGAGCTTGATGAGATTCGCTTGGAGGCCTATGAGAACTCTAAGTTCTACAAGGAGAAGAGTAAGAAATTTCATGATCAGTCTATTGCTAGAAAAGAATTTGTTGTAGGCCAAAAGGTTTTGTTGTTCAATTCTAGACTTAAGCTCATGCCTGGTAAGCTTCGTTCTCGTTGGGTTGGACCTTTTCTTGTTACTCATGTTTATCCTTATGGTGTTGTAGAGCTGAAAAGTGAGTCCACCAACAAGACCTTCAAGGTCAATGATCATCGTCTCAAGCTATTTCATGAGAGCCCCACTTTGGTTGATGAGAGGGATGAGGAGCTTGGCTTGGAGCTTCCCACATTCCCTCAAGTTCAAATTTTTTCACCTTGATGAAGGAGTCTCTTTCCGTACTTTTTCATTATACTATGTCTCTTGTTCCCTAATTTGATTATTTTTACATTGAGGACAATGTGTGATTTAAGTGTGGGGGAGGAGAATTGTAGTTTTAGGACTTTAGAATTGATTTTAGGAATTAGTTTGTGGTTAGGATTTAATTGATTTGTGTTAGTAATTTTTAGGATTGTATAAAAATAAAAAAATATAAAAACTATTTGATGTTTCTGTTAAAAAAAACTGATGTTACTGTTTGTTGAAATTTACTGTTTACTGTCTGAAACTACTTGTTGAAAATCGCTGTTTGCTGAAGCTATTAGCTGTTGCGTAGCTATTCTATAGCTACTGCTGTCTGAATTTTACTGTTTGCTGTCTGAAAATGTTGTTTACTGTTACTGTATGTTGTTTGTGCGTTTTTCTACTGCTGTTTACAGTAGAATTTCAAACAGTACGTTTTATGAAAACAAAAACAGATTTTTGACAGTAGAAAAATACATTTGGCATATTTTTCATTGGATTTTTAGTATTTGTTTTAGTGGTTGGCATTTTCATCATTCTTGAATAATTGGTTTCTTGACTTATGTTGATTGGATCCCTTATAATTTGGTGAATAAGTTGGTTTTGATAATTATTGGGTTGAATCTTTTGTGACAGAGTTGTCCTTGGTGAGATTTTGAGCCTTATTGATGGATGGTCCATTCTATGCCATTCTCTCTTTTTCTTGTGCGATTTCACTCATGTTTGCTTGTGCTCTAGAACTTGGCTTGACTCTTTGATTTACAACTTTGTTCACATGAATGAATTGAGATGATTGAGGCATTTTTGTTGATAATTGAGCTACTAGCCATATTAGCCTACCTTGATGATTTTCCACTTGTTAGCCCCTTTGAGCCTATTGATCCATTTCTTATTATTAAAAGCTCATTACAAGCCTTGAAAGGGAAAAACCATGATTGTCCTTGCCTTAGAGGATAAAGGAGCTTTGGAATTGTTTTGGGAATAGGTTCTTGAATAAGTGTGGGGGGTGTACTTGAATTTCTTATCTTATCTCTTCATATGGATATCATATTGTTGACCTTTGGCTAGTTAAAAGAAAGAAAAGTAAAAAACAAAAGAAGAAAGAATAAAGAAAAGCTAAAAAGAAAAGTGTTGATAAAAAAAAAAAGAAGCAAAGAAATAAAGTATGCTAAAAAAATATGGGTCAAAAAGGTAGAAAAGAGGAGTTTAATTGTAATCTTGAGATATATGCTACTTGCATTCTTTCTTGGGTTTATTCCTCATTGCTCCTCTATCCTCTTTGGTCTATAGCTTCTAATCCTTCATTTTCCCTACCTTTACCTTGACCTCATTACATCCTTTATGAAGTCCTCTTGATCATTGCTTGCTTGTGTTTCAATTGTTGTAGATATTAGAGTCTTGCCAAGCCTATGGTAGTGTTTGCTAACATGAGTGCTTTGAGTGTATATACACAACCCTAAACACTTGAGAGTTAGAGAGTTTGTCTAGTGAGGATTCTATCACTCTTGATTCACCCTTTTGATTTGATCTACCCTCTTGTTTGCTAAATTATTGGGAATTTCATTCATATATTTCTTGACTCCATGATTCATTGGATGTTGTATTTTGCCTACTCCTATGCATTCCTTGGATCTCTTGATAATTATTCCATCTGTATTTGCATCTTGTTCCCAATTAGTATTTGGTTTCATGTGGTTTAGGGTTTAGGGATTAGGGTTTAGGGTTTAGGGTTTCAATTTCTGCAGTAGATTCAATTTCATCTTCTCCTTTAGAATTCTGGTTTAGTTTCTTGAATTGGATTTGAACGCTTGTTGATGATTTAATTCTGTTCTTCACTTAGAATTCTGGTTTAGTTTGCTTAATTCTAAACAACCAACTGTTTGCTTAATTTAGGAGGTAAAGGATTAGAAATCTCATAACCAGTTCGCTTAGTTCTGGCAAGTTCACTTAGTTCTTGAGTGAGATAATTGACAAATTAAATGACGCTTGTTTAGTTAATTCAGAATCTGTTCCGAAAATTGAGAATGATGCATTTTAACTGATGAAGAATCCAATTGTAAATGAACAAGATAATCAATCAATTTTCCTACATCGTTTTATTCTTACTTCCTTAATTGCCAAATTCTGTTCCGAAACAACAATCAAAACCCCCTATTTTTTGTTACGTCACTGTACTCTTCAGAAAGTTTCTGAAATTCTGCATTTCGAGTACCTTCTGAAGTATACCTGCTGAAGTGTACATGGAACAACTTGCTGAAGTGAACCTTCCGAAGTAGTTTTTGAAGTCTTACCTTCTGAAGTTCTACAGTATCAAACTTTTTCTGAAATCTATAATTTGAAATTGCTTTTGAATTCCTTAAGAGACGACTTTGGGTTGTCTAACCCTCAATACACTTTAATTCATTTTATTTGATTGGGTATGACCTCAATCATTTAGCTTCCTGATAAGGATCCAATCTTCAGCAAGTATTGATGTTGCATCAGCTGAATCCACATCTATCTTTTTCTAGTAGTTCCTGGGAGGTTGTACACCTTGTCTGATCTTTTTAAGCTGATCAGACCCTCCCCCTGAACATTTGATCATCCTCCTCATTCTTGTAGCTTCAACAGAATCCACATGAAGACCTTCTTGCATAGGAGGCTTGAGTGGCAAGTGATTTTTGAAATGAAGCAGCTCCTCATACAGGTTTGGAAACCTGGGTAACCTCTTTCTTTCAAATTGGGCATTCAGATAGTGTCGATGAGGGAATTAAGCAGCCCTCAAGAGATCATCAGAGCTTAGGATTGGAGCAGCTTTATCAAACGTTGGTCTTCTAGAAATATCCCTTGTCCTTGCCTTCCACATCTTCTCTCTCAAAGACAAGTTGTCGTCAAAGATAAAGACACCTTTCTCCTTCAGCACATATCTTCCTTTGGAATGCTAATTAATGGCTTTAGAGAGAATGGGTCCTTCATATACAACCATGGCAAGAGGATTTTCAGTTTTCTCATCACTTCCATCAGAGTCAGTTCTTGTGGAGTCAGCAGGAATGGGACTCAGCTCATCAACAGTTGGATCTGTCTCCATTGGATCATCAGCAGGTTCAACAACCTCTTCCCTAACAATTATTGCAGCAACCTTATCAATATTTGATTCTACATTGGCAGAAACCTTAGTAGGTTCTTCCAGGTTGATAACAGCAGGGGTATCTTTATTTTCAGCATATGGAGCAGCAACAATCTCAGTAGGTTCACCTTTGTTGTTGTCAGTAGGTGCAACCTCATCAACATTATTTTTCTCAGTAGGTTCACCAATTGGTGTACTCTCTTCAACCATTTCATCAGCAACAGGTTGGTTTATTTCATTTGAAGTGGTAGTAGGTTCTACCATCTTGATGGGAACAATGATTGGCTCCTCCAAATCTTCCAAGTCATTCTTATCAAGATTATCAAAGAGTACCTTGGTTTTCTTGAATGGCTTCTCAACAGGTACAGGCTTTACAGTAGGTACAGGCTTCATGGCAGCCTCTTAAAGCTTTCTTTGATAGAACTTGGTCTTAGTCCAATCAAGCAGAACAAAAGGCATGGGATCCTTTACCTTTTTCCACTATCCTCTCTCTCTTCAAGTCCAAAATAGATTTTGTTTTAGCTTGCTTGAGAGCTTCATGGAATATCCCATCATCATCCTTCGGGACAGACTTGCTCCTTGTGATCATTGGAGCATGAGCAGGAGTAGTTTCTTGAATAGGTGAAAGCAACCTCTTCTTCTTTGCTCTGGTTGCTTTGGAAGGTCTCTTCCTTTTGCTTCTACATCCTCTTTCAAGCTCCTCATCTTCCAGCATGCCCTTTTGAGCAGCTTTAACCAAGGCCCGATCATTTTCTTTTTGATCTTTTCTTTTTCTTTCTTCTTCTTCTTCAATAGCAACAACAGTTTCTACCACCCTCTGGATTTATGGGTCTTGGTGCATAGAAGTTAGAGGTTTAATTATGACTGGTTCTAATGAACTTCCACCCCAGCTCCATGCATCTGAGCCTGTCCCTTTGGAGAAAAGGTAGGCTTAGCAACTTTAGCAGGCTCTTCAGAAGCTTGACCCACAATTTCATAGGGTTCATTTTAAACCTTCTGAACAGGTTCAAGTTCATGTTGAGTGGATGCTTCAGCTACTCTTTCAGATGAAATAGCCTTTTGGTAAGATGCCTCCACTTCTCTCACCCTTTCCAGATCATCAAGAGAAAGGATCTTCTGAGAGACCTTTGTTCTTTGCCTCTTAACCACCTTCTTCTTTTTCTCAAGAGTAACCGCAGTAGGTTTAAACTCCTCTTTGTGAACATCTCCTTTTAGTTCTTTTTCTAGAATTTGCAACATTCCTTTCTGGAAGGCAACAACTTGAGCCTTTTGCCTAGGTTCTATAGAATCTTCAACAGATTTATTCAAGAGACCCATCTGTTTCACAATTGTTGCATTAAAGACGCTTGGGCGCTTGTGGTCAAATAGAGGCTCCACAGGTACCCCGTTGTGCATCAGAATCTTCATTACTAGGGTATTGTGAGGTAGGTTTGCTGCAGAGTCACAAGTCCTCCTAAGCATCCCATAGAGAGTAACCAAGGGTAGGTTTATTTTCTTCTTCTCCAGCAAGTGAATGACACAGAACTTCGCCAAGTCGGATATATGATCCTTGCCTCCTCCTTTGGGGATAATACAACATCCCATAATAGCAAAAAGTAACCTAGGGATAGTATTCATACCAGTTACCTTAGGGTTTAAGTGGTCAACTTCTCCAAATAGCATTTTGTTGGACTTTCCAGCACCTCTATTCCTAGCTTCCCAATCAGCCATGTAGATATCTCCTTCACCTTTGACACCAGTGACTTCTTCGAGTACTCTGTTGTCTACAATAATCTCATGGCCCAACACAGATGCCTTCAGGAACATCTTCCTGTTACCTTCCACTTCATTGGAAGTCCTCCATAACTCGTAAACACTGGCCTCATACCAGCCATAGTCAATCACTTCAAAGAAGGGTAGCCACCCAACACATTTGAAATAGTCTTCTAGGTCCAGCCCGACCTCGACAAGATTTTTGAAGTTAACACTTCTGGAGGGAACAATATTTCCACAGACTTTCTTTGAGTTCATTGGAGTAGCAGAAAGAAACTTGAGAGAAATTAGGTTTTCTGGAAGCTAAAAGAGTGCAGATAGGAGAGACAGCAGGAGAGAGCAAAGAGAGTGTAACTTGAGACTAGCCTCTGTTGACATATTTATAGGCTCAGGTAGCATTGATGATGACAGATATTGGCTGTGCAGACTTGGGGAGACGTGCAATCGTGCATTTTCAGAGAGTAGGTGAAACACCAACCGTCCCAGAGTGCCACGTCATAAAGTGCCAATTTCAGAAAGTATGTGTTTTAGCAGGTTCATAATTTTCAGCAAGTAGAGATTTCAGTAGACACACACATATCAGAGAGTTCATGCATTTCAGAAGGATATATGCATATAATTTTTCACACATTTTTAGATAGACATAGATATTAAAGTTGAAATATTAAACAATGTTACCAGCAGAGATACTTATGGATTTAGGTTGATGACATGTATTTGCTGAGCCTCAGCAATGTTTCCAAAAATGCCTTTATTGCTTCAGGTAAACAGCTTCATATGTTCTTCTTCAGAAAGAGTAATGTTTTCTATTGAAGATTGGTGGTCTGGTTACGGATGCTCCTTCAGAGACATAGACACCATAGCTTGTTGAGGTTTCCATCTGGATCTTCTTCCCTCAGCACTTGTTAGATGCTCAACCCGAGGTTGAGCTCTGATACCAACTGTTAGAACCACAGGAAACACTAGAAGGGGGGATTGAATAGTGTTTTATAATTCTTTACAGATTTCTATGAAAACCTTTAAAACAAGCAAACTATTTGTGAATATATGAGAGCAACCTTCCGAAACTGGTATTTTCAGCAACTTGTTGATGCAACTCAGCATGTTGAGTAAAATTGATTTTGAAATATTTTTGCGTGATAAAGAGATTGTTTTGCTGCGTAGATTTATAAACTCACTTTTAAAACCCTCCTTAGTTAGTTTAAAACTGAATGTAAAGAGATAAAGGTTGAGAGAACTTAGCCAGAGAATTTATCCTGGTTCACCCACTAACTCAGTGAGCTACGTCCAATCCTAGGGCAAACACACCACTGGATTTTCCACTAAGTCAGATATGATACAAGTATTGTTTGACCCCAGCCTCTTCAGGCTAAACACCAAGTATTCTTTGGACAAAACCTCTCCAGGATAAACATAAGTATTCTTTGGACACAGCCTCTTCAGGCTAAGGAGCAGCAAGTATTCTTTATTCCATCAAGCCTTTTCAGGCTCTCAGACACTTTACAGTGTTTACAAAGATAATAAGTCTAAGTTTATGAGAAACTTAAATGTAACGTCCTGATTTAATAAATCAAGAATAATGTCCGTTGGAAACACTATTCCCGAATTTCTTAACTTTGTTTTGCGCCATTTTCGATATCGGCATACAAACCACACAAATGCCTAAGCAATCCAACGTTTGCTCACACTTCCATAAGAATCAATCATCATGAATTGCAAAACAATTTTTAATTAAGAATCTAGGGAAGAACCTACACTTCGGCGTGGCATGGTTCATAAAACTCCTACCGGAAATCCGACAGAGTTTCCCCTAAAAACTGGACATTTCCTAATTTTTAACTTCACCTGAAAACCAACAAAACCACCAGTACAGTTCATAATAACCTAATTACTAATCCATCTCAATAGCAAATAGGCCTTCATGGCCAAACTATAGATTTCTACGTCATACATCATTTAAATAGCCACCACAACCAATTCTCCAATAACATATCTATATAATTACATCATTAAACTATCAATACACCGATAAACTACTAAACTCCTCTTGACCACTGGGAGTTCGTGAGTCCACTCCAAGAGCTCCATCTTTCCCTGAACATTAGCTGGAAGTTCCTGCACAGACTAAAATATATCCCCGAAACGTGGGGTGGGACTACGGTGTTAGGGAGCAAAGCAATGCAGCAAGCAGTGTGGGGAAACAAACAGATGCAATGCAACACCCAACACAGTTCATTAAAGCATACTTGACTATTCTGATCACTTACTTCATAATCAATGGAGTTAGCAGATAAATACAACATAATAATTAAGGTACTTCATTACTCCAATAGATTGTCATGAATACAACTTAAATGAATGCATATGAACGGCATAACTCGATCGTCGGGTTCTTATCACTTAAATCTCGAATAACTTTGTGGGTAGACCTGAGCTCAGACTACAAGGAACGTCTTCCTTGGGCACTAATCACCGACACTGGGCACTAATCACCGTGGGCACTAATCACCCCTTAAATATTTGGGCACTAATCACCCTTTAAATCTCTGGGCACTAATCACCCTAGTCTTAAATCAATTTCTTGAAAACAATCTTTTCACTTTGGATTAACATGGGCAGAAGCCATTTTATCTGAGCCGAAGCCAAAAACCATTTTCTTAGTCTTAACTGGGCCATAGGCCAAAAACATGCAATGGCTCAACATCACAATTAATACAAGTCTCATGGTATGCATAAAACTAACAAATGTACATAGAAAATATCATAAAATGAATCTAAATTTTCTAATAATAATCATTCCATATTAACCATGTGAATCTTAAAACACCCTTTTCAATTAGAAACCTTGAAAGTATATTCCATAATAAACCCTAATCTATACCCATACATCCTTATACATTAAAATCATCATGGAACATGAATATTCTTTAACGAATTCACTAGTCAACAATCATTCCCACAAAATCCCCAAATTCCCCAAATTCCCATAACCTAGGGTTTCAAATTCAAGCTCATACACAACTCAAATCATACATATTCTCTAATCCAACAATAACCCAATATACATACACTAAAAAGAAGGGGAATAGAAGGATAGGGGTCATAATAGAGACATACACAAGAGAAGGAGAATGTGTGTGAGCTCTACTCACCTCTAATGGAAGAGGAAAAAGGAAAATGGAGGAAGGAGTTGATGGAGACCAAGCCAAGAGGGTGAGGAAGGTCTTCAATCTACCACTTTCTTCTTCTTCTTCTTGTTGCACACACTTTCTCTCACTAAAATGGGAGGAACTTTCTCTCTAGATCCCTAAAAATGGAAGAAGAATGAAAAACTGAGACTGCAGCGTGTTTTTAAGAAAACAAGACGCGTCCGGGCGCTTGAATGCACAAATGGGGCGTTTGAACGCCCAAACATGCTGTCAGGATGCGTCTGCGCGTTTGAGCGCGTAAACTCGTTGTTTAGGGGGTGCAAACGAGCTCAGAATACTATCATATAATATATCAAACTGAATCCCCGGATCTTAGCTTTCTAATGCAATTGGAATCACCTTAATTGGACACCCTTAGCTCTAGATATTTGCGAATTAGTGCACCAAGGTCATTAGGCCTAAAACCCAAAATTAAGCAATAACCTCGGTTTGTGCCACTCTTGGCTCGAATTCAATTTTCTCCTTCTCAAACCTAATTCCTCTCCATGGAAAACTTCTTCTAACTTAGTTCTTCTCATCCAAACCCTTCCCCACTCTAATTCTTGATAAATCAATTCCCTCGACCACAAAGCTCATTCTCCCACACTTAATGGCTAAGACCTCGGGTGTAGCTCTTCTCTTGAACTTTTTCTCCTGACCTTTCCTTTCAACTTAATTCTTCTTTACCCAACCTCATTTCTTTACCCTTAACCACTACATTCTCTCTGACTCAGGGTGTGATTCCTTCTAGGTTTGACCTACAGTTGACTGGCTTAACTCTTGTTCCCTCTTATAAACCCTTTTAAAACTCACGGTTCCTAATGGATTCCCTAATTTCTTGTCCGAAATCACACTTAACCTCTGAATTCTCATCCTACTTCTAACTTCCCTCTCTTGGCTGAGTTCACCACCTAAGGCTTTCCTTATGTTTCCTAGGTTCGAATTTCTGGTATGTTACAATTCTACCCCCCTTAAATAAATTTTATCCTCAAAATTTGCTTCGATTATCCTAACGCAAGGTCACACTCCTATTCTTATCTATGTGTACTTGGAATTCTCCCCAAATTTTCATTCGATCAGTAATACCTCTATTCCTCCAGGTGGCTAACATGGAATTAGGGTTCAATTGTACTCCTAAACTCGTCTTCTTGGTTCTATCGTCCTAGGTTGTGTCTCGAATGTCTCTTATCCCTAAACTGTTCTATGCCCGACTCACGCTAACACCAATTGATTCTATCATTCTTCCTTTTGGTACATACTTTAACACCTACCCTCCCTCTACCATAATCCTAACCTGGATTCCTAAGTGACCTCACATTGGTCTCTTCACTTTGAAATGACTTAACTACTTTAGTTAATCAAACGACCTAACCGAGTTGAAACATAAAAAAGGCTTCACAAAATTCCTGTTTATGGTTCCTAACTCAATACTTAATCCGCGCACCACATCCTGGAAAGTACCTAAAAGTTGTCTTAGTTGTTGTGATTACTAATTTTTGACATCTACAAGGTGATTTAAACTTTGGGTTGCTAATGACCTAGCTATGTCCCGAATATTCCTAATTAGTCTTATGAGTTATACTGTGGGTTCCCATGTCCTCCCCTACAAGTCTACCCACTTAAGGGCTCGACCCCCTCTAACAACCCTCAAGGTTTAAACCTACCGCATGAAACTGCACTGTGACTTCTAAAAGCTAGCTGGTCTGAAACATCATCTCATGATTAACATAACCTCATCACTAGGCTCAAAACAACAACCCACAGATTCTCAACAAAAGAACATAGAGTTGTAGCCAAGGGGTGTTCCTGTAATACACATACGATAGAGAATGGACAAACTCCTGTAGTTCATCCAGAGAAACCCAATCTTATCATACAGAACACGCTAGTGTGTAGGTTTGCTTGTACCTATCACCCCATCATGTGCACAAAAGTAGAAAACAAAATTATCTAACATTCCAACCTAGAAAACTGAGTACGGACACATGCTCTATACTATGACATCAACTGCTTAAAGGGACATCCAATTGCCTTGGTGGCCAGGGGACACACCCAACCTAGGTGGATAACGGGAGCTCTAGAATCAAGGTAAGTGGAATGAGAATGTTCAACACTTAGCGATGGATTCAGTACACTAAGCTTAACACTACACCTTAACAAAACATTAACTAAATATTGACCATTGACCCTCATAGGAGTTATGCACTGAGTAACAATTCTAAATTCCGTAAGATTTTTCTTCCTCCATGGACTGTAAAGATTAGAGTTCTTACCACTAAGGAAACAACAACGAAAAGACTGAGGAGGCTAAACTATAGACTTAGCTTTACCACCAATAACTTAGAAAATAGATCACTACCCGTGCACTAACAACATAGCCCTAAATATATAGGTGACAGGAGCGCCTACCACTGGAAACGGACAACGGTGTACTAAGCACAACCATTAGCTATAAGACTCCTACCCCAAGAGTACATTGACTAAAACAACAAGGAACCCTATCCTTTAGGTGTTAACACCCAAGTCGGCCTAAAACTGAAAAGAACGGACCGTGAGTGCAACTTGCTAAGTACCTCTGACCATCCAAGTTCCCGAAGTCACCCACTTCCTTTACACTCTTGGGTCTACTCCCTAGCTTAACCGGAACGGATCGAGGGGGTCCTAACTAAGGAATAGTGCCCAACCATAATTCTAACATAGGTTTATAAGTGCCTTCCAAAACCGAATTCAATGGTAAAAGGTTGAATTAACCAACGCATCAAAGAACTAAGCCACATTCCCTACCTCATTTGCGTCCAAATGGAAAGAATACGGGAAGGCTAAAATCTTAATTCTTCTACAAAACCTATTATTGTCCACAAGGTAGAAATTCCCAGTTGATCCTTTGAAAGTGCATACTAATTACCATCAGATCGATAATTGAATCATAGATTGACAAGGTACACTAGATTCCAACTTGGTTCCAAATTTAGGAAATCCTCCAATAACTCATGTAGCAAACATACACTAAATAGCTAGATGTTTGATCATGAACTTATGAGAACCGAAGTCACCTCTAGTAGTCAATTAGGGATTCTAGGGGTATTAGTCTAATGTCTTAGGGAACGGATGACTGGACTTGCCTCCTGCATACTAAAACCAAATCAAAAGACTTGAAGAGTCTCACCGACATTAGATTAAAATCGTTGACCACCTAATGAGATATCTAACCAGGCTTACATAATGACCTAGGCAACCACTAAGGAGGATAGGATCGGGATAACAACAACAATCAACATTAGCATGCTCCAACCGGAGAAACGAAGAAAGGAAACAAAAATGTGAGATTAAAGGCTCTAACTAAATTTCTTGAATTAACTTTGAGATTACATCTATCCCATGGTAAACAACCTAACCCAAGAGCTGAGGTTACCCCCCACACCTAAGGTGTTAGGTTCCTCTAACCTCCCATGAATCCCAAACTTCCCTTCTAACCTTTACCTGCCAAAGAATCCTCAATCTTAAAAATTTTCAGTCAACCTCTACATACAAGACATTCAAGCAACACAAACAGACAGACATGTCATGCAAGCATTCCAACCAAAACAATCATCACAATTTATCAAACAAGTCACACATCAAGGAGCAAACACAAGCAATCAACACTCTCCTCCCTACTAGGGAGCCTACTGTTAGAACCACAGGAAACACTAGAAGGGGGGGGTTGAATAGTGTTTTAAGCTTTTTTTGATAGTTTTTGGAAATCTTTAATTTAAATCATGAAGATGAGCAACGTTCAAAACAAGTCTTAAGATCAGAGATAGTTAAAACGTGCAGAAGATAAGAAAAACAGAGTTTCTTCTAAAGCTTAAGATTGTTTTAAACAGAGGCTTCTCAAAGTATCTTCTGAAGATTATTACAAAGTGTATTTTCAGAACTGTTTCTGAAATACTTCAGACGACTAGAGGTTGTCTGAAGTCTGTTCCTGATTTCTGAACTGATCTCTTTCAGACTTGCTACAAAGAATTTATTTCAGAAGTTCTTCAAGGAACATTCTTTGTAAAGCTCCAAAAGATATAAGAGCCATCTCATGTTTTATACATATGAAAGGTCATTTTATTGAAATATTTGTGTTAAGTTTATTATAGAAAATACTTTTCAAATTCCAACATAAATATGAAAACTGGAAGTGAAGAGATTAAAGAAAAACTTAGGCATAGAGATTTCAGACATGCTTTTAAAGAGGCTGTCTGAAGTTTTTTAGACGACTGGTAAAAACTAATTTTAAAAGATGTTTTGTGCCCTTTTTAAAATATCAGATTAACTAATCTGACCTCTTGATTTGTATAAAAAGAATTAATAAGAGATAAGGGTAAGAGAACTTAGGCAAGGAATTTATCCTGGTTCGCCCACAAACCCGTGAGCTACATCCAGTCCCAGAGGCAAACCACCACTGGATTTTCCACTATCTAAATCCACAGATACAAGTATTGTTCACAGCCTCTTCAGGCACAACGAGTACAGTCTCTCCAGACACAACAAGTACAGTCTCTCCAGACACAAACAAGTATTCTTTTCTGTCAAGCCTCTTCAGGCTCTACCACAAGTATTCTTTTCTGTCAAGCCTCTCCAGGCTCTACAACTCAGTATTCTTTCTTCCACCAAGCCTCTGCAGGCTCTCTGACACTTATTCAAGTGTAGAGTATTCTTTCTTCCACCAAGCCTCTCCAGGCTCTCAGACACTTATTCAAGTGTAGAGTATTCTTTCTTCCACCAAGCCTCTCCAGGCTCTCAGACACACAAAGTGTTTTTAAATTAAACTAAGTTTAAGTTTCCACGAAACATACACTTAATCTTTTCCTGTACTAGAGGTTAACTGAGTACTACTCAGGATACAATGGATAAATCTAAGTACAAGGTTAAAACAGTGATAGAAGTGTATAAGTTTGAGTACAATCCCTGTCTCTGATAAGAGGAATAACATCCTCTGAGAATTGGCTAGGTAGATGCTGACTTTAAGCTCCAGCCTTGTTCTCCAGCCATTGGTTTCCATGGGTTACATTCTCACCCGTATCATTGGAAAAACCAAGGCATACTTGCAGCTTCAAACCATTCTTGGTTCATATGAGATTAAGTACAACCTGGTAGGTTGTTCAACTGAACAACTACAGTTTTGACTAGCATATTTGATTCAAGTAAGTGTAGTCAACACTGATAGGATTTTCTGATGCATCTTGATCAACTGATTGAACCATGTGAATGAGTTCAACATCTTCAAATTCTTCCTTGAGGCTATTTATATGTTCTGTTGGAATATAGCCGTTTGAAGATGATTCATAATACCGTTGAGATGTTGATGATGTGGCTCATATAGCCGTTATGTAATAGTGTCTCAAACAGTTGCTTCTTCTTTAGCAGATATGTGTTCAGATAGTCTTGTTCTGACACTTCTGTAGATGAGCTCTTTTAGAGAGATTTTCTTGATATTGTTTTGCATGTTCTCTCTCTTGATATCCTTTTACTTTTCTTCAGCTGACTTCTGATTTTCTCTGCTTTTCTTAGGAGTGTATATGAGGAGGTATCCGTTGGATTTGTCCTCTTGCTTATTTTGTATAAGCTCCTTTTCTGTTTGCTTCCTGACACCATTTCTCCTTTCTTCTTTGAGTGAGGTGTCTTTTTCAATGGCTGTTTCTTGCAGATGATAAAGTATGTTTGAATTAAAATATGTTATTCAAACATTTCTCTTTGTTGCTTCTACTTAGTCTCCTGAGCTTTTCTTGTGCTTTCTTTTGAATTGGTGATGATGATATTTCCATTGTGATACCACCCTTTAGAGAAAGCATTGAATGCTATTCAATCCATCGTGAGACACGCTTCTGGGTGTCTTCATAATTCTGACAGAGTACAACGTTGGTGCTGCTATAAGGCTGCCATCGTTGTTGCTGCAATTTCTGCGTTGCAGAGATTTCCTCAGTGGTGTATGAAATTCAAAATCACCAGGAAAGGTCTCTGTATTTCTTGCCATAAACGTGTTTGAAAAAGGTACGTGCAGCAGAGGTTCAGAAAAGTCTTCACAAGCTTCAGCAAAGAGTGCCACGTCATAAGTAAGACTTCAGACAACACTGATACTTCAGACGGGTTGAACTACTTCAGACAGCTTCAACTCTTCAGACGAGTCCTGCTTCTTCAGACAGCTTCATTTCTTCAGAAGGCTTCTTTGCTTCAGACAGCTTCTTTTCTTCAGAAGGCTTCCTTGCTTCAGACAACTTCTTTTCTTCAGAAGGCTTCCTTGCTTCAGACAACTTCTTTTCTTCAGAATGCTTTATGTTGTCTTCATATGATCTTCACGTCTTCAGACGGCTTCTTTATCTTCAGAATGTTTTATGTTGTCTTCATATGATCTTCACGTCTTCAGACAACTTCTTTATCTTCAGAATGCTTTATGTTGTCTTCATATGATCTTCACGTCTTCAGACAGCTTCTTTATCCTTGATCCTGCATTTGTTCTTCTGATCCTAATCTTCTGATTATTATTTCATCCTGAAACACAATCAACAAACCAATACCTTTCTCAGTAGAATTTGTTTATATAATCTTATTTGTTAATCATTAAAACTACAGGATGTTAAGTCTTAGAGTCAAGTTTGAATGCTCAAACTGATTAATAGACTTCACAATCTCCCCCTATGTATAATACTCCCCCTAAGAAGAACATTTATTCTTTTAGTTTGTTAAATGTTACACATTGTTATCATTATTCTAACAAGATTAGATATGGTTAACTTATCTTTTGAAAACTAGATGTTAATCTTTCAGATACCAATTATGTTAGTCTTTTTAGACACCAATTATTATTGTTTGTTATTGAAAACTAATATTACCATATTTTATTTACTTATCACAGATACTGATTGTTAGTCCCTTTTAAATCATTTTATTATTGTTTGTTATTTAAAACTAATATTACCATATTGTATTTACTTATCACAGATACTGATTGTTAGTCCCTTTTAAATCATTTTGTGAGTTAAATATTTCTCCCCCTTTTGTCATTAATTAAAAAGGTTCATGGTTTCATATGGTTAAGTTTTGTGAATGAATGGTTCATTTATTTTATATTTACTTAAACAATCATTCTGATTCTTTACAGATCAAGCGCTTACCATCAGTTATATTTTTGTTATTTTTCAGATACCGAAGATCAAAAAATGAATATCAATTGTTAGAAAAAATACAGTAACTTTTTATACCAAATAAATGATACAACCATTGATAAACAAAATTGAAATAAATACAGAAATACACAAGTTTAAATTTTCTCAAACATTTGATAAATTCAAAAAGCAGGTTTTCACAAAAAGGAAAGAGGTTACATTCCAAAAATAGAATGCATCCATCCATTGCTTCCTCCGGAGATTCCTTCGAAGGCCTGAGGCATAGCCTTATAGGCTTCATCTCTTTTAAAGCTATCACCACTCCTTCTTCTGCAGAAGCTTCAGGAGTTGCCTCAGAGCCCCGGACTTCATCCCAACTGTGCCGTGCTGCACGCCTTTTCCTTCTAGCCCCTGGGACAATGGAGGTGCATCATGTAAGACTGTGTCTCGATCATTAGTCACCACCTTACTTCCAAGAACCACTTTGTCAGTAGTTCTTCTAATAAGATTGACTATTCTGGGATCACCCAGTGATCTTCCAGTCCACCTGTGATGCAGCAAGATCACCATGGTCCAAGTATAGAGAAACGGGTTTTCAGATGAACCCTTTCCCTTACTCTTCATTCCATACATCATCCAAGAGGACTTGATCTTTGCCTCAACATGTTTCAGAGGTCCTTCTTCTGTTTTCCTTTGCTTCTTCATCATCCTTTTGGAAGCCACTTACTCAGAACCTTAGACAAAGCTATAGAGGAGCTTTGAAGATGTGAGTTTGTGTGAAGGGCTCTAGTGAATTTATAGGACTTTGAAGCAAGGGTAAAATAGAGAAGTAAGGAAAATGAATCCATTGGATTGTTGTTCACGCGATGTATATGGGCTCAGATAGCTTTTGATGATGGCAGTTTCAAATCTTGAAAGTATCGAAACGTGCATCATTGATTGGTCATAGATGAAGCTCTATAGGAAACTGAGTCATTAGCATGGATAAAGTAAGTTTTGGAAAACGTTTAAAGACTTTTAAAAAGAGACAAAAAACGTATTGAAGATATTACTTTTTCGAAACACTTTTAAGAAGAGAAAGGAAAATAAAATGGAATATGTGAGAAAACATTTAAGAAAAGAAATGTTTGAAATCAAATCTTTATGGTATCAAATCAGAGGATTTTATGATTATTATTATTTGAGAAGCTTTTAATATGTTGAGTCTTTTATGTTATTAATTAAAGTTTTAAGGTGAAGTGATGTTACCATTAGATTTCCTCATTATTCTCTAGATGGAAGAAGGCTTTTCTGGCATTGTACCTTACTTTGAAGATTTTTCTTCTTGTGCGGTCACTTGATGTCTGCCAATCCTCCTTTTAGTCTTTTGTCTTTTTGTGCTTCAGAGAATCTTTGAACAGTCATCTTAACCTGTCCCTCAAAGATTGAAATAGACTTTAATAACTTGAGTTTACATTACTTTAGCATTTCTGACCCACAATTTCAGGGGATTCACCGAGACCCTTCTGAACAGGTTCAGAAAGTAGAAATGTTACTAAGTCAAAATTATCTTTTCAAGCGTAGAGGTAGGTTTAGTGCTTTGTGTATCATTTGTCTTAACATTTCTGACCCATAATTTCAGTAAGTTCATTGTGAACTGTCTGAACAGGTTCAGACAATGGAGATGATATCACACTTAGACATTCTTGTTGCCTTGATTCATCCTTTTTACACATGGCATTTTCTCCGGTTGATCTTCTTTTAGCTTATTTTCAGAGGCCTATTTTTTGAGACATGCACAACCTAAAAATACCTTTCAGTAGCATATGATATTACTTGATAGAATTAGTTAATCATTAAAACAAGTGTCTTAGGTTAATAGTTTCAATTTTATTATATTTCAGCAAGAACTTATATAAATTTTAATTTTGTCCTTATCTTATTCAGTTAATTGATTTTATCTTTTAGTTGTACTAATTAAAGAAGTGTGTTAAGTTAATGATTCATTTAAGCATGCATAGTTATAAGAGAGACAGTATAAACAGTCATAGATCACACAGAATGTATCAAGAATGGAACAAAGCAGAATACTAATTATTATTATCAAACAAAAATTAGCAGAGAAATGAGAAGACACAAGAGAATGATTGATCATCAGATAGGTTCTCAGTAATCATCAACATTCTTCTTTTCAGTTCAGAGCCCCTTTCTTAAGCTTCTTCTCAGCAGCTCTCAATCTTCTTGCGAGCCTGGAAATTTTGCTATTTGCCTTCTTCTGATGATTTGCACCCTGCATCACCCCCTTTTCCTTTTTCGAGACTTTGAGTGGGTATCTTCAGTTCCTTCTTCATTGCGTATAGCAAAAAGAGGAGGAATCACCACTTGATTCTCAGGAGCTTCTTCTCTTTTGGTAAGAGTCCGGTCTAACTCAGCATACACAGCCGGAGTGAAGAAGTCAGGAGGTGGTTGGTCAAAGAGACTTTTCATAGGAAATCCCTTGTGCAATAGGATTTTCATGATTAGGGTGTTATGAGGATAGAAATTCTCATTGCCTATCTCATCTCTGTACATCATCTGATACAACAGCACCCAAGGAAGGTTGACTTTCCTTTTTGACAGCAAGAGTCCCAGTACAAGCCATTCCATCATGCTTATAGTCAAATTGTTTCTTCCTCTGGGAAGAATGCAGCAATTTAGTACAGCAAGGAGGGCTCTGGGTGTGCTCAGAAGTTGAGAGGGTCTGAAAGGAGCAATCCTTCTTCTTCCAAACAGATGTTGGTCTAGAACAAAAGTTCCACCATGGAGAGATTCCCATCTTTGGAAGTATCTTTCTCCTCTGTCAGGAACACCTATGACTTCAGCAATAAGTTGGGTATTCACAATCAGTGACCTTCCCATTACTTTCGTTTCAATCCCAGTTCTGTTGGGTTCAGATGTGACTTTGATGTTTTCCCAGAACTCCATTACACTTTTCTCATGCCATGGAGAGGAAATGTTGCTGAAGAAGGGAGTCCATCCAGCAACATCAAAATATTCAGAAACCTTGTAACCTGCCTCATCGAATTTTGATAGATTTATCATCTTACATGGGATGATCTTCTCATCAGAAACTGAGAGAGCGGAGTTACTTGGTAGTCCTGAAGTATTTGCCATGAGTACAATAGGGCAGTTGATCTGTCTGAGATGAGAGTGCTTTGGCCTTTTGGGGATAGGATTTGATTTGAGTGTAATTTCCATGTTGATAATCCAATCCTTTTATATAGGTAGGAGATCGTGCTTCAAGCATTGATGAAGTGACGGTTGAGTACTGAGCCGGTGTGGGAAATAGTGCATCGTGCCGATTGAGAGAAAACGTTTAATGATTCAATGATTCACATCGTGCCGTTAAAAAAAATTAACAATTATGACTAACATACACGACTCTTCATCTATTTTACAGATTGCATGCAGCAATTAATGATCACACATACATTCATGCATGCAGTGCAGATAATTTACACACAAAACAAGTAATACGCATACATGTATAGGCCATTTATTATGCAGCAATTTATTTTCACACAAGTACACTTATGTAATAATAATTTCAATAAAATAAAACAATCAGCAAATAAGCAGTTATATTTTAAACTTAGATTTAAACAAAGATAGGAAAGGTGTTACCCGGTTGTGATCTAGAGATAGATACACTTTCCTTTTCCAGCTATATCCTTCTGAAAGATGCCTTGTATGAGTAATGAGTTTTAATGAAGTGATTTTATTTTCTCATTATCATTCTTCAGAGTTGCTTCAGCTTGGTGAGATTTCCATCTTCTGAGGATCTACTCCTTCTGCATTTGTTAGATGCTCAACCCGAAGGTGAGCTCTGATACCAATTGTTAGAACCACAGGAAACACTAGAAGGGGGGGTTGAATAGTGTTTTAAGCTTTTTTGATAGTTTTTTGGAAATCTTTAATTTAAATCATGAAGATGAGCAACGTTCAAAACAAGTCTTAAGATCAGAGATAGTTAAAACGTGCAGAAGATAAGAAAAACAGAGTTTCTTCTAAAGCTTAAGATTGTTTTAAACAGAGGCTTCTCAAAGTATCTTCTGAAGATTATTACAAAGTGTATTTTCAGAACTGTTTCTGAAATACTTCAGACGACTAGAGGTTGTCTGAAGTCTGTTCCTGATTTCTGAACTGATCTCTTTCAGACTTGCTACAGAGAATTTATTTCAGAAGTTCTTCAAGGAACATTCTTTGTAAAGCTCCAAAAGATATAAGAGCCATCTCATGTTTTATACATATGAAAGGTCATTTTATTGAAATATTTGTGTTAAGTTTATTATAGAAAATACTTTTCAAATTCCAACATAAATATGAAAACTGGAAGTGAAGAGATTAAAGAAAAACTTAGGCATAGAGATTTCAGACATGCTTTTAAAGAGGTTGTCTGAAGTTTTTCATACGACTGGTAAAAACTAATTTTAAAAGATGTTTTGTGCCCTTTTTAAAATATCAGATTAACTAATCTGACCTCTTGATTTGTATAAAAAGAATTAATAAGAGATAAAGGTAAGAGAACTTAGGCAAGGAATTTATCCTGGTTCGCCCACAAACCCGTGAGCTACATCCAGTCCCAGAGGCAAACCACCACTGGATTTTCCACTATCTGAATCCACAGATACAAGTATTGTTCACAGCCTCTTCAGGCACAACGAGTACAGTCTCTCCAGACACAACAAGTACAGTCTCTCCAGACACAAACAAGTATTCTTTTCTGTCAAGCCTCTTCAGGCTCTACCACAAGTATTCTTTTCTGTCAAGCCTCTCCAGGCTCTACAACTCAGTATTCTTTCTTCCACCAAGCCTCTGCAGGCTCTCTGACACTTATTCAAGTGTAGAGTATTCTTTCTTCCACCAAGCCTCTCCAGGCTCTCAGACACTTATTCAAGTGTAGATTATTCTTTCTTCCACCAAGCCTCTCCAGGCTCTCAGACACACAAAGTGTTTTTAAATTAAACTAAGTTTAAGTTTCCACGAAACATACACTTAATCTTTTCCTGTACTAGAGGTTAACTGAGTACTACTCAGGATACAATGGATAAATCTAAGTACAAGGTTAAGACAATGATAGAAGTGTATAAGTTTGAGTACAATCCCTGTCTCTGATAAGAGGAATAACATCCTCTGAGAATTGGCTAGGTAGATGCTGACTTTAAGCTCCAGCCTTGTTCTCCAGCCATTGGTTTCCATGGGTTACATTCTCACCCGTATCATTGGAAAAACCAAGGCATTCTTGCAGCTTCAAACCATACTTGGTTCATATGAGATTAAGCACAGCCTGGTAGGTTGTTCAACTGAACAACTACAGTTTTGACTAGCATAGTTGATTCAAGTAAGTGTGGTCAACACTGTTAGGATTTTCTGATGCATCTTGATCAACTGATTGAACCATGTGAATGAGTTCAACATCTTCAAATTCTTCCTTGAGGCTATTTATATGTTCTGTTGGAATATAGCCGTTTGAAGATGATTCATAATACCGTTGAGATGTTGATGATGTGGCTCATATAGCCGTTATGTAATAGTGTCTCAAACGGTTGCTTCTTCTTTAGCAGATATGTGTTCAGATAGTCTTGTTCTGACACTTCTGTAGATGAGCTCTTTTAGAGAGATTTTCTTGATATTGTTTTGCATGTTCTCTCTCTTGATATCCTTTTACTTTTCTTCAGCTGACTTCTGATTTTCTCTACTTTTCTTAGGGGTGTATATGAGGAGGTATCCGTTGGATTTGTCCTCTTGCTTATTTTGTATAAGCTCCTTTTCTGTTTGCTTCTTGACACCATTTCTCCTTTCTTCTTTGAGTGAGGTGTCTTTTTCAATGGCTGTTTCTTGCAGATGATAAAGTATGTTTGAATTAAAATATGTTATTCAAACATTTCTCTTTGTTGCTTCTGCTTAGTCTCCTGAGCTTTTCTTGTGCTTTCTTTTGAATTGGTGATGATGATATTTCCATTGTGATACCACCCTTTAGAGAAAGCATTGAATGCTATTCAATCCATCGTGAGACATGCTTCTGGGTGTCTTCATAATTCTGACAGAGTACAACGTTGGTGCTGCTATAAGGCTGCCATCGTTGTTGCTGCAATTTCTGCGTTGCAGAGATTTCCTCAGTGGTGTATGAAATTCAAAATCACCAGGAAAGGACTCTGTATTTCTTGCCATAAACGTGTTTGAAAAAGGTACGTGCAGCAGAGGTTCAAAAAAGTCTTCACAAGCTTCAGCAGAGAGTGCCACGTCATAAGTAAGACTTCAGACAACACTGATACTTCAGACGGGTTGAACTACTTCAGACAGCTTCAACTCTTCAGACGAGTCCTGCTTCTTCAGACAGCTTCATTTCTTCAGAAGGCTTCTTTGCTTCAGACAGCTTCTTTTCTTCAGAAGGCTTCCTTGCTTCAGACAGCTTCTTTTCTTCAGAAGGCTTCCTTGCTTCAGACAGCTTCTTTTCTTCAGAATGCTTTATGTTGTCTTCATATGATCTTCACGTCTTCAGACAGCTTCTTTATCTTCAGAATGCTTTATGTTGTCTTCATATGATCTTCACGTCTTCAGACAGCTTCTTTATCTTCAGAATGCTTTATGTTGTCTTCATATGATCTTCACGTCTTCAGACAACTTCTTTATCTTCAGAATGCTTTATGTTGTCTTCATATGATCTTCACGTCTTCAGACAGCTTCTTTATCCTTGATCCTGCATTTGTTCTTCTGATCCTAATCTTCTGATTATTATTTCATCCTGAAACACAATCAACAAACCAATACCTTTCTCAGTAGAATCTGTTTATATAATCTTATTTGTTAATCATTAAAACTACAGGATGTTAAGTCTTTGAGTCAAGTTTGAATGCTCAAACTAATTAATAGACTTCACACCTACTCCTCATGTCCCTCTACATTCCCCCTTTTGCTTACACATTCCAAATCCAGCTATGCACTATCTCTCAAAATGCACCTAATAGAGGGGTGATCAGTCCCTATATTAAGTGCGAAATACTGTAGAATTATAGAAAGTCACGGGCAACTAACCTAACCACAGTCCAATTGGATTGAACTACTCTGATACCAAAATGTAACGTCCTAATTTCTTAATTCATGAATAATGTCCGTTGGAAACACTATTCCCGAATTTCTGAAATTTTTTTCGCTCCATTTTCGATATCGGCATACAAACCACACAAATGCCTAAGCAATCCAACGTTTGCTTAGACTTCCATAAGAATCAATCATCATGAATTGCAAAACAAATTTTAATTAAGAATCTAGGGAAGAACCTACACTTCGGCGTGACATGGTTCATAAAACTCCTACCGGAAATCCGTCAAAGTTTCCCCTAAAAACTGGACATTTCATAATTTTTAACTTCACCTGAAAACCAGCAAAACCACCAGTACAGTTCATAATAACCTAATTACTAATCCTTCTCAATAGTAAGTAGGCCTGCATGGCCAAACTATAGACTTCTACGTCATACATCATTTAAATAGCCACCACAATTAATTCTCCAATAACATCTCTATATAATTACATCATTAAACTATTAATACACCGATAAACTACTAAACTCCTCTTGACCACTGGGAGTGGATGAGTCCACTCCAAGAGCTCCATCTTTCCCTGAAAATTAGCTAGAAGTTCCCTGCACAGACTAAAATATATCCCCAAAACGTGGGGTGAGACTACGGTCCCGTGAGCAAAGCAATGCAGCAAGCAGTGTGGGGAAACAAACAGATGCAATGCAACACCCAACACAGTTCATTAAAGCATACTTGACTATTCTGATCACTTACTTCATAACTTAAATCAATGGAGTTAGCAGATAAATACAACATAATAATTAAGGTACTTCAATACTCCAATAGACTGTCATGCACACAACTTAAATGAATGCATATGAACGGCATAACCTGACCGTCGGGTTCTTATCACTTAAATGTCGAAGAATTGTGTGGCTAGACGTGAGCTCAGACTGAAGTTGACTGGATGTCTCTAGAACGGGGGTTGAATAGAGACTTTTTAGAATTTTGTTCCTGAAAATTTGTACACTGAATTTGAAGGTTGAGACGTGATCTCAAGTTAGCTGACTTGGTGTCTCTGTTAAGACAGGTTATAAACAACTTCAATTTTAGTTATTCTAATTATGTTCTAGCTGTCTTAAGATCTTAAATCAGTTTCAACTATATCTTAAACAATTATTTAGTTATTAACAAAATTGATATAAGCAGGATGAAGAGAGAAGTAAGAGAGATGGCACAGGGATCTTATCCTGGTTCACCCATACCTTGGGCTACGTCTAGTCCTCACAACATGTGAGATTTCCACTATTGACAACCCGTCAATTACAAGTATTCTTACAGCCTCTTCAGGACGTCTCTCACACCAAGCCTAGGCACTCCTACCTTGGCTGAGTCACAAGTATTCTTACAGCCTCTTCAGGACGCTCTCAGCTTACTCTAAGACTAGGCACTTTCCTATCTTAGATGAGACAAGTTACAAGAATATGAAGTTGATGTGGGTCTAGCTTATAAACATACACTGTATGGATAGGCAATAGGTTTTAGCTAGTAGTTCTCTCTTCTAACTGAAAATATTACAATTCAAACAGGAGAGAATGATGGAGACTAATGAGATTCTCAAGTTGAGATCAGGTCTGAATATGAACTGCTTGAGACGAGCACTTGAGATAAGTTGAGATGCAATAGATGTTCAATGATTTGTGTAGTCTCACATACTCACTTCACTGTAGCCCTCAGTATTTATTTTAGATGGCAGTTAGCCATTTTTTACCGTTTGTGACCGTTGAGAGCCATTGAGTGAGTGTCAGTCCATGTTTCCTGGATGAGAGCAGCTGTTTTGCATGTACAGACTTCACTGTGTCAGTGAACAGTGTACTGGATCTTTCACTTTATTCTGACTCGATGTCTTGACTTTTTGAACTGTACTTGAATCTTCTAATGAGTCTGACTCTCTTGCTTACATCTGCTGCTTGGATCTCATCTCTTCTCGTCTGTTCATGAGAGAGCGTCTGACCATGAGATGGCGTCTCAAGCTGTTCTTGCATCTTTTCTAAACTTGAGCTGGTCTCTTGTATCCTTTTTAAGTTTGAGTCTCATATTTTCACTTGACTTAGGCCATGGAGCTTATGTTGCACTTCCTTGGTCTATAGCTTGTTCTAGAGATGATCTCTTGGCTTTGCATCTGTTCCTGAGACAGCGTCTCAAGCTGTTGCTGAGTCTCTAGCTCATCTAGTGCTTCAAGCTTCTTAAGGCTTCCTTGATTCTTTCATATGAATTCTGCAGCATAGATTCTAAGGATGTTCTGCCACATGCTTGAGCACACAATTAGTAATAATAAGATGCATTTCATATATTTAAACTTAGTGGTTTTTCATATTAAAAACATATGGAGGTGAGTTTGTCTCAACAATCTCCCCCTTTTTTGATGATGGCAAACCATAATGTTTTAATATTAAGCAGTTTTAGTTTTAAGTTATAGATGCAGAAAATAACTCCCCCTGGGCTATGCAATTTTATTTCATTTAAGAAGATGAGCTCCCCCTGAGTTAGAGATCCACTCTGTTGTGAGACTTATTGCTAAAGAATCAACTTAGCCAACAGATGTGAACAAAATCATAGAGTCATTTCATTAATCATGAACAAAAGGAAGTACATATTTAGCAAAAGATGCCACTGCATCTCATCATAGTCAAGGAAAAGATGCTATTACATCTTAAACATTTCCAAAACATCAAAATATCCTAAACAAACTACACAATGCCGTAAACTTAAATAGACAAACTAAGACTTTCATCAGATGCTAAACATCTAACCAACTCTCCCCCTTTTGTCATTATCAAACAAGGAGAACTGGCACAACTAGGGAGAAGGAGAAGAGGATGAGTTAGAGTCTGGTGCAGGAGGGCGCACAACATATTGTGGAATGTCAGGAAGAGGAGGCAGGTGGGACAAATGAAGGTTCATCTTGTGGTGGAAATTGTTTGAAGTTCTCATGGCTTGAAGGACTGTGTCAAGTCCATCAAGAATGGCTCTTGCCTCTGTTTGTCATGCTTAAGGTTCATGAGGATCTTTTTCTGATTCTTCTCAAGTCTTGTGCTTAGATCTTGTTGATGTTGCTGATTCTCTTGTTGGAGCTGGTTGAGGAAGGTGTTGATGGATGTGGAGATGTGAGTAGGAATAGAGGGCTCAGAAGATGGAGCTGGTTGTTGCTGTGCTGTTGGAGGAGCTGATTGATCTTATTTGGGCTGAGGAGAGTCACACAACATAGTGTCTGCAAAGAATTTTCCAGGTATAGGAAATGAGGTCTATTGGGTGTGAGATGGCTCATACCTTGGAGGAGTCTTTTGTGTGCTAAGAGCCTCAACAGTAGGCATCTCATCAGTGGGGGTCTCATTTGCAGCCACCTGAGTATCCTACATCTCATCATGAGTGGAAGTGGTATTTTCTTTCTCCAAGCTCACAAGGGTTTCAGCTATTATTTTGGTAGATGGTGAGGGTTCAACTTGGGTAGTGATTTGTGGTGGAGATTTAGGTGGAGGAGACTGAGGTTGTGGCTCAGGAGCAGGTTCCTCCATATGAGGTGCTTCTATACTGAGTGGCCGAGGCTCTGGTTGAGTGAGGGCTGAAGAGACATGCTCAGATGTGTGCTTTTTCTTCTTCTTTTTCTGGGTGTTAGCCTCAGTTGAAACTGACTAATGAGATTTTTTCTTTCTATCTTCTTTAGGGATCTCAGATCCTGCTTGAGATCCCTCTATTGTGTCCTTGATAGCCTTTTTCTTTTTCTTCTTCTTATGGGTGTCTGACATCTTTGAGGAAGGGGAAGCTTGTGTAGTAACAGGGATAGGAAAAGGATTATCAAGAGGAAAGGTGGGTGAAGGAATTGACATACCATCTAGTCCAAGAGACTTTAGATTTATTCTTCCCACATAGCCAGGCTTCTCATCAGATTCTTTGCATCCACTCAAGTCCATTTTAAAGTGCTTCATTATCCTGGTAACTAGCATTCCAAAAGGAAGGGAGGCAGTGATCATGGCATTATGAAATGCATGCTCCATATGCCTTAGGATGAGGAATGGCAGGTTGAGAGGGATTCCATACTTGAGATGGTACATCACCATCAGATCTTGTGTATAAACCTTGTTGAAGGTCCCTGCTCTGGGCATGATGCACTTGGCAACTAGATGAAATAGAAATTTGCCAAAGAGATTGAGGGAAGAGGCTGAGTCTGAAATGACATCACCTTTAAATAAGGAGGTTCCCACATTTGCTGAAGGAATGCCAATGTGATTCCACCAATGCTCTTCATTATAGAGCCTATTTCCATCTACTGGAGCTTGAATAATGGATCCAAGAGATTCCTCAGTCAGTTCAATATGAACTCCTTTGAGATTTGTAATTACATGAGGCAAACCTTGAGATGAGCCTTTGACTCTGTAGCACCCAACATAGAAGGCTCTGGTCATCTTTGGAAAAACTGTCTTTGTCATTGACAGATAGTCTTCCCAGCCTTGTCTCTTCAGATAGGGACCAATATCCCAGTTTGCATCCCGTAGCTCTTGGGTGGAGATGACTCTTCCCACAATAATTTTCTTGTCAACGAACTTCTTTATGAACTTTTCTTCAGCTTCTTTGTTTCAAATAAGTCTGACTGAAAAGAAAGCTTTTTCCCTTCAATAACTTTTCCTTTTCCCTTTTTGGAGGGCTCAGGTTGAGTAAGGTCAATGTGCTCTGGAGACCTAGGGGGTTTTTGAGATGTGGTTTGGGCTACATTAGAAGCAATCCTCTGAGACTTCATTCTTTGAGGAAGAGGGGTGTTCTTCTTGGAAGAAGTGGACTTAGATGAAGGAGATTTTTGGGACTGGGTCTGAGAAGGTTCAGACTCAGTGCTTGGTTGAGGTGATGGAGAGCGGCTGAGACTCTATTAGCTTGAGTGCACACTGATGGACTGAGATTGTTCATCATCAGAAGACATCTTGATTTCAGGAGATGAAGATGAGGATGATTTATCAAAGTAGGGAAGTTTGATTCCAATGACTTTGATGCGCATTGAGACAGGAGAAGAGATGATATGAGAAGTTATGGGTTGGTTTAAATAAAGAGAGGTTTCAGAGAGAGAGAGAATGAGTGCGCATGTGACAAAATGGCAGTTAATGAAACGGTTGAAGGTGGTTGGCTCTCTTTTTTATATAGTAACGGCTAGTTTACTAATGAGTGGGGAGTTACTAGCCGTTAGTTAATGGCTCCTTTTACCCACAGTAACGTCTTAGTCAATAGTGAGACATGAGTTGAGACGCATCATGAGACACTCCTCGTCTAGCATACTCCTGAGACGTCATCTCTTCTCAGATGACTCCTTTCAGTCTCATCTCTGTGAGACTCACAGCTTGTCTCATCTTACAATTCTTAACTAAGAGAGCACATATTTAATAATTTTAGATTCTTAACAAATCTTTCTTCTACTAAAGGCTTAGTGAAGATATCAGCAAGTTGATTTTTGGTATCAACAAAGATGATTTCCACATTTCCCTTTTTCACATGGTCTCTTATAAAATGATGCTTAATATCTATATATTTAGACCTTGAATGATGAATAAGATTTTTTGCAAGGTTTATAGCACTTGTATTGTCACAGTAAATGGGAATATTAGAGTACCTAAGTGCATAGTCTTGCATTTGAGACTTGATCCACAAAATCTGAGTGCAGCATGCAGCTGCTGAAACATATTCAGCTTCAGTTGTGGACAAAGCTATTGTATTTTGTTTCTTGCAAGACCAGGATATAAGACATTTCCCAAGGAATTGACAAGTGCCACTGGTGCTCTTCCTATCCATTTTATCTCCAGCAAAGTCAACATCATTGTATCTTATGAGTTTAAAACTTGAACCTTTCTCATACCAGAGACCAAGATTAGTGGTTCCTATTAAATATCTAAAAATTCTTTTGACAGCAGAAAGATGAGATTCCTTAGGATCTGACTGATACCTTGCACGGATCCCCACAACATACTGAATATCAGGTCTGCTGGCAGATAGGTACATAACAGATCTAATCATACCTCTGTAGAGCTTTTCTGAGACAACTTTACCAGTCTCATCTTTGTCAAGCTGAGTTGAGGGGTGCATTAGAGTCTTCATTGGCTTGGCATCACTCATTTTGAATTTTGTCAGCAGATCTCTTGCATATTTCTCTTGACAGATGAAGATGCCTTCTGACAGTTGCTTTATTTGCAGCACAAGGAAGAATCTTAGTTCACCCATCATGCTCATTTCAAATTCTCCCTGCATGAGACTTGAGAATTCTTGACAAAGAAGCTCATTAGTGGATCCAAAAATAATGTCATCAACATAAATTTGAACAATCAATAAATCTTTGTTAACTTCCCTTTTTAAACAATGTGGTATCAATCTGTCCTCTAGTGAATCCATTTTTAAGTAAAAATGAACTTAACCTGTCATACCAAGCTCTTAGAGCTTGCTTGAGGCCATACAAAGCCTTTTTAAGTCTGAGGACATGCTCTGGATGATGGGGATCTTCAAAACCTGGTGGTTGCCTTACATAGACTTCCTCTTCAATAATTCCATTTAGGAATGCACTCTTTACATCCATTTGGTAGAGCTTGAAGTCCTTGTGAGTAGCAAAAGCCAATAAGATTCTGATTGCTTCAAGTCTGGCAACAAGAGCAAAGGTTTCATCATAGTCAATTCCTTCCTGTTGGTTGTATCCTTGAGCCACAAGTCTTGTTTTGTTTCTCATGACTTTGCCTTTCTTATTCAGCTTGTTTCTGAATACCCATCTGGTTCCAATAATGGATTGATAAGGGGGAGGTGGAACCAGATCCCAGACTTTGCTCTTTTTAAATTGGCTCAGCTCTTCTTCCATAGCTTTAATCCATGATTCATCATTAAGAGCTTCATGTATGTCTTTTGGTTCTATCTCAGATAGAAAGGCTATCAAGTTCTCAACATCTCTGAAGGAAGATCTAGTCCTGACTCTATCTGAGGTTTCTCTAATTATTTGTTCTCTGGGATGAGATCTCACTAGTCTCTAGCTTCTGGGAAGTTGAGATGCATGCTCATTCTGGATCTCTAGACTTTCTTGCCTTGGTTCCCTGATCTCAGGATGTCCATCTGGTTTATCTTTTTCTTGGGGTACATGAGATGAGTCAGGATTAATGCTTCTGTGAGACATCATCTGAGATTGGGCTTCTCTTCTAAGTTCAGGCTAAGATGATCTCATCAGTTTCGGTTCAGGTGAGGATCTCTCTTCAGCTTCCTGAGTTGAGATTCTCAATTCTCCCATCATCTCTTCTATTTCTTCATCTACTCCTTTCTGAGAGCTACCCTGTATCTCATTAAAGACTACATGCATAGATTCTTTAGTAGTTTTAGTTTTTAGATTGTATACTCTATAAACTTTTGAAGTTTGTGAATATCCTAAGAAAATTCCTTTATCGGATTTTGTATCAAACTTGCCTAGTTGATCTTTAGTGTTCAGGATGTAACAATCACAACCAAAAACATGAAAGTATGAAATTGAGGGCTTTCTCCCTTTCCACAGCTCATATGGAGTTTTATTTAAAGTCTTTCTTATAGTGACTCTGTTTATGATATAGCAGGAGGTGTTAACTGCTTCTGCCCAAAAATATTTTTCAATTCCAGAGTCACATAACAAAGTTCTTGCCATCTCTTGAAGGGTCCTGTTCTTTCTCTCAACTACTCCATTCTGTTGAGGAGTTCTTGGACATGAAAAGTTAGGAGTAATGCCATTTTTATCAAAAAATCTTTTAAACTTAGCATTCTCAAACTCTCCTCCATGATCACTCCTCACAGCACCAATTCCATAACCTTTCTCAGACTGGATCTTTTCGCAAAAGGTTTTGAAGGAATCATAGGATTCATCCTTCTGAGAGAGGAATAGAACCCAGGTGAACCTAGAGAAATCATCCACAATTACAAAGCCATACTTTTTACCACTGAGACTTGCAGTCTTAGTTGGTCCAAAAAGATCAATGTGGAGGATTTCAAGAGGTCTGGTGGTTGAGACATGAGACTTGGACTTGAAGCTTGATTTGTTGTGCTTGCTTTTTACACATGACTCACATATCATGTCTTTGTCAAATTTTACTTTAGGTAATCCTTTGACAAAAGACTGACTTGCAAGCTGACTTATGGTTCTCATGTTAATATGTCCAATTCTCTTATACCAAAGCCATTTTTCATGATCATGAGACATGAGACATGTGAGATCAGAGAGGCTCTCAAGTGAGATTGAGTAAAGGTTTTTATTTCTCTTTCCAGAAAAGACTGTTTGCCCAGTTTTGGAGTCTATGATCTCACAGAAGGTGGGTTGGAAATTAACATAGTAACCATTGTCACACAACTGACTTACGCTCAGAAAATTATGTTTCAACCCTTCAACAAAATAGACATTTTCAATTTGAGTTGAGTTTGTCTTACCAATTTTACCTATGCCCTTGATTTGGGCCTTACTGTTGTCTCCAAAGGAGACAACTCTTGTTGCTTTCTCTTCAAGTGACAGAAACTTGCTTTTGTCCCCTGTCATATGTCTTGATCATCCACTGTCCAGCACCCACATTTTCTTTGATCTTGCTGCTGCTAGGCACATCTGTTGAAACACAAGATTTAGCTTTAGGTACCCACTTATATTGGGGTCCTTCATGGTTAGTTACCCTTCTCTTGAATGCTACATGTCTCAAGTAACATTCAGTGGCCTTGTGGCCAAACTTGCTGCAACAAAAACATGTTTCCTTCCTTCTTTTTCTTGGAGGAACAAAGAATTCCTTATACCAGATCTCACTAGATGACTTCTCATAGCCCAATCCAACTTTATCCAAAATTACTTTTTGAGACCCAATGAGTCTCTCAAGGTTTTTTGTTCCCTTTACAAACTTTGCTAGATCATCTATGAGAGTTCTATTTTGTTTCTTGAGTTTCTGGTTTTCTTCAGAAAGAGTTCTTTGATCTTTCTCATCATGAGATTGATTCTTTGTTTTAACAAGCTTAGAGAGTCTCATGTGAGACAACATGAGACTGCTGTTTTTATGATTCAAACTCTCATTTTCTTTTTCTAAAAATTTCACTTTTTCAAGAGTTGTGTCCAGTTAAGATTTTAGAAGAGAGATTTTTGAAACAAGAAGGTTTGAATCATAAAGGAGATTTTCAAAAGCACATTTGAGTTTATTGAAGGAGAGCTCTGAATTAGAGTCACATACCTCATCATCAGATGAGTCACCATTTTCCAAGAGGCATATGTTGGAAGATTCTTCATTTTGACTTTCATCTCCTTCAGTGTCATCCCAAGTTGCCATCATTGCTTTCTTTTTTGGACTCTTTTTCGTCTCCTTATTGAGTAATGGACATTCAGACCTGAGATGTCCAGGCTTTCTACATTCAAAATAGATGAATTGTCCCTTTTTGTCAGACTTTATTTCTCCTCTTCTTGAAGGGAAGCTTCTTCTTCCACTTCCTATGGCTTTCCACATGCGTCTGATCTTTCTTGAGATGTAAGGTAACTCATCTTCCATCCCACTTTCATCATCTTCTTCAGTTTCTGTGTCATGAGATTAGTTTAGTGAAATCTGTTGAGATGAGCTTACCTTTTTACCTTTGGAGCTGTTGGATGATGCCTTCAGGGCTATTGTCTTGGGACGTCTGATGAGGTCCTCTTCCATCAGTTCCTGCTCATGGACCTTCAGAGATCCAAGGAGTTCATCCAATCTGAGAATGCTCAGATCCTTGGCTTGTTCGATAGCTGTATCCTTAGGTCTCCAAGGTTTGGGCAGGCTCCTCAGGAATTTCCTTACCATATCTTGATTTGAATAGGTTCTTCCTAAGGACTTGAGGTCATTTGTAATGATAGTGAACCTTCTTACCATGTCCTCAATGCCTTCATCCTCATTCATCTTGAAAAGCTCATACTGTCTGACCAGTATGTTGATTTTGGCTTCTTTTACATGATTTGTCCCTTCATGATCTATCTCAAGAGCATCCCATATTTCCTTGGTTGTGTTAAACCCAGCCACTTTTTCATATTCACCTCCTGCTTAAGGCACAGGTGAGTAAGTATTTGGCTCTTGAGTTGAGTACATATCTTGCCTTCTCAGCATCTGTCCATGTCTCTCTGGGCTTAGCTGCCCTGAGCCCAAGCTCGTCTGTAATATAGGGCATATAAGGTCCCATCTCAATAATTTCCCATAGATTAGCATGTTGGGATTCAATGAACAGTCTCATCCCGTTCTTCCAGTAGTAGTAGTCAGTTCCATCAAAGGCAGGTGATCTGTTGGTAGATGCTCCTTCAGGAATGAACAAGCTTTGCACCTGGTCCAACCATGGATCTTTTCCTCTTCACATGCAGGTGTGCTCAACCCCTAATAGGCCGAGCTTTGATACCAATTGAAGTTGGCTGGATGTCTCTAGAAGGGGGGTTGAATAACGACTTTTTAGAATTTTGTTCTGAAAATTTGTACACTGAATTTGAAGGTTGAGACGTGATCTCAAGTCAGCTGACTTGGTGTCTCTGTTAAGACAAGTTATAAACAATTTCAATTTTAGTTATTCTAATTCTGTTCTAGCTGTCTTAAGATCTTAAATCAGTTTCAACTATATCTTAAACAATTATTTAGTTGTTAACAGAATTGATATAAGCAGGATGAAGAGAGAAGTAAGAGTGATGGCACAGGGATCTTATCCTGGTTCACCCACACCTTGGGCTACGTCCAGTCCTCACAACACGTGAGATTTCCACTATTGACAACCCGTCAATTACAAGTATTCTTACAGCCTCTTCAGGACGTCTCTCACACCAAGCCTAGGCACTCCTACCTTGGCTGAGTCACAAGTATTCTTATAGCCTCTTCAGGACGCTCTCAGCTCACTCTAAGACTAGGCACCTTCCTATCTTAGATGAGACAAGTTACAAGAATATGAAGTTGATGTGGGTCTAGCTTACAAACATACACTGTATGGATAGGCAGTAGGTTTTAGATAGTAGTTCCCTCTTCTAACTGAAAATATTACAACTCAAACTGGAGAGAAGGATGGAGACTAATGAGATTCTCAAGTTGAGATCAGGTCTAAATATGAACTGCTTGAGACGAGCACTTGAGATGTCACTTGAGATAAGTTGAGATGCAGTAGATGTTCAATGATTTGTGTAGTCTCACATGCTCACTTCACTGTAGCCCTCAGTATTTATTTCAGATGGCAGTTAGCCATTTTTTACCGTTTGTGACCTTTGAGAGCCGTTGAGTGAGTGTCAGTCCATGTTTCCTGGATGAGAGCAGCTGTTTTGCAAGTACGGACATCACTGTGTCAGTGCATAGTGTACTGGATCTTTCACTTTATTCTGACTTGATGTCTTGACTTTTTGAACTGTACTTGAATCTTCTAATGAGTCTGGCTCTCTTCCTTACATCTGCTGCTTGGATCTCATCTCTTCTCGTCTATTCATGAGACAACGTCTGACCTTGAGATGGCGTCTCAAGCTGATATTGCATCTTTTTTGAACTTGAGCTGATCTCTTGTATCCTTTTTAAGTTTGAGTCTCATATTTTCACTTGACTTAGGCCATGGAGCTTATGTTGCCTTTCCTTGGTCTATAGCTTGTTCTAGAGATGATCTTTTGGCTTTGCATTTGTTCCTGAGACAGCGTCTCAAGCTGTTGCTGAGTCTCTAGCTCATCTAGTGCCTCAAGCTTCTTAAGGCTTCCTTGTTTCTTTCATATGGATTCTGCAGCATAGATTCTAAGGATGTTCTGCCACATGCTTGAGCACACAGTTAGTAATAACAAGATGTATTTCATATATTTAAAACTTAGTGGTTTGTCATATTAAAAACATATGGAGGTGAGTTTGTCTCAACAAGTAGAAGGTGATCTTATGGAAAGGAACAAGGTAATAGAGGAGCATAGTCTCGTGGACACTTAGAACCCTTAAGGTTAACCTTCTTGGAGTCAATTGATGAGTTATAACATGACTCATGTAAAGCTTGTCCCGTTAGGCTTCAACCAAGGTTGTTGCTTCATTTTGGGTTTTACGCCTAATGACCTTGGTGCACTAATTTGCAAATATCTAGAGTTAAGGATGTCCAATTGAGGTGATTCCACTTGGATTAGAAAGCTAAGACCTGGGGCTTCAGTTTGATATGCTATACAATGGTATTCCAATCTAATTCGCACCTTCAAACAGACTCATTCTCACTCAAGCGAGAATTTGCTCGCTTGAGCGAAAATATCTGCAGAAACAGGTTTCGAAATGTTGTTCATCTCGCAGCGAAAATCTGATAGAATGTCACCTTTTTGACTTCGTTCAAGCGAAATTATTTCGCTTGAGCGAGAGTACGCGAGATCAGTTTTTAAAAACGGAGATCTAGGGCTTCCAGCCCTCATTTCCTCTCATTTCTCTCCTTCTAGAGAGAGGAACTAGAGAGAAAAGGGGTAGATTGAAGGAGGAATCATGGATTGGAGCCACCCACACCGTTCAAGGAGCTTGGATCTTCATCCTCATCCTCATCCTTCCTTTCCTCTCTATTTCCTCCATTAGAAGTGAGAGTGATTCTCACTCACTTTCATTGTTTGTTGATAATCCATGTATGACCCCTATTCTTACTCCCCATTTTCTATTATTGTTGATTTTGAATGATTATAAACATGCCTAGGGTGGATTGTTGAATGGATTGAATGTATGTGCTTGGATTCCAAACCCTAGGTTAGTAGATTTGGGGATTTTGTTCTTGTGAATACATTGATTATACTCTTAAGCATTCATGGGCCTTTGGCCAACATTGAACATATTGCAAGGGTCCTTGGACTATCATAGAGCCTTGGGCTATCATAGAGCCTACGGGTCATCACAGGGTCTCTGGACCATCACAGGCCTTCGGGCATTGAATCTTAAGAATCAGAGGGTAGCCACATTGACCTCATAATCAAGAGGGAAATGGGGGTCCTCACCTAAAACATAATCTCAAGAATCAGAGGGTAGCCACATTAACCTCATGGACAAGAGGGAAATGGGGGTCCTCACCTTAAAAACAACTCATGTATGATAAAAATTAATCATAGGTGGCCTTGGACGACGGTCCTTGGTCACATGGCTGAGCGCTCAAATCACAGTAATAGTGAAAAGACCTCGGGTGTCGGGTAACAACACCATCCCAGTCATAGTTACTTGCATTGCATATGTTATGTGTTGATAATTTGTTGAATTGAGAAGGCATGATCAATCCCGGTTGTTGCACCACTTCATAGACATTGTATATGTACTGGAATTCCGATTATGCTAACTTACTCTTATGTATGTGTACTCTTGATGAAATTATGAAATGTATATGTATTCCTGTTGCATCTCAATTGTCTGGTTCCCCACACCGCACACACTTTTATCGCACTCACTGGGAAGTAGTCTCATCCCACGAGGTGGGAATTATATTTAGCTATGCAGGTTGCAGATCAGGCCTTTGAAGGAAAAGTTGGGGATTCTCTGGAAGTAGAGTGTTAAAGAGCGTAATTGGAAATGCTTACTGGATTATGGGGATGTTTCTATATATATATTTGCTAGGGGAAAGGATATTTTGATGTTCTTGAGAAGTATGTTGTATTGGTTTGTATATAAATGTATGTGTTGTATTAGATAGTTTTCTGGGTTTCAGGTTGATTTATATTTATGGGAAACGTCCAGTTTACAGGGGAGACTTTGCCGGATTTCTGGCAAGAGTGTTGTAAATTCTTATAACCTAATATGTAAGTTAGTTTCATGGATTATGAATGATGTATGAGTTGGTGGAAGCTTAAGCAAACGTTGGATTGCCTAAGCACTCATGTGATTTGTATAACAATACTTGAAATGGCACGAAATAATTTCAGAAATTCGGAATAGTGTTTCCAACGGACATTATTCTTGAATTGAGAAATTAGGACGTTACACTTGTTCCTTAGGTTTTAGAACAAAGACCTTTCTCTTGTCATGTGACGCGAGCATCCACTGTCCAGGTACCACTTGTGGGGTTTCTTTTGTCCTGTTAAACACATCTGCAACAACAATAATCAAAATTTTAGGTACCCATAACTTCTTGGGTCCTTTTATGTTAGCTTTGGGTTTATTTTTCCCTTTGTGTCTGCACTTTGACTCATGATGTCCAGGCTTACCACAATAGGATTACCTTTTACCTTTCTTAGCCTTATTGGATTTAACTTTAACACCATATTGATCTGATGATTCACTTGAAGAGTAACCAAGACCACACTTATTTTTGGAACCTTTCTGGACTCCTAAGAACTTATTCAGATTCTCGGTTCCTTTAATGAAGTTGGCTAGGTCTACAGTCAGTTCATCAACCTTGTTCTGAAGTTTTTCAACTTCTTCAAACTTTTTTCAGAACTACTACCCTTGTAGTTCAAGAGTTCCTCTTTGAGCAACAAGTTTTCCTTCTCAAGAGCCCCATTCTTTTCACACATTTCTGTGTATGCCCTTGAGAGGTCCTTGTACTCTTGGAAAAGCTCTTTTGAACTTTCCAATAAATCATCAAACCTCTCCTGGAGATCGGGGTCAGAAGCAGGTCTTACCTCTGAATTTTCATCGTCTGAGGATGGCAGACAGGCCATAAGGCAAAGGTCCTCCTCTTCTTCTTCTAAGGTAAAGTCATAAAGATCTTCCCAGATGACCATCAAACCCTTCTTCTTCTTGAAGAATGGTTTCCTTATCTATGGACAATAAGCCTTCATGTGAGCAGGATGTTTGCACTCAAAGCAGGTGATTTGGCCAGCACTTGAGTTAACCTTGCTTAACTTTCCACTTGGCTTTCTGAAAGGCTGATCTTTCTTGTATTTTCCTTTCAGTTAAAGCATCTTCTTGATCTTTCTACTCAGAAAGGCAATATTATCTTCATCTTCTGAACTATCTTCTGATCCTTCTTCTGCATCTGAAGTCTCCTCAGCCTGCATGGCTTTCATTGCTCCAATCCTAGGCTGTTTCATTTTTGTGTTCAGAGTTGGGGACTTCTTTTTGCTAACATCCTCACCAAGCTCTAACTCATGAAGCTTGAGAGAGCCCAAAAGTTCCTCTATTCGAAGGGGTATTAAGGTCCTTTGCCTCTTGAATAGCAGTAACTTTGGGTCTCCAGGCCTTAGGTAAACTTCTTAGAATCTTTCGATTATGATCTCCAGATTCATAAGTTATACCCAAAGACTTGAATCCATTAGTTATCGTTTGAAAACTACCAAACATTTGGTCTATGGTTTCATATTCTTGCATCTTGAACATCTCATACTGATGAACAAGCATGCTGATCTTGGATTGTTTGACATTATCAGTTTCCTCATGGGCTGATGCCAATGTATCCCAAATCTCTTTGGTGGTGTTGCAACCAAGGACCTTTTCATACTCAGGTTTGTTCAGAGAGCAAACCAAGTAGAGTTTGACATTAACATTGAGTTGTACCTTGGCTTTCTGCTCACTAGTCCATTCAGCCTTAGGAATGGTATGTCCACCATGCATGGGTATATAGTCACCATCTGTAACTATGTCCCACATATCGATATTGCTGCTCCCAATGAACAGTTTCATCCGATCTCTCCAGTAATGGTAATCAACACCATTAAATGCTGGAGGCCTTGTCACATACGCTCCTTCTGTGATATAGTGACGGGTGCTTGCTTGGGCTTCCATTTGGATCTACTTCGATCCCTCAACACTTGTTAGGTGCTCAGCTCGAGGTTGAACTCTAATACCTACTGTAGGGACACACAGAAAAATACTAGAAGGGGGTTGAACAATGTTTTTATAAACTAATAATTTTTATGGAAACCTTTTCAAAAACTAAGTTCAGAACGTGTTCAGACAGTGATTCAGACGTTGTCTGAAGCTTTAATCTTTGTCTGATGATTTCAGACAAAGGTTTTTAGAAAGCTTTTCTCAGAATTTTTTTCACAAAATTGTTGATAAAAACTTAGTTCAAATTCCCCCTTCTTGTTAAAATAAATTTAATATACTGAGACAAGGGATATAAAAGCACTCAGCCAATTATCCTGGTTCACTCACTCCACCCGTGAGCTACCTCCAGTCCTAGTAGCAACAAGCTACTGGATTTTCTCTTAATCTCAACAGATTAGAAGTATTCTTTTGTTCACCAAGCCTCTTCAGGATCTACACAACAAGTATTTTTTATCCTACCAAGCCACTCCTGGCTCTAACAACAAGTATTTTTTTGTCCTACCAAGCCACTCCTTGCTCTAACAAGTGTTCTTTGTCCTATCAAGCCACTCCTGGCTCTAACAACAAGTATCTGTTTACAGAGAAATTTGAACTTAGAACACAAGTTCTTCGTTCTGGTTGTACAAGAAATAACAAAGATCTAATTCTGGATATGAAAGTTGATTGTACAAGAGTTTTCACAATGAATAAATCCTAGAAGGATTTTTACAGAGTTTTGCAAAGCTTGGGCTTATGAAAAATTCGCCACTTTTCGCTTCTTGAGACGTTTGGTATATATTTGTAGGCTTCATTCAGCTTGAAGAACGTCGTTGAGAAGTCTGCTGTGAGATAACATTAAATGTGTTTCATCCTGTTCAGACACACCCATTGCCACTGTACTAGGTTGCATCGCTGTTCTAACTTTTGCGACTGCTACAGTGCATCATTTCTCCTTTTGTGCTTCCATTTTGAATCTCAGCCAAAAAGTTGCCTTTTGTCTTGCTTTTCTGGTGTACTGAGGTTGCGTGTGGTTCTGGTACTGGCTTTGACTTGACACGTCAGATGCCCTTGTACTTCAAATAAACTTCGTCTTCAGATGAGGACCATCATTTGAACCTTTCATACTTCAGACAAATCCTTGATCTTTAAATCTTGATTCTTTAGAACTTTGACCAACTTTAGATTTTAGCATACTTTAGACAGACTTTCTTCAGACAGTCTCTGAGATAACAAAACTTTTGAAAATATTTGATTAAACATAAAGTTCTGAATTTAATTAAGTTTATAATCATCAAAACTAAGTGTTGGGGATGTCTTAGACTTTTTTAAAGTCTTGAGACTCAACAATTTGATATCAATGAAACCTTTGTTCAAGAGGGTCTTGGACTTAACATATGGAAATAATATAATTATAAAATTCATAATTCATTTAAAAATATGTTGATAGAAAATAGTAATCAATACATCATTAATATAAATATAAATTTAAATTATGTAGAGATTTGAGATCCCATAACCCAATTAGTTTAAACTCATATAAAGTGTATGGAAAAAAATCCTTCTTGGGAGAGTTAGTCCGACCATGATGTGGATGTTCACGATAAAGAGTAAGCATGCCTCCCAAAAAAGATACACGTGGTTCATTAAAAAAAATCATTTTAAACTTATACTTGAAAAATTGGCTTAATTTTTAAACTTACTATAATAAATATATAATGAATTGAAATATAAAATAATAATTTTATTTAAGTAGATAAAAGTAACATAATTATAAATATTATAATTCTAATATAAATTGTGTTCATAAATAATAGTAACTAATATATCATAGATATAATTACAAAATTAAATTATATTGAGACTTGAGATTCCATAATAATATAAATAGGGGTGTTGTTGTAAGTACAAAAACAATGTTGATATTAAGCATAAATAATAATAATAATAATAATAATAATAATAATAATAATAATAATATTGGTAAAATAAGTTTCTAGTCCTTGTAAATGGTCTGAGTTTTGCTTTTAGTACTCGTAAATGTTTTTTTTTCTTTTACGTCCTTACAAATTCAAATTTTTAAAATACATTCATGTTGTTAAAGTTTTGTTAACAACAAACAATTTGAGTTTTGATTTTAGTCCTCATAAATTAATTTCTTTTTCTTTACATCCTCATAAATGATTTTTTTGTAAATACATCCTTGTCATTATTGTTGTTGCTCCTTCTACTCGTCCTTTTGTCGCTCCATCTCCTTCTCATTCTCCTCCTCCTTTTGCCACTCCTTCTCTTTCTCCTATTTCAGGTGTGATTTAATTTTGTCTCACTTTTAGAGTTATGTCTATATGAGAAGCTCTTGTTTAGTCTCTCTAACTCTATACTTATACAAAATTTGTTATTTTTAAAAATGCATGGTGTAGCAAAAGCAACATTGAACAGAAAGGAGGAGGAGGAGGAAGAGGAGAACTGTTAAAAGAAGCAGAAGGAGGAGATGAAAAAGAACCATTAAAGTTACATGAGGTTTAATGACAAGGACCAATTTAAAAAAAAATTGCATTTGTGAGGACGTAAAATAGAAAAAAACACTTATGATGACTAATAGCCAAACTTAGTCCATTTAGAAGGACTATAAACTTATTTTACCTTAATAATATAATAATAGTAGTGGTAGTGACATAAAAACCCAATTGTTTCAAAACCATCGCTACCATTATCCTTTTTGTGTAGGAAAAAGTAGAAAAAGTAAAACAACTTATATAAATAGAAAAAGCGTGTAGATTGTTAGAAATTTGACACATGTATGTGATGAATGATTTTATTACATAGGTACTACCTCCCTTCCTATTTTTCTATCTCATTTGAAGATTTTTTTTTGTTTTTATTTATCTGTTTCATTTAGAAGTTCAAGAGTGCATTAATTACATTTTTTTACTTTTAACCTTAATAAGAGAGATAATAAGTGTAAATATAAATGAATAAAATAGAGAGATAAATGACAACCCTTGTCCTTTTTGAGTAGAAAAAGAAAATAAAAAAGTAAAATAACTTATATGAATAGAAAAGGTGGGAGTAGATTGCTAGTCGTGTTGTTAATTTCTAAAATAAATAGGAGTGTTGTTGTATCAAGCAATAATAATAATAATATTAGTAGTAGTAGTAGTAACACAAATATCAATTTGCTTCAAAACCACCGTTACCATTGTCCATTTTGTGAAAAAAAGCAAAAAAAAAAAAAGTAAAATCAATTATATTAATGGAAAGAGTGAGAGTAGATTGCTAGAATGATAAATGGTATACTGATAAGTGCTAAAAATATGATCAATATGTATATAATTACAACACTTATCAAGGGCAAAATGTTAGATTTATTCCCCAAATTACCTCTTTTTAGTAATAAATTCAGATTTTGTGATTATCAAATTTAAATTTGATTTTATGCTATTTTGAAAAGAAATTTGTTGATTTTGCAGATAAAGAGGAAAGTTTTAAATGAAGAAACAAGATAGCATTTATTTGAAGAAAGAATCTGCAGATAAGATTTTAAATGGCAGCAGATCAAGATAAAATCAACAGTTACTTGGATAAAGATTCAGTAGACAAAATTCTCAAATCAAATTCAAATCAAATTGAAGATAAAATCAGTACAAGATCAAGCTAAAAAGAGGGAAATAAGGAAAGCATAGGAGACAAAGATAAGATCAGGAAGAGATCAAGCTGAAAAAGAGGAAAGCAGGAAAGCAGAAAACAGAGATATGCGATCCACCTGCGCTGAGCGCAAGTGGAGCGCAGGAATTAAAATTTCTCTCTGTTTCCTGCGCTTCATCTGCGCTGAGCGCAGGAGCACGGAATTTCAATTTTCAAAAGTTCAAATCAAGATTCCTTCCAGATTTCAGATAGCTTTCCAACTTCTATTAAAAGGACCTTTTTGCATAGATCAGGGGGGAGGCGGCGGAGCAAGAGCTGGAGCTAGAGAAAAGTGTGACAGTTTTTCTATTGGTTTGTAATGACTACCATGAGTAGCTAAACTCTCCATAGGATTGAATGTAGTCGATTCAAGCCCCAATTGTATTTGAATTCTCTTTGTTATTTATGAATCCCTGTTTTTATAATATTGGTGTTTTTATTCTGTTCTTAATGCTTAGCTTCTGCCTTTGTGCCGGAGTTATAGGTTGGTTTTATGGGGCGCACTGGAAAGTGGTTTTGTGAAATCACTAGCAAGTTTGGGGAAGCCTAGGAATAGGGATCTTGAACTCTGATTGGTGAAAACACTCAAGTTGTCACTGTGGGAACCAAGATGGCTTGATAGCTTTTACAAATTAATCTTTAATCCGGGGTAATTTATCACTATGGGAACCAAGGTGAATTATTTCTAAGTATTTCATATCTGTGGGAACCTTTTATGAAATAACATTTATTTGTGCTTCAATATTATAAATTCATATTCATAAATATCATTGGGTTTCAAATACATGAAGGGTGCGATAGACGAAGTTCAATCCTAGTTCCAGTAATCTACTCTACCTCATCTCAATTTATTGCTTTCTATTTACTATTGCAATATTCACAAACAATAACCATATTCTCTTACTTGATAGTTGTGACCACTAGGATTTACAATTGAACCGTTCCCTGTGGATACGACAAACCCCCTTTACTTACTATTATACTGTTGTGATTTTGATACGCTTGCCAGAATTTCAACATATACATTTGTCTACTTTTGCCCTTAATAAAATAGATAATAAATGAAAACATAAATAAATAAAATAAAGAGATAAATGGTATATTGAAAAATACAATAAATTTAATATAAATCAACAAATTTATTATATTTTTTTAATCTATTTTTTTATGTAATGAGACATATAAATAAGAATGGATGTAATAATATAAATAAAAGTGACAAAATAAATAAATAACAAAAACATAAAAAAGGCCTTAAAAGAATAAAAATGAAAAAATTCTTATAGTAATAATAAAAATAGAATGTCTACATAGTAAAAGTAAATTCTCTTTTTGTAATGTAATAATACAATTTAAAATCTCAAATATTTCATCTAATAAATTAATATTATAAACATATGATTAACCGTTCATTTTAAAATAAAAAACCTTATAAAATGTTACAATTAATATTTCTATTTCTACGTAATAAATTGCTTATTTTTTATATTGTGTTTTATTTAGTGATTTTATTAATGGTATTTTTTTCTTGTTTACATATTTTTATTGAAAATTATATTTATTAATCTAAATAAAAAATCATATAAAAAGGAGAACATGAAACATGAAAATCAATTTAAAATTAGTTTGGGTGTGTTTGGCAAGATCAATATATAAGCTAACTTCTACCTTATTTTAGGGGCTTCTAACTTAGCCTAAGAGCTTCTAACTTAATATTTATTGTACACTTTATGATTTATTAATTATTTCATATAATAATAACATAAAAATAAAAAATCGAAATAATTGAATAAGATAATTTTTCCCTTTAAAATGGATCCAATCTAATCAATTAATACCCCTTCAACTTATGTTGAACAAAATATAAATATTTATTCAAATACCAATATTTAAATCCATTTCAAACACTACTTTTCATACAAGTAAATGAAAATACTGCAAATATTATATTACATTCTAGTCCAAATTAACCAAAACCTCCATACAAATGAAAAATTGTTCATTTATAACACAATAACTTACATAAAAAAACAAATAATAAACAACACCCAACATGTCCAATTAGCACGCATAGCACTGATGACACAATGCAATTACCCAGAAATTATTAGTACAACCAACGGATGGCACACAAATCCCGTCATTAGTACATCCAACAAAAATCACAATACAATTATTTTTAAATTTTTAAAAATACGAAGGGACCAATTAATAATTTTCAAACGGTAAGGAAGTTGTGTTTCACTGGTGAAACGTGAGGTGTTTCATCTTAGAGAGACCCTATATTTTAGGGTTGTTCTAGGGTGTTTCACTTCATGAGTGGAACACCGGTGTTTGACTTTTTTCTTATGACAATGACTTGTTACTATAGGTAATTTTACCCGTTAAAAATAAAAACACCAACTTTCTGTTTATTCTCAAGAAATTTTTAAGAATTTCTAAAGAGAACTAATTCATCGTCCATGTTTTAATGACTACAAATTTAGTTTTTAACACTATGCTACTAACAATTTATTCTGATTTCAGCAAAGTTGGACTCTTAAAGTTATAAAGCTTTCTAAAGTGGCAAACTGTCTGAAGAAGTGAAGCCATCTGAAGTGGCAAGACTATCTAAAGAAGTAAAGCCATCTGAAGGGTCAAGCTTTCTAAAGAAGGAGTTATCTGAAGTCATCAGGCTGTCTGAAGACTGAAGCTATATGAAGAGTGAAGCCCTCTGAAGATATATGACGTGGACATCAGTTTGACTGAAGACGTTTTCTACTCCTTCTCCAACATGTTTTCAGAATGCTATTTTGAGCCATGCAGACAAAAACTTTTTAGCATGTTTGAATTTCATGCATAAATAAGGGAAGTCTGCAAGCGCAGTTTTTGCAGAGGTCAGCGCAGTATTGCAACCTTGTACTGTGTCAGAGAACATCTCACAACGGACTTAGTAGCATTAAATGCTATCTCACAACTAATGTTTTTAAACGGACCTCAACCAATGTTTATAAATAGAGTTTTGCACAAGACGAAGAAATAAGAACAAACGTGCATTTTTCAGAAGCTCTTACGCTGCCAAATTTTCTGAGGAAAATTAAACTCTGATAAATTTCATTTGATTTGTACACAACTTTCATATCCTGAGTTTTACTCAGTTATCTTGTACAAACTTGTGTTTAAGCTAGAACTGGATTGTAGTTCCTAAGCTTAAACCTTTCTCTTTATACACTGGGTTTGTGTTGGAGCCTGAAGAGGCTTGACTGTAAAAGAATACTTGGGTTTGAGCCTGGAGAGGCTTGTCTGTAAAATAATACTTGGGTTTAGAGCCTGAAGAGGCTTGACTGAAAAAGAATACTTGTAATATGTTGAGATTAGTGGAGAAACCCAGCTACTAGTTGGCACTGGGACTGGACGTAGCTCACTAAGGTTGTGAGTGAACCAGGATAAATTTCTGGCTGAGTATTTGTTTGTTGTGAAAATTTTCAATCAAGTTCGAAAACTTTCTTGATTCTGAAAGTACAATTTGGGACTAGAATCTGAATCTTCTAAAGGTTCTTTTTAGAACTAGATTAGAAGAGTAAAAACAAAGATTTGAACTTGAAAAGAAATGAAAAGAAATTCAGTAAATAACTGAAAGTAAAGTGTAGAAATTTAAATGCAGAAAGTAAATGAAGTAAAAGACAAAAATTGCAGAAAGTTAAAGGCAAGAAGTAATCAAAGAAAAGAAAATTGCAGAATTGTAAATTGCATTAATGAAAAGTTGGTATGGATACACATACTGGACAATCTCCTTAGTAACCACTTAATCGTTTCTGATTTTAGACGTTGGGTGTTTTCAGAGAGTTTCAGTAAAGTGAAATCCAACCCCTATTACATCAGAATTCTGCCTATTTATAGATTTCTATCCTAACGACTAACTTACAGGATTTTGACACGTTTACAAGCCTATCTGAAGTGTCAAATTTCTAAGTATAATACGTGTAAAAGGCGGCAACGGTCTTCTATTTAAGAAACAACTGACGTCTTGAGGTCTTGACACTTGTCTCTACATGGTAACTTCTAATAACTGCTCCATTTGAAATTTGAATAATCTTCGAATTGGATTTCAACATCTAATGAGTCTTCGAATACTTTTCAAGCTTCTGATTTCATAAATCTTCTTTCTGTCTCGAATAAGTCTTCGATTTCCACCTGAATCTCAAACTGTGTTGGGACACTTAGCCAAAATTTTGACCAATTTATTCCTTTTATCTTCACGTGTTGTATTTCTGATTAGTCAATATGTTGGTGGATTTGACCACCGACCACACGTGGGTTTGACCTTCAAACTGATTGGACAATTCTGCATGCACATTTATGGCACCGTCCAATTCTATCAGTATAAATACTCCTGGGCTTTGACGTTCTTTTTCATTCCCTTCTCTGTTCAAAAATGAAGAAGTTTCTTCCATTGGCTATTGCATTCAACTTGATCTTTCTTGACTTCATTTTTTTTAAGGTTGATGAAATAGGCAAAGCTATAAGCTTCTTCAATCCTTTATAAGGATTTTCTTAGGTTGAACGTAATAGCCAATTAAACGTTCATTTATATAATAAATGAATCTTCTTTATTACTTTCCCAGTCTTTCCTTGTTATCACCCTAAGCACCAAGGGCTACGCAATCAAGTCAACATAATGCTTTTGCCTTGGCTCAATCAAAGCCTGTGGGAGAGGAGGAGGAAGAAGAAGGTCAAATGAAGGACAGGGAGGCAGAATCAAGTTCCCAGAAGACCCAGTGAAGACAGGAGTCAAGTTCTCTGAAGATTTATAATAGCTTTTATTTTCATGTACCTTGGTATTTTTTATGTATTTTCGTTCGAACCTTCTCATGTAATTCGAATTCTATTTGTACATGAATAAAAGAGACTTGTATTTCTCTATCTTTCTATTCTTCAGATTCTGTAAAGATTATAGAACTCCTTTTCCTTTCCTTCGTATTCAAAAGACATTTCGAATTCGAATACGCATTTAATCAAGTGTCTGCATTCTTATTGAATATGTATAACATAATGCCTTAAATTTCGAATTCAGAAGACAGAAACTTCAAACTTCACTAAGTTATAATGTATTTTGATTTCTCATAGACTTTTCAAATCTTTCATTGTATACTTCGAATTCGAAGATACTAATCTGTGATAACTTAGTAGAATTTGTAAATTTCACCCCAACAGATGCCCCCTTAAAATATTAGTTTCGAGGAATATACCAACTTCAGTAGAAACTAATATTTTAATAACATGAAGAAGAATTCTAAAATATTACGTCTTTTGATTAACTGTTCACTTTCGTCTTAAGTGGTTCATTTTGGCAGCAACCGTTTTTTTTTATTATTAGCTCATTACTGCGCGTCACTTTTTAAAATTTCAGTTACCACTTTTATGTAACTGACTGTACTCACTTACCCTCAGCTATATATAGGGATATGAATAGTTACCAACTTGAGTGACTTCTCATTTTCTTATTTGTTTTCTTTTCTCCATCAAATTCTGCGAACGAAAAGCTTCAATCTTCTAAGGTAATGCTGTAAGAACTTCATTTTCTCTGTTTCCTTCCGATTTTTGAACATTATTCTGTCTTTTTGCTGCAACATTTTTCTGACATTGCGAAGAACCATTTTTCTTTTGAGCAACTGAAAACTTTTTCCCTAAATGATGATTTTTTCACTCAAGAACCTCTTTTTATTCAGGCATTGTTGTTAATCTGTTGAAATGAACAATCTTTTCCTGTAATAGAACAATTTTCTTTCAGATTCTTTTAGTTTCTCTAAAGATTGGTCTTCCTCTTTCTGACATGTATTTTCTCTTACTAAGCTTACCCAACTTCGATTTCTTGTTCTCTTGATATTTCAAGGATTTTAAAATGGCTTCCCAAGGAACTTCAGAACGTTCTGAGCCGATTCCAAAGGCTTTCACCAATGGACAACTGGTTGGCTTAGATGACAATAACTACGTTCCCAAGCCAGAGGGAGATCATGAACGTCTTTCCATATGGAGAAGTCAATCTTTGATACCTTACTCCATTCAAAACAAAGATTACTGCTTTCTAGGGCCTTATTTTCGACCTGCAAGGCTCAAAAGGTACACTACTTTCTTTCCTTGTCCTCCTGAAGAAAAGCTTCTTTCTTTTTGAGATCCCATTAGAACAGTTTTCCTAAACAACCTACCCTATATCTTTCGAACCTTTCCACCTATTAAGAAACAAGCCTATTTGAATTGGTTAGATAGAGTTGAAAGCAGTAAAGGGAATCATTGGAAGAAACTAGGGATTTTCGATTTGATCCAACTTAGTCGATGTGATCTTTCTTATGATCTTGTGCTTTTAATGACTTCATGTTTCTTTTGGGATCGAAACACTCACACATTCCATCTGCCTTATGGCATGATCACACCTACACTTTTTGATTTGGTTGCCATAATAGGTGTCAAACCTGAGGGTGATATTTTCATTCCCTATGATTTTACTATAGACAAGACTTCAGAGCCAAACTGGGACAAGTTTACCCATGCTCTTTTCATTCAAAATAACAACAAAGTCACTAGCCCAGTATCTAGGACTGAACGCATAGCTTTCTTGATGCTTTGGCTCTCAGGTTTTGTCTTTTGCTCCCATTCTCTTCAAATTCCAAAATCTCTTCTTAGTCTTGCTATTGCTCTATCTCAAAGCAAAGTTCGAATAAATTTCAGTCGTTTCCTTCTAGGCAGCCTATATGATTGTTTGAATGAAGTTGTTTTGACTCTAAGAAAATCAGAACCTGTCAAAGTTCTGAGTGGTCCTTTTTGGATCCTTCAGTTATGGCTCAATACCATTTTCAAAGAACATTGTACAAGTGTGGAGTCAAAAAGTTCCAAGCTTCCAGATTCAAGAGAAGGATTTCAATTGTCTTTTTATACCCCAATCTCTTGGAAGAATGATCCTTTTGCTTCATTCAAACATTATTTATCTCTTTTTCTTGGCCTTGATAAACACAAACCTTCTCTTGCTCCATTTGTTTCTCGATTCCGTGGACCAAACTGGTTTGCAAGGAATTTTCCTTGTGACACCCCTGGTAATCAAGCTGAAAGCCTTGATATTTGGGAAGAGCTTTTGACCTAGGGTGTCCTCTTTTTTGGCTTTTCGATTAAGGACATGAAAAAATATTCCTATCAGCCAAACTTAGTAGCTAGGCAGTTTTGGTTTCTCTCAACTTCATCCTACTCCTATGAGTCGTTACCCTGAAGATGTTATTCATGGACGAGTTACCACTGGGATCGAAGCAATGAATGAGTTAGTCAATCATTTTTCTGACATTAGTCCTACCCTTACTCCTTGTTATTTTGAACCATCCTTCTATAGCACAGTGTCTTTCACGATTGGTTGTCATCCTACTATTCTTCCATTCAAGTATCTTTAGGTACTTGTCTCAACAGGATGGCACCTCCACCTGAAAAAGAAGTTTTGAAGAAGAAAGATAAAGGTAAAGGAAAGCCTTCACTCTTCACATTATTTCTACCATAGTCAAATTTATACTTTGAAAAATGTATTGACTTCCTGGATTTAATTGTTTTATTTAGATCAAAAGGCTACCACCAGTCAAGAAAGTGAGTCTGGTGAGGAACAATCAAGCAGAAAGAGGAAATCGAAGGTAATTTCGATTTTGAATTACTCCTTTTTTTATTGTGCTATTAGAATTGTTCTAACCTTTTATACTTGTATTCAGCCTTCTGCTTCTTCTGAAGTTTCAAAGGCCAAGAAGGTCAAAACAGGTTCCTCTACTGGAGGAATTAAGAAAAAAATAAGTTCAAGAAACTTCAGAATCTGCTACCCCTAGCGATCCAAAGGTATTTAGGATTTCGAGCTCATTACCTTAACAAGTTCTTATATATTTTATTTTGACTAATTCTTTTGTTTCTTGAAGCTTAAAAAGAATTCTAAATCAGAGGACTATTCTTCTAGTTCTCCGTTTCTTCCTTCTAACCCTCGTGCTGAAAGAAGAATAAAAGCACGCTCTGACTCAAGAAGTTCAAAAGCGAAAGAAAATTCGAATGAGAAGGATCAAGATGAGAATGAGGAAGATCCCAAACTTCCTTCAAAATCTGAACCAGTCCCAACTGGTGGGTCTTCAAAAATTATTAGGAAGAAGAAAGTTGGAACTTATGAGGAAATAATTTTTTTTAAAGTCTTTGTAATCTTCATTTCATGATTCCCTTCAATCATTCATCCTTTCATCTCGAATAGGTGGCTAGAAAATATTATGCTCTTCGAGTGAAACATGTTGCTCAGAAGAGACCAAGGCCAAAGAAAATGTTAATTCCAGAAGGCACTGAGGTGGAATTTCGAAGTCCTTCCTTAGAATTCTATTTTCTTTAAGCTTTTCTAACCAACTTTTGATTAATTGTAGGTTCAAACTATAAATTCTTCTTCGAAATCAGCGGCTTAGCCAACACCAACAGATCAGTCTGGTCGAGAACAATCTTCAAAAGAAGGAAGTGAAGAAAAGAAGCTAAGTGTAAGTTCTCCTCCAGGATCTCGACTAGAAGATGATGTTTCTCAAAGAGAAGAAGAAGAATCAAAGAAAGAAGATGATGTTCAACAGACTAAAATGACAGGGGTCGAACCAGGTCTTGAGGATAAGGTTGGAAAAGAGTCCATTCCTGAGGCTTCTCAGTTAAAAGAGAATGAAACAAAAAATCTAAAGGGAATCAAGCATGTGGTCAGGGTGCAGCGGAATAAATGGATTCGCTCCCTTGTTATGATCGTTAATGCGAAAAGATGAATTAAGGCATAAAAGGCATGAACCATAATGACATACCTGTTGAGGATTGTAATCGAGGCAATAACAGCCACGTCTCTAAAGGTGTCTACGCCAACAGCCAAACTAGGAAACCCTCCTCAACTCGGCTAGTAGTGTTTAGAGAGTAAGAGCAACTGCTCATGAGTCTAAGGTAATGCATCTTTTGCTATATTTAATTTATAGAGTGGTGGCTAGGGTTTAACCCCTCACTCTATTAACCCTAACATATATGGGTCTGGCCCATTATGTTATAATTCTAATCAAATTAGAATTATTATCTTTTCCTAGTGGCTTGTTGTATGTGTGTGACCCAATAGGCTTTTAATATTTGGTTATGATATTAAAATAAAACCCTTTTATATTTAATATCATAAATAGTGAGTGGTATCTAGCAATACATCACTGCCCAAATATTGAGATTATCAACAACTTTGACGAATCCTATTTTATGATAATTTATATGATCTGTCCCTTTGTCCAAATATCTAATTGGACACAAGGGCATGGAATGTGTCAACCTTGTATAGTTCAATTTATGTTTTCTTGATCCCCAAGTAGACTATACAGAAAATAAACATCTCATGTTTATCCTCCTGAGCATGGCCATGCATTTTGCAGTCTCACTTTATCAAGAGGCCTACAGATATAACTCATGTTACATAGGAGAGACAAATCCCATCTAGGTTACTCATATCCCACCACATAATTTATTATATGTCCAAATACCAACTTTATGATCACCTTGTTACAGGCAACGTTTGATGATATTTAAAACATATAATTCCTTATGTAGGAATCGTAGTGATTTCAGGTCCAAGGACTTCATATAACATTTTATCAATTTAAGAAACGTTCATGACACTTATGTAACAATCCATGCAATGTTCTTAAGGTGGGTCTGTCCAGTACACTATTACTCTTAATATGTACTTATATGAGCACATGATATCTCATATCCATGATCCGTGAGATGTGATCATCAATGAACTCACATACTAGTCTAAATGCATCTTTATCCTTAGATGATACTTGACCAGGGACTATTTTAAGAATAGTTCTTCATAAGATCTCACGATCATGTTATCTACTTGATTTCTTATGAAGTTTGAGCTTACTATTCTAAGGACATTAATTGTATTCTTAAAAGAATGAATTGCCTTTATAAAATAATATGATACATGTGATGGTTGTTTCAAAAACATATAAGTCTCTAGTGCATATACTAAAAAACTCCCACTTGCACTAGAGACATTCAGACATAACTCTTATGCTTAATGATCTAGTGTGCCCTTCATGCTTCTGCTGCACAAGGGGTTTTGTTAATATGGCAGAATCAATGACTGTTTCCTGCTTCGAACTTTCCAGCTCACAGCGCCACCAAACAAACAAAACACATAACCTGATTGCGATCTAGAATCATGTTTGTCGGTTTGGAAGCTAGCATCAGTGTAATTCTTTACAAATAGCTCTTCCTCACCTCCATATATCAAGAATGAATCCTTAGTTCTTCTCAAGTACTTAAGGATGTTCTTGACTGCTGTCCAGTGACCTTCACCAGGATCAGACTGGTATCTGCAAGTCATGCTTAAAGCATATGATATGTCTGGTCGAGTACATAACATGGCATACATGATAGACCCTATAGTAGATGCATAAGGAATCTTACTCATGCGATCTATCTCTTCTTTACTGGAAGGAGATTGAGCCTTAGATAGGCTTATACCATGTGACATAGGCAAAATCTCTTCTTAGAATCTTGCATGTTAAACCGTTTTAACACTTTGTCTATGTATGTTCTTTGACTTAGGCCAAGTAATCTTTGAGATCTATCTCTATAGATCCTAATACCTAACACATAGGCTACTTCGCCCAAATCTGTAACATCCTGAAATTTAGAAGTCTAGAATTATAATTAAAATATGTATAATTATATTTCGATGACGTTAGTTGTAAAAATAGAAGTTTTATAATAATAGTAAATATTAATATAACCGTATTTAGGATATAATAATAATACAATATTATAAATATTAGGAGAGACGTCAGATTATTAAGATCTTAATCAAATTTGATTATATTGAATATAATAATAATACTATTAGGAGATAAATCATATTATTAAGATTGCAATTAAAATTAATGGTTATAAGTATAGTAATTATTATATTAATATAATAATATCAAGATTAATAAGGATAATCTTACGAGAGAGATATGGTTTAGTATTTTAAATTAGGATCAGATTTTAAAATAGGAATAATGAGATCACAAGGATTAAAGATAAGAATCAATACAAATTTATGATAAGGTTTAATTATAAGATTTGAATTTAAATTTGAATGTAGATAGATAAGGATTCTGTAACATCCTAATAATTCCTAAAATAAAGGAATAAATAAAATAAAATAAGATTTATGAAGAAATAATAATAATATATTATTATTATGTTTCAGAAAAAGGTATTATTTAATTAAAAAGGGTAACGAGTGGGTTGGAGTAGGCCCAACTCAGTTAGATATTTAAATAGGGGGAGGGTTATCTAGTTCACCCTATTAGTTTTCAAACGTCAGATAACCAAACCCTAGGAAGGAGAGAAGCAACTTCACAAGGGGAAGGTGTAGTAGAGTAGATCATCAAGGGAGTGATGCCATTCGTTTCTTGATCGTCAATTTTAAGGTACGGGGGGAAATGGTGCTGCTTATATGTGTATGTTGGGGTGCTTGGGTAGTGATGGGCAACCATAAGACACTCTAAGAATTATAAATTCGAGAATTTATCTGTGAATCATGTATTGTGTGTTTGGAATGTGATTGATTTGATGTATAAACGTGATATTATTGATGAATTGAGTGATGGTAGCGAGACTATCGAAAAAGAGGTCAAATTAGGATTTGGGGGTGAGATTCATAATTGAACGATTGTTGAATTAACAGTAATCCGTTGAAATAATTGATGTTTTCAGTGAATTTAATTGGTAAAAACGAGTTTAATTGAATTAGGAACTTGAGGATTTGAATAGGGATTGAAGAAGAGGGTAGAGGAAAGTCATTCCCGTTTTTACACAGAGCAGCAGCTGTAAAACAACAACTGCAGATTCGTTCACTGTTGGATTGGGCTGAAATTTTTACAGCTGGTTCGGAACATCTGGTTCTTCATTCTGAACGGTTGGATCGTTGATATGAAGTCTGGGTTGGGACATATTTAGTTCGCACTAGAGGAAAATCATTCCCATTTTTACACAGAGTTGCGACTATAAAACAGCGATTGCAGATTCGTTCACCGTTGGATCGGGCTAATATTCTGATAGCTGATTCTGAACATCTGGTTCTTCATTTTGAACGGTTAGATCGTTGATATGAAGTCTGGGTTGGGAGCTATTTAGTTCGCATTGTAGCTGTATATTTAGGGTTTTTATTGATGAAATTAAATTGGATGCATAGAGTGTATTAATTGTGATATGAGTATTGTGATGTGAATATCTTATGTGATATCCTATGTTTATAATAATTGTTATGTGATGTGGTGTGATTATAATAATAGAGGTTGTATGAGATATATGTGAATTGATGATGATGCATTGAGCATAAAGATTGTATGAGGTATATGTGAATTGATGATGATGCATTGAGCATTGAGATTGTGTGAGAGATAAGAGGTATGATGATAATTGCATTGAGCATAACATTTGAGATGAGATGTGTGTGATGCATAAGCCAGACGTGGCTAGCATATGCCCTAGTCCTAAGGGGGGACGACGAGTAGGGTGACGACCATGATGGGGGACATTCGATGCATTACTCCAAGGGGGAGTGTTTTTTATGCTAGTCATCTAGCCCATAAGGGGTGGGTGATGATGACAGGGGGCGAATGTCTTTGCACGGGCTCAAGGGGGGTGTATAACCGTGCGACCTATTTGCCAAGTGGGGGCGGTAGGTCCATCATTGGTAACAACTAGGGAGATTGATGAGGTGCGCCCATTGTGCTGAGTTCCGAATCATGATCCTTAGGAAGAGTTTTGTGCATGAGCATAGAGTGAGCATACATGTCATTTTATGATTGCGTTAGTATGTGAGTTTATATTAATTTGTAAAGTGTAAAGAGTGTGTTCTTGATGATTTGAGAAGTGTGAATTATATAATTGTGATGAGTTAATATGTTGAATACGAAGAGTGTGGGTTGCTATGATTAATGATGATTATGTGATGAGGTGAATGATGATGATTATGTGATGAGATTATTGATGATGATTGTGTGATGAGATTATTGATGATGATTATGCGATGATATGATTGATGATGATTATGTGATGAAATTAATGATTATGACTATGTGTTGGGTGAGGATAGGGTAGCCTTCTGCGTGCATGTATGAGTATGTATTCTTTTCCTCACCGTACTCTCTGTGGTTAGTTTATAGGTAATGAAGATGGCACGCAATGTGCCGAGTATTGAATTGAAGGGGTTCCGCTCTGATACGTGTGACATCAGGGCATTAGTAATAGGGTTTACTTTATTATGTTATTGAGTAGAGATAGATGAAAACTATTTTAAGTGCCTTACACGGCTATGATGGATATTTATGATGTTGGCATTTAATACTTGATGTTTTAGTTTGTTTTTGAAACCATTGACTTTATCTTTGATTATATTGAATTGACCTTGAGTTAAATGGCGTTTTATAAGAGAGAAATCTGAACCTTTTTACCCACTGTGGGCTTCAACTTTCCTTTATATTTCGATTTATTGATTGTATTAGAGATTGGGGTAGAAGGGTGTCACAAAATCATTCATAGAAAAACAATTTGCTAACTGTAACATCTCGAAAATTGGACTTAAACCAAACCAGAGGAAAGCTAGGAGTGAATTGAAAAGTTAAGAAGGAGGGGAAGGATTACAAGAAAGAATATGAAGGTTCGTAAGAGTTTATGGGTATTAAGGGGAGATTTAAAAGAATAATTAAGTTAGGAATGAGTTATGGTAAAAGGAACTAGGAATGATGGAGTAAGTGAGAGTTAATAGGAGTTAAATTTAAGAATTTAAGTGTTAGGGTCCTCGTTCAAGTAGCATTTCGGTAATTAGGATCTTTGATAAATTAAAAGAGAACAGGATTGTGAATTCATGTATAATTATTAAGAAAAGAGTGATTAGGAAATAGGGGACAAGACTTAGGCTAAAAATCATATTTTTGCAAGTTCCAACATTGCTAGCTTAAGTGAAATAAGCAGAAAAAAGTATAAAAACCAGTTTCTGCATGTCTCGCTTAAGCGAGATACAGGGTAGGGTTCTGCAGCTCTCTGGACTTTTCTCTCCTAAGCGAGAATGAGCTCACCTAAGTGAGACTGTCCTGATCGGCATGCAACCGACTAGCTCGCCCAAGCGAGAATGTCTCACTTGAGCGAGAATTCATTTAAAAGCCTTTTAAGCGTATTTTGGGGTTAGATTCATTCATTTTTCTATTTTCCTTCCATTCCTTTAGAGAGAGGGTAAAGAGATTTTAGAGAGAGAGATAAAGAGAGAATTCTAGTTAAGGTGAGTGATTTTGGAGCTTGGAGGAAGAAAAGGAAGCCTTGGATCTTCACCTCAAGCCTTCTCCAACTTCAATTATCTCCTCTTTGAGCACCTTCGTGGTGAGTAAAACTCACCCACTTTCACCTTCTTTGATTGTATGCTTGGGCATGATCCCTACTCTCTAATCCCCTTTTCTATGGTTGTAAATATTGGTTATTAGGGATTATGTATGTTTTGTAGATTATGAATAGTATATGCATTGATTTTTATAGAACCTAGATTATGAAACTTAAGGAGGTTAGGGTTTTGTTCTTATATTGATTTTTAAGTTTATAATTATTGTGATTAAAAGCATGAAGATAGGAATTATGTCGATGTAATTGTTTATAGATGCTATTTAGGGTTATGCGTAAGAAATTAGTAAGTTAAAATAACAAGAAATATATGTAATCTATTGAATTAGTATTTTGTCAACATGATTCTTATTAATTGTTAATTCATTGAGATTATGAGCATTGAGATAATATAAGCCGGTTTCGACCGTGAGTTAACATGAGTCGGCTTCGGCCGTGAGTTAAAAATAAGTTATTATGTGAAAACTTGACTTCGGTCCAGTAATGGGTGGGATTCATCCCCGGGGAAGACGTTCCGCGTTGTATTCGCTGAGACCGTAGTCTCACCCCACATTTTGGGGATATTTTCTAGTTGTGCAGGGAATTCCAAGTTATTGTGTAGCGGTGGAAAGTAACTGTGGAGCTGAGCTTTACTCCCAGTGGAAAGTCATGCATAGTAGAAGTAGTTCTTGTGTAATTGTTAGTTTATTAGTTAATATTGTATATATGTATATTTTGATTGGTCACAGAGGCTTAGTTATAGATGTTAGTATATTTGTGATATTAAACTGTACTGGTGGTTTTACTGATTTACAGGTTAAAATTGAAATTGGTAAACATCTAGTTTTTAGGGGAGACTCTGCTGGATTTCCGGTATGAGTCTCGTTAACCAAACACTTCAAATGTAGGTTTCTTCCCTAAGTTTAATTAAGAAATTAGTCTGTAATGAGATCATGATGTATGTAGTTAGTACCAGCTTAAGCAAATCGTTGGATAGCCTAAGCGAATGTTTGACGATATCAAAATAAGCGCGAAATAATTTCAGAGATTCAGGGATAGTGTTTCCAACGGAGATTATTTCTGAATTGAGAAATTAGGATGTTACACTAACCAAGTCTTTACAGACTGAAGGGTAGGAATGTCATTTCCTATGAGTAGTATGTCATCTACATACAAAACCAGAAAACCGTTATGCTGTCACTAACCATTTTGTAGACACAAGGTTCGTCTTCATTTTAATGAAACCAAACTGCTTTACAGCTTCATCAAAACGAGTATTCCAGCTTCTAGAAGCATGATTTAATCCATAAATGGATCTTTGCTACTTACATACCTTTCCAACATTTTCAGGTATAACAAAACCTTCACGTTGTGTCATATACACATCTTCAAGAAGTCTTCCATTTATGAAGGTTGTCTTGACAACCATTTTCCAGATTTCATAATCATGGTAAGCTGCAATAGCAAGCAAAATCCAAGCAGATTTAAGCATGGCAACTGGGGAAAAAGTTTCATCATAGTCTACACCATGAATTTGCTTGAAACCCTTATCCCCCAACCGTGCTTTAAAGGTACTTACATTACCATCTATGTCAGTTTTCTTTTGAAAATCAACTTGCACCCTATAGGTTTTATCCCTTCAGGTGGCTCAACCAAGGTCCATACCTTCTTAGTGTACATGGAATCCATTTCAGATCTCATGGCATCAAGCCACTTCTCAGATTCTGGACTCAAAAGAGCTTCTTAGTAAGTCACTGGCTCATCTTGATCCATTAGCAATACATCCCCTTCCTGAGACACAAGGAAACCATATCTCTTAGGTTGGTGACGTACCCTATCTGACCTACGCAAGTCTTGGGCTACTTGAGCAGGTGGCTCCACAACACTTTGTGGTATTGATAAGATTCTGGCAAGCGTACCAAAATTTCAGCAGTATAATAGTAAGTAAGAGTATCATATCCACAGGGAACGGTTCAATTTATAAAGATTAGTGGTCACAACTATCAAGTGAGAATACAGATGTTGGTTGTTGAATTGTGAAAGTAAATAAAAACATAAAATAAATTGAGATAGGTAGAGATAGTTACTTGGACTAGGATTAAACTTCGTTTCATCGCACCCCTTTCGTATGTGATCCCCAATATTATTTATGAATATATAATTATGATATCCTAGCCAAACTATGTTATTTACCCTGATCTCCACAGTGATAAAATACTCAGAAATAATTCATGCGGGTTCTCCCAAACGACAAATTACCCCGGCTTGATTGCTCTACTTTTCCGTTCGTTAACACTATCAATTCGCCCTATATTCCTATAGTGACTACTATGAAGAGACTGTCACACTTCTTCTTTAATCATCGATTCTCACTATATTCCTATAGTAACTACTATGAGTACTTTTACCAATCAGAATTCAAGTTTCCTATTCCTAGGCTCCCCCAAACTCGCTATTAATTTTATAGAACCACCTCTCGAATGCGCCCTATAAAACTAACCTATAACTCACACATGCGGAAGCTACACATTAAGCAAAGTATAAAAATACCAATATCATAAAAATAGGGATTCATAAATAGTAAAGAGAATTCACATATAATCGGGGATTGAATAAACTACATTCAATCCTATTGGAGAGTTTAGCTACACATGGTAGTCATTACAAACCAACGGAGAAACTGTCACTTTCTCCAGCCCTTGCTCTGCTATACCGTATCTCCTCGGCCTTTGGTCTCCAAAAGCTCCCCTTTTGCTCTACAAAAGGTCTTATTTATAGATCAAAGAAAGCTATCTTAAATCTGGAAGGAGTCTATTTTGAAAACAAATACGCGCAGCTGCGCTTCACCTGCGCTCAATGCAAGTGAAGCGCAGGTTACAGAATGATGCGCTCCAATCTGCGCTCAGCGCAGATGGAGCGTGGAGAGCATAACAAATTATTCTGTTTCCTCTTTTAACAGCTTGATTTCTTTCTGATCTTATCCTTATCTGCTTGACTTCCCTTGTTTCCCTCTTTTTGAATTGTTTCTGTGTTTATCTTGTCTTTGAATTTAAATTGAGGAAGTTATCCGCAGAATCCTTGTTTAAATGGCTATTGATCTTATCTTTATTTGCTCTTACTCAAACTTTAAATATGCAGATCCTATCCTCAAATAATGCTATCTTCTTTTCTCATTCAAATCTCTCTCATAAATCTTCAAAATCAACAGACTTTCTATTAAAATAGCACCAAATTCAAATTTAAATTAAATAAACATAATTATTACAATTATTAATAAAAAGGGATTATTTTGGGGCATATATTACTATTTTACCTTTCATAAGTGCAGTAAAAATGCAAGAATTTATCATATAATTGGCACTTATCAGGTATCTGCTCTTATTTCATCATTGGCTCATTGCTACTCTGTGGTACTTGAATTTCTTCAAGTTATACTTTCCTCTCACTTATTTTCTTAGAGACAAATTCTTTCTCTAAGAATACAACAGTCCTAGCGACAAACACTTTGCCTTTGCTAGGATTGTAGAAGTAGTAACCCTTAGTTTCCTTTGGGTATCCCACAAATAAGCACTTGTATGATTTGGGTTCTAGTTTATGTGAAACTTGGCATTTCACATAAGCTTTACAACCCCAAATATTCATAAAAGACATACTAGGTCGTTTCCCAGTCCACATCTCATATGGTGTCTTTATAACAACTTTAGATGGAACACGGTTTAGTGTGAAAGCTGTTGTTAACAAAGCATGACCCCGAAAGGAGTCGGGAAGATCAGTATGACTCATCATAGATCGAACCATATCTAATAGAGTTCGATTTCTCCCTTTTGAAACTCCATTCAATTAAGGTGTTCCAGGAGGAGTGAGTGGAGATGTTATCCCACACTCTCTTAGATAGTCATCAAATTGTTAGCTTAAGTATTCTCCACCTCGATCTTATTGAAGTGTTTTAATAGTCTTGCCAAGTTGGTTTTATACTTCATTCTTAAATTCCTTGAACTCTTCAAAGGACTCACATTTGCGTTTCATCATATACACAAATCCATATCTACTGAAATCATCAATAAAAGTGATGAAGTATTGAAAACCTCCTCTGGACATCGTGCCCATGGGCCCACATACATCACTATGTATGAGACCAAGAAGATCACCGACCCTTTCACCTTTTTCCGATGAATGGGGTTTTGGTTATCTTCCCCAATAAACAAGATTCACATGTCTCAATTGATTCAAAATCAAATGAGTCCAAATAACCATCTTGGTGGAGTTTGGATATGCGTTTCTCATTTATGTGGCCTAAGCGACAATGCCAAAGATAAGTCGGGTTCAAATCATTTGTTTTGACCCTCTTAGCACTTATGTTATAGATAGGCACTTCCAAGTCAAGAACATATAGTCCATCGTTCAACTTTGCACAACCATAAAACATATCATTCAAATAAATTGAACAACCATTGTTCTTTATTATGAATGAAAAACCACTCTTGTCTAAACATGAAACAGAATTAATATTCCCACTAATGGCAGACACAAAATAACAATTATTTAGTTTAATAACTAGCCCAGTTGGCAAAGTTAAATGATAGGTTCCTACGGCTAAGGCAGCAACTCTTGCACCATTTCCACACGTAGGTCGACTTCTCCTTTAGCCAATGACCTACTCCCTTTTAGATACTACACATTCACACAAATGTGAGATCCACATCCGGTATCCAATACCCAAGATGCAGAAGTAGATAAATTGACTTCTATAACATAGACACCTGAAGCGGAAGTCTCACTTCCCTTCTTCTTGATCTCCTCTAGGTACTTTGTACAGTTTCTCTTCCAATGTCCAGATTGGCCACAGTGAAACGATGTTCCTTCGTTAGTTGTCCCGCCCATAGGCTTTAAAGCAAAGGTACTAGGCTTGTCTTTGCCCTTGTCCTTTGGTTTGAAATAGGGCTTCTTGAACTTCTTCTTGCCCTTGCCTTTTCCAGGTTGGACCATCAATATGGCCTTCCTTTTACCTTTATCAATGTTTTGCTCAGTTGTTCTTAACATGCTTAGCAATTCTGGCAGTAGTTTGTCAAATTCATTCATGTTGTAATTCATGACGAATTGACTATAGCTGTCCGGCAACGATTGCAGGACAAGATCAATGGCCAACTCTTGGCCTAATGGAATTCCAAGCCTTTCTAGGTTTTCAATGTACCCAATCATCTTGAGTACATGAGCACCTACAGGACTTCCCTTTGCCAATCTACATTAATAAAGTGCCTTAGAGACTTCAAATCGTTCATGCCTAGTTTGGCCTTGATAAAGTCTCTTTAAATGTACGATCATATCGTACGCCTCCATGTTCTCATGCTGTTCAACATTCATGGTAGCAAGCATAAGGTAACCTACATCGAGAGCATCATCCAGATGCTTCTTAAAAGCATCCTTGTCAGCTTTCGAAGCAGTTGCAGCAGGTGTTTCAAGAACGGGCTCTTCCAGGACATATAGCCTTTTCTCATGCCTAAGGACAATCCTTAGGTTTCTATACCAATCTAGAAAGTTAATTCTAGACAGTTTGTCCTTCTCAAGGACAGATCGCAATGAAAAGTTTTACTTGTTGTGTTCATTGCCATGGTAATTATGCACGTAAGTATCATATAACAAACATATCTAATAAGGTCTTAAATTAAATATGCCTCCCACTATTTTGATTCAAAATAAGTACCCTCAATATAAAGAATCAGAAAATCCCATCACTAGATTTTCTAGTGGGCCAAGATCCATATTTCACCTAATTTTAAGTCAGCTTTGGCCGATCGCTTAAGAAAAGGTTATTTAGGTAGGAACACGCTTTCCAATTGCATCTCATACAACTCTTGGATAGTTAGGTGAATAACTCTTATTCTAATTCAACTTATGAATTAATGCCTAACTTAGTGCCTCTAGGTTTTCAATCCTATTAAATATACCTAGTTAAGTCAAAACCCAATGATTGAAAATTGGATATTACTTTTATCCCATCGTGCCTCACTAGAATAGATAAAGGTGCCCTGCTTTGGCAGATCCACTCTTCATCGATTTTAGCCTTGACGAGTGTCATTCATTGGAAGGAAAAACATGACTTAATATTTTCTTTGAGGGATTTGATCGCTTTAATGCCTCCAGGTTTTTAAATCCTATTTAATATACCTAGTTAAGTCAAAACCCAATGATTAACAGTCAGATATTACTTTTATTCTATCGCGCCTCACTAGAATAGATAAATGTACCCTGCTTTGGTAGACCCACACTTAATCAATAGTCTTGACGATTGTCATTCATTGGAAGGTAAAACATGACTTAATATTTTTTTTCTTTGATCGCTTTAATTTTATTTGTTTGTTAAACTATTTAACAAAACATACAAGCATGCATCTCATACAAATAAATGATATGGTTATGGCCTCCTAAAAATTCAATACAAAATTACATCATGTATATATAGTCTTGAAGTCTCCATCCACATGTCTCCACATGCCCATTGACTCCATGTCCTCCCGGTTATATTACATAACAAGAAGAAACCTCGTTTAACATACGAGGGGATAGAGATGAGAAAAGAATTACAAATGGAATATAAGAGGTAAGGCACGACACGCAGATCGTATTTAAATAAAACAACTAAGGCCATAACCAATCATCACGCAACACCAACATCCATTTTGATTGTAAAACAAGTGATATATTTAGATGTATATATTGAGCGAGGTTGAAAAACGCGCGATCGAAATAACACTACGCAATGTTAGCACGGGGGTCCCGCTGTAAACAGGTAAGTCCCTCATTGATGTGGACATCAGTCAAGCAGTCAACAAATTAGGTGGGCCCATGACAAGGGCGCAGGCTAGGAAGGCCAAGGAAGCACTACAACTTGTTATCAAGGAAGCCCAATCTCAAAGTATACAAAACATTAATGAAAGTCTGCATTTCATTAATTGCACTCAGGTTGAAGAGGATGGAGCCATTGATGAAGAGACAGTTGCATTTAATGCAACTACCAGTTGAAGCACCTCCAAGGCAAATGATGTGGCATTGTGGGCGGCCACATGTGGCAATTGTGGGCGGCCACTCTCCTTTATTTTGCTGAAATTATTAGATTTATTTGCTTTCAATAAAGAATAGGAAGTTACAAGACATTTGAGTTATTGTTTTTATGGTTACAAGACAAGGTTGTAATGTTATTAAAAGGCATTGAAAACCTTGTCTACTAGCCGTTGGAGGAGGCTTGTTTGTGCGCATGAACCTAGTCTTATTTGGAGCCACATGAGAACCTCTCACCTAGTCCAAGTTTGCGGCCAACATGTGCTAAAATTGGCTAAGTTATAAGTCATCAAGAAGGGGCCAACAAGGTTATAAATTGGAGAATAAAGGGCTATTAAAGTGGCGGCCAAGTCATGAAGAGGGAGGTTACAAAATGAATGGGAACTTGATGAATGGTGGTTGTTATGTGCGGCCATTTTATTGCTGCATGAATAGCCTCTTTACTTCATGTTTAGTGGTTATTTCCTAAGGTTTATTGCAGCCACATGTGCCAAAATTCTGGTTGGGAAAATGCGGCCACACAAGCACACTTAGGTTGAGTTTTATTAGCTAATTTTGTCTCTTTAATTTAGTTATTTCCTAGTAATGTATTAGGGTTGCATGAGAAGTGTGTAAGGGGTATTTTTGGGAGATTTGGGGCGTGAACATGCAGCTGAATGCATAACCCTAATTCACCTTGTAAACTCTATAAATACATGCTTCATGCATGCAAGAAAGGTTAGACAATTGATGCAGAAAAATTATTCTTATTTTGAGAGTGTTTCTCTAAGTTTCTTGCTAGTCAAGAGTGAAGATTATCAAAGGTTTCTACCTTTGTGTGTGTATATTCAAGGACTTATCTTTCAAGCCTTGAAAGTGTGACGTCCAACCATATCTCTTCTTCTTCTTCTACATTTTACTTTTTGTGTTCAAAACCTATATTTCTCCTATACGTCATACTTGATTTATGAGTGATTTATTAATCAAGTTTTCAAAAGGGTGAATATTGTTTTGACAAGGTTACTATTTGGTTATCATCTTTCTTATTTCATCTATTTTATTTTATTTGAGTACTCGCAGAAAAGAAAAGAAAAAGAAAGAAAATAGCAAAAGAAAAGAAAAAGAAAATATTGCGAAAAAAAACAAAAAAAGTACTTGTCAAGAAAAGTGTAGTTTTATTCAGAAATTTCTAAGGTCCATGAAAAATAGAACCTCAAGGTTCACATCATTTGGTCATCAGAGCTCCGGTTATTAGAATTTTTCTGAATTCTTTTCCTAACAAATACTATTTTGTTTCTTAGCTTTTCTTGTTTTATTTTTCTGACTACACGCAGGTGGTGAATCATTTGATTTTTCTCCTCATTGGTGTGGTAAGAAACTCAAGAGAAATAGAGTGGAAAAAGGCAAGAGAGTTACATTATAGAAAAAGCCAAATATTGTGTGTAAACACGAGAGTGGTGAGTTTCTAAATAGTAAACCATAATTTTCTTCTCTGTTACGTTTTTCTTTTTATTTACTATGGCAGAAAGACTCGTGGAGAATCGTGATCTTCAGGCACAAATTGCTACTCTTTATCAACAATTAGAGTTGGCAATGAAAAGACAGTATGATGAGCTGCATGCTAGGTTGGATGAATTGGAGATCAAACCAACACCTGATGCGGAAGAGGAGAGACCACCAAGAGATGAAGGTAGAATACAAGGAGTTAAGTTAACCATACCAGCCTTCAAAGGACGCAGTGATCCGGAAGCTTACCTAGAGTGGGAGCTCAAAATTGAGCACATATTTGCGTGTAACTCCTATACAGAAGCACAAAAGGTAAAGCTTGCTGCAACTGAATTTTCTGACTATGCACTTGTTTGGTGGAATAAGCTATAGAAAGAGAGAGTCAGAAATGAAGAACCTGTGGTGGAGACTGGGGCTGAGATGAAGAGGATTATGAGGAAACGGTATGTTCCCTCTAGCTTCCAACGTGACTTGAAGCTAAGGTTACAGAAATTGACTCAAAGCAGTAAAGGAGTGGAGGAGTACTATAAGGAGATGGAGATGCTGCAAATTCAAGCCAACATAGAAGAAGATCCTGAAATCACTATGGTACGTTTTCTTAATGGTTTGAGCAGTGACATTAGAGACATTGTTGAGTTACAGAAGTTTGTGGAAATGGAGGACTTGTTATATAAGGCTCTTCAAGTGGAGCAACAGTTAAAAAGAAAAGGAGCTGCCATGAGGAGTTCTACTAATTTGCCTGCAAATTGGAAGGACAAAATTAAAAAGGAGGTGGCTGAATCCTCAAGCCATGCAGCACCCAGTCCTCAAGGTAAATCCACTAATAAAAATGTTGAACAGGTTGCAAAGAACGGAAGGGATGTGACTTGTTTCAGGTGCCAAGGAAGAGGGCACTATGCCTATGAGTGTCCAACTAAGAAGACCATTCTTCTTAAGGACAATGGTGAATATACAATCGAATCAGAGGATGAAAGGGAGGAGCCCAGTGATGATGATACACGTGTTGATGTGGGAGAAGTCTACATGATTAGACGACTTCTAGGAAGCCAAACCGTGGGCAAGGAGGAAAACCAAAGGGAGAACATCTTTCACACTGGATGTTCAATCAATGGTAAGATTTGCTTGGTAATTATTGATGGTGGTAGCAACACTAATGTTGTTAGTTCTAGATTGGTGAATAAGATGGGATTGGACACACAGCCTCATCCTAGGCCATACAGACTCCAATAGCTTAGTCAGGGAGATGAAGTGCATGTGCGCAGACAAGCTGAAATTCCTTTTTCAATAGGAAAATATCAAGACAAGGTGATTTGTGATGTGGTACCCATGGAGGCCAGCCACATACTTCTTGGGAGGCCGTGGCAGTTTGACACTAAAGTTATCCATGATGGCTTTACCAATAAAATTTCTTTCATGTACCAAGATAAAAAAAATTGTTTTGAGACCATTGACACCTAGAGAGGTTAGTGAGGATCAAAATAAGTTGAGAGAAAAGATTGCTCAAGAGAGGTTGAGTGAAACACTTGAAAAAGAAGAGAGCCAAAAGAAAAAGAGTGAAACACTTGAGGGCAAACAGTTGTGTTTAGCAAAAGAAAGAGAAGTGAGGAGAGTGTTATGTACAAGACAACCTCTTTACTTATTGTTTGATACAACTTTTCTTTTAACTGCTAACCAATTTGACAAATTTGAGTTGCCTTCTGTAGTTAAATCTCTTTTGCAGGAATATGAGGATGTCTTTCTAGAAAATGTTCCTGATGGTTTACCACCCTTAAGAGGAATTGAGCACCATATAGACCTCATTCCTGGAGCCTCATTGCCAAATCGGCCAGCTTATAGGAGTAATCCTCAAGAGACCAAAGAAATTGAGAGGCAAGTGAATGAACTCATAAACAAAGGATGGGTGAGGAATAGTATGAGTCCTTGCGCAGTACCAGTCATTCTGGTACCAAAAAAAGATGGAACTTGGAGAATGTGCTCAGATTGTAGGGCAGTCAACAATATCACAATCAAGTTTCGTCATCCTATTCCCAGGTTAGATGATTTACTTGATGAACTCCATGGTGCTTGCATTTTTTCCAAAATTGATCTTAAAAGTGGTTATAATCAAATACGTATAAGGGAGGGGGATGAATAGAAAACAACCTTTAAAACTAAATATGGGTTGTATGAATGGTTGGTTATGCCCTTTGGTTTAACTAATGCTCCTAGTACGTTTATGAGATTGATGAACCATGTCTTGAGGGAATTTATTGGAAAATTTGTGGTGGTTTATTTTGATGATATTCTTATCTATAGCACTTCTTTGGATATGCATGTTAACCACTTAAAATCTGTTTTGGATGTGCTTAGAAAAGAAAATTTGTATGCCAACATAGAAAAATGCATATTTTGTACCAACCATGTTGATTTCTTGGGATTTGTTGTGAGCTCTAAGGGAGTTCAAGTGGATGAGGAAAAGGTGAAGTCTATTCAAGAATGGTCAAAGCCTAAAAATGTGAGTGAGGTGAGAAGTTTTCATGGCTTAGCAAGTTTTTATAGAAGATTTGTTAAGGATTTTAGCACCTTGGCTGCACCCCTAAATGATATTGTTAAAAAGAATGTGGGATATAAGTGGGGGGAGAAGCAAGAGGCGGCCTTTGCTGCCCTCAAAGATAGGCTCACACATGCGCCTATTTTAGCCTTACCAAATTTTGCAAAATCTTTTGAGTTGGAATGTGATGCTTCTAATGTTGGTATTGGTGCTGTTTTATTGCAATAGGGGCATCCAATTGCTTATTTTAGTGAAAAATTAAGTGGTCCAGCACTTAATTATTCTACTTATGATAAGGAATTATATGCTTTGGTAATGGCTCTTAAGACTTGGCAACATTATTTACTTCCTAAAGAATTTGTAATTCATAGTGATCATGAATCTTTGAAGTATTTAAAAGGCCAAGGAAAATAAAATAAAAGACATGCTAAATGGGTTGAATTTTTGGAACAATTTCCATACGTTATAAAGCATAAAAAAGGAAAAGGAAATATAGTTGCTGATGCTCTTTCTAGGAGACATGTCTTGCTTGCTATGCTTGAAGCTAAATTGTAAGGACTTGAATCTTTGAAAAGCATGTATTGTGATGATATGGATTTTGCTGATTTTTATGTGGCATGTATTAAAAAATCAGAAAATGGATTTTTTAGGCATAATGATTTTTTGTTTAAAGGAAATAAATTATGTGTGCCTAAAAGTTCAATAAGAGAAATGCTTGTGAGGGAGTCACATGAAGGGGGACTAATGGGACATTTTGGAGTGCAAAAGACTTTGGAAATTTTGCAAGATAATTTTTATTGGCCTAATATGAAACGTGATGTTCATAAATTATGTGACCAATGTATTGTTTGTAAAAAGGCTAAGTCTAAGGTTAAACCTCATGGTTTATATACTCCTTTACCTGTTCCAGATTTTCCTTGGACTGATATTTCCATGGACTTTGTCTTGGGACTTCCAAGAACGAAGAATGGAAAAGACTCTGTTTTTGTTGTGGTTGACAGGTTTTCAAAATGGCTCACTTCATACCTTGCAAAAAAGTGGATGATGCTTGTCATGTAGCAAATTTATTTTTCAAAGAAATAGTCAGGTTGCATGGAATACCAAGGAGCATAGTGAGTGATAGGGACTCAAAATTTTTGAGTCATTTTTGCAGGACCTTGTGGGGAAAGCTTGGAACTAAGTTGTTATTTTCTACTACTTGCCATCCTCAAACTGATGTTCAAACAGAAGTAGTTAATAGGATATTAGGTACCTTGCTTAGGACCATTTTGAACAAAAACATTAATTCTTGGGAGGATTGTTTGTCTCATGTTGCATTTGCTTACAATAGGGCTGTTCATAGTACTACCAATTGCTCACCTTTTGAGGTAGTATATGGATTTAACCCTTTAACTCCTCTTAATATATTACCTTGGCCTAATATTTTTGTGTTTAACCATAAGGAAGCGCAGGCTAAGGCTGAATTTGTCAAGAAAATGCATGAGAAGGTTAAGGCTCAAATTGAAGAGAAAAATGAGAGCTATGCCAAGCAAGCAAACAAGGGAAGGAAGAAAATGGTGCTCCAACCAGGGGATTGGGTATGTATACACATGAGAAAAGAAAGGTTTCCAGAAAAAATGATGTCAAAGCTTCAGCCAAGGGGAGATGGGCCTTTCCAAGTGCTTGAAAGGATCAATGACAACACCTACAAAATAGACTTGCCTGGTGAGTATAATGTTAGTGCAACCTTTAATGTTGCTGATTTAACTCTTTTTGATGCAGGTGATGACCCTTCAGATTTGAGGACAAATCCTTTTCAAGAAGGGGGGCGTGATGTGCACATCAGTCAAGTAGTCAACAAATTAGGTGGGGCCCATGACAAGGGCGCAGGCTAGGAAGGCTAAGGAAGCACTACAACTTGTCATCAAGGAAGCCCAATCTCAAAGTATACAAAACATTAATGAAAGTCTGCATTTCATTAATTGCACTCAGGTTGAAGAGGATGGAGCCATTGATGAAGAGACAGTTGCATTTAATGCAACTACCAGTTGAAGCACCTCCAAGGCAAATGATGTGGCATTGTGGGCGGCCACATGTGGCAATTGTGGGCGGCCACTCTCCTTTATTTTGCTGAAATTATTAGATTTATTTGCTTTCAATAAAGAATAGGAAGTTACAAGACATTTGAGTTATTGTTTTTATGGTTACAAGACAAGGTTGTAATGTTATTAAAATGCATTGAAAACCTTGTCTACTAGCCGTTGGAGGAGGCTTGTTTGTGCGCATGAACCTAGTCTTATTTGGAGCCACATGGGAACCTCTAACCTAGTCCAAGTTTGCGGCCAACATGTGCTAAAATTGGCTGAGTTATAAGTCATCAAGAAGGGGCCAACAAGGTTATAAATTGGAGAATAAAGGGCTATTAAAGTGGAGGCCAAGTCATGAAGAGGGAGGTTACAAAATGAATGGGAACTTGATGAATGGTGGCTATTATGTGCGGCCATTTTATTGTTGCATGAATAGCCTCTTTACTTCATGTTTAGTGGTTATTTCCTAAGGTTTATTGCAGCCACATGTGCCAAAATTCTGGTTGGGAAAATGCGGCCACACAAGCACACTTAGGTTGAGTTTTATTAGCTAATTTTGTCTCTTTAATTTAGTTATTTCCTAGTAATGTATTAGGGTTGCATGAGAAGTGTGTAAGGGGTATTTTTGGGAGATTTGGGGCGTGAACATGCAGCTGAATGCATAACCCTAATTCACCTTGTAAACTCTATAAATACATGCTTCATGCATGCAAGAAAGGTTAGACAATTGATGCAGAAAAATTATTCTTACTTTGAGAGTGTTTCTCTAAGTTTCTTGCTAGTCAAGAGTGAAGATTATCAAAGGTTTCTACCTTTGTGTGTGTATCTTCAAGGACTTATCTTTCAAGCCTTGAAAGTGTGACGTCCAACCATATCTCTTCTTCTTCTTCTACATTTTACTTTTTGTGTTCAAAACCTATATTTCTCCTATACGTCATACTTGGTTTATAAGTGATTTATTAATCAAGTTTTCAAAAGGGTGAATATTGTTTTGACAAGGTTACTATTTGGTTATCATCTTTCTTATTTCATCTATTTTATTTTATTGAGTACTCGCAGAAAAGAAAAGAAAAAGAAAGAAAATAGCAAAAGAAAAGAAAAAGAAAATATTGCGAAAAAAAAACAGAAAAAGTACTTGTCAAGAAAAGTGTAGTTTTATTCAGAAATTTCTAAGGTCCATGAAAAATAGAACCTTAAGGTTCACATCACTCATATCATTCGAATACGCTCTTGTCAGCAAATTGATAAGTGACATGTTTATCGCAGCTAACCTTTGAGTCAAGACAAGGTTTCAACAATTGAAGCCTTTAACGCCCAATACATGAACTCTTCATGTTCTATTGGACCCTCTAACACCAGAACATATAAATATATACATCACGCACAAAGACAATCAAGAATGGAATCAAAATAAACTGAAACGTGCATCTGTACTTCACCTACGCCCAGCGTGGGTGAAGCGCAGGTTTCAATTTTAAATTTTGCAAGTTGGGCTTCATTTGCGCTCAGCGTGAGTGAAGCCCAGGTGTTAGAATCAAAATCCTGTATGTTGCGTTTCACCTGCGCCCAGCGCAGGTGAAGCGCAAATAACAGCGATCAATTGTGTTCTGTGCTTTAAATAGTAAACAGAATATCACAATATTCAAAACGATTAGAAGCCTAAAACGTGTTTATCGCAAACCAACGCTCTGATACCAATTGAAGGGAATCAAGTATGTGGTCAGGGTGCAGCGGAATAAATGGATTCCCTCCCTTGTTATGATCGTTAATGCGAAAACACGAATTAAGGCATAAAAGACATGAAACACAATGAAAATGTGAAAACACGAATTAAGACTATTGAGGAATAAATAAAGAAACTACAAGAGGATGACAAGGTTCTGATTTCAGAAGAAAATGCCTGCAAGACTTCGACGTCCAGAATTGAAAACAGGAAGCTCGAACTCCTCAATGGAGTGAAGTATGTTTCCAGTGAATTGGTAATATCGAACGAGCTCTTGACCAACATTGATCAAAGGGACAAAGTTTTATTGCAACAATATAGAGATCTGAATCAAGCATTTGAACCAATGAAAAAGAATCCCCCTTTTTAACTTTCTCTGTTTCATGTTAGTTGTTTGTTAAAACACTTTTAAATTGGTGCTTTGGAGTCACCAGCTACTTTGAATGTTCTAAAATATTTTAATTTCATGCAAAGTTGGTTTATATTGCTTCAAGTACTTTCCATTTATACTTAGGATTCGATTTTCACCTGATAGTTCTTTAATCGAATACGCGTTATTTGAAAATACTTTTTCAACTTCAAAAGGTCCTTCCCAATTCGGAGACCATTTTCCAAATCGTTTAGATTTCTTATCAACAGGTAAAATCACTTTCAAAACAAGATCTCCTTCATTGAATAACTTAGTTTTCAATCTTCTATTATAAACTCGAGATGCTTGTTCTTTTTGCCTGGCGATATTTTCTAAGGCTCTTAATCTAACTTCATCAGGTTCACTCAATTCATACAACATCAAGTTGTAATAATCTTGAGTGGGTAAATCGAATTGTCTTTGCATCCTGATTGATTTCAAGTGAACTTCAACTGGTAAAACTGAATCATGACCATAAACCAATTTATAAGGTTTAAATTTTGTTGCATCTCGAGGAGAATTTCGATATGCCCACAAAATTTGATTAAAGTCTTATGCCAATTTCGAGGTCGTTGGTCAATATTTTTCTTGATCAAGGAAATAATTGTTTTATTTACAGCTTCAATTTGCCCATTTGCTTGTGCATAATAAGGAGTTGAAGTGAGAAGTTTAATCCCGTTTTCTTGGGCAAATGTCTTAACTCTTTGACCTTTAAATACAGTTCCTTGATCAGTCGAAATAGATTCAAGAATACCAAAACGAAAAACTATGTTTTCCTGAATGAAATTAATCACATCTTCTTGAGCTTATGCCCCCTTAATGGGTTTCTGGCAAGCGAACCAAAAATCCAGTAGTATAATAGTAAGAAAAGTAGCGTATCCACAGGGAACGGTCAATTCACGTATACACGTGATCTAATTATCAAAGGAAAAAAAGGGTTTTGAGAATATTATTATGCAAAAAACGTAAAAAGCAAATTAATAATCAATTGAATTTAGAAAGGAAGAGTTAGAGACACTTTACTTGGATTAGGATTGAACTTCATCTCATAACACCCTTCATGTATGTAGAGACTACCCAATATTTATAGGCTTTGAACTATAACACTGTAGACAAACTATATTGCTAAGACCCCAAGTTACCAGGCGCCACTCACAGTCAAAGGTAATCCATGCCGGTTCTCCCAACTGACAGACTTACCCTCGGTTTATTATGCTTTCTTTATTCCGTTTGTAAAAGAATTAATTGATAAACGAGACCTAATCCTCTGGACGCACCTTCTCTAGAGTACTGTCACTACCCATTACTCATTAGAATACATCCACGTTTCGAATCCTGGATTGACAATCAACTAATCCTTTGCTATCGATCCATTAGACCATGCCTATCCTTTAGACGCCCTTCATTAGGATACTCACACTACCCATCAATCATTAGTAACACCCATGTTTCGGTCACTGGTTAACCGAGTATTATCATTCACTCAGAGGTTGAGTTTCCTATGTCTAGGCTCCCCCAAACTCAATCCTAGTCGTAACGTTAATTAAAAACTAGCATTTAACTCTGGCGCAAGCGCATTCACTCAGAGGTTGAGTTTCCTATGTCTAGGCTCCCCCAAACTCAATCCTAGTCGTAACGTTAATTACAAACTAGCCTATAACTCTGGCGCAAGCACGTAAGTTAGGAATTAAGCACAGAACAAGATTACCAATATTATAGCTAGGGAACTGCATCAATAAATAGATAGAGTTCAACATACACTTGGGAATGGAATCAATTACATTCAATCCTAATGGAGAGTTAACTACACATGGTAGTCATACAAACCACCGAAGATGCTGTCACCATCTTCAATCCTTGTGAAGCGCTCCTCCTCTCCTACTCTAAAATTAGAACTGGTGCATTATCACTGGAATATAACTGAATTACAATAATCGTGCACACCTTGATCTGGTGCAATAAGGTCCTATTTATAGGCTAAGGAAAGACAAACAAAATTGGGGAGAAATCTATCTAAAAACAGCAACAGGGAACAAATCTGCGTGATCTGCGCTTCAAGCTGTGCTACAGCGCAGCTTGCAGCGCAGGTTCCAGAGAGCTGTGCTTCACCCTGCGCTACAGCGCAGGTTGAAGCGCAGAATGCGTCCTGCAGCTTCAATCTTTTTCTTTTTAATTTGATCTCTCCCCGACACTGGTTTTGGCTAATTTGTCTTTCCTTGTTTCCCTTTTCTTGATGAAATCCTTGCATTTATTGAGCATCTTTGATTTATTTGGGAAGGTTGTCTGCAGAATCCTTATTTGATTGGCAGTGATCTCCTCATTGATTGCCTCAAATCTTCTTCAAATCTTTATTAAATGTCTTCAATCAAACTCAAATCTTGCAAATATCTCCTTCATTTAATGCTATCTTTCCTTCAAATCAAATCTTTGCAATATCCTGCAAAAATCAGCAATATTTCTATCAAAATAACATCAAATTCAAATCTAAGATTAATAAATACAATTTATCTAATATATAATAAAAAGGGATTAAACTGGGGAAAAAATACCATTTTATCCTTGATAAGTGAACTAAAAAGTGTTCTAATTTATCAACTAATTTTCACTTATCACCCCTAGATGATGAGGGATGAATTTGACCAATCAAATCAATATCCCATCCTCTAAAAGGCCATGGCTTTATTATTGAATATAACTCACTTGCAGGGATTTGTTGTATGAAACCATGTTTTTGACATTCCTCACAAACTTTCGAAAAATCATTACAATCTTTGGCCATTGAAGGCCAATACAAATTTTGTCTTTTCAAAACCCATTCCATTTTTCGACCTGCTTTATGTTCTCCACAAATCCCTTGATGAGTATCAATCAAAGCCTAATATGCTTCTAATTCTCCTAAACATCAAAGTAAATTACCATCAGGTGCCTTCTTATATAATTGATTAGCTAGAATTACATAATGTAAAGCTCTGTATTTCAATTTTTGATCAACTGATGTACTTGGATTTTGCAAGTACTCAACTAAAGAATTTCTCCAATCATTAGCATCTAAAGTTTCAATGTCTAAAACTTCGAAATTCATGATGGGCATATTTCTCTTTAATTGAATCAGTTCTTCGAATTTAGAGTTACAAATTTTATAACCATAAGCATTTTGTGCCAATTTATTGGCAATGTCATTATCAATTCGAGAGATATGTTCGAATTCAACTTCGTCAAAATACCTCAGTAACTGAAAAGCACTTAGTAAATATTTTGACAATCTAAGATTCAAACATTTATACTGCTTAGTGATGTGTTTGATCACTAATTGTGAATCTCCTCAAATTAAAACTTGTTTAGCTTTGAATGATATCAGAACTTCTAACCCTAATAATAAAGCTTCATATTCAGCTTCATTATTCGAACGATCCATCCCCACTCGAAACATTATTTTTGTTGGTAAACCTTCAGGTGAAATTAAAAGAATTCCAATCCCAACACTTGCTTTATGTTTTGATCCATCGAAATAAAACTTCTAAGATTTTAAACCCACAAAGTCTAATTCATTAATTCGAATGTGAGGATGATCAACTAGGAAATCAGCCATAACTTGGCCTTTCACAGCTTTTAATGGAAGATATGTTAGTGAAAAATCAGTTAAAGCTAGCGCCCATTTACCTACTCTACTATAAAGAATAGGTTTTCATAACATGTGCTTTATTATATCATAATGAGAAATTACATAAACGTCAAAAGGTTTTACATAGTACTTCAACTTAGTACAAGAAAAGTAAAGACATAAACATAATTTCTCAATAGCACAATATCTAGTCTCAGTATCATTAAGAGTTCGACTAAGATAATACATTGCTCTTTCTACTCCATTTTCATCTTCTTGAGCAAGCATACTTCCTAATTTCTCTTCAGATGCAGATATATATAGCTTTAGAGGCTTTCCTTGAATTGGAGGTGTCATGATTGGAGGATTTGTGAGAATCCTCTTTATTTCTTCGAATGCCAACTGGTGTTCCTCTTTCCATTCAATTTTTTCTTCCTTTTTGAGTTTCAACGGAGGAGAAAACACCTTGGTCTTAGCTGAAAGATTTGCTATGAATCTTCGAAGAAAATTGATTTTACCCAATAAAGACTGCAACTGCTTCTTGTTCGAATAAGGAGAAGTTTCTAGAATTGCCTTTGCTTTATTTTTATCAATCTCAACTCCCTTTTGATGAACTAAGAAGCCTAGAAAATTACCTGCAGATACACCAAAGGCACACTTAATAGGATTCATTTTTAAATTATATAATCCCATCCTTTCAAATGCTTCTTTCAGATTCGAAAGATGGTCATTTTTCGATTTTGATTTTTACTATAACATCATCAATATAAACTTGCATAAATCTTCCTATTAAGTCATGAAAAATAGAATTCATGGCCCTTTGATAAGTAGCACCAGCATTTTTAAGACCAAAAGGCATCATTACCCATTCATAAGTGCCTATTGCACCAGGACATCGAAAAGCCGTTTTGAAAATATCCTCTTCAGCAATAAAAATTTGGTTGTATCCTGAATAACCATCTAACATACTTAATATTTCATTTCCTGCTGCTGAATCTATTAACATATCAGCCACGGGCATAGGATATTCATCTTTAGGAGTTGCTTTATTTAAATCTCTAAAATCCATGCAAACTCTTAAAGAACCATTTTTCTTAATAAGTGATACTATATTAGAAATCCAGTCAACATACCCGCCAGTTCGAATGAACTTAGCTTTTAATAACCTCTCGATTTCACTTTTAATCTTCAATATAATTTCATGTGCAAATCTTCGAGGTGCTTGCTTCACAAGTTTCTTATCAGGAAATGTAGGTAACTTATGTTCCACAAGCTCTTTACTTAGACCGGGCATATCATGATAATCCCATGCAAAACAGTCTTTATATTCTTTAAGTAATTCGACCAACTTATATTTAAAAACTTCTGATAAATTCTTACTCACAAAAGTTGGTCTTGGGTTTTTGACATCCCCCAAATTCACTTCTTCAAGAGGATCTTGAGCCTCCATCTTTTCAATTCCATGAGACAAAGCTCTTTCAAACCCAAGAGGAGTATCATCATATATGCAATCAAGTCTTCCAAATGGTACCTCCTCTTCTTCAAGTCTCATGCCTGAATCTTCTATGTTTTTATATTCAATATCTTGTACGGCTACTGAAGTCGTTTTAGAATTCTTTTTGAATTCTTGTTCAAAATTTACTCCAGTCTCGAAGACCGTTCTATAATCTGCGGCATCTAAGTCCGCTTCAAATCTTCTCTCTGCAGTATATGCTGAGGTTCGAGCTATGAAGCTCAAAATCACTCTTCTTCTGAAATCCATCCAAAAGTAGAGGTGGTCCCTGAAGGACCAGTTGCACTTTGAATTATCAAACCATACTCAACATTGAAAAATGCCTTGTTTGGAATTTTACCAGGAATGAAACCACGTTTCTCAATTGTACAAGGTGTTTGATTCATTATCCATTTCTCACAGTTCCTTGCATTGACTGTGTCTACTTCCACCTTGTAGTAGGTTTGATCAGCTTCGACATACTCTAGAATGCCATCATCATTCCTTAAACACAACTTTTGATGGACAGTTGAAGGAACTGCCCTACTCCATGAATCCATTCTCTCCCCAAAAGCACATTATAATTTGCTTTCGAAGGAACCACCACAAAAACAATGGGTCTTTTGACTAATCCCACAGTTACGTCAAAACATAATAATCCTTTCAATTTTGACGTCTTTCCACTGAAATCTATAATTATCATGTTGTGTGGCATCAAATCACACTTTTTTTCATTGAATTTCTTTAACAGAGAACATGGCAATAAATCGATTGCCGCTCCACCATCAACCAACACTTTACTTACAGTAATTCCTTCAATCTGAGCCTGGATGAACAAAGGCTTAATGTGAGACACCATCCCAATAGAAGGCCTATCAAACACGGCCGAATCTTGCTTAACAGCTTGCGTCGACAAACAAGTGTAATATGTTTATGGCTCTGATGATTCATCTTCTATGAAATCATCTTCAAAACCTTCTTCATATTCTTTTTCGAATTCTACAGGAAGAATCGAAACTACTCCACATATATCTTCTAGTCTATCAAGGAATCCAGTCTCGAAGTCATCTGTAAATAAATCTTCCTCAACCAAAACCTTGTCTTTCAGTAAAACACTTGCCTTATCCTTTTGTAAGATTTGGGAGTATGTGGGTTGACTAGAAGCACCTTGCACTTGGATTAACTGTGCATTTTTAGCATTCAAATTCTTTGAAAATTTTGAAGAACTGCCCCCCTTGTTCAATTGCGGCCTTTCTATAACGCTGATTCCTCCTCCACTGTGTCTTAGTCATGAAAGGCTTTCCATTGAAAGAATTATTATAATGTCTAAGCACTTGAGGATTCTGACGGTATTCTTGACTATCTGTTACTCGAATCCATTTGTTGGGGAGTAAACCATCACTTTAGTCCCTGACTTTTTCAGAGTTGGACACTTTAGTCCCTGACTTATGAAAATACACAATTTAGTCCCTGACTTTGTTCAACATCCATCAGTTTAGTCCAAAACGTTATGTTCCGTCAAGTCACTGATGATGTGGCAATCTGACTTGTCTCCAGGGTTCAACATCCATCAATTTAGTCCCTGACTTTGTTTAATATCCATCAATTTAGTCCCTGACTTTGTTCAACATCCCTGACTTATGTTTCATCCTTCTCCTTGCACTCACCCCTCTTTTTTTTACAACCACCTCTTCTGTGCATAATATAACAACCTAGTTACTCCCAAAATCTGAGCTAATCCAATTCAATTTCTTAATTTGAGCAACAATGCACAAGCTTAAATACAATAACACATATACCCATAAATTAAAAACACTGAAACATAAATATAAGGAGATATATAGAGAGTGAGAAGGAGGTTCAAATGACATATAGATGTGAAAAATCCAGGTAGATCAAGTACAATGAGACAAAAAGAACAACACACTCAACAAATTTGATCACTTAAAATGACAGTAGTCAAAGAATCCAATTATTAATAGGTCATAAAAAATGCAAGAGTAATGTTTGAAAATTTTGAGGAAAAATAGTATGCAAGTTTATTCTCTTTATTCTATCGGAGGCAGAGTCAGAGGTGGCAAAGGTGGAGGCATAGGAGGAGGAATCGGAGGTGGTGCTGGCGAAGGCTATGGTGGTGGCAAAGGTGGAGGAGTTGGAGGCGGACATGGTGGTGGCATAGGAGGTGGTGCTGGCGGGGGCCATGGAGGTGGCATTCGTGCTGGTGGAGGCTATGGAGGTGGTAAAGGTGGTGGATTTGGAGGAGGAGTTGGCGGTGGGCATGGTGGCGGTTCTGGAGGAGTTGGTTGTGACTTTTAATTTAAAACTTCCTAAAAGCACAAATGATCTTATGCTGCCATGTAATTAATATGCATACTTTGTCTATGGATGCAGCTAGCATGCAACTATGTACTCTAGATTAATTAAATAAATCCATGATTGTGATGTTTCAACCATGGAGGTGGGCTAATAATCATATAATATAGAGGGGTGAGTGCAAGGAAAAGGATGACACATAAGTCAGGGATGTTGAACAAAGTCAGGGACTAAATTGATGGATGTTGAACAAAGTTAGGGAATAAATTGATGGATGTTGGACCCTGGAGACAAGTCAGATTGCCACATCAACAATGACTTAACGGAATATAACATTTTGGACTAAACTGATGGATGTTGAACAAAGTCAAGGACTAAATTGTGTATTTCTATAAGTCAGGGACTAAAGTGTCCGACTCTGAAAAAGTCAGGGACTAAAGTGATGGTTTACTCTTTGTTGGGAGGAACATTCGAAGGAGGCACATATGTCTTAGGCTTTTGGAACATAGGAGCTTGCCCCCTAGTCATTTCACAGTTCTTTTGAAAAGGAGGTCTTCGAACTTCGACATTCAAAACAAGCTTTGTCACCTTCTGAATCCTTTGATTGACAGTCTGTTGATAATGCTTTTTCATCTCTGATGACTCAAAAGACTTGGCCACCAGTCTATCGAAAATTGCTCTGCAACGAGGACAAAGGGAAACATCAGCATTTTGTAGGAACCACGGGAAACACTAGAAGGGGGGTCGAATAGTGTTTTAAAGTTTCAAGTTAATTTATGGAAAACCTTATAAAAAAAACAGCAAATACATTTTGGCAAGTTATCATGAAAAACTTCATTGGCAGATAATCAAAATTATCAGAGCAGTGCGGAAACTATGAACATTCATTTTTCAGAAACTTGCTAAGTTTGATAAAAACAATTAAGCATTATTTGAACACTTCAGAAGGTTTGAAAAACTATCTTTCAAAACTTTGTTTAAACTTGATTAAAAACAAAAACTATTAGTTCAAAAAGTGTTTGTTATTATTCTACTTATCTATTTACTTGCTGAAAACCGCATTGTTGAGGAACTTGCTGAACCACTCTCAATAGGTTCAGTAAGTACTCTTTTCAAAACAGTTTGTTTGATACTTGAAAAGTGTATTTGTTAAAAGTTAGTTTTACTAATAAAACCCTTCCTTGGTTAGAAATAAACATATATAGATAGAAAGTAAAGAGTTAAAGCAAAAGAAAAGTACACACAAAGAATTTATCCCGGTTCACCCACTACACCGTGAGCTACATCCAGTCCCAGGGCAAACTCCCTGGATTTATCCACTATCTGAACATAGATACAAGTATTCTTTTATCATCAAGTCTCTTCAGGCTCCTAACCAAGTATTCTTTCTTAACCAAGCCTCTCCAGGCTTAAATCGAGTATTCTTTCTTAACCAAGCCTCTTCAGGCTTTAACCGAGTATTCTTTCTTAACCAAGTCTCTCCAAGATTTAACCGAGTATTCTTTCTTAACCAAGCCTCTCCAGGCTTTAACCTAGTATTCTTTCTTTCTCCAGGCCTCTCTAGGCTCTCAAAAATATTTTTTTTCTCCAAGCCTCTCCAGGCTCTCAAGAGTATTCTTTCCTTCTCCAAGCCTCTCCAGGCTCTCAGACACTTAATAATGTTTACAATGAAAAGTTTATGTTTCCTAGAAGCTTAAACTGAAGTTCATCTTGTACTATGGGTTAACTAAGTACTACTCAGGATACATGTGGTAAATCTAAGTTCAAGGTATGACAGAGATACAAATGTTTGATTCTACGCTCTAATTCATCTCTGAAGGATCAGAAGGTTGGCTTTTAAAATCTGTATTGAGTTTGGCCAATTTCTTCGGTGGGCTTGATGAATGCCATAGTTCAAGGATAGATAATTTGGAGTTCTTGGTAGCTCATCATGGTCAGTTTCAGCGAATGAATCTTCAGGAATTTGGCCGACCCATTTCTTACTCTCTCTGTCTCTGTTTTTCTATCTCTGTCTCTATCACCATTTCTTTTAGACTTTCTTAAGGCTATTTGTATGTTCTGAGAATATAGTCGTTTGAAGATTGTTGGTTACCGTTGAGAAGAAGTAATTTTCGCTCAAATAGCCGTTGTGAAATAACTTCTTAAACGGTTGCTTCTTCTAAAGCAGAGTAGGTGTGCAGATAGCTTAGTTCTGACACACTATTAGATGATTTCTTTAACCTTGAGAGATTTTCCTTTAATAAATAGATACTTCTTTTCTCTCTCTGGATCTTCTTGTTCTTTCACCTTTCTTTTCTGTGAGTGTGAGGAGATATCCGTTGAATTTGTCATTTTGCTCAATTTGTGCTATCTTCATTTTTGCTTAGCTTTTGAGCTTCTGACGTTTTCTCCTTCTTCTTTCTTAAGAATATTTGAGTAATATTCTAGCTGTTGAACATATGGTCTTTGCCTTTGTTGAGACTTCCCGTAGTTTAAGATTTGTCCACATAGTCAGATTTGAAAGTCTTCATGTCTTCAGATAGTCTGATATATCTCATCATCTTGTTCAGAGAGTATGTGTTCAGAAGGTTTTAATCTTCACATACTTTCAAACGATTAGTGAGCTTTCAGATGGCTACGTTGTTTAAACTTGATGTCATCAGCTTCAACATATGCTTATCTTAGATGATTGTTTCAAGCATTTCTTAGTTCTTCAGATTGGAGATTCTTTCAGCAGGTTTCTTTCTTCAGATGGTTGGAGCTCTGTTCTTCTTTGTCTCTTCTTATTCTTTTGTGATTCAGATGGATAAAGATGTTGAATTTAATAAACTTAGTTCAAACATCTTTCTCGTCACTTTTGTTCAGTCTTCTGATACGTTCTGGGCAGCAGTAGATGCAGTAGGTCTGCGCACGCAATGCTTTTTCATTGCAGGTGCAGCAGGCGTTGCAGGATTTCCTTATTTGTGCAAAACTTTTGATCAAGGCAAGAAAGTAATTCTGATTTTTGTGCTGAGATGAGTAATTCATTGGGTAAAGTGTTCTTCACACTTAGCAACATCTTCAAGAGGTCAACTCTTGATTCTGACACATTCAGCCTTCAGATATACAGAATTCTTCAGATGATAGTCACTCTTCAGACGGAGTTAAGTCTTCAGTTTGTCTTTAAGTCTTCAGATGATAGTCACTCTTCAGACGGAGTCAAGTCTTCAGTTTGTCCTCAAGTCTTTAGACGATAGTTATTCTTCAGACGGAGTCAAGTCTTCAGTTTGTCTTCAAGTCTTCAGATGATAGTTACTCTTCAGACGGAGTCAAGTCTTCAGTTTGTCTTCAAGTCTTCAGACGATAGTTATTCTTCAGACAAAGTTAAGTCTTCAGTTTGTCTTCAAGTCTTCAGATGATAGTTACTCTTCATACGCAAGCTTGTCTTCGGATAGTTGAGATTCCTCTTCTCTTCACTTTCTGTGTTGTTCTGCAGATAATCTACCATAGCTTTTTCGGTTTCTTGTTGCTCCGATTTGCTTCATCTATCTTTTGTATTTCCTCTTCCTTTGTTGTCTTCTAGGCTTCAGATGAATACTACATCCTGAAACACAATCTACAAAACAATACCTTTCTTAGCAGAACCTGTTTATATTTGATCTAATTTGTTAATCATTAAAACCAAGGATAATAAGTCTTAAATGTAATTTAAATGCTTAAATTAATTCTGAGACTCAACACATTTTCCTCTTTCTTTCGAAGCAAGAAATCAACCAAGGTTTCATTGTTCTTTGGGAAGATATCTTTCACTTCCTTTTCAAATTCCTCAATTGCAATATCTATTTCTGTTTTCAAATCTATAGCAGGTTCAACTCCTACCATGTTTATTTCCATAGTATCAACATAACTAGCATTGACATTCAATGGATCAGAATCAACTTTCATTGCCATTTTCTGCTTCTCATCAAACTTCAATCTGCCTTCTTTAATGGCTTCTTGAATAAGATCCCTGAAACGAATACAATTGTTAGTCCAATGTCCAAATGCATTATGGAACTTACAATATTTCTTTCCTTTTCGTTGTTTGAAAGTAGGAATCTTATGATCATCACTTAGGACAATTTGTTTATCCTTTACTAAGATATCAAAGATTTGTTCTGCTTTCGATATATCAAAACCATATGTCTTTTTGGGATACTTACTTTGTGCAGTTTGATTCCCCGAATTATTATTATATGGTCTTAGAAAAGAACATGCATATGGAGGTCCTGGTTTTAACTCAGCAACATCAATTTCATTTTCATCGAAATCTGAGTTTTCATCACTAAAATTTTCATTAACATCAACATAGGCAATTTTATCTCTTCTTCCTATCTTTTCGGTTTTCCTATGTTTTTCTTTTTCCATTTTTAATTGCTCAATTTGCCTAACTCTTTCAGCCAATTGGGCCATGTCTCTCAATTGATGATTAACTAATTTCTTTCGAATTGAGTAGTCAAAACCTCCTGCTGCAATTTTAACTAATTTATTTTCAGGAATTGGTACAAGACATCTAGCTCTCATTTGCCTAAATCTGTTCAAATAATCTTTGACAGATTCATTTGAAGTTTGTCTAACAGTAACCAAATACATAAGGCTAACTTTCGTTTCAGCTCTAAAGAATTGTTCATGGAACTGTCTTTCTAACTGGTTCCAAGCATGAATCGAACCAGGAGACAAGGTTGTGAACCATGTAAAAGCATTATTTTTGTTAGGGAACTTAGGAAATATTTTATTTTCAAATTTTCATTATTAGCTATGTCCCCACATTCTACATGATACCTTGCAATGTGTTCAACGGTTGATTCATTAACTTCTCTTGCAAACTTAGTGAATTTTGGGACTTTCCATCCCCTTGGTAATTCAGTTTGCAACACATAAGGTGTTAATGGAAAAACAAAACATGGTCTAGTGGCTTGGCCTACGTCAAATCCATGTTTATTCAACACTAATTCAACTATATTTGCTATATTTTGCTGCCCCCTAATATTGTTTTGTCTTATTCTTTCTAAAACCTCATCAGCATTTTGATTCCTATTCAAAATTAGTGGCCGAGCATTCACATTTTCAATTGGCTCTCGAAGAATAGGTTGTTCATTATTCTCCCTTACACCATTATCATTTCCAAGGTTCTGATTCTGGTTTTGATTAAGGCCAACATTAACCTGTTGCTAGTTTTCAAAATCAAGGGGAGCCCCGAATACATCAGCAATCCTAGCCATTTGCCTAGCCAATGTATTATAATTTTGATTAGTGTTTTCAATAAGAGGATTTATAACCATTGTCAATTGCGTTGACAACATGTTAACCATTTCATGGTTACTTTCATCCACTTGTTGCCTAATCGAATTCAAAACAATATTTGTCAAAGAATTCAAAATTTAGCCTGAATTCAACCAAGAAATACCAGTTCCAAAAACACATAAGTTCGAAAAACTAGCGTGATTGAATGCATGTGTCATTGTACTTGTGTAGGTGGCTGGGGCTGTTCCTTGAACAGAAGGAACAAAACCAAAGGGAAGCCCATATGGGGGAGGCCTAACACTTGCGTTTGTAACCTGTATGCCCCCAGTTGATAGTGGATTTATGCTCATAGTCTGAGACCTTAAAGGATCTTCAGCCTGAGTAGTGTTAAGCGCTTGATCACGCTAATCACGGTTCACACTATTGTTATTTTCCACCCCATAGTCTCATTATTGTTTACAAAATCATTGTTATTCCTTTGATTTGTACGACTCCCTTGATTTGCACAAGCATTTCCAGTAACATTATCTGATGTGTTTCTGTTTCGGTTATTGTTCGCCATTGAATTAGAAATGGTTCTACCACTTCTCAAGATCATACACTTTCTGAAACTAATTCAGCACTTTGTCCCACCGGGCGTGCCAATTTGTTTGTTGTGAAAATTTTCAATCAAGTTCAAAAACTTTCTTGATTCTGAAGGTACAATTTGGGACTAGAATCTGAATCCTCTAAAGGTTCTTTTTAGAACTAGGTTCACTCAGAAATTGCATTCAAGAAGTAACAGAAATTTGAATAACTGATTTCTTCAAAAGATTGAATTCAAAAAATCAATTTGCAAAATAAAACAAAATTTCAAAGAGAAAAGAAGAGTAAAAACAAAGATTTGAACTTGAAAAGAAATGAAAAGAAATGCAGTAAATAACTGAAAGTAAAGTGCAAAAATTTAACTGCATAATGTAAATGAAGTAAAAGACAAAAATTGCAGAAAATTAAAGGCAAGAAGTAATCAAAGAAAAGAAAATTGCAGAATTGTAAATTGCATTAATGAAAAGTTGGTATGGATACACATACTGGACAATCTCCTTAGTAACTACTTATTCGTTTCTGATTTTATACGTTGGGTGTTTTCAGAGCGTTTCAGTAAAATGAAATCCAACCCCTATTACATCATAATTCTGCCTATTTAAAGATTTCTATCCTAACGGCTAACTTATAGGATTTTGAAACGTTTACAAGCCTATCTGAAGTGTCAAATTTCTAAGTATAACACGTGTAAAAGGCGACAACGGTCTTCTATTTAAGAAATAGCTTACGTCTTGAGGTCTTGACACTTGTCTCTGCATGGTAACTTCTAATAACTGTTCCATTTGAAATTTGAATAATCTTCGAATTGGCTTTCAACATCAGATGAGTCTTCGAATACTTTTCAAGCTTCTGACTTCATAAATTCTTCTAAGTTTGAGTCTTCTTTCTGTCTCGAATAAGTCTTCGATTTCCACCTGAATCTCGAACTGTGTTGGGACACTTAGCCAAAATTTTGACCAATTTATTCCTTGTATATTCACGTGTTGTATTTCTGATTGGTTAATATGTTGGTGGATTTGACCACCGACCACACGTGGGTTTGACCTTCAAACTGATTGGACAATTCTGCATGCACATTAACGGAACCGTCCAATTCTATTAGTATAAATACTCCTGGGTTTTGACATTCTTTTTCATTCCCTTCTCTGTTCAAAAATTAAGAAGTTTCTTCCATTGGCTATTGCGTTCAACCTGATCTTTCTTGACTTCATTTTTTATAAGGTTGACGAAATAGCCAAAGCTATAAGCTTCTTCAATCCTTTATAAGGATTTTCTTAGGTTGAACGTACTAGCCAATTAAAGGTTCATTTATATAATAACTGAATCTTCTTTATTACTTTCCCATGCTTTCCTTGTTATCACCCCAAGCCCCAAGGGCTACGCAATCAAGTCAACATAATGCTTTTGCCTTGACTCAATCAAAGCCTGTGGGAGAGGAGGAGGAAGAAGAAGGTCAAATGAAGGACAGGGAGGCAGAATCATGTTCCCTGAAGACCCAGTGAAGACAATAGTCAAGTTCTTTGAAGATTTAGAATAACTTTTATTTTCATGTACCTTGGTATTTTTTATGTATTTTCATTCGAACCTTCTCATGTAATTCAAATTCTATTTGTACATGAATAAAAGAGACTTGTATTCCTCTATCTTTCTATTCTTCAGATTCTATAAAGATTATAGAACTCATTTTCCTTTCCTTCGTATTCAAAATACATTTCGAATTCGAATAGGCATTTAATCAAGTGTCTGCATTCTTTTTGAATATGTAGAACATAGTGCCTTAAATTTTGAATTCAGAAGACAGAAACTACAAACTTCACTAAGTTATAATGTATTTTGATTCCTCATAGACTTTTCGAATCTTTCATTGTATACTTCGAATTCGAAGATACTAATCTGTGATAACTTAGTAGAATTTGTAAATTTCACCCCAACAGTATTTCTATCCTTTAACTTTGTCAATTCAGTTTTAAACTAAACTTAAAGGATATTGAATCCATCTTTATACAAACTGAGCGTAAAAACATATTTCAGAAAACTCATTTTTACACTGTCTGAAAATACTTCAGACAGAAGACAAACTTCAGATAACATCCCAGTTATCTGAAATTTTTAGAGAACTCAGTTTTTCAGAAAAGGTTTCTAGAAAACGTTAAGGTTTTATAAAAACACTATTCAACCCTCCTTCTAGTGTTTTCCTATGTTTCTACACTTTCAATATTTGCTAAGAGGGATCCCTTCCTTTTGTATCTGGAATTGCACAAGCAGCCAAAATTCATTTGAATCATATGAGTTGATACCAAGTTGATCCAATCGTTCACAGCATTGCAGCAGCAGCCACACATTGCAATACGTGATGCAAACGTTCACATGAAAATGAAGGTGCGAGCACTATCACTGTAGCGCTTACACGATATTCACTTTATTATTCACTAAAACCATTACCATTAAATCATCAAGATCAAGGAAAAATATTGAAAATCGTTAATTGTAATAAATAATGTTATAATTTTACATTTTATTCCACCAATGTGGATAATTGAAAGATGTACTTTAATTTTAAATAGAGGTTATTTTGGTAGTTAGAAGAGTTTTTTTAAATCAATGCATTAAAATGTTTTGATAATATGCATTTTTAGATGAAAAGAGTGTTTTATAAATACTGAGATTCTGGCAGTAGACAAATACTCCCCTATCCAGCTTCACCATTTCAAGGGAAATTTCATTCTTTCCATCACGAACTGAAGAAAATCCCAACTAACAGAATCATATGCCTTCTCAAAATCAACCTTAAAGAAAAAGCATGCTTTTTTATCGCTCTTTGCTTCCTCTAGTACCTCATTACCGACCACCACACTATCAAAAATTAGTCTACCTTTTACAAATGCACATTGGCACTCAGAAATAACTTTTCCAATCACTTTCCTCAATCTATTGGCTAGTAGTTTTGCCATCACCTTATACATACAACTAATAAGAGAGATTGGGCGATACTCCTCCACTCTATGGGGATTGTCTATTTTAGGCACAGGAACAACAAACGAACTATTGGATCCTCTTACCAACCTACCATAAGTATGGAATTCATGAATGAAAGCCATAAAATCAGATTTAATTGTCTGCCAAAAGTCCTTAATGAAAGTGAAATTGAATCCATCTGGACCTGGACTTTTTGATCCCTCACAATCCCAAACAACACCTTTCACTTCTTCCTTAGTAAAAAGCATAATCAAAGCTGCAACATCATTATCTTGTAATGATTTAAAGGTTGGATCAGAAAGATAGAGTCTGTTTCTAGACTTCCCCTCAAATTGTTTCTCAAAAAAAACCTTTAACGGCCTCTTTCAAGGAAGTAGGATCAAAATACTTCTCATTGGCCACCTTTAAACATCGGATCTCGTTTCTGATTCTCCTGTTATTAATATAATCATGGAAGAAACTTGTATTTGCATCCCCCTCTTGAAGCCATGTTATCCTTGATTTAGTAACATATCATCTTTAATTTACATATAGGAAAACATTTTCTCCCTACACTCATTCCGTTGAAGGACCTCCACCTCTTGTAAAGTAGATCCTTCACTTTTAAGATCTAATCTATTCACCATATCCATGACTTCATGAACTTTCTATCTAAATCACCAAAAGTCTCCAAATTCCACCTCTTTAATCTGTTTTTCAGTTGTTTTAGTTTTTCTTTTAAAACAAAACCAGCCCCACCTTTAATAGAAATTTCGTTCCACTGGTTATTTACAAAATCAACATATCTCACATCCTTCCTCCAACAGTCAAGAACTCTGAAAGGTTTAGGCCCCCAATTCACCTCCTCATTTTTTTGTAGAACAGCACAATGATCTGAAACTCCTCTATTCAACCCCTACTGAACTATATTTGGCCAATGTGACAGCCAATCATTTGACACCAAGTACCTATCTAATCTGCTCATATAGGACCTATCAGTTTTATACCAGGTGTCTTTTCTACCAACTAGTGGTAAATCTACCAATTCCGCCTGTTGAATAAACTCATAAAAAACTCTCATATCCTCATCACTCCAATAGGTGGAAACTCCCCTATTTTCCCCCCTCTGATCTTACAACATTAAAATCCCCACCAAAACACCAAACATAACCCCCACGACATGCCTTAAGTTGGATTAGAGAACTCCATAATTCTTTTTACCCATGCAAGTTACAAGGCGCATAAATATTGACAAAAGAATATATAACAATGTTATCTTTCCACAAGCCAGTCACACCAATGAAATGATCACCTAAAAAGACCTCATGCATAATAAACGTATCCTTTCTCCATGTAGATAATAAACCACCTGACATGCCAACAGAAGGATTGAATGCCTATCCAAACTCCCCACCATGGATTAAAATTCCACACAATTTATCATCAATTGTTTCTTTTGTAGTTCCTTGCAATAAAATAACATCAACCCTTTCAGTAGATATCAACTTCCTGATCTCCAATTATTTTAACCTCCCCACTATGCCTCTTATATTCAAGGAAAGAACAATCATTCAAACAAAAGAAAACCACCTAAACTTAATCCCGTCACCACCAAATCACCCTACACTACCCTTCCAGCTGCCAAACGGTCACAGGTCTCCATGTCTTGTAAATCATCACCTTATCATAAACCAACCCTTTTACCCCCAATTTCTTCCCTATCCTCCAAACATGATCAGCTACAGAACCAGAATCCATATCTAATATATTATCAACATGAATGAAATCACAGTCCAAGGCAGAATTACTTACAGGACCAAATTTTTTCTACAACCTTCCCTTTCTTCTCCTCTTCTCATTACCCCCATGTGCATCTTGAAAGCGAACAAGCAACAAATCTGATGCCAAGGAAATTAGCACCTAACACAGTTGTCCATCACAAATATCATTATGGCTGAAATCCATAACAAGCATCTTTTTAGAGATATTTACTGTTGTCTGGCCCTTTATGCATTCTACACTATATGAATTTGAAATGGAACATGACTTCTCCACCGGACCAGATGTCTCCCGAACAGAGACGCCTTCATCAATTGCTTGTGCATCATGGAGTCTGTGATCCACACCAAAAGTAATCTCACCATTGATCTCTGCCACATGTACCCCCGCATGAAAACCCATCACAAAAGTGTCCAAAGCAAGCCCATCTACGTTATCCACCAAGAAGCTTCGCCCACCTCCTTACTCATTATATTTAAAGTTATTCACATTTCCATTGTTTTCTTGGCCCAGAGCATGTGTCTCAAGAGAAGCAAGCCTACCTCCTGACGCATTATAGTGTAGATTATTCGGATTACCATTGCTGGCTTGGGCTAAAGCATATGTCTCAATATAAGCTAGTGGCCCAAAATGATGGAGTGAAAAATCCCGCGCATCTTTAGATTCTTGGATATGTTTGTTATTCAATTCACCTATAATATCCTGGCCCACAACATGTATGTCATCATTAATACCACATTCTGTTGGTCTATCAAGTGGTCCAAATAATTGAACCCCACCCTTTTGAACGCAATTCACACAATCCTTACTCCTATTGATACCCGAATCATTAATGCCACGCGGATAGGGGAATGAAACAAAACTGTCCCTCAAAATCTGTGCTTGAATTGTATCCCCCTCTATGTGCTTTTGTATATCTGTAACACCCACATTTTTGCTTGTATGATTTTCTATTGTGTGATATGGTGAATTTTGAGTGATTAAATATTTTTAATCATCAAAATTGGTTTAAATAAGGTTAGGAATGAATTTCCTATTTTTTTAGAATTTTTGGGAATTTTTGTGCAAAATTACCTTTTTACCCCTACTATTTTTGGAAAGGACCAAAATGCCCTTGATTTGAACCAGAAAATTCTGCAACATTTTAGCAAAATTCCTCACTTTTACTCTCTCAAAACCATGGCCATGTGATGAGAAAGGCTTAGCTTGTTTCACACACTTTCAAAAGTCAAAAAGTAAGAGAAAAAGCTTACCATGTCATGAAACACATAACACTTGTCCATTTCTTTCTTACTTGCATGCAAGACTAATTTTCACTCTTCATTTCCTCTCCCAAAAAAACCGTGAGCTTCTTTCTTCCTTATACTCTCCATTTTTCTCCATTTTTCTTCCACCTTCGCACTTGGTTAAAGGTTCCATCTTTGAACCTTTAACTCAAAATTTCAACCTACATCCTTTGAAGAAAGTTGTTTAGGTGAACAAGAGGAACACAAAGAGGGGTGAATCTTTGAAGTTGGTGGAGTTTTTCAAAAGTTCATCTTCCATTGTTGAAGCTTGAGTTTCCTTAGGTAAAGGGGGGAGAACCTTGAACTCTAGTAGGATTGGTGACTAGAGTAAAAGGATGACCCTTGATCCTTCTTCCCTCTCCCTTTTTCCTTCTTGAAAATGAATTGTTGGGACCTATTTCCTCAAGGAAATGGTTCGGCCAAGCTTGATTTAGTATGGTTGCATGTTTCAAAAATTTATTTGATGGTTGAAATGTGTTGATGTTTTGATTCTAAGTGCATGCAAGCTATTATTTGGATGATGAAATTTTATCTTTTCTTACCTATATGGTTCGGCCATGAGTATTTGGAGTTGTATGCATGTTTTGAAAATTTATTTGATGATGGAAATGTGTTAATGTGATGATTTTGGATGCATGCAAGTTGATTGTTTGGAATTAGAAAATTGTTTGCTTGATTTGATCGTGAAAATGGAACTTTTGGCTATGTGTAAAAATATGAACTTTCTTATGATGATTGGTATGTTTGGATGAAAGAACATGAAATTGTTGGCTTAGAATGCTTGTAGAATATCATACTTGAGTTTTGTAATTCTTGGGAATTTATTGAATTTTGATGAAATTCATGTGTTCTTGGTGTTCTTCATGTGTTCATGATGTTCTTGGAAAAGGTTATTATGTTTGATCTTGAAAATATGATGAATTGGGGGTTGATGTTTTTATGGGCCTTAGTAGCCCAATAAGTTAAAAGAGACTTAAAAACTTAAGGTAACAAGTAAAAGTAAAAATGACAACTTCCATGGTAAATTGATAATTCAAATTCGGGTAAAAAAATAAACTCATGATAAAGTCATCATAAAACTCATGTTACTTGGTAGAAACGATAAAATGGACCCTTATGGGTTACCTAACCATTGGGCCTCTAGTTTAGGCCCAATACCTTCAAAAAGATTCATAAAACTCACCTTAAAGCTAAACAAAAATAACAAATGGACATTGGGCTTGGATTAGTGTTGGGCTTCAACTGTAATCCTACCCATAAAGATCAAGAATTAGATTTAAACTAAGTAAGTCCACTATGCCAATTCATTTAAGTTAATCAAGCAAGGAAGAATTAATTAAGATTAATTTTAATTAACCCTAATGAAGATTAACCTTAATCTTAATCATTAGTCATTAATGAGGTATTAATAATATGATTAAAACTTAATGGTGGTACTTAAGAACTAATTAATTATGATTAACCTTAATCAAGTATAATTAAAAGCTTAATCCAAGATTAAGGAAGAGATTAAGGGATAATTAGGAATTAATTAGGATCTTAAGTAAAGATTAAGACTTAATTAAGAAGGATTAGGCTTAATTATAGTCTAATTAAGGAAGATTAACCATGATTAAGGGTTAAACTTAACCCTAATCATACATACAAGATGAATTAAGATATGTAGCACTATTCATAAGACACAACCATAAGCCTTAGTAAGTTATAGGACTTAAGTGAAAGTGATTATTGGTTTTAAAGAAGAATGAGTGCAACTTACCTTAAAAGCTTATAACAAACACACTCTTCTTGCATAAGACTTGAGAAGCCTAGTGAGAGAGTGCGGATTAACCCAAGATGGGGTTCGGTTCTCCTTGTGAAGGAAAGACATTGAATCGGAGCCGTGCCACGGGGAGTGGTTACGTGAAAGAATTCAATGGGCTTTGCCTGTAAGGATGTGTATGCTGAGAAGCATTGGATGTGTGACATGCATCATAAAGCATTGATGATATCTAAGGTTGATAACCTTACGACCTAATATGGCAGTGACACGTTGGTACAGTGTGAAACTGGTGGGAAGGGTGCACTGCGTTTTGCAAAGAACTCCAGCGGGTCCTGAAATGGGACGCCAGCCCTGAGGATAGTTGAGTTCCAAACGGAATATCAGGAGACGTAGGCTAGCTCCCTACTGTCGAGTTCATGGAGATCAAACTTGACTATTCCTGTCGCTCTCAAGGTTTCAGGGTCAGTTGAGATTGTTTGGAAGGTTCACAAAAGAAAATTTGGCCAAAAGAAAATATATGAGCAAGGCTCTTTGTACCGATGCTAGTACAGATTCTAATTGCTAATACGTTGTACATATAGGTCGTGCAGTTGTTGTGTGCACTGTGGTGGTGATTTCCCCGGGCCCTCATGCATCATATATATAGTGTCATGATTGCAAAGTATGCAATAGGTTGTGTGCATCATGATAACGATGTGTGTATGTACTTGTTTGGTTGAACTGTGTGAATTTTCCTTGTGTGTGTGCTCTATACACCATATCCTATGTCACGTGAGTTCATGCGATGTGTTCTCACCCTTCCTTGTTTGTTGTTTGGTTGTACCCTTTCCTTTACGACGTCAGCTAGCATCGGAGACCCGCAACATGACGTCTATGTGAGTGGAGCTTCGATGGATGCCGAGAGGGACATGGAGGGTGACGGACATACCTAGGAGGTGTGTCTTCACTGGGGAGGTTCACGTTATCATTACTCACCCCGACCTCCCTTTGCTGCCAGAGATAGATTTTGTTGTTACATTGACGTTGGAGTTTTAGACGCCGCCAAACTTGGTGCGCTATACTACTTTTCGTCGGTCCCGTCATCGCCAGGCATCTTCAGTGTCATCTCATTCGTCACGAGTGGCAGATCTGGTTGGATCGGATTCTCCGCGATACTCACCTGCTTCGGAGGCATCCGGCTCCCGTTCCATGCGTTCTGATGCACGAGACCGCCCTCTCTCAGATGCAATGGGGATGATTATCATTGACGACTCGTCATATGAGGAGGACCCAGAGGAGGATCCCTCTCTGCCGAGCGATGAGGAGTAGAGTAGTTGTATCTTGAGTCTAGTTGTGATCAGCTCTGAGTTCTGTGATCTCCCTTTTGTATTTTTGTTGAGGTCACTTCGATTATTTACTTCACTTCTAGAACTCATGTTTCTATCTTATGGTCTGTAAGCTTTATGCGTACAATGGTTTATGTTTGTACTTAAAATGCACTATTTATCCCTACATGTGATGTTTATGTTAAATGAATGTATGTGTATACAACGTAATAACGCTTCGACGCTTTTCAAAAATAAATTTTACAAGTAAGGAAAGAATATTTCATAGCACTTAAAATGGAACTAGAAATATAGTAGGTTGATGGCTACTAATCTATTTAAAAAAAAAAAAATAATTCCGCATTTTTACCGACTTGTGTAATATTCCCGTTTGTCACGTGCAACACATGTGACGTTCTTAGTAGTAACTAGGGGTGTCACAATATCAATATTCATTAATGCATTATTATCATACTTCCCTAAATTAATGTCACCCAAATTAGTTTGCTTATTTTCTGCAGCTAAATCAGAATGAGCCATGGATTTTTATCCATCACCTCCCCAATTTGAAATTCAAAAAACACCATTTCGTTCCTGTATCTCATGACAAAAATCATCCCATCTATTATCCCCACTACAATACTTAGATGAAGAACTTTGGCTAGAGCTCGAAAACTGAATATTATTAACTGGATTCCTTGGCAGAACTCGCCATGGATTAATGAATGGACCCTCTATGATGTAAATTGGGAATAAAGAATCAATATTTTTAATTTTCATCAACGTGTTAATCAGCTCCACAGAAGTAGTATGGATTAGAATCCATGCGACATCCAACCTATCCAAATTCTTCATACTACTATCAATGCAAACAAATCTGCCAATGGATTGCAATTGATCTGAAGAATGATTCTGACCAGACATGTACCGAGTCACCAATGCATCTAACCCAAACATACCTTCCTCGTGGGATTTCATCTTGGCTCCATGGTCGTATTGATTTGAACCATAAAGAAAACACGTCTTCTAACTCCTTTAACAATCCCTCAAAGTTCTCATCAGAGTGTGGTTGAATTAAAACTAGACCATTGCCCATTGGTGTAATCTTGATAGAATGGATACCTTCTGCAATGAGCTTATCATGTAATAAGAACACTTTATCAGTTTGTCGCACTTGTCCAACATAGCATTTGTTTAACCATTCCATCTCTTCATTAGAAACAGAAAATACAAGACCATTCCACTTGTCCTCACCATTACTATGTTGGGTAGCTTTTGGTTTCCACACCCTCTTAATATTTCCTTTAACCACATCCACAAAAGTATATCCTTTGACCACACCCTTCCCATACTTCAACAATCGTTCTTCCACATTCATACCATCAACTGAAGCTTTGATTGCTACCTTATTGATCTTTTCCCTATCAAAACGAGATATATTCACTTGAAGTTTAAAAGTATCAATCCATATCACTTGCAACCTCTTCTCCAACCATCGTGGGTGTTCATTATCCTTAAATCGAACAAAACCAAAGTGATAACCTTTCACATTCCTTCTATTTCGAAATATACACATCAGCAACCTTTCCCCCCACTTGCAGAAAATTTTCCACATATATTGAGTTATTTGTATTATCATTTACTCAAAATTGCATCTTTCAAAGTATCAAATACGTCAATCCAAATCACTATGAATAATTGGTTTAATCTTTTGCTAAAAAGACAAATCTATTAGATGAATCAACCATTATAGAATAAAAAAACCCGGCCAGCAAAGAATGAGAAATGAAAATATATCACAAAACATATAAACGGTTACTACGAATTTATTTTTACGCCAAATATGGGTATAACAAGTGTTATTACTTAATTAAAAAAATTGTAGGTGATATATATAGTCTAGTTTATATGAAACTTGTCTGCCCAAATTTTGTATGTGAAAAATGTGGAAGCTCGTGTGGTACGGGGGAAGAACACACCACATCCACAATAAAAGAACCAAAATATTTTATTTGTACCAACAAGGTAAAGTTAAACTATAAATTATTCAAGAACCACTAGAGATTTTGGAAGTGAGTAAACCTCAATTTGGTTCTCAACCATCTCATTTATTCTATTATTAGTCCCAAATTAAACTAATTGAATGAATAACCCTCTAACTTTCATAATATTTTTAGTTAATTTTGAATATTCCGTTTTTAATTTTGGGACTATGGAATAAGATAAAATGAAGTTTATAATTTCTTTAAAAATTTAATTATAGTATACACTACCAATGTATTTTTTTTTTTACATTATCATTTAATATTGTATTATCACATGATCATTTCATAAATATGACATCCTATGTATCATTAAATTCAATAAATGATACGATAATAAATCATTATATGACAATGTAATTTTTTTACACTGAAAATGTATGCATGTCTATTAAATTCTTTTTTTAATTATTACAATTAAGTCTATCAATTACTTTCTCTATATTTAAAACTCTCAAATTCTTATTTTCTACTCAAATATTTTATAAATTGAATTATAATTAAATTGTTTTGAATCTTCAACTTAAAATTACCAACCAAAAATTAAAATTTTCATTAAACTTTTTAAATATATTCATTTTCAAATCCTACAATCTCATATTCTATAAAATATCCTTCCACTTTTATCAAATTTTCACTAAATTTCTAACTTCTAAATTTTTAAATTATTTATATATCAAATCTATATTATAAATCCCAAAACATTTTGATTGAAAAGGAGATTTAATGGTTTTAGATAGGAAACATGAATAGAATGATAAAATTTACTTAATTTTAAAACTAAATAAAACTTAATTAACTTAAAAAAATTAAGAGATTAAAATTGACATAATTAAAAAAATATAGTTAAGCAATTTTTTTGAACCACCACGCATGATAGCTATGTCATACTCATATACATATCTTTACGGACTGAACCAATCACATGGAAAGACAATAGAGGACCACTTTAATTTTCAGGAATACGTCCATATTGTTCAACATCATCCAGAAAAGACCTCAGATTCTTATCTGAAGAGCCTCCTTCCTTCACAGCTTCCCTAGCCAAACTCTTCCACTTCTTTGCATTCCTTCTCAATTCAACTCCATTTTCTCCATTCCCCATCACCACTTCCAAGCACTTCCTAATTTCCTCTGCTTTCACAACCCCTTCCTCATTCACCAGATGATCCAGCCTCACCCCTGTTTTCCACACGTCTTGTATTAGCTTCGCATTAGTCGCTTGGTCTGTCCACTGAGGAAATGCCACCATAGGAACCCCCGAAGCCAAACTTTCCATGGTTGAATTCCATCCACAATGTGTCATAAAACAACCCAAAGAAGGATGAGACAGCACCTCCACCTGAGAACACCATTCTACTATCTTCCCCAACCGCTCCAATTCCTCCCTGCAGCTTAATCCCTCCTCCTTCTCTTCCTTTCCTTGTTGCTTTTCTTTGCCTCTAATGACCCACAGAAAAGGAAATCCAGAACCCAACAACGCACGTGCAATTTCCTCCATCTGTTTCTTAGGTAACACAGCAAGGGTCCCAAATGACACGTAAACCACAGAAAAATCAGGCTTTGAGTCCAACCATTCAAGGTAATCATTCGATACACGGAAGATATCAGCGCCAAATGAAGTATCCGAAGGGTCTTTAAAGTCCAAGAAGGCAGAGGGAATCAACGGCCCGATGGGTATCAGTCTGAGCTTATCAACGGCTCTCAAGGCCTCTGGTTCCAATTCCTCAAAGGTGTTCACAAGTACTCTTGGGTTGGTTTCCACGTCAAGCTCTTGAAGCTGCTCTTTGAAGGCTGGAAGAGCAAAAGTGTATGGGTTTGAGGCTATGAGGAACGAAGGTAGGTCACGGCTTGTGAGTGAAAATGGCAATCCTGGTAATTCTATGGAACATGTGGGGTCATCTGATTTGTGGCTGATGTAGTCACGGTATTCGTGGAAGTAGTAATAGTAGATATCAAAAACTGTAGCTGCTTGAATCCACAGCAGCACAGTTGGGAGGTGAAGCTCACGCGCCACCATCGCTGCCCAAGGAAGGAGTAGTGTGTAGGCTAAACAGGTAAAAGGGTGACCTTCTTGCTCGGCGGAGATTATGTTATTTCTGAGAGATTCTGTGCCGCGGCGCTTCAGTTCGTCTATGTACGACACCAAATCGGCATCAATGGTGGATTTGTGACCGTCGTCGTAGCCGTCGGAGAAGGTGGCGAAGGAGAGGCCAGGAATGGTTGGTTTGTTGACTAGGTGACGGTGTAAGTAGACAGTAGTAACAAAAGTGACTTGTACACCCATGCTAACGAGTCGCTTGGCGAATTGGAGAGCAGGGTTTAAGTGTCCTTGTATCGGGTATGTTATGAGGAGGAAGCGGTGGTGCGTCATGGTAGCAGTGGCGTGTGATAAAGCTTGGGAACGAAGTAGTACTGGGGAATATTATGTCTGCTAGCTAGAGGGCTGAAATTCTGTGACATACAACAACAAATGAGTGAATAGACTTATATATAGTGGTGAGGTGGAGATCATTATCATTCAAAGGAGGTGATGACGTTTGAGCTGACGAATCTGTAATTACAACTTTAAGGTTGAGCTAAACAAACAAATAAAATGATTCTGCAAGAACCATATATACCTGTAGATTATTGGATTGGATATAATTGGATGGATGATATTTAGTAAGTGCAACCTATGAAAAACAACAATAATTGAAGGTGCCGAATAAGCCTTTTCATTGTAGGCACCAATTAGGGTACACGGGCTTGCAAGAGAGAGTCTAAAACACCGCAAAAACCTTTAATATTAGATTAAAGAGCAAATCATATAAGTGAGTTAAAAAACATAGGGTAAAATATGTTTTTGGTCCCTGTAAAATAGACGAATTTTGCTTTTAATCCCTATAAAATTTTTCTTTGGTAAAGTGTCTTTCTAAATTTTTTTTTGCAATTAGTCTCTCCTATCAATTAACGCGTGTCAGGTGCTGATGTGACACGTCTTCTCTCTCCTAGGTATCCATTATTATATTTCTGGCGGTCTAACATTGTTGGTGATCGCCAGAAAAGGTTCCTTTGAGTTGTCTTCACCATCTTAGTCAACCTTCTTCTTCATCCTCAGACTTCGAATTCATCATCTCCATTTCACCCCGCAAATCCTCCATCATGTTCCCACCTATGGAAGTTCCCACCTGCAACCAAACCATCATGTTCAAACAAAAACTTGAACAGAACTTCACATTAAAAACATCAATTTCTACAAAAAAAACATAATTATCAAGGTTTGGAAATACCCAACACAGAAAAACAAAAAAAAAAGCCCCCTTTTAAAGAACAATACAAACAACTTTATTACCCTCTTAATAGTTAATACCCAATTCATAAATTAAAAAAAATTGAAAATTGAGAATGAGGAAGGGACCTTTTGGGGCCAAAAGTGACCTGAGGTAGGGAAAGGTAAGCACGAAGAGGGTTAAGAGCATCAGGAGAAACAAAAGATTGGATTTTGGGGTCGGAATGAAAGACCCATTTGGATAATGAGGAAGAGGATGAAGAGGAGGTGTTGTCTCTGAATATTTTGGAAGGAAGGGGGTGCCTTAATTAGAACCTCAGGAAGCACATCTGCATGATCATGAACAACCTGTCCTTCCTCTGCGTTCATCTTTGACACAGGATTCATAAATTCATCAGGGTTATAAACTTTCAGCCGAAAAGCCAAAGTCCTTAAAATCTGGTTGTTTGTTTCCACCTATAGGCACTGAGTACACTCATACAGATCAATTTATAACCCTGATGAATCACACACAGCCAAAGGGAAGAGAGCGAGGTCGCTGGCGAAGGAAGAGTCGTTGGAGGAAGAGGTGCTTCCGGTGGAATCGCGTACGGCCGAGGAAGTGGTGCTGGAGGTGGAGGAAGAGAGGAGAATGGTGCGAACCATGGAGATGCGTGGAGAGAGTTGGAGAGGGAGGACTTGTCCCTTGTAGAAGAGTTCATCTGCAGGCAGATAAGGTTGGAGGATTTGGGGGTGAAATGGAGATGGTGAATTCGAAGTCTAAGGATGAAGAAGAAGGTTGACTGAGACGGTGAAGACAACTCAAAGGAACCTTTTCTGGTGGTTTAGGACCGCCAGAAATATAATAATGGACACCTAGGAAAGAGAAAATGTGCCACATCAGCACCTGACACACGCTAATTGATGGGAGGGACTAATTGCAAAAAAAAAATTTTAGAAGGACACTTTACCAAAGAAAAATTTTATAGGGACTAAAAGCAAAACTCGCCTATTTTAGAGGGACCAAAAACATATTTTACCCAAGAACATATCAATATGTTCTTTCTTTTTGTCCATTTCTATCCAATGTGGGAGTGGGAGTATTATTTGATATCCCACCAATCTTCTCCTCAAGTGTTAATATCCATTATTGCTTTTGAAATGTTTTATTCTAGTAATAATCATTATTATTCTTATCTTTTGGCGCGCGTTAATCAATTTTGATTAGGAAAACTAGTTAGTTGGACGCCGTGTTCAACATTGGCCTCATTCACTAATATTAATTTTGCAGCTTCATCAACATTATTGTCTTCTTAGCTCACTCAGAGTCACAATGCAATTCTTTTGAGCCACATACAAGTCAAATCAATATAATTAATTTATATGTTCCTCATGCATAATTTGATGAAAAAATTCAAAAGGAAAATTATTAAGATTAAATGGAGAGGAAATATGGAATGATAAGGAGGGAGAACGAAAGGATCGTACTAAGAGCCTTCAAATCTATGGAGAAGCTACGGTCAGTCGAACTCAATTGAGCTTGAATCTTGGAGGTTTCTTAGTAAAAAAATAAAACTTCTGACACCGAGGTCCTCATTCAATATTTCCTAAAACATTTCTTTAACTTGTTGTTAGGGCTGATCAATGATCGAGTTGGTCAGGTTAGGCCATTGGGCTCAAATCTGACCAAAACTGAATATGGTAATAAAATCCGGCCCAATTATGATTAATTGGGTCTCAAGTTATTTAGTTTCGGGTTGGGGGCTAGGCAGGTCTCTCAAATCGGTTAGTGTTGGTTTGGACCAATATTGGGTCGAGTCATTTTTTAGCCAGATTAATTTTTTGTCATCTTTTTCTTCGCTTTTGGTCAACTGTTTAAAACTAAATACTTAAATGGACTTTAAATCCTGAATTGGGCATTAAGAATTTTAATTATTTGAACATTCATAAAAGGCAAACACTTAATTTTAGTTGCATTATTAAATAAATAGTAGGTTTTAATGAAAATTAAAAGTATTTGAATTAAAATTTTACAAAACTTGGTTTTAACATTGGTATTTAACGTGAATTTTTATTTAATTTATACTAAATTTTACAATATTTAACGTGTCCATAGTTCTAGTTTGCCAATATTAAGATTTTCTCGTTTTGATGAGAAGGTATTAACACATAAGTCCCACATCGAAGAAGAGGCTGGAACTACTTAGCTTAACAGAAGCTATTTTTCTTTAGCGGTTTATGTTATTTTGGTTAGTTGATCAGTTAGCTTTACTTCCAGCTTCTTACTCAATTCATCAAGTGTATAAATAAATTTTCCTCGTATCATTCTATTCCCTGAATCAATGTATAAAATTTTTCATCTCCTTCATACAATTTTTCTCTCTATGTTTCGAGCATTATTATGGTATCAGAGCTATTGAGTTTCATGAGTTATGGTTTCAGGATCCATAGGTTCATCTAGTTCGAAAATTAACAATGGAAATGGAAATCGATCCTCCACCTCCGCCACAAGATCCAACACTCAATCCATTAAGTGTTTATTACATTCATCTAGTAGGAAACCCCTTAAATGGCTTTGGTTTCACCTCTTCTTTCAATAAGAAATTACCACAGTCATGGAAGGGTAATGAAAAGAGCCTTAATTTCGAAGAGCAAATATAAGTTTGTAAATGGTTCAATGCCCATGCCTACAACTTTCGATTCCAGTTTCGATGCATGGGAAAGGTGCAAAAATTTAGTTTTATCTTGGATCTTTAATTCCGTTGAACCCAAAATTACATAAAACATTATGTTTCTTGAAGTAGAAGTAGTAGTTTGGAAGATTTTATATAATAGATTTTCTCAAAGAGATCGGGTAAGAGTCTATGCATTACAACAAGAGTTACTTTCATTGAAACAAGGTACAAATTCAGTTACTTGGTATTTTACAAAGATGAGAAATCTTTGGGATGGAATAAAAAATTTTAACCCCTTCCAGATTGTTCTTGTTCAGATAAATGTGAATGTGCAGCCAGCAGAAATGGTATACATTTTAGAGATAAAGATTGTATCATGAAGTTTTTGAGTGTCTTCAATAAAGACTATGATGTTGTCAAAACTCATATTCTCTGGTCATTCAACAAGAAAAAGAAGGATCGATGCTAATTTTGCTGATGATAATACAGTTTTTGTTAATGATGCAGAAGGTAGAAGGCATTTTGGGAGAGAAAGAGGAAATTAAGGTTCTTTTGGCAACAGAGGTAACCTTAAAGTTTGTAGCTTTTATGGGAAAACTAGTCACATAATGGAGGTATGCTATAAAAGCATGGATATTCCAACAATTTCATGGGAAAGTGTAATAGAAGCATGAACAATGAGATTGGTAATTCATCATATGCACCTATTGATGATCAAACTCCAGCTAAGGGAGGAGTTGATAATTCTCAGCAAATTTCATTAAGTTCAAAACAATATTAAGCCATCTTGGCCTTACTTCAGTCCTTAAAATACATCTAGCACCTTAGGACACAATCAAGTTGTTACAGTAACAACTAGACATACACATCCTTCTATCATAACATATAAACCTGCCACCACCACTAATAACCTACAAATAGGTATATCACTAGCCTTTAGTCTTCATTCTAACTTGTGTATGTTAGTTCCACAGGCAACACTAGAAGGGGGGTTGAAGAGTGTTTTATACATTTTGATCATTTTGGAAATCTTGAAAATAAACTACAAGCCTATTAAGAAAAAATAAAATGAGAAACTTAAAATCAGAGTTAACATGAAAATTGCGGAAGATAAGAAGGACAAGCATAGAGACTAAGAAAAGGTGACTAGATCAAAAACTTGTTTGGACTTTTGATTAAATTGATTTAGATATTCAGATGCATCTCAAGATACCTTCTGAAAGATATTACAAAGAATCTTTTCAGAACAGTTTCTGAGTAACCTCATATGATTGATCATCGTCTGAAGTGTACTTCTAACTTCTGAACTGAAATTGTTTCAGATCCACTTCAGAGAGTTATTTCAGACGTTCTTCAAAGTGTATTCTTTGTAATACTCCAAACGATATAAGATCAACTGAATGGGTTATTATCTTGGAAAACTTAGTTTATTGAAATTGTTGTGTTAAGTTTATTATGAAAAATACTGTTCAATCCCCATCAGAAATATAAAGTTGTAGATTAAGGAGTTTAAGGGATAGAAAACTTAGCCACAAAATTTATCCTGGTTCACCCACCAACCCAGTGAGCTACATCCAGTCCCAGGGAAAACCACCACTGGATTTTCCACTATCTGAAACCACAGATACAAGTATTCTTTTCTATCAAGCCTCTTCAAGCTCTACACAAGTATTCTTTCATTTTCAACTGCCTCTCCAGGCAACTCATGCAGTATTCTTTCACACAAGCCTCTCCAGGCTTAACACAGAGTATTCTTTCTTACAAAGCCTCTCCAGGCTCAACAAGTATTCTTTCTTCCACCAAGCCTCTCCAGGCTCTCAGACACATAAAGTGTTTACAACTCAATCTAAGTTTAATGTTCGTTAGAACCATAAACTTAGATGCTTTCTTGTACATAGTGATTACTGAGTCTAACTCAGGATACAGACATTAAAATCTAAGTACAAGGATAAGACAGAGATACAAGTGTATGAATTTGGGTACAATCTCGTCTTCTAAGTGATGTATAACATCCTCAAGGAATTGGCTAAGTAAAATATTGAATTAAGCTTCAGCCAGTTCAATCTTGGCATAATCTCTGCCTTGGGCTTCAATGCCAAACCTTTCTGGTTGACATCTTGTGGATGTGATACTAAGAAATTGGCTCAAACTTGGTTGTCTTCTTACAATGACAACAAGCCGGCACCTTCAGATTCATACTTGAGGCTATTTATATTCTGATAGAATATAGCCGTTGAAGGTGGTTGAAAATACCGTTGAGATGTTGATGATGTGGCTCATATAGCCGTTGTGTAATAACTTCTCAAACGGTTGCTTCTTCTTAAAGCAAAATAAGTGTTCAGACGATCTCGTTCTAACACTTCTATTGATGAGCTCCTTTGAGAGATTTCCTTGATATTTTTATGCTTCTTCTCTCTCTTGATTTTCTTCTGCTTTCTTCAGCTTTCTTCTACTTTCCTCAGCTTTCTTCTGCTTTCCTCAGCTTTCTTATGCTTTCCTCTGTTTTCCTTTAGAGTATGTATGGGGAAGTATCCGTTGGATTTGTCCTTTTGCTTATTTGTGTATACTCTTTTTCATTTGCTCCTGACAGAGTTTCCTCTTTCTTCTTTGAGTGAGGTGTCTTGTCCTAAGGACAATAGCTGTTGTTGCTATTTCCTATTTGAATAAAGACATATGATATTATAGTCGTTGAATCATATGGTCTCAGCTTCTCTTGTGACTTCTTCTATGTTGAATTCTGTTCCATGCATTCAAAGAGTTTCATTTCTTCAGACTGTTAAGCCACTTATAACTTCCATTCTTCAGATGATAGATATGCTTCATACGGAGTCAAGTCTTCAGTTTGTCTTCGAGTCTTCAGATGATAATCACTTCTTCAGATGGAGGATATGCTTCAGATGATGATGAGTCTTGAGACGATCTGAGTCTTTCATGTCTTCAGATAGTTGAACCTTTTCTATTCTTTTCCGTGGCTTCCTTTGCTTCTAGTTGCTTCATTTTTATTGTGGATCTCTTCTTCCTTTGCTGTATTCTAGGCTTCAGATGAATATGTTTCAAATGATTAAGTCTTTTCTTCTCTTCAGATTTTGTGTTGCTTCAAATTCTGATTTTCCTTCGTTCTTCTTCTGATTTGTTTTTCTTCTTCTGATACTTCACTGGTTCTTCTGCTTCTGATTCTTTACTGGTTCTTCTTCTTTTGATTCTTCACTGATTCTTCTTCTTCTTCTGATTCTTCACTAGTTCTTCTTCTTCTTATTTGTTCTTCTTCTTTTGATTTTGATACTTCACCCTGAGACACAATCCACAAAACAATACCTTTCTTAGTAGCACCTGTTTTCTTTTAATGTAGTCTAATTTGTTGATCATTACAACCATGGATAATGAGTCTTGAATCTAATTTGAATACTTAAATTAATTCTGAGACTCAACAGTGTAGCACTTGGATATTAGATTTTGGTGCAATTTACAACATTTGTTCAGATAAAAGCTTATTAAGTGAAATACATCCTCTAAACAATAAGACAATTTTTGTTAGTATACCAAATGGTAATGTAACTCTAGCCTCTCATATTGGAATAGTTTGCATTGATCAAAACCTTGTTTTAACTCAAGTTTTGTACTTAAATAAATTTGCACTCAATCTCATTTCCCCTATCTAAACTTGTCTCTAACCTAAAATGTGTCATCATCTTACTTTCTCATACTTGTATTATACAGGACTTGACTACTTTAAACATGTTTGGTTTTGCTAGAGAGATGGATGGGTTGGAATGCTTACAAGAAAACAAACACAAGTCATTACCTCTTTCAGCTCATGTGTATTCCACAATAACTCAAAGTTCTACTTTTCCCATTACTGCTTTATGGAATTTTAGGTTAGGACATATATCGAATTCAAGGATGACCTATTATCTAGTTTGTATCTTTTCTAACATAATTCTAATAAAATTCATGTGTGACATATGTCACTTTGCTAAACTAAAGAGATTGCCATTTACTGTCAGCTCTCATAACGCTTCTAAGATTTTTGAACTTGTTCACTTAGATATTTGGGGCCCTTATGATGTTAGAATTATCCACCATCACATAATTTTCTTAACAATTTTATATGATTATAACATATATCTTTGGGTTATTTTTCTTAAGACTTTTTATTAAGATGGTTGAAAGGCAGTTTGATAGTAAAATCAATAATTTGGTATTCTTCATAATAGATAATGGAACTGAGTTTCTTCTTCATTCCTTTTATTAGAAATTGGGTAGTTGTCACCATACTAGTTGTGTATAGACTCCCCAACAAAATGGGAGAGTGGAAAGATGACATCAAACCACTCTCAATATTGCTAGAGCATTATTGTTTCAAGCTAGCTTTGCTAAAACTTTTTGGGGTATGGCTACTGCATATGCAATCCATATCTTGGTTCAAAATCTCCTTATAAGATTCTTTATGGAGAACAACCTGACCTTTTACATTTAAAATTTTTTGTTGTTTATGCTACTATGCTACACCTACTTCTTATATAACTAAATTTAACTTAAGAGCAAAGAAATGCATTTTTGTTGGTTATAAGATTGGGACTAAAGGATATCTTGTGTATGAATTGGATACAAAATAGGTACTAGTTTCTCGAAATGTTTATTTTGAAGAATTCATTTTTTCATGTTCACTAAATGCTAGACTAGCAACTGATGTACAACAACCTGTATGCGTTCTTAATCCAAATATTTCATTCCCATCCCTTACCTAATCTGAACTACCTATTCCATCAAATTTACGAACCCACTTATCAAATCATACTTTTAATTCTTCCTCTCCACCCGCTGCAGCTCTTTTACTGAAAAGGTCAACCATATTAAAACACAAACCAACCTACCTGAAGGATTATCAGTGAAACTCAACCACTTCACTTCAGCAGACCGATCCAGGTACCCTTTATCTTATAGAATCCTATGTTTCCTCTGCTCATTTAAATCATTCCCAAGTTGTTTTTAGTGTTTCTCTTTCTGGCCACTTAGAGTAAGCTACATTTTCTGAGGCTAACAAATTTGACTACTAGAGAAAAGCCATGGAGGTTGAAATCTCTACTCTTGAACTTAATGGTACTTGGAAGATTGTTGACCTCCAACCTGGTGTGATTCCCATTGGTAGTGTAACATCCCGAAAATTAGAGACATAGAAAACATAGTGGAAACCTTAGACTGTGAATCCGGCCAAGAGAGGAAGGTTAGAAGTGGGATGAGAATTTGGGGGTTTGAGTGTGAATTAAGACAAGGACTAGAGAATATATTAAGAACCATGAGTCTTAAGAGATTTTAGAAGCGGAACCAAGTGTTAAGTTAAATAACTGTAGACCGAACTTAATTAGAAGAAAACACACCATGAGATAGAGAGAATTATAAGGTATAAAGATGAGGGGAAGAGGTTTAGATTAAGAGGAACTAAGCCGGAGAGGTATGTCGCTAGAAGGAATTAGGAAAGATGTAGGTGGAACTAAGTTAGAAGTGGTCAAAAGTGAGACTCGGGATTTCAAGCTCTAATATATGCTCTCGCTCAAGCGAGAAGGGCCCGCTTAAGCGAGCATATCAGTAAAATTGAGGAATTTGTAATCTAGTTTTCTCGCTTGAGCGAGAAAGCTCTCTCTCAAGCGAGAAATGAAGGAGCAAGGGAGTGCTCTCTGGAAGAATTTCGCTTGAGCGAGAAGGGCCTCGCTCAAGCGAAATTCATTCAGAGAGGGGAGTGCTCTCTAGAAGAATTTCGCTCTTGTGAGGAGGGTCTCACTCAAGTGAAATTCACCGAGAGAGGGGGGATGCTCTCTGGAGTATTCTCGCTAAAGCGAGAGGCTTCTCGCTTGAGCGAGAATGCGAATCCAGAATTCCCTCAGCATTCTTGCTCAAGCGAGAATGTGCATGTCAGTTTTAAAAACACTAAGTTAGGATTTGAATTCTTTCTCATTCTTTCCTTTCGTTCCTTTTATTCTAGAGAGAAGGGGTTTTCTAGAGAAAGAAAGCACAAAAGAGCTAGGAGGAACAAGAGGAAAGCCAAAGATTTAACCCCCAACCTCCCCCAACTCGTTTTCCCTTCTCCTAGAGTTCTCTTGAGGTGAGTATAGCTCACACACTTCCACACATTCATGCTTGAATCTCTTACATGAGCCCTACCTCTTCTTTTCCCCTTTCTTTAGTCTTGTGTGTGAATGTTGGGTTTATTGCTCCCTATGATGTGTGTTGTATGAGGTATTATGATTAGGAGTATGAAATAGGGGTATTATATGCTTAGTGTTTCACTATCTCTTGTTGCTATTTGGTACACTAATGAATCATATTTGTATATTGATGATTGTGGGTTGTTTTATCATGGGTTTCACATGTTAGGGTATTATATTTATTATGATAAGGTTTAGATCTATCATGAGGTATGTGTTATTTTCTATGTGTGAGCATTTACATTAACGCCTTTGACCCTAGTTAATTGGAAAATGAGTTTGAGCTTCGGCTCCCCAAAATTCGAGTTTGGCTTTGGCCTAGAAAAATGGCTTCGGCCCCAGATTTTGGCTTTGGCCCCAGATTTGGCTTCGGCCCCAGATCACCTTAATTAAGCAAGATTGGACTTCGGTCCCCAGAGTAAAACTTGGACTTCAATCCCCAGAGTAATTGGCTGGAATAGTCCCCAAGAAAGACGTTTCTTGTAGTCTGAGCTCAGGTCTAGCCTTAGAATCAGTGAAAATACCCCGTCTGTCGGGAAATGTAGGTCATGCATAGCATATCTAATTTGAGTTTGGCATTAGATATCATATAAGTTGAATAGATTTTTGATGCTATGATCAATTGTGATTGAACTAGTTTTTGTATGATTTGCTGAACTATATATTGCATCTCTTATGCCTGACCTCCCCACACTGCTTGCATGCATGGTTATGCTCACTGAGACATTAGTCTCACCCCGTGTTTCTAGGATACATTTTAGACATGCAGGACCGTCTGGCTGGATGTATGGACGAAGAGTTTGAAGCTCTTGAGTGTATTAGTCCTTCCCTAGTTGTTTATCTTGAATTCTTTGATTGAAATTATTGTATAAGTGTATTACTATGTCAAGTTAGGTTAGAAATCTATAAATTTAAGGATGATGTATTTCTGAGCCACGGAGTGGCATTTTTATTCTGGTGTTTGAGTATTGTTTGCGCTGAGGTAATCGTTGGAGTTATTTAAGTATTTGATGATTGTGTATGTAAAGATATCGGTAATTGCGCGGAATAATTTCATGAATTTGGGAACAGTGTCTCCAACGGACATTATTCCTGAATTTTGAAATTAGGACATTATAGATAGCAAGTGGGTCTATAAAAATAAAATCAGGTCTGTTGTCCATGTTAGTGGCCTAAGGTTACAATCAAGTTGAGGGGCTTCATTACTTGGACACCTTATCACCCTTTCATATAATAGTTATCATTAATTTTAGTTGAGTTGATCATACCAACTTAACCTATTCCTTTTATTCTTGCTTTGTTGTTGTCACCAAAAGTTACTGTACCACCTTCCACCTTTTCCATTTGGATGAATTTGCTTTTTTCCTCTATCATATGTATTAAGCACCCACTTTCCAAGAACCATTGCCTTTTCTTTTTTATCACTAAGGATTGTTCCTTCATCATTAGAAAGTAATGATTTCGGTACCCAAATTATGATGTCTCTGGAATGAGTTACCCTAGTATTTCTAGTTAGAGGAATGAAATTTCCTTTTTTAAAAATGTCCCGAAGATCAATATCTTAAGACTCTAGGAACAATTTCATCTCATCCTTCCAATAATAGTAGTCTTTTCCATAAAAGGAAGGAGGTCTATTTCTTGAGGATCCTTCTGGTATGAACATTCCAGCACCATGGTTGTCCATTACTTCCTTTTGAATCTTTATCCTCTCACACTATTAAGTGTGTTCAACCCAAGAGACAAGCTTTGATACTGATGATCACATTTTTATTCACACTTTGCATAATTAATCTTAGCTTTCTTGGGCTCTAATTGTGATTAAATCCACTGTTTTTATTGGAATTTACCAAATTGGGCTTAATTGGGCTTTAACTGTAAATGTTGTTTAAATTCGGATTTTTAAGCCTACTGAACTACCTGTCTTGTTTTGATGATATCTGGAGTTGTAGCTGTCCGATTTGAGTGATTCTAGTGGCATTGGAAAGCTAACTTCCGGGGCTTTAATTTGATATGCTATATGACCATATTCCCTTGAAGAAATTAGGAGCAGTTGCTGTTTCAAAATCGCCTACTGTTGCTGTCTGTCACAAGTCGGAATTTGATTAGTTTTGTAATTAGTTTATGAGCCTGTTTTAATTAATTTCGGCCCAATTAAGGCCTAATCAGTTTTTTAATGATTTAGGCTCTATAAATAGGTGTGTTGTTGAGTGGTTTGAACACTTTACTCTCACTTTTCAGATTTTAGAAAAAAAGGCTCTTCACTTTCCCTCTTTTCTCTCTTCTTCCAAATTCGGTTTTCTCTCTTCTTCTTCCTCTTCTTGCAATTTCGGATTCTCCACTTCCTCCATGGAAGGTTGAGCATTGAGGATTGATTCTAAAGTATCATGAGCATTAGATGTTGAGGTTCTTTAATTGAATTTTGAATTTTAATTTTTTGTGCAAATTCCTTCTTCTCCTAATCTCTACAATTCTAGGTTATTGAATCTTGAATTGGATGAATGCTTATTGAATTCGGTTTTTGATTCATGATCTGAAATTAATATTTTAGTTTGCTTAATTCTAAAATGTATCTACTGTTTGATTAACTCATTAGGTTAGGGATTAGGTTCTTGATACAAATTTGCTTAATCTTTGTATGAGATTGTTAAGAATTGATTGATGCTTCATTGATTAATTCGGATTTGCTAAGGAAATTGAAATAAATCTCTAAATCCGTGAGACATCCAAATGCGAATGAGCTTGTGAATCAATCTGTTTTTGTTGAATTGAATTAGGAATTTCAAATTCAGTTTTAGGAAATTTGAACTTGTCATGAACAAAGAAAATCCCCTGAATGTGTGTTTTGCTATGAGATTGAAATTCTGAATTTGTAATTGGATTGCTTGAGAGAGACGACTTTGGGTTAGTCAACCTACTGCACTTTAATTCATTTTATTTGGTTGAGTACGACCTCGATCAGATACCAATTGAAGTAAATGTAGTATCCACAAGAAGAAGTTTGAATTGTGAATAAGTAAAATTTTGGGCAATTCTATAGAAGTTTTTGAAAGTGTTCTACTCAAGAAGTTCTTCTTGGCTTTTCATAAGCTTAGCATAAGATTCATTTAGTTTATAAAATCTATTTAATGAGTATAAGTTATGATCCTATTTGATTATCAATTCCAGAAGTAAATATATGCATAAGGTAAATATACTAAAACTTAGAAGAGAATTGAGTTTTTAAGCAAATCTTCTTATGGAGAAATTCTTTTACAAAGAATTTGAGAAATGTTCGAAATACATACATAGGTATTAATTTTGATATTAAAATAATGATGTATACAATTAATTGTGATAAACTTCAGCAAGTTGTGCTTAGAGTTTTCAGCATGTACACCCTCTTTCCATCCAGTTCTCCTTTCATCCATTCTTCTTTGGTTATTCTTCGTGTTTTCTTTGCTTTGTTGAGAACATCTGCAAGAGAAATAATGCACAATTTTGGTACCCATATCTTTTTGGGTCCACCAGGGTCAGTTACAAGAACAGGTTCCTCATTCTGCTTACATTCAAATTTGAACAATCTATGTTTATCATAGTGAGGACATCCATCTACCTTTTTCTTTTCCTTTTTAGGATTATCAGAGTTTGATGTCTTAGATGATGGTTTTCCAGAGAACCCTAAGCCTCTTTTATCATTTAACCTTTTCTGAGTTTTCAATAATTTGTCAAGATTATTGGTTCATTCAGTAAAGTTGGCCAGGTCTTTAGTAAGTTCTAAAATCTGTCCTTGAAGACCCTATTTTTCTTCAAGTAGACTTTTGAGCTTACTGTTCTCTTGCTTCAGAAGCTCTTCTTTAAGTATAAGATTTTCATTTTCAAAATCCTTATTTTTAGTGCATGCAGTAGCATAGGCACTAGAAAGCTTCTTATACTTTCTGAAGAGTTCCTTAGTTCCATCAACTAAATCATCATATTCATCAAGAAGAGTTAAAGATGATACCTTAGAATCAACATCTTCTGATTGATTTGCCATTAAGCATCGATTCTCCTCTTCTGGTGAATCTTCTTCACTTTCAGTGAATTGCTCTTTTGAGGATACATAATCTTCATCTCCTTTAAGAGCATATGAAGCTAGCCACTCCCATATATCCTTGGCAGAGTGGAGTCCTCTTACCATGTCATACTCAACTCTATTCAGAGAACAAATTAAGTATAACTTGGCTTGAGCATTGAATTAAACTTTATGTTTTTGCTCATTGGACCACTCAGCTTTGGAAATGGATAATCCATTTCTCATGGGAACATAGTCACCATCAGTAACTATATCCCAGATATCTAGATTATAACTTTCCATGAATAACCTCATATGTTCTTTCCAGAAAGAATAATCTTTTCTATTGAAGATTGGTAGTCTGGTTACAGATGCTGCTTCTGAGATATAACCACCATAGCTTGTTGAGGTTTCCATCTGGATCTTCTTCCCTCAGCACTTGTTAGATGCTCAACCCGAGGTTGAGCTCTGATACCAATTGTTAGAACCACATGAAACACTAGAAGGGGGTTGAATAGTGTTTTATAATCTTTACAGATTTTTCTGAAAACCTTTTAACAAGAAAATTGACTTGGAAATATTTAAACAACCTTCCGAAACTGAAGGTTCAGCAACTTGCTGATGCAACTCAGAAGGTTGGATAAAAACAATTTTGAAGTATTTTCGCGTGAAGAAAAGAGTGTTTTCTGCGTGAATTTATAAAACAACTTTTCTTAAACCCTCCATGGTTAGATAAAACAGAATATAAAGAGTTAAGGGTTGAGAGAACTTAGCCACAAAAATTTATCCTGGTTCACCCACTAACTCAATGAGCTACGTCCAGTCCCAGGGCAAACTACCACTAGATTTTTCACTAATCCCGCAAGATTACAAGTATTATTTGCACACCTAGCCTCTCCAGGCTCAACACAAGTATTCTTTGGACACAACCTCTCTAGGCTAAACTGAGTATTCTTTATTCCTCCAAGCCTCTCCAGGCTCTCAGACACTTTACAGTGTACAATGAAAAATAGTTTAAGGGTTCGTTTGGTTTACAGTTGAGTAGAATTCATTCTAGAAATGAATGGTTGAGATGGATGATGCACGCTTTACGAAGTACTTTGGACGGAAGTGATTTAAAATCAATTCTGCATAATTGATTCTTGATGGTTTAGAATTTAAACCAAACGGGTACTAAGTTTCTGAGAAACTTAAACACAGGTTCTCTTGTACAAAGGAATGACTAAGTATAACTCAGGATACAAAGGATAAATTCTAAGTACAAGGAAATGAAATATAATAGAGTGTTTGGCTTGGAATAGATCTTCTTTTTATTTGGCCGATTCACTCTTTTTGCTAAGCTTCTTCTCTTTTCTTTTCTGATGATTTTCTTTTGCTCTTCACGCTTTCTTGATCTTTTTCTCTTGAGCGTGCTTCTCTCTGTGGTGTTCTCTAAGTCGCTCACCCTTTTTCAAAGACTTTCATGGAGCTATATATAGCATCCAGAAAAGTAGCCGTTTGAGCATAAAGACGTTGAGAGACAAACTTGTGATAGCTTTTGACTTGAATAGAGTATGTGTTCAGAGGTAGTACTGCTCTGACCCACAACAAGTACAAAGGTTCCTTTTCCGTGTACGTTTTTCCATGAGTCGCAGAAAGAACTCTGTAAAAATTTCCTTTTGTAGGCAAGGGCAGAAGACGTTTCGAGACCTTTAAGTCTTTGCGCAGAAAGTCTTCTAACTTGGACAGATACTATGTTGCACGATTTCAGTAAGACTTTTCATAAAAAAGAATGGTACGCGTCATTAGAGGGTTGAGAGAGTCTTCAGCAGATCCAAGTTCTTCATATCAGCAAGTTGATCAACTTCGGAGAGTTGCTTCTTTTAGAGTTGCTGAAATACAAAGAAAAAATACATTTCTCAGTAGAATCTGTTTTTATGTAGTCAAATTTGTTAGACATTAAAACTAAGGGTAATGAGTCTTAAATCCAATTTAAATACTTAAATTGATTTTGAGACTCAACAGGTTGTGAGTTTTCAGTTTTTGGTTTTTAAAAATTTTCAATCAAGTTTTTACATCTCAAAATCAAAAACTGAAAACTTGTTTTTGTGGTTTTCAAAACAGACATTTTGAAAACCACAAAAAGTGGTTTTCAGTTTTTGGTTGAGTTGTAAAAATTTAATTCAAAAATTTTAAAAACTAAAAATTTGCAACCACCCCGAACGGGCCTTAAGGTAGTTGAGCCTAAGACTTATTCTCTATGATTTTGAAATGAACAACTCATAATTTTTAGTGATTGTAGAAAGAAACAGCTATTCAGAAGGTACGAAATATGATTATGATGTTCAAATATTTCCTTTTGAACTCTCTTGCTGTTTGATGCAGCTATAACATGTATTTATAGTGTTTTGAAGGTCAATATAGCCGTTGGAATTTGTCCAAGCTTGGTCAAGATAGCATAAATATGCTTATTAACCAAACAAAAGAACCATGATCTTTCATAATCCCCCCTTGGCCAAATTTCATCACCATTCACCTCTTATGGTATAATTTCTTTCTTAGTTACCAAATAAACAAGATTCACATCCAAATCAAGATTATAAATTTTAGGAAGCTAAAGACCATAAATGAATAAAAGGAAGCAAACTAACCAAAAATCATAAAGGAAAAACATAAAGTCTTCAATAGGAAATATAATCATTCTTATTATCAAAATGAATGATACTTAATCCCTTTTTATCTTATGTTAGCAGAAATCCATAATCTTTAATCTTAGATTATAAAATTTTTCTTAATCCTTTAGATAGATTAGTAAGCCATAAACATTATCATAATTTCTAACATATTCTTAAAAATTGCTAAATGAGACTTTAGGCTACTAATAAGCTTAAATCATTCATAGCTTTAAGAAATATGATAATAGGGAAGAAAAATCAAAATGAAACAAACCAAGCAAGCAAAATCATAAAAACTCAAATTAAACCAAGAGAATAAATATGAACTCAAGTAACGCTTAAAGGAAACTTAAACAACTTAAAGGAAACCTTAAAAGAAATTAAAAGAGTACTTAAGGAAATTAAAGGAACATAAAGAAAGTAAAAAGAACTCAAAGGAAATTAGGGAAAATTAATTAAAGGGAAGGAAATAAAAGGAAGCTTGAACCCTAGATTAAGGGTTTGATAATTAATATTACAGTGATCCCAAATAAATAAAAAATTATAAAATAAGTATGAGGGATATAGGGCCACCCTCCACACATCAAACGATATTAGAATACCATGGCCTGCATGGAGAATTAAATCTCTCCTATCTTAGTGATGTATGCATGAACTTGGGAGAGAAGGAAGATGAAGATGGATTTTTTTTCTTCTAGCTACAAGCTACTATAATATTTAGGGAAAATCTTACACAAAGAACAAGAAAACTATGTTAAATGAAGCAAAAATGGTGGTGGGAGGAGGCAGGAGCCTCACGGCCAAAGATAAAGGAAAGGAGAAGGAAGAAAACTCACCTTGAAATGGGTAAGTTTCTCTCTTTCTTTCTTACATTTATTTTCCTAAAACTATCGTTATTAATAATTCTAAAATATTATTTTTCTTATAAAATTTCTACCTAATTAGCTTAATAAGTAAGCTAGGTAAATTTTCTCTCTTTTTTCCATTTTTCTTTTAATTAGTAAATAACTAGATGGGTGGTAGAAGCAATAGAAACATGTTACTAGTAGTATTAGGGCGTTAGGAGATTCAATTACTTAACCTAGGTTTCTAAACCTCAAAATTAAATTTCTTTAAGAATAATGGTTCCTAAACTCCAAAATACCATTGTAGTGATTTTTCCTAATTTCTCTTAGAACTAATATCATTTATAAACATTTATGTATCAATTTCCTAGTTAGATCCTCAATTGTGTGCCATATATGATCCTTCTAGGGATAAATTATTATTTAATCTTATAAACCTTAACTATTCTCAAGTCTATGTATCATTTTATTAATTTCTAGTCCAGTCTTGGCCCTGGCTCCAATCAAAACAATATTATTCTATTGAGTTGGGGGGCCGTAGAATCGCAGGATTCTGGTTGACGTGATGATTCACATCATTTAGATTTGACTAACATCAATCATTCCATCAATCTCATTATTGTAGTCACTATATTTGATATTATTGAATCACTATTTACCACTATTTGCTACTATTTGACGCTATTCAAACATTATTCATCTAATCATTCTTTGTCCTTTTCTTCTATTTGTGACAAGCGTCGCTACCTAGGATGTTTCTCATCACTTTGGTGTTACTCCACTCTGGCCCGGCTTCGGGCACCAGTTACCGTATATTTCTGTTATTGTCCTAAGACACCCTTCTATTTATTTGAAGATCACTTTTCTATAAACTACCCATTATTCTTTATTATTTTATTAATTTATCTATTGTTCAAGCTAAACAAAAAACTATGGATGTTACATAACATACTTTGATGGTAAAGAGTGATCAGAGGAAAATGAAGTGGTTAGCTTAGTAGCAGATAGGGGATTGAAAGATGAAAAAGGCATAGGAGGAACATTAGGAGCAACAGTTAGAAGCACAAAGTTGTTGAACTAGAACTTAAACTGGATGAATCTCTCTATCATGTCATTCACAGACCCTTGTAGAGTAGTCACATCCCCAAATAGCTTTTCATATTCTCTTTGAATTTTCTAATCTGTTTTGCAATGGATATGTGTCGCAATCAGGATCACGACGTGGTCGGTGAGCCAAAATTAGAAATATTTATGTTTCAATGAAGTAGTCGCCAAAATTTATTTTTAAGGGAAAAATATTGGAAACCCCCTTTAAGAAGAAAATGGTTTTTGGAACCAGATTTGGATTCGAGAGTCGATTATGTATAGAGAATGTATTAACACCCTATGACATCCGTCTTAAGACGGTTATATCTAATTAATTATGCAAATTTGGTTAATTTTAAAAATATTTTATTTTACCCTATTTTATGAAAATTGACAAGGAAATTAAATTTATTTTTTTATTTTTATTTTTTCTTTTTATTTTATGTTTTTTGGAATAAATAAGAGAATTTATTTAAATATGGATTAAAAAAAGGAGATGAAATTTACAAGTTTATTTGAGAAAGAGATTGAATTTGGGGCACGCTGCCTAGAAATGCGTGGAACAGCAAGAAAAGCAAATAAGGAGTGAGGAATATTAATGAGCCAATTTGTTTGTACTTTAAAAAAGTACCTTTTTAAATTGCTTAAAAAATGATTTTATTTTAGAGATTCTTGTATAATCAGAAATAAACGTTCGTTTGACTACAATCATAAAAAAACACTTTATTTGCTACAATAAATGCTTTCACATTGTTTAATAAATGCATTCACATTATTAAACAGTTTTCTCTCTCTTCTATTTTAACTGCTTTTTTCAAGAAGCAACTTTAAGTTGCTTCTTAAAAAAAGTAGAAAACTGATTATTTTCTGATTCTGGTTCTTGAAAAAAGTTTAGACAAACACTACAAGAAAAAGGCTCATTAGCGTAGGCCAAAAGCCCACGCTAAACAGCGAAACGAACGCTAAACACTAAATTAGTGTCGGCCTAGCATCGGCGTCGTGGCCCCCGCTAAAACCCTCAAGGCAAATATTTGCGGCAAGGTCGACGCTAATTAGCGTCGGTCAGCCCATGCTAAATGGGACGCTACGTAGAAGCTAACTAATTGCTAAATGGCCGACGTTAATGTAGCGGAGGTTAGGCGGATGCTACATTAGCGTAGGCCAGCCTACGCTAATGTCAGCCAAGGCTACATTAGCTGAGGCTGGCCTACGCTAAAGTTAGCTAGGGCCATCCTACACTAAAGTTAGCTAGGGCCATCCTACGCTAATGTCAGCCAAGGCTACCTTAGCTAGGGTTGGCCGACGCTAATCAACATGATTTTTTTAATTAACCTTCTTATTAAATTAAACCATTAATTTATAATATTTATCAGATAAAACCTGCCAATACTTTTAAACACATCAAACAACATAATTGTTCATAATAAAATAACTAATTAACTAAAATAAAAGAAATACATAATCACTCATGATAGTAAACTAAAACATAACATCACATAACTTTAAATATATAATGTCTCATCAAAGGATGTTAAAACACAATAAACATAAAAACACGAATTCCTAAAAACAAGTACAAGTTAACATAAAATGTCAATGATAACGACGACGACGATCATGGGACGACTCATCTAATGGCTGCTGATCAAGATCCTAATCATAGTCAGGATGTGGATGACGAGAGTGACTCGCACCAGTGGAAGCCCCACCTAATTGTCGCTCGAAAGATGCCATACGCTCAGAGAGTATGCGAATTTGGTCCTTCTGCTGCTCAAGCTGCTCAATCGCTGTTCGTGCCTGCTGTTCAGCTGCCCATGCCTGCTGTTTAGCTGCCCGTGCCTGTTGAACAACAGAATCTGCCCTCTGAATAGCTGCAGCAGCCTCCTCTCGTAGCCTCTCTTTCTCAGGATCATATTGAGACTCCCAGGTAGTAGGTGCTCGTGACTCCTGAGTCATTGATGTTGAACCTCGTCGGATATGCGAAGACATGTCTGCAGTGCCATAACAATGACCCCTTGATTTTCCGCCAACAACCTCCACCTATACTCCTAACTTCGTGGCCCCATCCACTTGCTCCAACCCACTCGGAGAGACCTCATCAACCTGGGACTGTACCTCCTGCATCCATGATTGATATTCAGTCTGATTAAAAAATAAACAAGTTAGTTAGAATCTCATTTTGGTGATCGATAAAAATATAATGTTACTTCATTAACTTACATATGTCATCTTAGAGCGATCGTCAACCCATTCGCCAGATTTCTTTTTGTGGGTTTCAAGAAACAACTCATCGGGGTCCAAATTTCGGCCAATTTCTCGAGCCTGCATAAATTTAAACAAGTGCTTAATTAGTACGTATTCCATCATAATTAAAAATTAAAAATATTTATTAAATTAATACCTTCCTAAGCGCAACATCAATATGGGCCACACGACCTGATGTGTGGAGAACTCCTTCTCTATTTGAAGCCCGATTAGCCTTGTTTTGGGCCGACATTTTCTTAAAATCGGGATTTTGGTCCCAATAGGTAAGAAGGTCGGTCCAAGCATCATCTCCCATCCAACTAGGCTTTTGTGCCTTCGACCTTGCTTTTCACAACATATCAGAAAGGTGCTTTACTCCTCTTTGCTGAAACGCCTTTTTAATCTGTGGAGTATGGGAAGGGTGCCAGGAAACAGTCTCCTTCAAGAAAAAAAGATGAGAGTTAGAACTCTGGTAGTACATTACTGAAATCAATTTAAATAAACTAAACTTACTGCAAATAGCTTAAACCAATAGTCCTTGACATCCCTAGGTGTCTCACTCCAACTAGGGTAAGGACCCCGAAAGTGTTGCCTAATGGTTGTCCCTAGCGCATCAGTGGCCACTGAAGCAGGAGACAAACTACAAAAAAAATTGAAAGTATTAATCAAACATTGTAAATCCAAATTGTTTCAATCTAAAACACAATACTAACTTACCCTTTTCCAAAAGGACGTATGATATACTTCCCATCAGCATCTCGCTCAAACTCATCATGATCCTGCTGCATGTCCTCAGTCTCAGCATCCCCCTCGTCCTCCTCAAGGTCGACTGATGGTGATGGAGTAGGTTGGGCTGATGGAATAGGCTGTTATGAAGAAGTGGCAGACAAGTCATGCCATCCAGGAGTAGGGATCATCATAAATGCTAAATGGGAAGGCTGGAGTGGTGTCGTGTAGGCTGGACTGATGCATGTGAAGATTGGACTGATGGTGGAGTAGGCTGGACTAGTGGTGGTGAAGGTTGGACTGATAGTGGTGGAGAAGGTTGGGCTGATGGTGGTGGAGTAGGCTGGATTGGTGGTGGAGTAGGCTGGACCGGTGGTGGAGTAGGCTGGACCGGTAGTATAGGTTGGCGACGCCTACGCTCACTCTGTGCGGCTAGGTGGCCTGGCCTGATGATCCTTCCTCGACCACGGGTAGGAGGCAATTTGTTGGTCCGTCCTCGTGAAGCCATCTGTTAAAAGGAAAAAACATAGTATAAAAGGTTACAACATATACCTACATATGAGAATTGAATAGTTGCTAACACAAAAAAAAAAAAATTAAACTTGACTAACACAAGAAAGTTTCAATAAACCTAATTGTTATCCTCATCCTCTTCATCATTGTCATGCTCATCCTCTTCATCCTCCTCCTCATCATCATGCTCATCCTCTTCATCTTCAGATTTATTATCTTGAATCATTAGTTCATTAACAGGATCAATTATTTGTTCATAACAGTCTATTGTGTTATCATGTAAGCTAGTTAAATGTTCAATTTCTATAATTGGCATGAATTATGAGGGTTCATTAGCTTGATAAGGAACTTCATTTTCCGTGTCATCAACCTCCACATGGCCCCATGGTTTAGTTGTGATGGCCACAGACCAACCACGCATGTCTTTACACATGTCTGGATAAGGAACATAATATACTTGTCTTGCCTTTTGTGCAAGAATGAATGGATCATAGCGAGCATACCGTCTATTCATCTTGATGTCTACAATTTTATACATTGGATGAATTTTTGTGCCTCTATTCCTTGATGGATCAAACCATTCACAATAAAAGAGAGTAACCTTGTTACTCAAGCCATGATAATCCAATTCATATATATGTTGAATGGTGCCATAAAAATCATCTTCACCTCATTCAGTAAGACCTTTTACATGTACCCCTCTGTTTATAGTTTTTTTACCATCACTCCATGCCTTGGTATGAAACTTATATCCATTAACAAAGTACATGTTCCATGATGTTGCTTCTGATTTGGGACCCCATGATAAGGACTTCAAGTTTGTGTCTATCACCCCATTCCTCTCATCATGAACCTATTAAAATATTAATCATGTTAGACAATGTATATGACTAGACGCTTGTTCACCATTTCATTACACTTACATAATTTTTAAACCATTCCGGAAATTCATCATGTATATGACTAGAGGCTTCTTGGTCATTGTTGAAGTAGTATTGCAAGAAAGCACTGAAATGAGGAACGTAATTTATATATAAACTTAGTGTTTGTATGATTGTGAGAAGTCCAATATGACATAAATTTTAAAGTTTACTTACTCAAAATATGGTTTAATCTCATTACAATTGATGAGGACATGTACATGAGCAGACTTTCATTCATCATCAGTTAGCCAATGTGTTTGACTCTTTCCACTAGGACGTCGAGATTCGTTCAAGATTGAGAGCATGGGAACTATGCCCTCATGTCCTGACTGAGGATCATTCCTAATGCTTGTATTTGACAAGTTGAAAGTCTTGAAATAGTGAAAGCAAAAGTATGTTGTCTCACGGTGTAAATAGAAGGCACATATTGAACCTTCCACCCTAGCCTTATTTTTCACAGCCCGCTTTGAGTCTCCCATCAACCTGCACAACTTATTTAGAACGACCCAATCATTCAACATTGAGATTATATGAAAAATAATGTTACAAACATAATTTACTAACCTTTCAAATTGATACATCCACCGATATTGAACTGGAACGCCTAGTTTTGCTTCATTTGACAAATGAATTGGGAGATGTTCCATGGAGTCAAAGAAAGTCGGTGGAAGGATTCTCTCCAACTTGCATAGGATAATCGAAATGTTCGCCTCCAACCTAACCAAGTCATCAATCTTCAATGTACTACAACAAAGATCTTTGAAGAATTGACTTAACTCAGTCAACGGTTTCCATATGCATTCGGGCAATGAATGAAATGCAATTGGGAGTAAACACTCCATAAATACATGACAATTGTGGCTTTTCATCCCATGAATTGTACCATTATTGACATCAACACACCTAGCCAACTTTGAAGCATAACCATCTAGCATTTTTAGTTGCTTAATCCATTTGCAAACTAATTTGGCATCTTCTAAACTCAAAGTGTATCTTGCCTTCGATTTTCCCATCTTCCCATTTTGAACTTCAACCAACTCCAAGTCTCTGCATGCACAATACAAACTTACATCCATTCTGGCCTTTTCATTTTCCTTTGTTTTACCCTTGACATTTATGACAGTATTGAACACATTATCAAAGAAATTCTTCTCGACATGCATAACATCAAGATTATGTCGTAACAAATTGTCTTTCCAGTATGGAAGATCCCAAAATATACTCTTTTTAGTCCAATTATGAATGAATCCATACCCTGGTAATCTGCTACAATCACCCTCTGTAACTTTTGGAAAGTCTTGAACAAACTCCAAAACTTGTTCTCCAGACAACATAAGAGGCGGACCATCTTCCTCATTCTTGTTCCTTGTAAACCCCCTCTTACTTCTTCTGAAAGAATGATCTCTTGGTAGGAACCGACGATGGCAATCAAACCATGATTTTTCCTACCATATTTCAAGGTAAAAGATTTTGTGTCTTCCATACAATAAGGGCATGCCAATTTACCTTGTGTCCTCCATCCTGAGAGCATACCATAAGCCGGAAAATCATTGATTGTCCACATTAAACATGCTTTCATGACAAAGTTCTATTTTGTGGACACATCATATGTCAAAACTCCACTACTCCACAATCGTTGCAGATCATCAATTAAAGGTTGTAGGTACACATCTATTTTTACTTTGGGGTTAGCCGGTCCAGGAATAATACATGTCAAAAACATGTATGGCTTGGTCATGCACATTTCAGGAGGGAGATTGTAAGGTGTAACAATGACGGGCCAACATGAGTAGGGAGAAGAAGAGGCTTGAATGTAAGGAGTAAACCCATCTGAACAAAGACCTAGTCTTACATTTCTTGGCTCATTTTCAAAATCGGGGTAAACATCGTCAAAATGTTTCCAAGCTTCCCCATCGCATGGGTGACGTAGAACACTCGAACTCATTTTGTTCTCGTAATGCCATCTCATTTGAGCAGCCGATTCCTTTGAAGCATATAGTCTTTGTAACCTAGGAATTATTGGCAAGTAGAACATTCTTTTCACAGGAACATTTTTGTGTGTACCCAACCTGGTCTTCCGAGGAACATACCTCGTAGCATGACAGAAACAACACTCAGTTAAAGTACTTGTCTCTTTGTAATATAGCATACATCCATTTAGACAATAATCAATCTTCTCAGCCTTCAACCCTAACTTACTGACTAACTTTGTTGCTTCGTAATAATTATTGGGTATGTTTTGTTTTGTAGGCGCTACATCAACAAGTATTTTTGCAAAAAAATCTAAACGCTTTTGGGGAACATGCCAGTTTGATCTAGCTGCCAAAAGCTTTACAGATATTGATAACTTTGATTCAGTAGATCCTTCATAAATTGGCTGATTTGCTGATGTTAACATGTCACAAAATCGTTGAGCCTCCGGATTGGGTAACTCTTCCTCTTGGAATGTTTCATTTCCTACGTCAGGAGAGAGCGGTGGGAAATCACTGGTGTGTCTGAAAGCATCACACACCATCTGATGCATTGAGACAAATTGGTCTTCATTGTTCGAACAACCACTACCACTTGATTGACCCCCTAAATCAAAATGTGGATTCTCTTCTCCATGTTCAGTCCAGACCCAATAGTTTGGTTGAAATCCAAACTTGTACAAGTGTTCCTTGACCATGCAAGGCAACAACAACTTCATACACCTGCACTTGACACAAGGACACCTTATCCCACCCTCTGACTGAAAGTAAGGTTGCTCCTTAGCAGTGTTAACAAACTCATCAACTCCAATAATAAATCTAGACTTTAACCCTATTCTGTCAGGGTTGAGCCTATCATACATCCAACTACGATCCATTTCTCCAAATCAACATAAATATATAACAAATACACCCTACTTATAAAATAAGATCACACCCTATTGAGCTCAGCTCTCCACTAATAAACAAAACATATTATGTAACAAACACATGCACAATTTCTAAACAATCAGCACACAACCATTATCCTGCTTATAAAACAGGATCGCACCCTATTGAGCTCAGCTCTCCACTAACAAACAACACTGATTATATAACAAACACATGCACAATTTCTAAATACTCAGCACACAACCAGTATCCTGTTTATAAAACAGGATCACACCCTATTGAGCTCAGCTCTCCACTAACAAACAACACAAATATGTAACAAACACCATTTACTAAGAAAACATGTTATTATGCAACTGCTAGCTTACCTATGACTTTGTGAAATATATATTTGGTTTTGCTTGAAACTATCTGAATTCAACAATTAAGATGCTCTAAAATTCTACAAAGGAAATATCAGCATATTAGAACAATATGCTAGCATAGAAAATAGGGTGTAGGAGCAGAGTAACACATGAAAGAATGCAGAAAATAGGAGCAATATCAATGAGAAGTAAAGATCAAATACTAGGAGTAACACACTTTCCAAAAAAAAGCTTTACTTACTCATAACATATATATATATATATTAAAAAGTCTTTTGTGAAACTCTATTAATTTGACAGTTTCTATATACACACACACACATAATATATGCAACTTGTAATGTGTTACAAGTTGTTATTACCACAACCGAAATACTTAACAGTAATCCGTCTTATTATATTCATTCAATTAAATATATATGTTACTGTTAATTAATGGAGCCTAGCCTAGCTTGCTAGCTAGCATAGAAAATGGCTACATTGTTGGCTAATGTTATGGGGTAACAGGTGCAAACTTGAACCGAAAAAATATGCATGATTGTTGAGTTCGGTACATAAGAGACAGTTTTAAAATTTTTATAAGGTAAAATACTCATTTGCTATTACTTAATTTACAAATGTATGGTGGAGAACAAATTAAAATGGCAAAATTTCAATGATTGATGAGTAGTAATTAATTAATTATAATTAAATAGGATCATTGATTCTAGTTCTAGAACTAATTAAAAAGGATTGGTATGCCTGTTGCTGCCTATGTGAAAGCGTTAACTAGCTACATTTGGCGGTCGTACAGGTGAGAAGGCGTGGAGCAAGAGTGGACTAGTGGATGGATGAAGATCAAATCAAAAGTGTGTCAACAGTGAACTGAACTGAAACTGAGCTTCTCGATCAGTTATATAAGTAAATTACTCGTGATTGGACAAATTAGATATCATTCTTCAATCCATACCTTTAGTTTATGGATTCAGGTTACCATTCAACTGGACCATTCTCCTTGGTGCATCACATTCTACAAACCTATTTTTTAAAAGATAAAGATACATACCGACCAAAAAAAAAGATAAAGATACATAATACGAGGGGCTACTTGATTTTGGGATCAAAGTTCATTCTGACAAAAAACCTAAATTACTAAATTACAATAATTCCCAAATTATTGATTTGATAACTAAAGAGGGAAAATTAAAAAAAAAAACCTGACTTGAAATTTAAAAATGAAAACTTTTGGATTAAGGGGGAAAAAAGGCCAGTCCCTCCCCATACCCCACACCCAAAAAAAAACTTAACGTATACAAGCATGCAGTAGTTTAGAATCACAATATTATGACGCTCTACTCCATTTCAATTCCATAAGAAATTACCTTAATTTCCCATAATGCAATAATCCACAAAAAATAAATGGAAGTGTAATTACGATTGATGTAACCATGAAGCAATTTGGATTCTGGAAAGTGTTTAATTTCATTCGAAGGATTGAAGACAAATGTACTATGGATGTTAAAGGTCAACAATGAGAGTCCATTAGCACAGAACAACATCTAGAATGTCTGCTTCACATATCAATCTTTATTAGAAGACAACTCTTATCAAAGGAAACTCTAATCAAGTATCAATCCTAATCCTATTAAGTATCTATAACCAAGTCCAAATAAAACTAAGAACTACATTTCCTCCAGTCCATAAATAACTTAGCCCCCAGAATTGTCTTGCAGGACCTTGGCTAATTTGGACAGGAACAACAACCATCTAACATTCAAAAGCCATTCACACAAAACACCTAAATTCTAGTTATATCATTATTGGAGAAAAACAGGACAAAAAAAAATCAACAAGACTAATAGAACCTATGCACAAACAATTCTCTAAGGCATATAAACTTCATTGTATCAAATGATATGATTGGGAAACAAAACCATATATCAATTACAAAGAAAATATTAGGAAAAAAAATTGCATTAGAAAGGTGTGTCCCGAATCGAAGTAAGAACGGCAGCAATGAAAGAGTACCTAAGGGCAACAACAAAATTTCTAATTTGTACAATTTTTTCTTTTTAAAATAAAACAGCATTTCATAGCATCTACCATCACGAGTCACGACTACAATTTGGTGGAAAAGAATAAAAGGAAGCAAATCAGAGACGAACCTGTCGAGGAGTTCTTCTTCTATCTGACGACAAACCAGTGGAGATCGAACTTAAACAAAATCAAACCGGTGAGATTTTGTCACAGAGAAATCGATTCTTCGTAGATTTGGTTGGATATTTGCAGTTTGGTGAACAATGGGGTGTTAAGAGAGATGGGGGCAACATGAAAGATGGGGAAGCGAGAGAGAAAATGAGGATTGGGGTTCGTAGAGCAGACGACGGTGGTTCGGTGGTGGTCTGGTGGCCCAATGGTGGTCTGGTAGCGGTGGAGCGTAGTGCAGACGGCGCAGGATAATTTAGGGTTCGCTGTGTATGTTTTGTGAAGAGAGAAACGAAAACGATCAAGGAAATATACGTTTCAGGTAGCGTCGGCTATTATTGCAGCTAAATTCATTTTCAATATTCATTTTTTAAAGTAGCGTAGGTCGGCCTGCACTAATAAATATATAAAAAAAATTAAAAAATTGTAGCGGGGGCCAACCAACGCTAATTAAATTCTGTATTTTAAAAAGAGGACACTGTTCTAGCGTCTGCTTAGCGTAGGCTGGCCTACACTAAAAGAAAAATTTAGCCAAGGCCTCGTGGCCTACGCTAAATTTTTTGCAGCTAAATCCAATTTTTCTTGTAGTTAAACATCTTAAAAATTCATATAAGTGATTTTTTTTTTAAAAAAAGAAGTGATTCTTTTAAGAAATAATTTTAAACAAACAGGCTCAATGTCTAGTTCTTCTTCTTCTTCCTCATTAGTTTGAGCTAGTTGGGCCAAAACATCTACTACTTTAGTTGCAATAGAAACAAGCTCATTCACTAGTAATTTGCAAGCAGAAATTGGTGCTTCTAAAGGAACATCATCAGCGACTCCTTCTACTTCTGAAGAAATTTCTTTTGCCTTCCTTGTAGTAGATTCATTTTCCTTATATTCCCTCGTAAATTCCTCAAATGCACCAATTAATTCTTCATCAACTTTATCATAAATCTTATTCTCTCTTCCTTTTCTTCCTTTTGCAGAGGTCTTCTTTTCTTCCTTGAGAATACCTGAACAATTGGACTCATCTGCACTTCATTCTTCTATTGATTAGCATTTTACAAGTCATCTTTACTTTTTATCCTTCTCTCTCTTCTCACCTCCTTTTCCTCAGCACTGTCTTCACTAAGATTTTCATGGTAGCACCTTTCTAACCTATTTTTCTGAAGGTTTTCATTGCCAAACAACACATATTTCTGTTGATTCTTCTCCATTTAAAGGCACATCGTAATACTTAAATATCTTTGTTTTCTTTATCCTAAAATTTTAATTTTCTCTCTTTTTATTTTTTTTCTTCCTTTGTAATTTTTTTCACTTTCAAACATTTCCAATTTTTAATCCTTCTCTCTTTTATCTTTCTTCTTTTTCTTTCTCTTTTTTCAATTTTTCAAGTTTTCCTCCTTTTCTTTTTATTTTTCATTTTCAATAAAATAATAAAAAGTGAATTTGTGTCTGAACAAAATTGGGTGTTCACAAGGGGCACTTAAAGAGAGGTTCCTAGAGGCAATCATACTATTAATGGAGCTACTAAAGTGCCATTATGATTTACCCGCACTCTAAGAGTTTAGGAGTGCGGTTCCATGTCAATCACATTGGAAGAGCCTATTTCTCAAACCCCAAAATGGTGTAGTATAGGAAACTACTAAATACAATATTTTGGCAACTCTTTGGATTTGGGCCAAAGAAAGGCATAAAAAGCCTATTTCTAGAAATTTTCTCATTTAAACAACATCTGCAAGGGGTTAGGGTTTCGTCTGTTCTTTTATGGGTTTGTGGATGAGGGTTAGGGGTTAAGGTTTCTTCTGTTCTTTTATAGGGTTAGTGGTTAGAAATTTTCTCATTTAAACAACATCTGCAAGGGATGCAGCTATCAGAGAACTTAGGCTGATCTTATGGTTTCGTCTATTCTTTTATGTTCTAGATTTGCTTTTCTAGATTCTATCTATTTTAGATTTAGTGTGTACTTTATCTTGCATGTTCAGTCCCATGATTTAGTGTTTATGTGTTGGACCCTGTATGGACTGCGTTTCTGTTTGGATCTTTGATCTTCCCCTTTTGAGCCTTGGGCACCTTTTCATTGAATCAAGATTCAGTTGACCAAAAAAGCAACATCTTCATTGATCAAAATGGGGGTGTGGATGCTTTACACGCGCGCGTGTGTGTGTTGAATTACACTTGCGCGTGTCAATAGTTCATAGGGGCATGTCTGTTTCCTTTCACATGGGTGTGTATCAATCATCTCGTCAACAAGGAATTTGATTCTATGAGTGAAATATTAGTATTCTAGTTTTATTAAAAACAATAGGGGAAAGTGGGACAACAAAAATAGAAACCTTGTAGACACACACACACATATATTTTGTCACTTTTGTTATATACACATAAACCTTCCATATAAATATTAGGAAAATTATTGGTCAACACCCCAAGGGTGTAAACAATCAGAGAGATATAGCAAGAGAGGAGAGATAAGTGATATATAGATGTGATGAGTGATATGATGTGATAGGAAGAGAAAGATGGAGAAAAATGAGAGTTGTGAAATGGGTGTAACACTGTTGGGGTGTGTATGAATCATTATTGTAAATATTATTCTATTCGGGTCAAGAAAGTGTGATTTGTGCTTGCATAAATATTAAAAAAAAGATATATTATCATCTTGTTCCTTTTATTGTTTATATATAAGGAAATTTTCTTTTTAGATCTCTTACATTTCTACAACTCATGAGATATAAAAGAGATAAGAATAAAAGATAAATAAAATGAGAAATGTCATGGTTGATATAATATAAAAGGAAAAAAATTTTAAAAAGTAGGGTAAAATATGTTTTTGGTCCCCGTAAAATTAGCGAGTTTTGTTTTTAGTCCCTATAAATTTATTTTAATAAAGTGTCCTTTCAATTTTTTTTTACAATTAGTCCTTCCTTTCAATTGGCGTGTGCCAGATGCTGACATGACACGTTTTTTCTTTCCTAGGTGTAACTCATTATATTTTTGGCGGTCTTAAACCGCCATAAATTTACCCACTATTTCCCTTTCCCACCATCTTTCCCTCCCCCTGCCCTGCTAATAGTGGATAAATTGAAGGAGTAGTAGGGCAGGGGGAGGGGAAGATGGTGGGAAAGGGAAATAGTGGATAAATTTCTGGCGGTTTAAGACCGCCAGAAATACACTGACACTTAAGAGAGAGAAAACGTGACACGTCAACACGTGGTACACGCCAATTGAAGGAAGGGACTAATTACAAAAAAAAATTTGGAAGGACACTTTACTAAAAAAAAATTTAGAGGGACTAAAAGCAAAACTCGCTAATTTTATAGGGACCAAAAACATATTTTACCCTAAAAAGTATATAAAATAGGTGTAGAAAAGGTGTGAAAAAAATCAAAGTTGCACTTATAAATGAGAAAAATCTCTTATAATCATTCATCTACTTAAAAACTATATCAAACCTAAGATTTAAGTTATGCAACTAGGGATGGCATATGAACCCAAATCCAATTGGCACCCATAAAATTACCCGTAATGAGTAGAGTAAATATATGCTAAATGGGTATGAGTACGAATACGAAAATTATATCCACAAATTTTAATATGGATGAGTGCAGGTATAGGCACTATGATACCTAACTTTTCCCATATCCACATATATGGGATGTTTTAATTATATGTATGTACGTTCGTTTGTTTATGTGTATACACATGCATACATATACACATATATAATTATTTAATTAAAATACCTTATGTACATATATATACACACATACATATATATCTACATTTAATCAATATTTGAATATTACATTATATATTTAATTTCATAATCTTATTATTATGTTTTATTTTAATTTAGTTAAGCAATTATGTTCATGATATTTTGTGATTATATTTAGATATTTTTTGAATAATTTTTCAATTGACTTATAGTTTTTTAATTAATGTTCTTTTTATTGATTTATTGATTTTAATTTAAATGAATTGTTGGTAATGGGTGCGGGGTTGAGTATTAGAGTCGGCAAAATGGGTTAGTCCGATCGGGACGATCCTTAAAAGCCCGCAAAAATGAAGGGATCACATACTTATTTTAGAAGACCGAATAACTCCTGGGTGTTTTAGCCCAACTTGATAAAGCCCGCTACTCGAAAAAAAAACACATAAAAATGATCGGGTAGCTTACAAAACCCGCTAAAAAAATTGGGCTACCCGCAAAAGTCCGCAAAAATGTAGTCCTCAAACACTTATTTTAGAAGTCCGAATAACTCCTGAATTTTTAAGCTCAGCTAGATAAAGCCCACTACCTTCATCGGGCCAGGTCGGGTAACCCGAATTGACAACTCTAATGAATATATAAGTACATAGGGGATAAGGGAACGATTATTAATGTTATTACCCGAATAAATATGACTATAGGTATAGGTTCAAAACACTAATAATGGAGATGGGTACTACAGTACCCTATCTAAGAGATACCTATTCTCATTCCTCTATCTAAAGAGTTCTGATATGAATCAATGATTGTATATTTTTTGGACGGTATATACACTCAATTATAAATTTTTACAAGAGAATTAACACCGATTTATGAACATCTCTATATATAATGTCTACATCCATTTGACACCAAATCTTTCTCTCTCTTTCAATCATATCACATCCATTATTTTATCCCTTCTCTTCATATATGTTATTGATAAATGGATCTTTAAAGTGCGGAAGAAAATAAAAGAAATATAAAAAAAATGTGCACAATGTCTTCAAGACGTGTAAACCCTTTCCTTTAGGTTTAATTTTCTCCCACCAATGATAAACTTGGATGCAAAATGGGTTTGATGGCAAATTTCCTTCAAGATACAATGAAGACCCTTGAGTATATCTTACACTTCCAAAACAACAACAATGATTTTTACAAAATGATAATTTTATTTTTATTTCTTGTGCACTAGAAGCAAAAGCAAATGAATTTGTGAATGAGATGAGAAAAAAAAGTAGGGAAAAAGTGTATTTTGGTGCAAGGGAAAAGCCCATATTTATAGATACTTTGTCTTTTTTACGAAGAGTCACATTTATTCAAAATGTCATTACATGAAAAGTCGCACATTTTTCAAGAGGTGTCTTCCCATAAAGAGTCACACATTTTCCAAGAAATGCCTATTAATAAAGAGTCACGTCATTTTCTAATATGTGTCTTTTAATAAAGAGTCACACTTTTTTAATATGAATATACATGTTTTTTCAATTTGAATAAAAGAATACAACCAATTCATTTAAAATAACAACTCTTTATTAAAATGAACAAATACAATTGTACATTTTAAATGAAATAATAGAACTTTTTATTTTGAAAATCTCTCACAATATCTCTATGGGGATGTCCAGCCAATATTTTCCAAAAGAATATTATGTAATTTATTACTCCCTCCGTTTCTTTTTATCTGTCGTTTAAGGTTTTTGCACAAGGATTAAGGAATCAATAACTATATCTTTTAAACCCCATTTTTTCCAATGATGCTCTTTCTCTTTCCCTCATTAATGCAATTAATATTTCTCTTTTCTCAATAACTATGCATAAACATCATGTGTTTATATTCACATTGTTTACCTCTTACCATAAATTTTTTGTTGGAAACATAAAAAATATATTTATTAAAACTTTGAATTTTTAAAACATTTGTGATACTCCCTCCATTTCATTTTATCTGTCGTTTAAGGTTTCTACACACAAATTAAGGACAACAATAAATGATTTAAAACACATAGTAATCTTACTAAATTGCCTTTATTAATTTACTACACTTTTTTTCTCCTTTTACCTAAATACATTAATGAGTAGTGTGGTGTACAAATTTTTTAAGTTTATTTTCCCATAAAAGTGGGAGGGTAAAAATTAAAAACTAACATTAATACTCACATAGAAACTAGAGAACTGCTCATATTATGAAAAAAAATGTATTTTCCTAAAACGACTAACAAATTAAAATGGAGTGAGTATAACTTTATAATAAACATTTAAAATAAAAAATAATCAAATTACTATAAAGGTAAACTTAGAAAATAACATTTATTGTTGGCTTAACATATAAGAAGGATAGAGCAGTTAGGTACTGTATGCATGTGTTGCGACTGTAAAAGTAAAGCTAGAATCTAGGACAGATCAGTTAGCTCTTGCTTAATGTGTCAAGCGATTCGCCAACTTTTTTTTTCTTTCTACCATCAAATTAATGTTAGTTTGGTAGTGGTAAAAATGAGGATGGATTTGGTATGGCTACGCCTAGAATAGGTCCACAAATCAAATTGAGCAAGTTATAGTGAAAGATGCTCCAAGGAACTGTCACAGTTGTAACAAATTCAGATTATGATGGCTGGAGGCTGGTTAATTGTTAAATGAGAAATGTAAATGGTATGTGTTGTACATGTATAACGTAGGGAGAAAAAGAGAGAAAAGAAAAAAAAAAGACAAAAATATGAGATATGAATGGTGATATAATAGAAAAAGATAAAGGGAAAAATATGTTGTATGAGTTGTTGTATATTTTTATGTTCTATGAATTTAATATCTTATTATTAATTAATTTCATTTCTCCATCCGAACGATGAGCAAGTGCCAAAATGCCAAGGGTTAATATTAAACTATTATTTCTGTCACTGGGCCAGTATTTTGATTTTGTGAAATGAGTTAATCAAGTGAATAGCACGTGTTGTAGCTAAACCCCAAAAAGAAGGTACTAAATTGCTTTGAAACAACAATGCTCTAGCAACATTCAATATTGTTTGGTGTTTTCTCTCTACTCTTGCATTTTGTTGAGGGGTTTCTACACAGGATGTTTGGTGTAAAATTCCTTGTTCTTGGTAAAAAGATTTCATTAGGAACTCAGTTCCATTGTCTGTTCTAATGCTTTTAATTTTCTTGTCAAATTGTCTTTCGACCATAACAAAAAAAGATTTGATTGCTTGTTCAGTTTCCCTTTTATGTTTGAGAAAAACAACCCAAGTATATATACTAAAATCATCCACAATTGTTAGAAAATATTTGTGCTTATTTATAGTGGAAACATTGTATGGACCCCATAGGTCCATATGTATTAAATCAAAAGGCTGTTTTGCATTACTCTGGCTTGGTTTAAAAGAAAGCTTCCTTTGTCTAGCAAGATGACAAATATCACAAACATGCTTTTCATTACATTTGTGTAGAAAAGAGTGCAAATCAATTAACATGTTCAATCTAAAATGTGAAACATGCCCTAACCTAAAATGCCACAAAGCACTAACAGGGAAGGTACTTTGTAGGGTCTTATTTGAGTTCAGTTGATTAACAACAACACCTGGTCTATTTGGAGATCCTTTGTAGTAATGCAATCCATCCACCACATCAGCAGAACCAATCATCCTCAAATGTGTAAGGTCCTGGATCACACAAGTGTGAGGTAAAATTTGGAGTGCACAATTCAAGGAATTGGTTAGCTTTGAGATAGAAATTAGATTCAAAGAAAATCCAGGCAGATACAAAACCTGAGTAAGAGCTAGATTTTGGTCAAGACAGACCTGCCCAGAATGAGTTACCAAAACAGTATTGCCATTTAGAAGATTCACAGTGACTGTATGATTTTCTAAAGGTTCTAACGTAGTGAACAAATTTTTATCTGAACATATATAGTCCGTAGCTCCTGAATCTAATATCCAGGAACTACACTTAAATGTGGAAACATTGAAAACAATTGTTTTACCTGTATCTGGACTGTGAGAGGGAATGGAAGGGGATTGTGTTTGAGTGGTGGTAATGGCTGCAACTTGATTACTTCCTGAGGTATTAGTCAAACTTGCTTACTATAGCAGATTCATGATAGCCTCACACTGCTCTGGAGACATCTGTGGAATTTGTTGTAGATCTTGTGTTGATTTGTAACTTGTTGTTTCAACATCACTTGCTTCAGGTACATTTGATATCAAGCTATTTGTGCTATTATAGGATCTGCTCTTGAAATTACTTGGATAACCATGCTTCTTGTAACACGTTTCTATTGTATGACCAGATTTACCACAGAAGCTACACACCATATAACCACCTTTTGCAGCAAAAGGACCACCTCTACCTCTGCCATAAGCCTTCTTCCCTTCAGTTGCATTAACAAACACATTACTCTCAGTTTCACTGATGTTAGCAATACCAGTCCTTCTTTCATGTTGCAGAACTAGAGATAATGATTTATTTACATCCGGAAAGGGCTCCATCATAAGAATTTGTGTCTTAACAACTTCAAAATCTTCATTAAGGGCACTAAGAAACTTCATAATGCAATCTTCACTTATGAACTCTCTTCCATTAGTGCTAGCAACACACATACATTTAACTGTGTATGTACACTTAGGAAGTGGTCTAAAATTATCCATTTCATCCCATAGGATTGTCAATTTAGTGAAATATTGATTAACTGAATTAGTACCTTGTTTGAGAGACATCAAATCTTCCTGTAATTCAAAGACTCGAATCCTATCAGCTTGAGAGAAACGATCCTTCAACAATTTCCATGCCTTTGCTGTAACTTCCAAGTACATCAAGCTTTGAGTAATAGTTGGTTCAACTGAGCTTAGTATCCAGGAAAGTACCAGATTATTTCATATTTCCCACGCATTAAAGCTTGGATTGAATTCTGTTGGCATTGGTAAACTGCCATTGACAAACTTGAATTTGTTCTTTGAAATTAGAAATCTCTGAAGTTGAAATTCCAATCACAAGAAGGGGTTTGAATTGTGATCTTTTTAAATTTATGCAAATTTCTTCTAATACTAATTCTGCTCAAGTATAACTTGGCTAAGTATTAGAAGATGACACTCAAGAAGATAGGAATTATAATATGTGTAGTATGCTGAAAATATAACTCCTTTGATGGAACTCTTGTATGTATCACTTACTTAGGTATTAGATAATTTTTAAAACAGTTTTATGCACATGAAATAAGTATAAAGTAAAACTGAAACTTTTCAAGTAATGAGAATAAAGAGAGAAGAGGACTGCACACACAGATTTTATATTGGTTCACCTCTTCCAACTTGAGGTTACGTCCAGTCCCTACTTCAAGTAGGATTTTCTTGATCAACCTTTTGGATTACAGATTCCTTGGGTACTTCTTACCACTAGTATTCTTGTGCAGCCTCTTCAGGCTCTCTACATGTTCCTTCTGCAGCTTCTTAACACTTTACAATTATCGGAGCTTCTTCTGCAGAAATTATAGAAGTTACAGATACCTTATGCAAACCTAACAAACACACTATAACTGCCTATAACCTAGTAGCAGCTTATAAAAGTATCACCTGCACTGTCTCAAGAAGTTATGTCTCTCTTTGAAACTTCTTAAGAGATTACAGAAGTTATGAATGATAAAATGATACAAATAAGGCTCAAATAAGATGCAGATTAAGCACAACAGAGAATTATTGAGCCAACTCTCTCTTCTTAAGCTTTTGGAAGCAGGATATCAAAGATTTTTGAGAGAGAGAAATTTTCCAGAAGGTAGAGATTGTAAATATGAAGTCTTATACTTCTTCTGGACTATATGTTCTATTTTTTCATGAAGGATTGAGTCCCTTTTATAGGCAATGTGAGATTTCTAGCCGTTGAAAACCCTTGTGAAGGCTGATGCATCTCCAACTGTGGGAGAGGAGATGTCCCATTCAAGAGCAGACTGTCCTTTGCAGGTGCAGGTTGTCATGTTCAAAGACAACTGGCCTTTGACCGGTTGTTTCTTCTGGAGAACATTTCTTCTGCAGAGATTAATTCCTTCTGAAACTTATCCTTCAAACTTTTGAAGAAGGTTATTTTAGCCATTTTAAATTGAAGGAATAAATTTAAAAATATTTTGAACACTGCAGAACAGAGAAAATTGAGGAATGTGAATTTTCCAGGAGACAACTTCTTCTGCAAACATCCTGACAATGAATCTTCCTTCTAATACTTTGTCTGTGTGTTATGCCTTTCTTTTGGACACTTTTCATTTGTATAAAAGGCTCAAATTATTGTGAAATGCCATCTTTTTCTTAATTTGAGCAACTTGTTTCCTTTGTCAGATGTTATGCTTCTTCTCAAGATGTGATTCTTACATCAGAATGTGCTGAGATTTCTTCTCAACTGTTTTCTTGCTTTCTTTAAATATTTGTAACATATTTGAAGCATGATTGTATCTTCTGATAAACTTCAAGGTTTAATCCTTGATCTGATTCTTCAAAGTTCTCAAAGGCTGATAATGATATCTTATGAAGATCCTTTATATCTATATCTTCTTGAACATACTCAAGTGAAATCATTAGTACCATAATCAGAATTATACTATGTGAATTTCGAGAGTTTGTCATTATTAAAACATCTTTGGAGGATCTTTGGACCTTACAATCTCTTCATTGCTCTTGACCAGCTGTGGTAATTCTTTGCTGTTAGGAGAGGAGAAACCTAAGCTAAAGCAGGATTTTCGCTCGAATGAATATAGTAGACACTAAGTGGATTAGAAGCTAGATCTAGTGGAGGATGATTAACCACTCATCTGCCATTGTTATTCGAACCGGAACCTCTGGCCATGAAGAAAAAAATCCGCAGAACTCTTGAGCTTCAAGAGCTCTTGATACCATGAAATGAGACTTGCAAGTAGAGAAACTGAAAGATTGATTCTATTGAATAAATTGAAAAGTACACAAAGTGAAAGGATAAAAAAGCGGGAAAAAGGAAATGAAAAGGAAAGTGTGTGTAACAGAATTATATTCCTAAAAACAGAATATCAATTTTGCTGCTGAGCTGGCTTGTGAGTAAGTGCCTGATCTGTCGATGTGGGACTTCCCTCTAATATTTTGATAGAGCCATTAAGAAAAAAAAATGCAAAATTCAACTTTGGTTCTTGTTACTGGTGTTTTATCTTGAGCGTGTGTTGAATAAAATAAGGAATCTATATATGTATGATGTATCTCTCATGCTAAGTATATATATAATTTTAGGCAACTTGTAAGCTACATCTGTTTTCCTTTTTAACTACACATTTCTTACTTAATTTCTAGAACTTTCCCTTTGTTTTAATATTAATTTTATGTCACTTTAGGAAGGAAATTTCACTCTAATTCTAGCAATTCAAATTATTTTTGAAAGGCAGCTAAAAGTATCATATTAGGCATAGAGTTTGTCTTACACGTATAATGTTGTTTTAAAGTAGAGAATTAGGTTGAGTTTGATGTACCAGATATTTCGATAGTCTCATCAGATCAGATATGTGAAATTAATTGGTCCTGATGTTAGAAATTGGAATTATTGAGTGTGACATTTTAAACAGAGTATAATAGAGTTCGAAGGTTGACTATAGTGCAAATTAAAATCAACTACAAACTTTTATTATATAAATTATTTTCAAAACGATCACCTTCACAAGATGGATAATTTCAACATCCCCACAGGCTGAAACTGATAAGAAAATGGTACAAAGAATTTGATTTATTTGATCGTGAATTATATTAAGCAGAAACCTAAAGAAAAGAAAAAAAAAATACAGAGGAAGAGATATAAAATTAAAGAATCATAAGATAGGCACATAAATAATACATTTGACAAAGACCATTGAAAAGATCACAAGAATTTCTTCATCTCTCAGAACCTTCCACGCTTACACTCAGCAGGAGCACCTTGTGGGAATCGCTTAAGATCATTGCAGTAGTTATAGATCATGAAGTACTTCTGAACCCATCTCAATCTTCTCCTGCCATAAGCATCAAGCTCGTTGCTCTGCCATGCAGCATCAGAGAAGGAATTTGAAGACACTGAAGAGAACTCAGTTGCTTTGAAATTGCGGTAATAAGCTGTGAAAGGTGCTTTGGACCAATCAGTTTTCACCAAACCACCTCTAGTAGCCCAATCATCAGCGTTCCAGAGACTAGAATAGATTCTCATGGGTTGGTTCTTTGGGAAAGGAACACCAATAGACTCAGCATTCTTGAACACCCTTATGGGAACGTTGTCAACCAAGAATCTGCAGTTAAATGAATTTAATTTGTTTGGTTAATTACCAAATCAATGAAATGCAGAGAGATAAAAAAATCAAGAGATAAACAAAAAGATGGTCTTTTTTGTTAATTTGTTTTATAAGTTTTAATTTGTTTACTTACATAATGTGTTGGGGCTTCCAGATTATGGAGTAAGTGTGGAAGTTTTTGGTGGGGTCAAACCAGAGGTAGAATTGTTGTTCTCTGTTTCCTTGGCCTTGGGTAAAGACGTTTGTGTGGAGAATGTAGGGGTCACCGCTCACATTTCCCAAGAACTCAAAATCAATTTCATCATGAGTTGGCCCTTGTGATGATAACTGCACCAATGAAGATAGATACCACCGTTAATGACAGCACCGCAATACAAGAAGGAAAAAGGAGAAAAAGATTTTAAAAAAAAAAATGAAATTTTGTGCATATGCTTAAGCTTAAGTACTTTAATAGTTTAACTCATGAAAGTATCCATCAAGACATGAGTAATTTCAAATGAAGAATCTGCTATAACGGCTCCATGTCCACACAATAAAGCCTTTTTTTTTTCATTATCATTTTTAGTCATTATTAAATTAATGTTGTGACTTGTGAAAGCTCTGAATATAAAAATGTTTTGGAATTTGGATGAAGCAAGTTAGCTAGCTACCCCTGTCACCAGGGCAAGTGAAATTCACTGTGTATATATAAAAAAACCAAGTTGGAAAATATTTAAATAAAGTAATATAGTTTTGGACAAAGTAAATATAACTTGTTTTGTGGGTTTGCTATAGTATCAGTTTCTTGTGAAAGTACTATTGTGTTTGAAAGATTGATCAGTTGATGCCTAAAGTGCACAAAGCATGGTAATAATGGTTGTATTTTTCATAATGGGAAAGCATGTGATTTCATGAAGAAGCAATATTAAAGTTGCTTTTGAAAAGGAAACAAAGAATAATGTGACCAAGAGAAGAAAGGAATAAAATTTGAATGAGTTCAGTTCTGTTTATAGTAAAACGTACGTAATAAGCAGTAACAGTTCCAGCAGAGTTTCCAGCAACTAGCTTGAGCTGCATATCAATTCTTCCAAATAGGTACTCTTTCTTGGATTGAAAGCCAGAGCCAGAGACTTTGTCTAGAGAAAGAGATAGAAGCTGACCACCATTGAATATCTTAGCATGGTTATCACCCCATGTTAGATCAAAGTCTTGGTAGAAATTAGCAGCACATGAAGCTACCATGGAGCTAACCATTACTCCAACCAGCATAAGAGCATAGAACTTATTACTAATAGAAGCCATTGTATTGAACATAGAAAGAGAGGGAGAGAAATGTGATTGTTTTGATGTGAAGGAATGTGTTAGAAAGGGATCTATATATATGTGATAAATAGACAGAGGGGTTAGGGGTTAGGGAAATTGGAATAGGAATATGGGATTGGGTGTGTGGTGGGACGCGTGAAGGATCAATATGTGAGGAGAGGCAAAAGCTGGTGCCAGCTTTGCAAGTTTTGAAAGCTGGAAGCTTTTTTGTTTGGGCATTGGTTATATTAATTGTGATTATTGTTTGGGTTATGTTTTTTGGGTTTATGCAGAGAATGCTATGTAGTAGTATGAATCATTATTGTGCCCCAAGTATGATACATATGTGTAGGACCCATTTTAGTATGATTTGGAAAAAAATTAGGCAAAAAAAGAAGAGAGAAAATTAGGTGGTGGATGCCAACTGGATGTGAGGAAGGAATCAAAGGAGAGAATAAAGCCACCAAGGTATTTTACTTGTCCATGGGTTTATGAAATCATGCAATGTGAATCCACTAAGATGATGCCATGTGGATGGGGAAATATTTGAGTCACTGATTTTAAAATTTCCTTTGTCAAAATATTGGGAGTTTAGTTTATATATAAAGTGTGTTTGACTTGCCATTTCAACTAGCTAAAAGTTGAAAATACTAGCTGAAATTATTTCAGTAGTATTTGGGAAAATAGCTTTTTTAGTAGCTATAAACTTTTCTTAAAAAGCTACTTGGGGTAGCTTTTTTAAAAAAGCTCCAATTTTCAGCTACTAGCTGAAAATTAATTACAAGTTTAACCTTCAACCGCCCCACTTATCACTATTTAATAATTAATGTTGTACATAAATGTCATTTTATCATTTTCAACTAGTTTTATCAAACACATTCAATAACTTTTCAGCTTTCAATTAGCTTTAAACTTTCAGTAACCTTTTCAGCTAATTTTACCAAATACAATTATAATTTAATGTATTTCAGATTTCTGACATTGGTCACGAGACCACCAATGGCATGAGATGGTGAGAACTCTTTCAGATTGGTTTGTCTCTGGTTGTATATAGCTGGAGTTTTAATTTGTCATTTACAATGCTGACAACAATTTTGAATATCAAGATAAAATAGGGGAAAAAATTCAAACATATATGTGTATATATAATGTATCTCATGAGCAGAGTGCATATGTATATATAAATTTGCTTTCAGGAATTATTTATGAGAAAAGAAATTATAATTAACGTATGATTTTGAACAACTAGCTTCACGCTGCAGCAAATCCAGTACAACAGTAGTCAGGGATATTTTTCAGAGGAATGGACCAAACGTTGGATAAGTTCGTTCTCCAAAACCTGTATGGCCTTGAAATGAGGACTATCTATCCAAGTGCCATCACCGCACAGTGTCAAAGACGGTGGTCATTGCTACAAAAGAATTATTATTCAGGGAATTAGAATTTTTGGGCTTTACCTAATCACCTTTTCTAATTCAAGGATTAAATCATAGTCATGTATCTACCGGTCAAAGAAATTAAGCAAATGTGTATGTGTCTAATTTTTAATTGGTATAACAGTAATAATTAATTATGTTAAACTTAATTTTAAATCACTTTTATCTAATATATTTCATAAATTATGTAGTATCATTTATAAAATAAGAACACTGGTTCAGGATCCATAAAAAAAAGTTTTTATTGAAAATTATGACAATAATTACATCTATAACATTGAATGTTACACACTTTAATAAAAACTTTCTACTCTTAATTTCATAACCAGTGTCCCTAGAATTATTCATAAAGTAATACATTTTCTGTTTGAATCATCCTTGAGCTATATACATATAGTTGCAAAACGAGAAATATATCTAAACTCAATTTTAGATCCCTTAATGTACTTTTAATATTAGAAACTTTAGTTAATCATGTTTCAACTCAACCCAAAACTAAATATGTTTTTGGTATTGATTTAGATTGTATTATACATAGTTTATTTAAAAGTTTTTATAGGAAAATATTAATTATAAATTATTTGAAATAAAATATAGTAAAATATTAGTTATTGGGAATCGTCTTATGACAACCAGCTAGCAATAGACAGGATCTCCAGCCTTTCCATAAAAAAAAAAAAACTCTAAAATTGTGATACTGTTTATTAATCTCATTTAATATGGCTGTGTTGGAACAGAACGGACCAGATTTCAGTGTGCATATGGTTGTTAGGAAATTAAATTATCTTTTCACTTTTTCTCTTTTTCATTTTATTTTATCATCAAACATGAAGCATGTTTTCCTCTCTTTCTTGTTTTTATTTTGCTAAAAGAAAATTTTAAACAATAAGAATGTCAGTACAAAGCTATCCGCATATAATTATATTGATGCTTTCGGCAATAATATTTTTACTTTCTTTTTTATAAAGAGCATGTTTTAACTTCTCCTTAAGCTAAAATTAGTTTTTGTAGACCACCTATTTCAAAAGCTCTCCCATTTAAATTCTCTAAAAGTAACTAATTTTAACTTATGGAGAAGTTAAATGCATTTGACCTCTTTGAATTATGATATTTTTTCTACCTAAAAATACTTCCGTAGAAGTTCCACCCAAACATGCTCAAAGAAATTTGGGGATTGAGGAAGGAGGATGAGTCTCCCTACATTGGATGATAATGTTTGGAAATGAAATGAGAGTATCTGATAATAATGAGATGAGAGTATATAATAAATAGATATAGTGAAATGGCTGGATGCAACTAAATTGATAATAATGATGGTATTGATGGTTGCAGATTGCCACTAATAATAATAATATCGATCCATTAATTAATTAAAATTACTTAATTATCCCTTCAGGTTTCCTTCTTAATTGAGTTTAAATCTTCTAAATGAAGAAAATATATTTTGTCTCTCAAAGTAGAACTATCACTCAACTCCAATTAGATAGCAGTTCAAGATTATTCTCAGATATTAATATTCAATCACTGTTGTCATTATAACTAATTAAGAAAATTATCATAAGTAAATATGTGATTTCGTCGCCTGAGCTCAATGATGATATTATCTCTCTTTCACAATCACTTATGGCATATGCCTTTGGTGGATATAAAGTAGATAAATGCTACTACTACCTCTGGTTCTAATTATAAGAACCTTTTAACCACTTCACACGGATTAAGAAAATTTATTAATTTAATTAATCACAATAAATTTATCTTGAATATGTATCATCTTTACATAATCACCCTTAAATTTATTGAGACCCGTTATCTTTCTCTCTCCATTTAATTACTCCATTGTGTCATTCTCTCTCTATTAATTAATTACTCATCTATTTTCACTAATGGGTATTTTTATCAAAAAATAATTAATACAAAAGACAATTTAAAAAATTTCTTATAATAAAAACCAAGAGCAACTCTTAAAAAGATACTTATAAATAAATTGGACCGTATTACTATTAACTAATGATAATAATGCGCGCGTGAGAATGATTGTGGAATTAAATATCATAGATGCAACATAATACTATTTAATTTGTAAGAATTGTCAGCTTTATAAGGAGAATTACACGTTCTAGACTAGCTAAAGCCACAGTTTTAACCTCAGTGATCTACAAATCTAAGCTATTTGCATTTGAATTTAATTTGAGCTCACAATATATGATAAAGAAATGAAAACAAAAATTCTCAAAGGAAACGGTCTCTAAATCTCTCTATAATATGGTTACATTTAATATATCATAAAACAAATTAAACCGAAAAAACACTATTCAAATATGCCTACATTAATAACTATATAACTGGCTTTATTTCAAAGGGATAGCAGCTAGATTTTGTCAAATTAATATACGATACTACTTTGGGTTTTAATCTAGATTATGCATGGAATTGTACGTGTTTGATTGTTTTTAAGGGAAAATAAAGCAAGGGTGTAATGTACAACGCAATCAATAATTTAATTTTATATAATATTTTGAATTGTTCAAATTGAAAAATTGTTGATAACTAGCTATTTAAAAAGAGAAAATTAATAAGAGTCAGGTCATTGGCAGGATAGTGCACCGAATTAAAACCAAAAGAAAGCCCCACGGATCAAGTAATTAAACGCGGCGGTGCATCGGGTATATAGTTCAAGTGGGTCCATGACGACATTATATGAATAATGAATTATGAAATTGAAGTGTAATACTAATACAGGAGCAAGAGTCTTGTGTTTTGGGTTGGTACATGATGATCTGTGTATTTGACAATCCCATTGAGATGGAAATGGAACTTGGTCTCTCACATAAAACGCGTGACTTCAATGATTTGATTTCAAACTAAAAAGGTTAGGAAGGATTGAGATAAAGACGAAACAACAGCAAACAGAATTTCCATCCCCAACGTCCGAAAATAACATCCCCATACCTCTCTTTAATTTCAGTTGGATTTATGGGTTCAGCTATATCTGATCAAATATGCTCTTTATTATTGAGTTTTCTTGTTTTTACACTTTGCTTAGATGAAAATAAAAAATGAGAGAAAATGATATGGATGAAAGAAAATGAGAAAAAGAAAAAATATATAAAAAATAAAAGAATTTTTAAGTTATTTGATTTGAATGAAAATGGAAAGAAAAAGTGAGAGCATGTTTGATTATTGTTTCTAAAAACAGTTTTTAATTTTTTAGATTTTAAACATTAAAAAATTTGCTTGGTTGTTAGCTTTTAAAACTAATTTTAAAAATAATTTCAAAATTCAAATTTTAAAATCTAAAAAAAAAAAGAAAACAACTTTGGGGTGTTTTGGTTATGTGTATTTGATTTTAGTTTTAAAAATTGAAAACACTTGGAGAAGTGTGAGTTTTCAATAATGACATTTTTGTAAATTTCTTGAACTCTCTTTTAGGATTTTAACCCTGCACGGTGTGGTATCTATTAACAAGTAAATAGCGCAGCGTTCTTCACTTTTTCCTCGTCGTTCTTCTCCATTGTGTCATACATGGAGAAGAAAACGTTGTTCTTGTTCAACGTCGACGTCCACCACATCAACGTCAGAAGCCACCGCGCCGGAATCACATGCAGCGGTCTCCAATGATATCGCCTTCAACCTCTCTTACTCAATCACATGTTTCTCTCTTTCATCTTCTGTTCTTCAATTTCATTTCTAAGATGGATCATTGTGTTATTCGATTTTGTCTTCTATTCTCTTGAGCAATGAGCCTCTACTAGTTGAGTTTCTGTTGTGTGTGCATTCTTGTCCTCTCTCTTTCTTGTTATTTTTGCTCCCTTGTGTACGAGCCCTAGGTTGGGGTAAAAGTGATCTGAGCCCTAGGTTGGGGACCCTTTGATATTTAGGATATGCAAGTTTGCCTATATTTCATGTACATGGCCATGACTGCTATGATTCATCTTTCAATACATTATTTGTTCCAAATTGTAAAGTGGTTGATATGTCATAGAACATGGTCTTTTTTATTATCTTCTTAGTATTGGGTTAAGAATTATTGGGGTTGATTTTATAATTTTTGTTCTTAGTAGATGGGAGTTAGATGATGACCATTAGTAGATGGGCTATATATTGTTGGACCTTTGTAAAGCGTAATCACAGTTGCCCCTGTAACACAAAATATGGTATGTCTGATACTAGGAGCTCTTCATTAGGGACAGATACAACAACTTGATTTTAGATAATTTCCTGAAAAGTAAGCTTATTTAACTACTCTGTTATTTGAATGAGAGAATTTATTAGGACAACTTGAATTTAGATAATTTCCTGAAAATTAAGCTTATTTAATTCATTAGATTACTATAAAACTTTGTCTGGCGTAGTTAATTCTTGAAAAGGAATGAGAGAACATCTGTACAAATTTTGTTCTCATATAAGTATTACTCCTATATATATATACATACATATATGGTTTCAGATATCAATGCCCTCTTGTCCACCTGAATTTTTTATATTTCATTTGGATATAAGAATATAAAATGAATGGCTATAAGCATGGGTTTAAGAAGTCAAAATTTGCTGGTTGACACAAATCAAGCTAGCTGGCCTAGAGCTTGATTGTGAGAAAAATAATGAATTTATGGAGTTACAAAAATTTGCGATTTCTATAATTTAAGAATCATGTAGCAGTATGATATTTGTTATATTGATGTGTTGCATTAACACGATTGTTGAAGCTAGGTGAACCATTAGAAGAACGATTCATTGTCCGGATGCCCCCAACACTGCCTACCCCCTTGGACATCATATGAGGATAAAGAAACTAAGGTCCTAAACTGCTTGATATACTTCACTAGAAAGTCCCTTCGAAGGCCAGAGCAAAGATACCAAAAGTTAGAGAAGGCAACATACACCCTGGTAACCACGACCAGGAGGCTATGACCATATTTCCAGGCTCACCCTATCACGGTTAAAACCGACCTATCTATCCGGGCGGTTCTCCATAAGTCGGTCTAGCTAGAAGAATGATCACATGGGCGATTGAACTTTTCAAGCATGATATCTCATATGAGCCACAAACTGTAATAAAGGCCCAAGTGTTGGCTGAATTTATCAAGGAAATGATCGGGAACCAGGAGCATCTAGGAGCCAAAGCATGGACGATCTATGTAGACAGATCTTCAAACGCTAAGGGAGCTGGAGTTGGGATAGTATTGGAAAGCAGATGGAATAAATGTGGAGCAGTCCCTCAAATTTAGGTTCAAAACCTCGACTACCAAACCAAGTATAAAGCGTGTTTGGCCGGATTCGCACTAGCAAGGGACCTCTGAGTGGAATTAGTCATTCTTTGCAGCAATTCCCAACTAATGGTCTCACAAATCAAAGGAGAATACTAGGCTAGAAAGCTTGTGTTACAGCAGTACCTGAACAAGGTTAATGAGGCATGCGAGCAGTTCAAAATAACCGAGTTCTGACATATCCCCTGGGATAGAACACCAATGCCAGCATCCTTTACCAATTAGCAAGCACGAAGAAAGACTAAACTGGCGAGTTTGTCCCTCATTAAGACTATTATGGAAGTCAACATCTCGTCATGCTGGATAACCCTCATCCAGAAATACTTGGACACCGGCTTATTACCATAGGAAAAGAAAGAATCTCGATAAATTAAGAGGATAACATCCTAGTACTCAACGATCAACAGGAGGTTGTACAATAAAAGATTCTCACTTCCACTCGCGAAGTGCCTCTCCCCAGTCAAGATCCCATATCTTGGTCAAAATCCATGAAGGAAGTTGTGGAAATTATCTCGGAGGACGAGTCGTGGCCAAAAAATCCCTAAGAGCATGGTACTATTGAAGTTGGCTGAACGTCTCTAGAAGGGGGGGTTGAATAGAGACTTTCCAAATCTGTTCCTGCAATTCCACACTAAAATTGATAGTTGAGATGTGCTCTCAAGTTAGTTAACTTGGAGTCTCTATTAAGACAAGATGGAGTTTATCAATTTTGGTAAAGCTCTTTGTCTAGATTTTAGTTTAAAATCTTATCTTGATTATCAATTCAACTTTATCATAAGTTGTCAGGCTGTATTAATTAATTCAAGATAAGCAGATATAAGAATAAGGCAAAGAGATAAGAGACAGAGATCTTATCCTGGTTCACCCACTCCTTGGGCTACGTCCAGTCCCCACAACCTGTGAGATTTTCCACTATTGACAAACCAGTCAATACAAGTATTCTTACAGCCTCTTCAGGACGTCTCACTCACACTAAGCTTAGGCACACTCCTAACTCAGTTGAGTCACAAGTATTCTTACAGCCTCTTCAGGACGTACACACCTCACTCTAAGACTAGACACACTTCTATCTTAGAGGAGACAGGTTACAGATAGATGTTTGTGATAAGTCTAGCCTAAGCTCATACAAAGTATGGATACAAGAGTAATTGAGCTAGACTAGGTCTCAACTCTGGTTACAGTGTTGGAATGATATTCACAGAGAAGAGATGAAAGAGACAGATGTATGATCTCAAGATGAGATGTGTCTGTGCTCAGACAGCTGGTAGGTACACTTGAGATGTCTATTGAGATGTGATAAGATGCTTAATGATTTCACGGAAGTGTAGGCAGTCTCTCTCACTAATCGGCTCTTGATAATGTCTCTTTTATATCAAGACATGAGAAACTAGTCGTTATATGGCCGTTACAGTCCGTTGGAGGGTACAACAGTAGGCACAGTCTTTTCAGTAGGCAGACAACAACTTTTCAGTCTTTAAGGTACTGTGTCAGTGTCCTTGTGTCCTTGTTTGTCTTCATGCTGACTCTACTTGTTGTCTTCTCAGCTAAGCTTGAATTCTTGCCTCTGTTCAGAGTCTGACTTACTTTTCTTGCATCTGTGCTAAGATCTCATTCTTCTACGTCTGACCTTGAGACGACGTCTCAAGCTGTTCTTGCATCTCAAGCTGAACTTGCATTTGTTCATAGCTTGCATCTCAAGCTGTGCTTGAGTCTCTTTTTAGTTCCAAGGCTTTTTGCATTTTAACTGGGTCCTCATCTAATCATGAGATGACATATGAACATACAACTCTTGTATATCATGCTGTGTTGATTTTTTAAGTGTTTCTCATAGTCTTAGCCATAAGCTTTGGTTGAACCACATCTGTTTTGATTCAAACACACATGCTATATGTGTAAATTGACTTGCTCGAATTCTGGTCTGATCTTTGAAGCACACAACTTTTGTAGAGCTCTTTATAGCTTCTGTTCTTGTGCCATTGTTACTTATGTTATAACTGATCTTAGTGGTCCAAAGATCCTTTCTGACTTCATGTATTCCTACAGTAACTTAAATACAGAAAGTCTCTGCCACACTTGAACACACAGTTAGTGACACAAGATGCATCTCATCTAGATACTTAAACTTACTCAGTTTGTCATATTAAAAACTTCTTTAGGGTGAGCTTGTGTCAACAATCTCCCCCTTTTTTGATGATGGCAAACTGTAAGTTATATATCTGATGAGATTAGTGAAAGAGAGATGCATGTATGATTTCACTTTTCTTAAAATGTGCAAACTTTTGTTAAACAGAAGTAATGTAAGGAGAAAAAACTCCCCCTGAGTCATAGACTATTTTTCTGTTATGTTTTGTCTTACGACTTAGTGTTTGAAATTTTGATTAAGATATTTAAGTGAACTGAACAAGGATATACTGCAATCATAGAGAGTCACTTCCATTAAACAAAAAGATAATTAGAGGATTACATTCTCAAAAGATGCCACTGCATCTTATCAAAGTTCTGTGAAAAGATGCAAACTACATCTCTAGCTAAGCATAACTAATCCTCATAGACTGAAATTGAAAAAAAATCTAACACATACTCTCATTAGATATCTAACCAACTCTCCCCCTTTTGACATTATCAAAACAAGAAAACTAGCTAAGCTAGGATGAGTGGGAAGAGGATGAGTCTGAATCAGGTCTTGATGGGTGCAGCACAGTCTGAGGAAACTCAGGCAGAGGAGGAAAATTTGAAAGATGAAGGTTCATCTTCCTGTAAAATTCATTTGATGCATGCATTGCTTGCAGGACAGTGTCAAATCCTGAAAGAATGGCCTCTTGCCTTTTCTTGTGGTGCTTCAGCTTCTTAAGGATCTTCTTCTGATTCTGCTCAATTCTTGTTTTGAGATTCTGGTGTTGTTGTTGTTGTTCCTCTTGTAATTGATTCAGAAAAGTATTAATTGAATTTGACAGATGGGTAGGAATAGATGGTTCAGATGAGGGTGCCTTAGCTGGCTCAGGTCTGTCAGTGGGAGGTGCAGACTGATCATATTTTGGTTGTGGTGAGTTGAGCAGGATGGTCTCAACAAAGAATTTTCCAGGAGTGGGAAATGAAGTAGGAATGGAGTAAGTTGGCTGTGGGCTTACTGGAGTAGCTTGTTGAGTGGTGGTGACTTCCACTGTCTCATGCTCAAGTTGTTGCTGCTCAGGAGCTATCTCATGGCTTGAGGCAGTGGTATCCTTCTCCAAGCTGACCAATGTCTCAGCAACTATTTTGCTTACAGGAGAGACTTCTTCTGTTATCATTTCTGGTGGAGGAGAGTGTGAAGGTGACAAATGCTAGGGTGAGTGGACCAAGGTCTCTTCTGCATTCAGAAGCTCTACTTCTTCAGTAACAGGTGCTTCTTTTTCCGTCATGACCATATCTCTTTCAATTTGTGCTTCTTCTTCTTCATTTCTTATTGCTTCTTCTTCTGCCACTTTTTCAGGTTGTGGCTCATCTTTAGCAGGAGTCTGTCCAGCTTGAGTAGAAGGCTCAGACTTGGACTTCTTTTTCTTCTTCTCAGTCTCTGTAGAGATGGATGGTTGAACTTTTCTTTTCTTTTCTTTGACAGGAATCTCAGATCCTTCTTGAGATCCTTTAATGGCTTCCTTTGAGGCCTTCTTCTTCTTTTTCTTTTTGGCTTCAGACATCTTGGAAGAGGGAGAAGCTTGTGTTGTGGTAGGTACAGCAGGAGTGGAGTCAGTTAAAGGAAAAGTGGGGGAAGGAATAGACTTACCATCTAGACCAAGAGACTTGAGATTCTTGTTGCCAATATATCCAGGTCTCTCTTCAGACTTCTCACAGCTGCTGAAGTCAACTTTGAAATGCTTCATGATGATGGTGGTGAGCATCCCAAATGGAAGAGAGGCATTGATCTTGGAGTTGTGGAAAACATGCTCCATGTGCCTTAGGATGAGAAAAGGAAGATTGAGAGGAATCCCATGCTTGAGATGGTACATCACCATAAGATCTTGGTGATAAACTTTGTTGAAGGTGCCAGCTCTTGGCATGATACACTTGGCCACCAAGTGAAACAGAAATTTTCCAAATGGGTTAAGAGATGAGGCTGCATCTGTGATGAGTCCACCTTTAAAGAGGGAGGTACCAACATTGGCTGAAGGGATTCCAATGCTATCCCACCACTGCTCCTCATGGTACAACCTGTTTCCAGTCACAGGTGCTTGAATGATGGCTCCTAGGGTCTCTTCAGTCAGCTCAATGTGGATTCCCTTGATGTCAGAGATGATGTGGGGTTGTTCTTCTGACGATCCCTTAGCTTTGTAACAAGCAGCATAGAAGGCTCTGGTCATCTTGGGGAAGACATAATCTGTCATGGTCAGATAGTCTTGCCATCCCTGTTTCTTTAGATAAGGACTCAGGTCCCACCCTTCATCTTTTAACTCTTGGGTAGAGATGACTCTTCCCACTATAATTTTCTTCTCAGAGAATCTCTTGGTATATTTTTCTTCAACCTCACTATTGGAGAAGAGGTCAGATTGAAATGAAATTTTCTTGCCCTCTGGAACCTTCTCTTTTCCTTTCTTTGAAAATTTGGGTTGAGTTAGGTCAATGTGGACAGGGGATCGTAGTGCTGAAGTCTGAGCTACTTGGCAAGCAATTCTTTGGGATTTCATGCGAGGAGGTAAGGGGGTGCTTCTCTTGGAGGATGTGGATTTTGAGGATGGTGAAGGCTGTGTAGATTGAGTGGTTTGAGAAGGCTCTGTTTTAGTGCTGGGTTGTGGAGAAAGAGAACGAGACAGGGTCTCTTGGCTGGAGTGAATGCTCAAGGATTTTGATTGCTCAGAGGAAGACATTTTGTCCGGAGAAGAGGAGGATGATGATTTATCAGAGTAAGGAAGTTTCAAGGCTGTGAGCTTGATTCACATTTGAGAGAAGAGAAGAGAGCAGGAAGTGAGTTTGGAGTGAGAGATGAGACTTAAATAGTCTTCAGATAAGAGAGGAAAGAGAGAGAGAGACGTAATAACTGCTTCGTTAGTGGGGAGTTATTATGGAAGTTGTGGAAGGTTGGCTCTTCTTTTTATAGGCTAACGGCTAGTTTGCCAGGTAGTGGGCAGTTACTATCCGTTGAGCAACGGCTCAATCCTTCAGTTTTGGTAGATGGAAACGTCTCAATAATTTCATGAGACGTTGGTTGAGATGAATCATGAGACACGTCTGGTGACAGATGTGTCTGAACCCACGTCTCTTTACAGATGACACTTGAGTCTCATCTCTGGTGAGACTTTGATCATATAGCCCATAGTAGAGCTGGTCTCAACTAACTATTTTTATTCAAGAGAACACATATTTAGCAATTTTAGATTCTCATTGAATCTTTCTTCAACTAAAGGCTTTGTAAAGATGTCAGCTAGCTGATTTTTAGTATCTACAAAGATTAGTTCAATGTTTCCTTTTTGCACATGATCTCTTATAAAATGATGTTTGATATCAATGTGTTTGGACCTAGAATGATGTACAGGGTTCTTAGCAAGATTTATGGCACTAGTATTGTCACAATAAATAGGAATTTTAGAGTACCTGACTCCATAATCTTGCAATTGAGATTTGATCCACAGAACTTGAGTGCAATATGCAGCTGCTGAGACATACTCAACCTCTGTTGTAGATAAGACAATAGTGTTTTGCTTTTTACATGACCAGGAGATAAGGCACTTTCCTAGGAATTGACAATATCCACCGGTGCTCTTTCTGTCTATCTTATCTCCAGCAAAGTCAGCATCGCTATAACCTATGAGATCAAAACTCTTTCCCTTCTCATACCATAGGCCAAGATTTGTGGTTCCAATCAAGTATCTAAATATTCTTTTTATAGCAGTGAGATGAGATTCTTTGGGATGAGATTGGTATCTTGCACATATTCCTATAGCAAACTGAATATCCGGTCTGCTGGCAGTTAAATACATAAGAGAACCAATCATTCCTCTGTACAGTTTGTCTGATACTGCTTTTCCATCTTCATCTTGATCAATCTGAGTTGAGGGGTGCATAGGAGTTTTCATTGGTCTTGCCTCACTCATTTTGAACTTGCAGAGAAGATCTCTAGTGTATTTTTCTTGACTAATGAATATCCCATTAGTTAATTGTTTGATTTGGAGCCCCAAGAAAAATCTCAGCTTACCCATCACACTCATCTCAAACTCTCCCTGCATGAGACTTGAGAACTCTTGATCCAAAGATGATGTCATCAACATAAATTTGAACAATTAATAAGTCTTTGCTAATTTCTTTCTTAAATAAAGTAGTATCAATCTTACCCCTTATAAAATCATTTTTAATTAGGAATGAGCTTAACGTGTCATACCAAGCTCTTGGAGCTTGCTTGAGACCATATAGAGCTTTGGATAGCTTAAGAACATGTTCTGGATGGTCAAGGTCTTCAAACCCAGGAGACTGCCTTACATAGACTTCTTCCTCTATGACCCCATTTAGGAATGCACTTTTTACATCCATTTGATATAATTTGAAGTTTTTGAAGAGTGCAAAGGCTAGTAGGATCCTGATAGCTTCAAGTCTTGCCACTGGTGCAAAGGTCTCATCATAATCTATTCCTTCTTGTTGATTAAACCCTTGAGCCACCAATCTGGCTTTGTTTCTCATTACTTGACCTTTCTCATTTAGCTTATTTCTGAAGACCCATCTGGTTCCAATTATGGTTTGATGAGATGGTGGAGGAACCAGATTCCAGACCTTGCTTTTCTCAAACTGATTTAATTCATCTTCCATGGCCTTAATCCAGGATTCATCATTTAAGGCTTCATGTATGATAACACTCTGCTAGGAGCTTGGACCTTCAAGACCTACATTGGAGGATATGCACCAACTTCAAGCAAGGAAGAGTTGGAGAAATTAGTGTCCTACAAATAAAGGGACAGTACCCTACAAAATAAAGGTCACTACCCTACAGAAGGACACCTTGACCCTGGATAGGACCCTTGTCCTATGGACCACCCTTAATTAGGACTCTCTTGTATTTTCTTTATTTTTTGTAATTTCTTTTATTTTCCTTCCTACTTGGGCGCTACATGTATGAGTTTATTGGCTAGTAGGTTGCCTTGCTAAAAGGCTTAGGAGTCTTGGGTTCAATTCCCACACAGGATAGAATTTTATTCATCTTTTTATTTGTTTTCATGAGTGAGGTGCCATTTTGAGAGGTTTATTGGCTTAAGACTTAGCTTAGCCATAAACCTTGGGGGTCATGGGTTCAAGACCCACTTAGGAGTGTTTTCACTCACCTTTTATTTTCTTTCTTTTTCACTCTCCTAAAAATTCGCCCCTCTCCCCCTCTTTTCCTATAAATAGGAGTCATCTCCTCTTGTAATGAACACATTGAATTTTGAAGTAAAGACATTATGCCCAATTTTCTCCTCCCTTTGTGAGTTGAGTGAGGCTTGGTGGTTGTTGCTCAAACCATACTGAGACTTATCTAATTCTCCTGAATTAGTGGCGTCTGGCATTGGACTTATCTGCTGCAAGTGGACTCTTGCTTCAGTGGCGTCCTTCCCATTTCTTCCTCTCCACTTTTTCTTTCATTTTCTCTCATTTTCTATCACTTTCTTGCGCAAAATAAGCTGCTGCCCTGCACCTTGTTTTCGCAATTTATTCACTATATTTTGATTCTAATCGGTTGGTTTTGCTCAATTCTAGATCCTACACCCATCCGGCTATCAGTTGGTCATCAGAGCTTGTTGAATTTGAGAAAAATTGGAGCTACAAGGCCGCGGGTACTGCACCTATTTAGTGCAGAATTTTCATCATTTTAGTGTAATTCCATCCCTCTTTTCAATTGTAATTTGGACTTGGACTGTTTCCGGGGCCCGAGGTGCCTTTCTGCTGCTATCAGCACTTGTCTGTCTTGATTGAATTGGTTGATTTCTTGCTAGTTTGAGGGCTGTTTTGGGCCGCTAATTCCCACCCCCTAGGTGTTTGTTTAAATGCCTCTTTAATTGCTCATACTTGTTCTTGAGTAATTCTTACAAACTGCTTGATATAACTGCTTGTTTGTGGTGAAGTGTGGTAAGATGAGGCATTGTTGTCTTCATTTTTCCAAAGATCGTTCACCTACATTTCTCCCCTTCACCATTAATTGTTCATCCCCCATATTTATCTCTTTACTTTCCGCCTTTAATTTTCCGCCATTTAATTTCCGCTTCTCCCCATCCTTTTAATTTCTGCTCTCCCCTTTACATTCTGCCATTTACATTTCTGCTCTCCCCATCCTTTTAATTTCCGCTTCCCCCCTTTACTTTCAGTCATTTACTTTCAGTCCTCTCCATCCTTTTAATTTCCGCTTCCCCCTTTACATTTCTGCTCTCCCCATCCTTTTACTTTCTGCCATCCCCTTCTACTTTCTGCCATTTACATTTCTGTCCTCCCCATCCTTTTAATTTCAGTTTCCCCCTTTAATTTCTTGCCATTTATTTTTGCGCAATTTTCCTCTTTATTTTTTTTGCCATTTTTGCGCATTTTTGGGCTCTTGTGTTGTTCAATTTCCTACTCTTGTTATGTCTGTTTGATTGGCATTCTGATTGCAAATTTGGATTGACTGCTATCTCTACCTTGGACTTTCCCTGTTTGATTGTGTAAAACGCTCACCTATAGGATCTTTTTTGGTTCATAGTATTGGAAGAAGATCAACAAATTCTAATTGTTGATTTTCCTTCAAATTTTAATTCCAATCTTAAAATTGAACCAAGCACGTTTCTGTGACTATATCGGTTTTGTATAATCAACAAGGAAGTGCTAAGCAATTTTTTTGGCCATTTTTTAAATCAAGTTGTCATTACGTTTTTACAGTTTTTAGAAATCAGTTTATTCATTATTTTTGCTTTTCTGGGCCACTTGGACCAGTTTACTGTCAGAAAATTCCAAAAATATTACAGTAGGTACAGTTAATTTTCTTTTCATTATGTACAAATTTCTGTAATTTTCTGTTGGGGAAAAAGACAAAAAAAGAAAGAAAAGGCAAGAAAAATACAAAAGGTACGTACGTGCCAAAAATAGAAAAAGAGGTGTAAAAAGCAAAAAAGGGTGCAAAAGTCAACAACAAGGAAGAAAAGTCAAAAGACACCCAAAAAGAGTAAAAAATTCAAAAAAATTCAGAAAAATAGAAAAACAAAAACAAAGAGTTATCCCAACAATACAGTGACAGTTTTACTGTAATTTTCCTTTTCTTTTCCCTGTATACCGTAATTGAGTTGTATTTGTTGTTTTTCTAAAACGACAATTTTGGCAACTCTTTTTCAAAAATCACCAAAAACAATTCTCTTTGCAATTTCTTCCGTCTTGTCTTGTTTGCTGTCTGCTCTTGTGTATAAGCTTGTTTGAATGCCAGCTTTTCTTGTTTGTCATATCAATTCTTTTGTTTTGTCTTAGGATTTTTCCAATCTTCTTCCAGTAGGTATTTTCTTTGTTAGTGCGCTTCTATTTGGGTAAGGGTTAAGACTTAGACTCACGTTGGTCTTTGCAACTTCTAATCAACCTCCAACCGAGTAGAAGAGGCAAGAGAGTTTTCATTATAGAAAAAGCCCAAAAAGAGTGACATACACGAGTGTTAACATTCCTTTGAGTGTAAACACTTAGTGAGTGGTGAGGTCCTTTAAAAGTTTTAACATAAAATCAATTAGGAGAATGGAAGGAAGGAGGCAAGGGGAAAGGGCAACCATGTTGTTTAGGAAAGCCTTAGTAGAAACACCTTTGGGTGAAGAAGAGAGCCAAAGAGAGAACCTATTCCACACTAGGTGCCAAATTGAAGATAAGGTATGTTTAGTAACCATAGATGGAGGAAGTAGTAGCAACTTAGCTAGCCTTAGGTTAGTTAACAAGCTAAACCTACCTACTACCCCACATCCAGAACCTTATACACTTCAATGGGTGAGTGATGAGGAAGAATTTATGGTGGATAAGCAAGTGAGCTTAAGGTTCAAAGTTGGGGATTACCAAGATGAAATGACCTTTGATGTCATACCCTTAGAAGCCTCTCACATCCTTTTAGGAAGACCATGGCAATATGAGAGAAGGGTGAAGCATGATGGGTATTCCAACACCTATAAGTTCCGCCACCAAGGGGTTAAATTCACCTTAATGCCTATGACCTCTAGTGAAATAAAAGAAGATCAAACCACACTTAAGAGGTTAATAGAAAAAGAGAAAAGAGAACAATTAGAAAAAGAGAAAGAAGAGACACTTAAAAGAGAAAGTGAGGAAGAATTAAGAATGCAAGAAGAGAAAGCATGTTTATCTTGTGATCATTTGAATGCTAACTCTTCTAGTGAAAGCATGAATAGGTTGATGGCAAACATTCCTAGTATTGTAAAAAGGACAACTCAAGCAGTTGAAAGGGAGTTTCCTAAACTAACTTTCTTTATGCATGAAATGCCTTCTTCTATGCACAATTATATGCCTCAAAGCATTACATGTTTGAAAGAAATAAACAATGTTGATGATGCTTTGAAATCTATTGCATGTTTAGAAAAGGCAACTAAGTTTAAGAGTACCATGAAACTTACTAGAGATGCATGTTTAGTCAATTCCTTTGATCAAATTAGATTGCATGATATGAATGATAACAAAGTTGGATTGAATATGCATGCACCTTTGGTTTGTGTTTATAAATTGAATACACATTTTGGGCCTAAAATAATTATTTCATATAAAGATGTGTATTATGCTCTTGAACTAGTTAGTGAAAAGAATAAAAATTTTGATGAAGCTATCACATATGGGAAAACTTGTTTGACATCTAATTCATATAATGATATGCTTCTTGATATGCACACTCAAAATAATTCTTTTTATGTTTCACCTTACATGAACACATATGATAATATGCAAAAGGTGACATATTACTTGAGTGAGTGCATTAGAATAAATAGGCCTCTTGAAAAGACTTGCATAAATACCTCATGGCATGAACATATGCACTACACTTTTGACAATCATACTCAAGATGCATGTGTTATGTTCAATAAAAATGTTGGGATGTTAATAAAAAATATTAAAACATTCATGCCACATAGTTTCACTTGTGCATTTATTTGGGAACATAGTGTAGAATATTTTGATGAATGTTGCACATTGAAACACATTTTGTACTTATGTGGAATTTATTTCTTAAGCCTTCTCCATGACCACTTACTTCTCTTATTTGCAAGGGAGGGCTTCGAAAGATTAGTCTTTGATCCAGGATCTAAATCCACAAAGTACGTAGACAAGAGGGCTCAATCTTCATTAAGGGAGTTTTCTAAACCTTATCTCAAATACCTCTTGTTTATCTCCTATGTTTTTCTTTTGCCAATCTTTATGATCCCCAAGTATTTTTGTTATGAGCCTTCACTTTGCTTGCTTTGGAATAATACTTATGGGTCTTCTTCTTGTTGCCTAGGCTCAAGGAAGATTTTCAACTTGTGGACCTCTAACTCTACTCTCCAAGGGCTAAGGGAAGTATCTTCTTACTTCCTAAATTTTGTCATCCATCCCCTTCTTCTACCCAGTTCATTACTCTTAAGGCTTCTTTCTGAATTTTCAGATTTGAGGTCAAATCCTTTTCAAGGGGGAGGGAATGATAACACTCTGCTAGGAGCTTGGACCTGCAAGACCTACATTGGAGGATATGCACCAACTTCAAGCAAGGAAGAGTTGGAGAAATTAGTGTCCTACAAATAAAGGGACAGTACCCTACAAAATAAAGGTCACTACCCTACAGAAGGACACCTTGACCCTGGATAGGACCCTTGTCCTATGGACCACCCTTAATTAGGACTCTCTTGTATTTTCTTTATTTTTTGTAATTTCTTTTATTTTCCTTCCTACTTGGGCGCTACATGTATGAGTTTATTGGCTAGTAGGTTGCCTTGCTAAAAGGCTTAGGAGTCTTGGGTTCAATTCCCACACAGGATAGAATTTTATTCATCTTTTTATTTGTTTTCATGAGTGGGGTGCCATTTTGAGAGGTTTATTGGCTTAAGACTTAGCTTAGCCATAAACCTTGGGGGTCATGGGTTCAAGACCCACTTAGGAGTGTTTTCACTCACCTTTTATTTTCTTTCTTTTTCACTCTCCTAAAAATCCGCCCCTCTCCCCCTCTTTTCCTATAAATAGGAGTCATCTCCTCTTGTAATGAACACATTGAATTTTGAAGTAAAGGCATTATGCCCAATTTTCTCCTCCCTTTGTGAGTTGAGTGAGGCTTGGTGGTTGTTGCTCAAACCATACTGAGACTTATCTAATTCTCTTGAATTAGTGGCGTCTGGCATTGGACTTATCTGCTGCAAGTGGACTCTTGCTTTAGTGGCGTCCTTCCCATTTCTTCCTCTCCACTTTTTCTTTCATTTTCTCTCATTTTCTATCACTTTCTTGCGCAAAATAAGTTGCTGCCCTGCACCTTATTTTCGCAATTTATTCACTATATTTTGATTCTAATCGGTTGGTTTTGCTCAATTCTAGATCCTACACCCATCCGGCTATCAATGTATGTCTTTTGGCTCTATGTCAGATAGAAGAGCCATTAGATTCTCTGTGTCTCTGAAGGAAGATCTGGTTCTGACTCTGTCTGAAGTTTCTCCAAGTATCTGATCTCTTGGATGAGATCTTACCAGTCTCCAGCTTCTGGGTAGTTGAGAATCATGTTCATTTTGTATCTCAACATTCTCTTGTCTTATTTCTTGAGATCTGGTTTGATTATCTGATTTATCTTCTTCTTGAGGATTGTGAGAGAGTTCAGATTGACTACTTCTGAGATGTACTCCTTCAGACTGAGCTTCTCTCTTGTGTTCAGACAGAGGTGACCTCATCATCTTTTGTTCAGGTGAGAGTCTCTCTTCAGCTTCCTGAGTTGAGATCTTTAGATCTTTTATCAGTTCTTCTATCTCCTCATCAACTTCTTTCTGAGTATTTCCCTGAACTTCATTGAATACCACATGCATCGATTCTTCAGTAGTTTTGGTTCTTAGATTGTATACTCTATAAACTTTGGAGGTTAGTGAATATCCTAGGAAAATCCCTTTATCTGATTTGGTTTCAAATTTTCCTAGATGATCTTTTGTATTTAAAATATAGCAATCACATCCAAATACATGAAAATATGAAACTGAAGGCTTCCTACCTTTCCATAGCTCATATGGAGTTTTATTTAAGATCTTTCTTATAGTGACTCTGTTTAAAATATAGCAAGAAGTGTTGACAGCTTCTGCCCAGAAGTACATTTCAATTCCAGAGTCACATAACAAAGTTCTAGCCATTTCTTGAAGACTTCTATTTTTCCTCTCAACTACACCATTCTGTTGAGGAGTTCTTGGACATGAAAAGTTATGAGTTATGCCATTTTTATCAAAGAATTTTCTAAACTTAACATTCTCAAATTCTCCTCCATGGTCACTCCTAACAGATCCAATTCTGTATCCTTTCTCAGATTGAATCTTTTTACAAAAGGTTTTGAAGGAATCATATGATTCATCTTTCTGAGATAGGAACAGAACCCAGGTGAATCGTGAGAAATCATCCACAATGACAAAACCATATTTTTTACCACTGAGACTCACTGTCTTAGTTGGTCCAAATAGGTCAATGTGGAGGATCTCAAGTGGCCTAGTAGTTGAGACATAGTTCTTGGGTTTGAAGCTTGATTTGCTGTGCTTGATTTTGATACAAGGATCACACTTCAAGTCTTTGTCAAATTTTACCTTAGGTAATCATTTGACAAGAGATTGACTAGAAAGCTGACTCATAGTTCTCATGTTAATATGTCCAACCCTTTTGTGCCAAAGGCATCTCTCATGATCATGAGACATGAGACAGGTGAGATCTGACAGACCCTCTAGTGAGACTGAGTAAAGATTTTTCTTTCTTGTTCCAGAGAAAATGATTTTTCCAGTTTTTGAGTCTATGATCTCACAAAAGGTAGGTTGGAAATTAACATGATAACCATTGTCACATAACTGACTAATACTCAGCAAATTATGTTTCAAACCTTCAACGAAATATACATTTTCAATCTGAGCTGAATTGGCCTTACCAATTTTACCTATGCCCTTGATCTGGGCTTTGCTGTTGTCCCCAAAGGAGACAACTCCAGCAGTCTTTTCCTCAAGTGACAGGAACTTGCTTTTGTCTCCTTTCATGTGCCTTGAACATCCACTGTCCAACACCCATTCTTTCTTGGTTTTTGCTACTGCCAGGCACATCTGTTATAACAAGAGATTTAGCTTTAGGTACCCACTTGTATTTGGGTCCTTCATGGTTAGTTACCTTTCTCTCAGATGCTACTTGTCTCATGTAACAATCTGTGGCTTTATGACCATATTTACTACAACAAGAGCATCTTTCTTTTTTCTTCTTTCTTGCAGGAATGAAGAAATCTTTATACCAAACTTCATTTGATGATCTCTCATAACCAAGCCCAGCTTTATCAAAAATGCCCTTTTGAGATCCAATGAGTCTCTCAAGGTTTTTTGTTCCATTTACAAATTTTTCTAGGTCATTTATGAGAGTTCTGTTTTGCAGTTTAAGCTGCTGATTTTCTTCTTGTAGCCTTTTTTTATCTTGCCCATTGAGAGCTTGAGTCTTAGCTTTTACTTGTTCAGACAGTTTCATGTGAGACAACATGAGACTATTGTTTTTATGATTCAAATCTTCATTTTCTTTTTCAAGAAATTTGATTTTCTCAAGAGCTATATTCAAATCTGATTTAAGTAATGAGCTCTTAGAGGCAAGGAGATTTGAATCATACAGAAGATTCTCAAAAGCAGACTTAAGTTCATCAACAGAATATTCAGAGTCAGATTCATTTACCTCTTCATCTGATGAGTCTCCTTTTGCCATGAGGCATAGGTTAGCTGACTGTCCATCTTGACTTTCCTCTTCATCTGTGTCATCCCAGGTGGCCATCATTGCCTTCTTCCTAGGACTTTTCTTCATTTCTTTTCTGAGTTGAGGACATTCAGACCTAATGTGCCCAGGCTTCTTGCATTCAAAGCAGATAAATTGTCCTTTCTTGTCAGATTTTATTTCTCCTCTTCTTGAGGGAAAATTCTTTCTTCCAGTCCCTCTGGCTTTCCACATGCGTCTGATCTTCCTTGAGATGTACGCTAGCTCATCATCCATTTCACTATCATCTTCCTCTTCCTCATCTTCTTCTGTTTCAGAATCTTGAGATGAGTTGAGTGAGGTTTGTTGAGAAGAGCTTATCTTTTTGCCTTTTTGAGTTACTGGAAGCTGCTTTTAGTGCTATAGACTTGGGTCGTCTGATGAGATCTTCTTCCATCAACTCTTGCTCATGTACCTTCAGTGATCCAAGAAGTTCATCTAGTCTGAGAGTACTCAAATCTTTAGCTTCCTGGATGGCTGTTACCTTTGGTCTCCAAGGTTTGGGCAGACTTCTCAGAATTTTTCTTACCATATCTTGATTTGAGTATGTTCTTCCTAGTGATTTCAGGTCATTTGTTATGACAGTGAATCTCCTCACCATGTCTTTAATGCCTTCATCTTCATTAATCTTGAAGAGCTCATACTATCTGACCAGTATGTTGATCTTGGCTTCTTTAACTTGATTTGTCCCTTCATGTTCAACTTCAAGAGCATCCCATATTTCTTTAGCTGAGACACACCCAACTACCTTATCATATTCACTTTTGCTTAAGGCACAAGTGAGAAGGTATTTAGCTCTTGAGTTAAGTACATATCTTGCCTTCTCAGCATCTGTCCATTTTTCTCTGGGTTTAGCTGCCCTAAGTCCAAGCTCATCTGTGGTGTATGGAACATAAGGGCCTATTCCAATGATTTCCCAAAGATCAGCATGCTGAGATTCAATGAACAGTCTCATCCTGTTTTTCCAGTAATAATAATCAGTTCCATCAAAAGCAGGATGTCTGTTTGTTGAAGCTCCTTCAGGAATGAACAGACTAGTACTTGGACCAGCCATGGATCTTTTTCTTCTTCACACAAAGGTGTGCTCAACCCCTAGAGGCCGAGCTCTGATACCAACTGAAGTTGGCTAAACGTCTCTAGAAGGGGGGGTTGAATAGAGACTTTCCAAATCTGTTCCTGCAATTCCACACTAAAATTGATAGTTGAGATGTGCTCTCAAGTTAGTTAACTTGGAGTCTCTGTTAAGACAAGATGGAGTTTATCAATTTTGGTAAAGCTCTTTGTCTAGATTTTAGTTTAAAATCTTATCTTGATTATCAATTCAACTGTATCATAAGTTGTCAGGATGTATTAATTAATTCAAGATAAGCAAATATAAGAATAAGGCAAAGAGACAGAAGACAGAGATCTTATCCTGGTTCACCCACTCCTTGGGCTACGTCCAGTCCCCACAACCTGTGAGATTTTCCACTATTGACAAACCAGTCAATACAAGTATTCTTACAGCCTCTTCAGGACGTCTCACTCACACTAAGCTTAGGCACACTCTTAACTCAGCTGAGTCACAAGTATTCTTTCAGCCTCTTCAGGACGTACACACCTCACTCTAAGACTAGACACACTTCTATCTTAGAGGAGACAGGTTACAAATAGATGTTTGTGATAAGTCTAGCCTAAGCTCATACAAAGTATGGATACAATAGTAATTGAGATAGACTAGGTTTCAACTCTGGTTACAGTGTTGGAATGATATTCACAGAGAAGAGATGAAAGAGACAGATGTATGATCTCAAGATGAGATGTGTCTGTGCTCAGACAGCTGGTAGGTACACTTGAGATGTCTGTTGAGATGTTATAAGATGCTTAATGATTTCACGGAAGTGTAGGCAGTCTCTCTCACTACTCAGCTCTTGATAATGTCTCTTTTATATCAAGACATGAGAAACTAGTCATTATATGGCCGTTACAGTCCGTTGGAGGGTACAACAGTAGGCACAGTCTTTTCAGTAGGCAGACAGGAGCTTTTCAGTCTTTAAGGTATTGTGTCAGTGTCCTTGTGTCCTTGTTTGTCTTCATGCTGACTCTACTTGCTGTCTTCTCAGCTAAGCTTAAATTCTTGCCTCTGTTCAGAGTCTGACTTACTTTTCTTACATCTGTGCTAAGATCTCATTCTTCTACGTGTGACCTTGAGACGACGTATCAAGTTGTTCTTGCATCTCAAGCTGAACTTGCATCTGTTCATAGCTTGCATCTCAAGCTGTGCTTGAGTCTCTTTTTTGTTCCAAGGCTTTTTGCATTTTAGCTGGGTCCTTATCTAATCATGAGATGACATCTGAACATACAACTCTTGTATATCATGCTATGTTGATTTTTGAAGTGTTTCTCATAGTCTTATCCATAAGCTTTGGTTGCACCACATCTGTTTTGATTCAAACACACATGTTGTATGTGTAAATTGACTTGCTCGAATTCTGGTATGATCTTTGAAGCACACAACTTTTGTAGAGCTCTTTCTAGCTTATGTTCTTGTGCCATTGTTACTCATGTTATAACTGATCTTAGTGGTCCAAAGATCCTTTCTGTCTTCATGTATTCTTGCAGTAACTTAAATACAGAAAGTCTCTGCCACACTTGAACACACAGTTAGTGACACAAGATGCATCTCATCTGGATACTTAAACTTACTCAGTTTGTCATATTAAAAACTTCTTTAGGGTGAGCTTGTCTCAACAACAATTGGCCAACTATGGAAAAGGATGTAGATGAGTATGTACGAAGTGTGACCCGTGTCAGAAGTTCATCGATTTACAAAACGCACCTGCCGAGGAACTCTCTACAACCTCGGTCCCATTGCCCTTCTTCTGATGAGGCATGGACATACTTGGCCCATTCCCACCTGGACTAGGGCAAGTCAAGTTCCTAATAGTGGCCATTGACCGCTTTATTAAATGGATCGAGGCAGAACCTCTATCCACAATTACCTCGGCTAAAATCGAAAAATTCTTTTACAGGAACATAATCAGGAGATTTAGGATTCTAAATTCAGTGGTCACTGACAATGGAACCTAGTTTGCCGATTAGGGCTACATAGAACTCCTGGAAGGGCTACATATCAAGCAACACTTCACCTTGGTTGAGCACCCCCAAACAAATGGAAAAGTAGAGTCCACTAACCGGGTGATCGTGGTAAGCAGACTAAGAAGGAGATTGGAAGAGGAAAAAGGAAAATAGGCCGAGCAGATAGATCATGTCCTCTGGGCATACAAAACCACCCCTCACTCATCTATAGGAGATACCCTATATATTGGCTAATATATGGCACCGAGGCAGTTATCCTGGTCGAAATAGGGGAACCCTCCTGGAGAACGGAGACAACCATGGAAGAAAGGAATGTGAGAGATATCCTAGAGGAACTTGATTTCCTAGAAAAAAAATACGAGTTATCTCCCACGTATGAGGAAAGGATGCAAAACAGCGAGTCGCCATCAGGCATAATAAGAAGGTCATCCCCGTCACTTCAAGATCAACGACCTCATCCTCACACAAGCCGACATTAGAGGAAAATAGTCGGCCCAAAAGAAGTTAGCCCCAAACATAGAAGGCCCATACCGGGTAACCAAGTCAACTGGGAAAGACACTTATCGGCCGGAAACATTGGAAGGAAAAGAGATCACAAGGCACTGGAACACAACAAATTTGAGGAAGTACTATAGTTAAAAGGAAATTATGTTCATGTCAACCATGAAAAATTCCTTTTTTTCTTAAATACAAGGGCTTTCAAAGTATGAAAGAGCAATTACGTGAAACATAAAACAAAGGCATGAAAATCAAGGTATATGAAATGCAAATATTTAATCGAGGTATGCTAACGGCTCAAAAGCCGAGGTACGCATGAGCAAAAAACTGAAAACAAACTTGGTAAAAATAACCAAAAAACAAGAACCAAGATATTATCACCGAGATCTGAAGACGAGGAAATCAAACACATCCGAGATATTCATAAAAGCAAAAATCGAGATAAAGCAGCAAACAAGGGCAAAGGAATATGTTAAATCAGTCGAAGTTAAATGGTCAAATACAAGTACAATAGCAAGAGATACAAGTTCATACATATAAGTTTATACAAACTTAAAAACATTTATACAAGCAGCCAAAGTACAAGCTGAAGGAAAACAACTAAGCAAAAAGAGCATCTTCATGAAATGTTTGGCTTAAAGCTTGCGACTCCATGAGATTTGGCTCAAGAACCTCGTCCGTTATGACCTCTTCATAATTTTGATGAGGCTATGTTATTGTTATTTAAAATATGATAAAAGAATTCAATTCAAATTAAGGAAATGAGGTTACGAACGGAAGAGAACTGGATGATTATAAGAAAGAATAAGAAAAAATTATGAGGATATAAAATGATAAGAGAATTGGATGAGGAAACGAAAATATGAGAAAGTTAGATAGGAAAAAGATAATATAATTGAAAAAAGGTGTGAAATTGGGCTCAAAGAGAGTCTTATTAGGCCTACAAGTCAGAATAAAGATGTTGTTAGAAAATCTTGAGCAGTTTGTAAAGGTAAGGCCATATATTGAGTTATATATGTCATTTTGATATGAAACTGGTGCTGTTTAAAAGATAAAATTGATATCTACAATTGTTATGCATAGTCCAAGACATAAATCAAATGTTAGGAAAATCGAAAATTGCTCCAAATTATCAAATAAGTTATGACATGAGGTGTAAGTTTTTCAAGTGCCAAGTTGGTAATAGAAGACTCTCTTCAATGCACTTTTCAAGTCCCACATTGAGTAGAGCACTTTCTTCCAACCTCTCATTCTCCAATAAAAGAGTGAACTACTAAATGTTTAAGGTATCCAAGAACAATGGATCTTGTGGGGCTAATATAAGTTATGAGGCATGCATTTTAATTCAATTTTTTTTATCTCTAGTGGATCATGTGGAACTAGTGTGAGGCAGAACGACCACGTGGATCTAGAATAAATTGAACTAAAACACAAATCATGTAACTTTTATTAGGCTCACCTAATCCATTGTTCTTGGATGCCTCAAACACTTAGTAGTTCACTCTTTTTATAGGAGAAGGAGAGGTTGGAAAAATGTGCTCTACTCAATATAAGAATTGAAAGGTGAGGTGAAGAGAGTGTTCTATTTCTAACATGGGACTTCAAAAATCTTACTCCTCATGTCAAGAATTTTTTTTTCATACCTTGGAGCAATTTTTGGATGTCCAAACATTGGAATTAGGTCTCAGACTCTTCATAAAGATTTTTAGGTATCTATTATATCATTCAAATATTACAACTTTCATATGGAGAAAAACATCTACAACTCTAGGTATGACCTTATATTTATACACTTCTCAATATTTTCTAAGAACATCTTTATTCTCACATCTAAGCCTAATAAGATTCCACTTGAGCCCAATTTCACATCCCTATCCAACTCTCTAATCCTTTCTTACCCTTTCCCTATACTACTTTCTCATATTTTTCTTCCCTCATCCAATTCTCTTATCATTTCATATCCTTATTCAATAATGTTATCCTTTCTTATCATCATCTAATTTTCATAAGATTCTAAGCTTATTTCCTCAATCTGAAGCAAGAGTCATCACAAGAAATAACGTTGGCCAAAAGGTTTTTGTACTAAGATTGTCATTGACTTTGTTTGACTGGAGGATACTTCTTAAGTTTCAACGAAGAAAATTCCATGATGCTATTTCATTTGCAATAACTATAAATAAATGTCAAGGACAGTACCTAAAAAATTTGATATCTTTCTTTGTCAACCAGGTTCTTTGTAGAAAAGGATCCCCTGCAGTTACTGCAGGGTTCTGTAAGAGAGAGAAAGAGAGAGTTTCGGTCCCACAGCACTTGTGGGACCGACACATAAACTCTTTCTTTCTCTCTCTTACAGGACCCTGCTGTAACTGCAGTGGATCCTGATCCGTTTTTTGCATGATCAATTGTACGTTGCTATCTCAAGGGAGATGTCGTGTATTGGAATTAAAATTCTGATATGTTACTACGACGAAAAAATTTCTAATACCACATCAAATATGGTGTATAAAGAGATCATTCAAAATCTAAATTAAGAAAGTTTATTTCTCTTGGTTCATGTAATTTTGTAAATTTGAGATATAAAATTTTCATATTTATATATTATATGGTTCTTATTTTCAAGTCCTTTAGTGACTTTCTTTAATTCAGTTTAGGATTTCATACGCTAACGATTTCATAATAATTACAGGTCTCAACATCAAATTTTGATGAGGTTATTTAATAAAAAATGATAAAAAAAAGTTCAATTCAAATTACGGAAATGAGTTTACAAATGGGAAAGAATTGGATGATGATAAGAAAGAATAAGAAAAATTGATTAGGATATAAAATGGTAAGAAAATTGGATGAGGAAACGAAAATATGAGAAAGTTGGATAGGAAAAGGATAAGAGAATTGAAAGAGGATGTGAAATTGGGTTCAAGGATACTCTTCTTAGCCCTAGAAGTCAGAATAAAGAAGTTGTTATAAAATGTTGAGTTATGGATGTCATTTTGATATGAAACTGTAGCTGTTTACAAGTTAAAATTGATATCTACAATTGTTCTGAAGAGTCTAAGACATAAATTGAATGTTTGGAAAACGGAAAATTGCTCTGAAGTTTCAAATAAGTCATGACATGAGGTGTAAGTTTTTCAAACGCCAAGTTAGTATTAACACACTCTCTTCAACTCACTTTTTAAGTCCCACATTGAGTAGAGCACCTTCTTCCAACCTCTTATTCTCCTATAAAAAGAGTGAACTACTAAATGTTTAAGGCATCTAAGAACAATATATCTTGTGGGCCTAATACAAGGTATAGGGCTTGCATTTTAGTTCAACTTTTTTGGATATCTAGTGGATCATGTGGACCTAGTGTGAGGCAGAACGACCACGTGGATCTAGAATAAATTGAACTAAAACACAAATCATGTACCTTTTATTAGGCTCACCTAATCCATTGTTCTTGGATGCCTTAAACACTTAGTAGTTCACTCTTTTTATAGGAGGAGATATTGGAAGAAGGCGGTCTACTCAATGTGGGAATTGAAAGGTGAGATGAACTGAGCGTTCTATTTCTAACGTGGGACTTTCAAAAATCTTACTCCGCATGTCATGGCTTTTTTTTTATACTTTGGAGCAATTTTTGGATGTTCAAACATTGGATTTTGGTCTTGGACTCTTCATAACAGTTGTTAGATATCTATTTTATCTTTCAAACAACACAAATTTCATATAGAAAAAACATCTACAACTCCAGGTATGACCCCACATTTACACATTGCTCAATATTTTCTAGAACATCTTTATTATGACTTCTAGGCATAATAAGACTTCACTTGAGCCCAATTTCACATCCTCATCTAACTCTTATCCTTTCTTACCCTTTCCCCATACAATTTTCTCATTTTTTCTTACCTCATCCAATTCTCTTGTCATTTCATATCATCATTCAATTCTCTTATCCTTTCTTGTCAAATTTTGATTCTTATTTGTTCCTATCCCTATTTCCTGAATCTGAATCGAACCCAATTTTTTTTATTTTTTACATTGTTTTTGATAGCCTAATCAAATTTGGATACTAACAGTTAGCCTCTTTGCTTGTTCTTTCATTTAGAAAGAGTAAGCAAAGTAGGAGAAATAGTAAATTTTGATCGAGATTTTTCTCGGACAAATTAATGTGAACTCAAAATCAAACTACTGACAAGTCTACTATAAGGTAATTTTTTTTTGTCATCAAACAAAATCTTCTGAAAATAAAAAAGCATGACAAAATAAAGATTAACTTGGGAAATCAATAGGTGACTCAAACAAGTATAAACACATAAAATGAAACAAAATCAACTTGGAAATTCAATTGGTGATTTTATTGTTTGGACAAGGAAAACAAGGTGTTTCAATACCTAGAGGGTGACTAAGTACCCTAAAAGAAAGAAATAAGGATTCACAATACCTAGCCGACGTCACAATACCCGAAATGGAAGAAACTAGGGTAAAATGAATATTTAAAAGCTCGTTAATAATTTGCACAGTTAAAACTAAGGTAACCACTATCTAGAGGATGTATCTGGGATTTAGTCTCCACCTTTCCTTGTGCATAATCGACTCTTTGATCTAGTTTGGTATATGCAGACTATGTTCTTTTTAGGCTTTTATATTTTTTCCTTAATAAAATTAGTGACAAATCCTCGTCTTTATTTTATCCTCTATCTTTAAATTTTCACATCGGGTTGCTACAATGTGTATTTATACTATGCATTTCTCTCTTTTTATCATATTATTGTTTGATTTTTATTAATAAAATATAGTTCATAATGATATATCTTGATTTTGTTTACATATGATAATGAAGAACATTATTGGGGTACTAATTCACATTCAGTTTGTTAAGAAGTTTTTCAGAGTCGAAAGTAAAAAAAATGCTTAGACTTCAATTACTTATAATTTTACACACTTGTGTATTTCTGGTATTTTTCCTATAAAACTTTTCAAGGACTTTAAACGAGTTTTTTTTTTCTTTAATTTCAACACAAAGCATGCCAAAATTTTTACAACGCTTTCTTTTATGTATTTAAATTTTATTTAATATTGTATTATCTTCATAATTGTAATTAATATATGAGGATAATGAGAATGTTGATATTATTCAATTATTTGTTACAAAGTATATTTAATTTAAAAAAATCTTGTTACAACAAACATGCCAACATAATGACCCAAGTGAATACACAAGTACCTGACGTGTTAAATATTAATGTTGCTGAAGAAGAAATTGTGTGAAGGAAAAAAAATCCCAACCCTCTTTATAAAAAGTGGTTAAACAGAATTGTATTGCATCAAAATTTGTGATATTTAGGTTTTGTTGGGGAATGTACAATATAATAGAGAAAATTTTTGGAATTGTAAAGTCGATTGATTTTTGGATAGATAATAGAGAAAATTTTCTATTTTGTACAAATACAACTTCTTTAATAAAAAAATAATAAAGATGAATTAGTTTACACTGAAAGATTAATTACGATTTCTCATTAACAACAGATTTACCCTAATTTCTTTCAATCATTAAAGATCGTTGAGTATTTAATTTAAAATTTTTTATTTGTGTTCATATATTTTTTATCCTTTCCTATTTTTTTCTCAATATTATTTTTGTAAATTTTTATCACAATTTATTTTTTTATAATTTTTTTATATTTTTACAATTTATTATTACTTTTATATATTTTTAAAGTTTAACCTTATTAATTTTTATATATTTTAAAACAAATTCTATTTCTAAAAATTAAAAAAAAAAACTAAAGATATTTACATTATATATTATTATATGCTTATATTATTTTTCTGTTAATAAACCTAAGAAAAATCCTAAGAAATAAATCAAAATAAATAATATATAACAAAAATTAAAATAATAAAAAAGAAAGAGATGAGTAGTCTTACCTTGAGTGCAACCACTTTTGATGTCTCACCAATAAAAAATTAAAGAAAGTGCAGTCAGTGTGCCTCACATTAGGTCCACGTGGTCCACTTTATCTCCAAAAATAATTGAACTAAAATGCATGCACTATACCTTGTATTAGGCCCACATGATGAATTGTTTTGAGATGCCTTAAACACTTTATAATTTGTTGTTTTTAAAGGAGAATGAAAGATTGGGAGAAGTTGATCTACTCAATGTGGGACTTGAGAGATGAGGTGAAGAGAGTGTGCTATTTCCAATGTGGGACTTCAAAATTCTAACTCTTTATGTCATGACTTTTTTTTAGACTTTGGACCAATTTTCGGATGTTTAAACATTGGAATTAAGTCTCGGGCTCTTCATAAATATTATGGATAACAATTTTATATTTCAAACAATACCAGTTTCAAATTAAATTGACATCTACAATTTTAGATATGGCCCAACATTTACACATTGTTCAACATTTTCTAAGACTATTTATATTAGTGCCCAACCCGTGCTATGCATGAGAAGAGATATATCATCCATGATTTTTACTGTCCATTTAGTTTTTACAATTTGTATGTTAGCTCTTTGAGGACTTTGCTCATACGATTATTGATGATCATGTTTTGATGTGATAGTCCATATTTGGTCTTGTTAAACCAATCTTTGGTTTTTATCTTTTGGTTACACTTAGTTTAGGATAAATTTATTGAATTTGCTTTAGTGTTCTTTTGTCTAAAGAATCATTAAGTACTTGCCATGTTGGAGAAAAGTGGAACCCAGTTCATAGTCACAAATATGATCCTTATCATAAAATGAAAGATCTCTGGCAATCTATTTAATATTTTACAATTGTTGAAAATGATCCATATGGAAATCACAAGTAAAAAAGCACTACAATATTAGAAGTTAAAATTTTAAAAATGTGTTGTAGTTTTGTGGGAAGGTTCTCATTCTCAACTGCTTTGATATTGGTGAGCCGAGAAGGTTATGTTTCTGTTTTCCTCTCACCTGCACAAACAATCATATACATGCTAGTATCTTATAAAAACAATTTCTCTTTTCTACAGCCACTACTGCTTCTGTTTTTCAGTTTGCTTCTCATACTTCTTGAGTATCATCTTACAAATAACACATGATATTTCTTGGTTTCCTATACTTTCTGCATCCTACATTTGGAAAGCAATGTTATAAGATCTAAGAAGTGCAGTAATATATCCTTATTTCACCAAGGAACCTTTACTTCCAATTTGTTTATATATCATTTTTTTTTCATACACAATATTTTTCTACATTAATGTTACAGTGGCCCCTTCAGTCATTGCATCACACGATGATGTGGTATAAAGCTTTTTTGTCCATGTTTTAGCCAAAAAAGAAAAGCACTTCTTAACACCTTCATTTTACACTTAAGAAGGGCCAAAATTACCATTAATAATATTGTCACTTGCTTAACTCAATTAGACAAAAAAAACTTGTTTAACTTAGGTATTGTGTGTTGATTGGTTGAAAAGTGAATGTGTTATAAGTGGTGGAGCAGACTCAACACTTTGCATTTCTTCATAAATTCCTATACAATGTAAAATGACGTAAACTTTAATCACATTCCTTCACCTGGACCAACGAAAGGGACATGTTAAGGAAAGTAGGTACATAAATATAAAGCAGAATGTAGCTAGATATAATATCCAATCCCTTGTATGCGTAAATGCATCTTGAAATTCTAAGTCATAAAGTTTCTTGATTTGTAAGATAATATGGAACTATTAAAGCAGGACAAAAATGCTGATCAAAATGACTGTCATATAAAATACAACTCGTATGGAAAGTAAAATACAAAACCCAATAATTATTACACCATATAGGTTTGGAAATGTGTGGAAAAAATTTCAAGATATAAATAAGCACAAAGGAGTTATATTGGAATTATTTCCTTGATTTATTGCTTCCCATAAAATGAGTCTTGCACCTACTTCAAATCACCATTTGAACTTTCAAGGAAAGATGAAAAATAACTACCAAAATGAACTCTTCAACATGTCTTTGGATTAGCTTATTTTGTGCTAAATGTAACACCATTGTCCTGCGACAGGTTCTACTCGACCAACTCGGAGGAAATTCGTTAATTTATCTTTAAGGAAGTGCGGAAAATTTGTGATTTTTTAAAAATGTTATTCTTGATTAATAAATTCTACTTGGGATAAAAGAAGAATGAACATTTTAATACAGGGAATATCATTTCATTATAATTTAAAATTACAACTGAAGTAACATACATCTAAGTTCAGATTTGAGCTTAATACATTACAAAAAGACAAATAGACTTTCTATCCGGCCACACCCTAACTTTACTATATACTACTACTTACTTATACCCCTAAACACTACTATCTAACACATCAAGACCCGGATCAACTTGAACTCCACGTCTATCTTCACCACAACATGCATCCTTCCAGAGTCGATGCCCACTTAGGTGCCACAAGAGGGATAGACAATGACAAAGAAAAACAAAGGGGGTGAGAACACTTTACATGAAATCACTCACATAGGATGTAATGACAAAAGCAAACAAACAGGGATTCACACAATACATACAACAACATACCAAAACATATCCAATCAAGCACACAAAAATACACAACATGTAATGATACCATCATGAAATCATGTAATCATGCTCATGCAATACAAGGCAACTATCTGTTTTTGCATCTTTTCTCATAAGCCACCATATATTATGCAATGCATGAGGGCCCAAGGTAACTTCACCCATCCACAATGCACAACAACATTGTCATAGGAAGTGATTAGGAGTTAGGCTTAATACTAGCACTGGTACACAGAGCCACCGCTCTAAAATAATAATCATGATTCCACTGATTACAAAGGAAAAACTGGAAATGCTGGTCATGATAATGGTCAGGGTCTAGTCAGGGTAACCTGACCACATTGAGGAAGTTCCGGCTTACGGGGGCGTAACTTGTGCCATTATAACTACTTTCCCCGACCTGTAGTCTACACCCTCAAGGCCAAGTGAATGCACCCACCCGGTATCACTCACAGCCGTCTTTGATCCATTTCTCAAGGTACCACTTTTATCTTCCCATCCCATCATAAGGCCCACAACCTTAGACGTCAATATGCATATGATGCATGTGACATATTTGTTTAACAAACAATAAAAACCTCTACCTCACTAGCTAGCAGAGTAACCTTGAATCTTACAAACAATCACCCACTGTGGTATCATGACAAATTCGATCTCAAATCCCTCTGGGAACTCACCCACATCTTGGGTCAAGCCACACTCTTTCCAGGCATCACAAGTCTTATGAATTCACAGTGTTAGGTTTAAGGTAAGTTGTATTCAATTGTTCTCACACTTGAGATTTGATTCCACTTATGCCTTATAACTTACTATGTCTTATGTGTATGTCCCATGTACTTTACCTCACACATACTCAAGTATCATGGCATGGTGTCTTATGTTTCATGAGATCTATTTCCTTTAAATTTATCTTACCCTAATTTGCCTTAATCTTTTTTTATTAAGTCTTATCTTAGGTAATCAAATCTTAATAAGTCTTAATCAATTGAGTAAACTTAGGCTTAGTCCTTAATTAACTGTAATTCATCCTTAATTAAGTCTTAATCCTTAACTAGATGCTTATTAAGTCTTAATCAATCCTTAATTACTTACTTAATCCTTGATTGAGTCTTGATTATATTTGATTGAGGTTAATCATAATTACTTGTCTTAATCATCATTAGTGTAATCATTAATCATTTTAAGTAATTAAGATTAGTCTTAATTAATTACCTTAGTTGACTTACCAAAGTAATTAGACTAATGGGCTTATTAATTTGGTTATAGTTTTAATTACTTATGGTTTGAATTAGCGTTAAGGCCCAACAAGTCATCATGAACAATTATTTAATTTTACATTTATTTAGGGTATTTAATGATATTTTATGAGTAAAGAAGCCTAAAATAATGGCCCAATTATTATATAATACATGTAGGTCCATTTTGACATGTATTAGGGATTGGGGATTAGGGATTTTGACATATAATAATGGCCCAAAAATGACTTTTAGGGTGAATTAGGGATTTACCCGAATTTTCAACTTGTATTCACACTTTTACTTTTTAACTTTCACGTTTACTAACCCTAATGGGCTAACTTCAACCCACAAATACTTCCATACACTTCATTCATCAATCAAATGGATCAAAGACAATTCCAATATGAATATGGTATGAGTTTCATCATGAACATTCAAGAACACCATGAATTTTATGAAAAATCAATAAATTTCCAAAAATTGTAAAACTCACATATGATGAACTACTCATACCCAACATACATATTTCATACCAAACCATCAATTTTCATTTTCCAACACATAAAAGGCCATAGCTTAAAAATTGACCATAACACTTTTTCTAAAACCCTAATATCATAAACAATTTTTTTAATTCAAAGTAAACAATTTATTCACCATTGCTCTTCTATTCTCTTTGGTTCATAATTCCTTATCTTTGATTTTTTCCTACCTTTACCTTGGCCCCATTACATCCTACATGAAGTCCTTTTGATCTTTGCTTGCTTGTGATTCAATTGTGGATATTAGAGTCTTGCCAAGCTTATGGTAGTGTTTCCTTTCATGAGTGCTTTGAGTGTATATACACAAGCTTAAACACTTGAGAGTTGGAGAGCAAGTCTTGTGAGGACTTTATCACCATTGATTCACCCTTTGATTTGATTAACTCTCTTATTTGCTAGATTGTGGGGAATGTCATTCACATTTTTCTTGATTCCTTGGATAATCTGAAACCAAACCACTCGGACAACTAATGTTGAGTCTCATACTGAAGGCAAATCTCATTTTATAAATACTTGGAGATATAGGCCTCACCATCCTAAGGATCAAATCATAGGTGATGCTTCAAAAGGAGTGAGAACAAGATCAAGGCTTAGAGAAGTCAATAATCTTGTATTGCTTTCTGAAATTGAACCTAAGAACATTGATGAAGCTCTGCATGATGAAGGGTGGATCCTAGCCATGCAAGAGGAGCTAAATCAGTTTGCTAGGAGTGATGTCTGGACTTTAGTTCCTAAACCCATGAGAAAACAATTATTGGAACCAAATGGGTGTTTACAAAAAAGTTGGATGAAGATGGAAAGGTTGTCAGAAACAAGGCCAGACTGGTTGAACAAGTCTACAACCAACAAGAAGGTATTGACTTCACTAAAACTTTTGCACCAGTAGCAAGGCTTGAAGCCATTAGAATTTTACCTTCTTATGCAGCAATTAATAACATCAAACTATATTAGATGGATGTTAAAAGTGTTTTCCATAATGGAACCATTGAGGAAGAAGTATTTGTTAGACAGACCCTAGTTTTGAAGATGTTGCCTTTCCTAATCATGTTTTCAAACTAAAAAAGGCTCTCTATGGTCTGAAACAAGCTACAAGGGCTTGGTATGACAGACTGGGCAGTTTTCTCATTAAAAATGGTTTTGAAAGAGGAAAGGTTGATACAACTCTTTTTAGAAAAACTTCTAACAAAGACTTCATCCTAGTTCAGATATATGTTGATGATATTATCTTTGGTTCAACAAATTCTTCTTTATGCAAAGAATTTTTTTAAACTTATGCAGTCTGAATTTTAAATGAGCATGATAGGAGAATTAAGATTCTTCCTAGGACTTCAGATTAAGCAAGAATCTGATTATATATGGATCCATCAGGAATGTATACAAAAGAAATGCTTAAGAAGTTCAACATAAACGACTACAAGCTTATGTCAACCCCAATGCATCCTTCTACAATCTTAAGTAAAGATGAAGGAGAAGAACCTGTTGGAAAAACTACGTAGAGAGGAATGATTGGATCATTACTGTATCTAACAACAAGTAAACCTCACATTATGTTCATTATTTGTTTGTGTGAAAGATTTCAGTCTGATCCAAGAATTACTCATTACAAGGCCGTAAAGAGAAATTTTAGATATTTAAATGGTACTACTAATCTTGCTCTTTGGTATAAGAAGAGCAAGGATTGCAGGTTAGTTGGTTACTATGATGATGAATTTGCTAAAGACAAAATTGAAAGAAAGAGTACTAGTGGAAGATGTCATTTCTTTAGAAATAACATGATCAGTTGGTCAAGAAAAAGGCAAAGCACCATTGCACTATCAACTGTTGAAGTTAATATATTGCAGCAGCAAGTTGTTGTTCACAGATTTTGTGGGTAAAGTATCATCTTGAATATTTTAATATCTCTGAGCATTGCATACCTATTATGTGTGATAATACAAGTGCTATAAATTTGTCCAAAAATCCCATACAACATTCTAGGGCAAAGCATATAGAAATCAAGCATCATTTCATTAGAGACTATGTTCAGAAAGGTGTTTTTTATATTAAGTTCATTGAAACGAAGCATCAATGGGATGATATATTCACAAAACCCTAACTGAAGATAGATTTAAGTTCATCAGAAGTCATCTGAACATTCATGCACTATCTAAAAAATAACTTGTCTGAATTGCATGACTGTCTGAAATGCATGATCTAAAATGCCCATTTGAATGCACGTGTCTGAACTTTGAGTGATGTTCTAAAGTTTCACTCATCTAAATGACGTGGCAATATGAGATGGTTAACATTCACCTTTTCAAAAAGTGGACCCTTACACTTCGCACGTTGCCCAAGTTCTACGCATTCATGTTGTAACTGTCAGACTGTCTGCATCCTATATATTTGGAAAGAGAAGTTGGCTATCGCACTGCTATTCACTCTCTACTTCACGAAACTTCATTTTTCTCTTCAAACTCAAGCTTTTTGCTCTCTACATTTTCTTCTCAATGGCTTCCAAGAAATCTGCTTGTGGAAACATTGTCAAAAGCAAGGTTGTGAATGTCTACAATCTCAGGGACGAAGGTGTTGACCTAGTTTCTGAATTTCAATCTATTGGGTGGAATCCCTTCGTTGGGAAAGTGGATGGAGAATGGTCAGAATCTGGTGTTGTGAAGTTTTGGAAGAACGCCAAGGTGGGTTTCAACAAGGAGGACCCTACTTACTGCTCCATTACTAGCAAGGTGATAGGAGTGAATAATTTTTGTTGATGATAGTATCATCTCTACTATCACTGGTGTAGAAGCTTCTTGTAGGGTATTCTACACTGGCTGGGAGAAGAGCAATGGTGTATACAAGAAGTTCAACCCCATGCTCTATGGTGTTGAAGAAGCATCTTATAGGAAGTCCCAGGCTATGCTGGCAAAACCTAGAATTATTCATGCTATCCTTGGGTGTCTAATTTTGCCCAAGTTTGGAAGAAAGGATCACATGTCTAAAATGGAGAGCATTTTCATGATAAACCTACTGAAGAATGAGAAAATTGATCTCCCCAAGCTGATTATCTCTCATATGGTCAAGAGGATCAATGACTCAGCCTCTAGTCTCCCTCATACAACCTTAATCCAACGTATCTCGTATCACTTCTAGGTACCCATTCATCAAACCACACTACACAAAGCTCTACAATACTTTGATAAAGAAAATGTCAAATCCATGAGCATTAATATCGTAGTCCCTCCTCCAGAACCATTCATCAAGGTTGGGCTAGAAAGCTTGAAGGCTCAAACCATTGGAAAGAGTGCTTTGAACATCCTGGAGAATTAACTGCATGGAAACCCAGGAAGGCAAGAATTTGAGAAGACAAAGGCTACTTCAGAAGAGCCTCCTCTGCGCAAGAAAGTTAAGGTAGTGAAGTCCAAATTGCAATCAACAGTGGTGAAGACCCAACTGAAGAACCCTGAAGACTTAGATCTTCAGCAAACTGTTGTGGAAAAACCTGTTGCACAACTCAGTGTGTTTGAAGAAGTCCAGACAGATGCCCTAGGGCAATCTGAAAAACTTCAAAAGGAATCTGAGGAAACTGTTCCTGTTGGAACTTTGCCTACCTCAACTTCAGAGGGACAGGCCGACACCCAACAAGGTCCAGTTTTGGAGGGTTTAACAATTTCATCTGATCCAACATAGATTCTGGATATTCAACCCACTACTGAGAGCTATCTTGATCCTGAGATGCAATAGATAGCTTCTCTTGCAAATGCCTTGGAGGAAGTTGCTCAAGAAGCCTATGTTGAAGACTTAAGGCTCGAGGAAGAAGAAGCCTCTTTGAGGAAGTGTTGAATTTGCCTTAGTTTAAGTTACTGCTGATGCTGAATTGAAGAAGAAAAATAGGGAAGAAAGGAAGAATAACCTTCTAAAGAAGGATTCAAAGGAACATGAAACCAACATGGCTAAGAGACCTAAATTGGTCTTAGGAAATATGAGCTCTCCAGATAAAGAACCTCAACCACCTAAGGTCATTAAGGAATCTGAAGCTTTGAAGGAATCTTAAGCTCCTCCTTCTAAAGAAGAGTCTGATTCTAATGTTGTCTTTGAAGAAATTCCCTGCATTAGTGGAGTATGTCTCTGAAACTACTCAGATTGAGTTTGCTGGTAGGACTTTTGATCTTTTTTGTTACCCCTACCAATCAGAAGACTTTGGAGTTGCCTCAAGAAGTTCCACATAGACCTTACCCCATTTCTTTAGAGCACAGGCCAAGAATTTCCAAGTTCAACTGCTTGAAGGATGAGTTAGCCTACTTTAGAAATGAACCAACATTGATTGATCTGAAATTGAGGTTGGATCTAGAGTCTACTTAAGACACTTATGCAAGGTGGTATGCCAACTAGTCTGAAAGTGAGCTGACAACTAGTTTTGAACTTCAAAAGATCAGATATGGTGCCCCAACTCCTAAACACAAGCTGACAAGGCTTGACCCTTATGTATCTAGGATGAACAACAGTCTGGTGAATCAAGAACTCAGGTTTCTTTTGAAGAAACTGGAAGCAGAAGGAGATCTTGTGACTTAGCATAAGAAAAGTAGCTTTGGAAGAAGCTTTTACAAGCCCACCTACCATGCAATGTGTTGGACAGTACTGAGCTTACAGTGGTTCATGACAAGATGGTACCAAGGATCCCTTTGAACCCTCTATTCACTCAGAAGGAGAAGAAGTACATCACTGGCTTTGTTAGGCTTGGCCCTCTGAAGCCTCTCACTCCCAAGCAATGGCAACTAATAATGAAGAAGGAATGCATGGATCACACTGAGATTTAGTGGGTCTGGAAGTATTACTGGAAGTTAAGGCAAGAAGTTAGAGAATGCTCATATGCTAATCCTAAAGGAGATCAACCAGGAGTTGACCATGTGTTGATCAAGGATGCATTTGTTTCTGTGAGTAAAGGAACTTTTGCTTAACAAGCTCTGATTACCACTTGCTAGCAACTTGATTCTCGGATATAGATTTTGAAGCAAGAGACCAAACAAAGAGTTAGAACCGGTTCAAATGGGCTGCAAAGGTGCAACAACTCAGCGCACAAAAACGAAGAGAAATTGAATAATAAAAGAGAAAAATGGAGAAGGAAAGAGGTGGAGGTGAACGCCACTGCAATAGGCAACTCCCACAATAGATAAGTTCGTTGCTAGATGCCACTGATTCAGGGGAATCAGATAAGTTTTAGATGGTTTGAGCTAGAACCATCAAGCCTTCTCTACTCACAAGAATGAGGAGGAATTTTGGCATAATGCCTTTACTCATAAAATCAAAGTTACAAATAAAGAAGATGTAGTTGGAAAAGTCTCAAGAAGGGGGTTGAAATGAGACACATCTAAGCCTGTAAAAAATTTAGAACTCGTTTCTGATTTTACTTCTCAAGTGTTGCACACTTAGATGTCAGAAAAATCAGTCACAGATAGAAGCAATATATGAATCTGAGTTTTGATTTAAGCAAACACAAACAATTTGCTTTTGACCAGGTCATGAATAATGTAAATTTATTTTTTGTGTGATACTGAGTTCAGAATTAGTTTTATTGTTTTATAAAAAACTCATACGCACCCTTTTTAAAACACAAGCTAACAACAATGTAAAGAGGGTAGGGTCAGAAGAGAGATACACAACAGATTTTTACTGGTTCACTCTTATCAACCAAGAGCTACATCCAGTCCCCACCTTAGTGAGATCTTTCACTAACTCCTTCAAAGTTACAAGTATTCACCTTCACGGGCCTCTTCAGGCTCCTCAGTATTCTCCTTGTAGGGCCTTTTCAGGCTCATAAGTAGTCTTGCCCAAGCCTCTCCAAGCTTCTCCACTCAACACCACAGCTCAGAAACACCTCCTGACTTGGTAGAGGAGCAACAAAAAGTTACAGAGAAAAATGAGATTTTCTTAACTTGAGATTTCTAACACACAGAGTGTGAATAAACCGTAAGATTCTCAAGCTAAGTTACAAGTAAGTATTACAAACAAAGAAACCACGAATATAACTCAGAGAGTTGATAAACAGTAAAGAATGTGCGGGATTGAAGCAAGAGATGATTAGAGAAATTACTGTGCAAACTTTTCTGCAGAGTGTTAGTACTTTTGTGTGTGGTCTACCACTTTGCTTCTAAGTTTCTAGCATATATTGTTAAGACAAACTCACTCCCGAAGAGTTTTAATAAAATCAAACCATTAAAAGTGAGAAAGCAAAGAAGTATATCTAAGATGTCATGATTTACTAACTGTGTGCTGAAGTGCTTGCAGCTCTTAGATCCATACACTGCAGGATAATTTTTTTATTGATTAAGGGAAAGCTGAGACACTGAATGAAGCTGCATCCAAAGAATAAATACTTAAGATTCAAAAAGAAGAACGAAGATTAAGAGTATAAGAATCAAAATCATAAGACTAAAAGTTGCAAAATGCTCACATACTGAGACAAGGTCAAAGACTACAAGAGCTAAGGATGTATGACAGAAACTGAGACTCAGACACACAGCTAAGCTGAGACTTAGATGACCAAGTAAAAACTGAGCTTGGAAAGCAAGACTCGGATTACGACTCAACTGCACACAAGAGAATGAGACTCAAATATGAAGATAAGACTGAGCCAAAGACTGAGACTCAGAAAGAGACTCAGCTTCAGACTCATGCTCCAGGAGTTAAGATAAAAGTCAATACTAGTACAATGCAAATGCTGTAAAGAATCAGAGCAGACCTGAGCCTGTGTCAGAAAAGTGAAAATCATTCTCTCTTTTCTGTAACGGATAGTAACGACTAGTCTCATTCGATATAAAAGATGGAACTCAAGTCAAAGCACTGTGTGAGAGACACTACTGAATATTCTCTGACTTATCCGTCTCAACTAAATCTCAAGTCAAGCTCAAGTCAATCTCAACTATCCTTGAGTTCACCTTAAGTCTGTATCACATATATTCTTTCATATTTTATCATTTTCTTGTAACTCTTAAAAAGAGAAACACTTAGCTGAGCTCACTGTATACTCGTACCTTGTACGTATTTTAAGCTAGTTAAACATCATCCCTACTCCAACAACATTTGTAATAGTCTCAACTGAGTTAGGAGGAGCCTAGACTCAGTGTGAGCAGTGTAAGATCCTGAAGAGGCAAGGTAAAGAATACTTTGATCTCAGCCAAGTTAGGAGGTGCCTTAGCTTGGTGTGAGGGTGAGCCTAAAGAGGCAAAAAGAATAGTTGTACAAGGATGTGAGAATTGGACGTAGCCCAAGGAGTGGGTGAACCAGGATAACTCTCTGTGCATCTCTTCTCTCTACCTTGCTCACTTATAATTGTTTTACAATTTACTGAAGCTAAGTTAAACTCATTCAATAGACTAAACTGAACTGAACTTAATCTTAACTATAATAAAAATTGTCAAAGCCAAACTTTAAGTCTTTCTATTACATATAATCTGAGCTTCATTAATTTGTCTTTACCAATTGAAATCTGAGACTCCAAGCTGTTGAGCTTGAGAACTAAGCTCAATTTGGTCTTAAGTTTTTCAGGAATCAATTTTTACAAGTCTCTATTCAACCCCCCTTCTAGAGACATTCAGTCAACTTCAGTTGGTATAAGAGCTCGGCCTCTTTGGGTTGAGCACACCTACGTGTGAAGAGGACAAGATCCATGGCTGGACCAAGCACAAGTCTCTTTATTCCTGAAGGAGCATCCACCAACAGACCTCCTGCCTTTGATGGATCAGATTATTATTATTGGAAGGACAGGATGAGACTTTTCATTGAGTCTCAACATGCTGATCTCTAGGAGATCATTGAGGTAGGTCCTTATATGCCTTATATTACTGATGAACTTGGTTTGAGAGCAGCTAAGCCTAGGGAAACTTGGACTGAAGCTAAGGAGAGCAGATACGTTCTCAACTCAAGAGCTAAATATCTACTCACCTGTGCACTAAGCCAGATTGAGTATGAAAAGTAGCTGGTTGTGTATCAACAAAGGAAATATGGGATGCACTTGGGATTGAGCATGAAGGAACAAACCAAGTAAGAGAGTCTAAGATCAAAATATTGGTAAGACTGTAACGTCCTAATTTCTAATTCAGAGATTTAGTCCGTTGGAAACCAAACCTAGGGTTTCTCATGCAAGCTCTTAATCCACAAACATCATATAAGATAATCAAATCAACAAATAATCAACAATCATAAGTCAAAATGAAGAGGATTAAAGGGAGAGGGATCATAGGAGAAGAAACACAAGGATGAGAGTGGGGTGTGAGTTATACTCATTTAGAGTGTGACCTTTGATGAGGTTTAGCACCTAGGAGACTCCCTCAGCCAAGTGCTTCACTTTCTCTACACAAAATTTCTCTCATTGGTATATTTCTCTACAACTAGAAGAAAGACTCACTCACTTGAATATACTAAATCTCTCTCTCGTTGTTCTTCCTTTCCTATTTATGTATATATATTCTCATCTCCTAGCCGCTGATTTTCCTCGACCCCTCGCCCCGCACATACAAATTTGATTCCTCCGCGGCGCCGCAGTTGAACTTAGAAAGGGGGGCCTTCTCGTAAAGGTAATACAAGAAAACTAGGTTTCCTCTCTCTCTCTCTCTATATATATATATATTATCTATTCTTTATATAATCTCTATTATTTTTTTCTCTCGTTTCGTACTTGGCTGCTTACAGCACCGTCAATCACTCAATGTATTTGGTGGTGTCTTGCTTGGATATTGGAAAATACCAAGTAGTTTTCACAAGAAAGGCCCAGAACCATTCTCCCCCCTTTTTAATAATAATAATAATAATTTTGAGATTATCATTATTAAGACGATTATTATTATATGTATAACAATCAGGTTTAATTGTGATTTTAATAATATGATTATCTCCTAAAAATTTTATTATTATCATGTTATATTGGTAACGATTATTATATTTACGAAAATCAAATCTTATATCCCCTTCTAATATTTATATTATCAAATCGTCAATATACCATTAATATTATTTCACAAAGCCTCTGACTTTGGTGCGCTGGAGCGCACCAGGCGTGCTTGAGCGCACTCCCCTTTTTTCACAATTTTCCCTATTTTCTCTCTTCCCCTTAAAGGACCCTCACTCTCCAAGACTTAGGCTACTAAAAAGGCCTACTGACTCACACTAATTCTGCCGAAAATCCGACAGAGTCTCCCCTAAAAACTGGACAATTCCCCAATTTCTAAAACGACCTGAAACTCAGCACAAACCAATCCAATACAATAATTCAACAACACAATACCAATACAAAACCAAAAGAGCCTCAGTGGCTAACATATAAATTAGAAGAGAGGGGTGTTACAATCCTACCCCCCTTAAACAATTTTGTCCTCAAAATTAGATAGAGCTGAAAGTAAACATACAACTTTTACCTTAACTGAATAACTCTGGAAATTGAGAACGAATGTCCCCCTTCTTTTCCCAAGTCGCCTCCTCAGGTGTCTGACCCTCCCAAAACACCTTCACCAAAGGGATTGCTTTATTCCTCAGTATCTTGACACTTCGGTCGATGATCCGTGCAGGTCTAGTGGGGACTGTGAGGTCCTCCTTCAACTGTACCGATTCAGAGCTAATGATGTGTGAAGGGTCATGTATATACTTTATGAGCTGGGAGACGTGAAACACGTTATGAACACGGGACAGGTGGGGTGGTAGGGCTATCCTATAGGCCAGGGGGCCAACCCTCTCCAGGATCTGGAATGGGCCAATGAATCTGGGGTTTAGTTTCTTAGCTTTAATGGCTCGTCCAATGCCTGTGACAGGAGTTGCCTTAAGAAACACATAATCCCCTTCCTCAAATTCTAAATCCTTACTTCTCTTGTTAGCATAGCTCTTCTGCCGGCTTTGGGATGTTACAAGCTTCTCCCTAATGATCCTAATCTTATCAGTGGTCTCCTGCACCAGCTTCGGACCTAACAGGGTTCTCTCACCCACCTCATACCAACACAAAGGAGATCTACACTTCCTACCATACAACGCCTCATAAGGTGCCATGCCTATGCTGCTATGGAAACTGTTGTTGTAAGCAAACTCTATGAGAGGTAGGTACCTATCCCTACTACCTGAATCCTCTAGCACATAAGCTCTCAACATATCCTCTAAGGTTTGGATGGTCCTCTCAGATTGGCCATTAGTCTGAGGATGGTAGGCAGTACTAAACCTAAGTTTAGTCCCGAAGGCCTGATGCAGTGCACTCCAGAACCTATAGGTGAACCTAGGATCCCTATCTGAAATGATGCTAGAGGGAATGCCATGAAGCTTAACAATCTCCTTGACATACAGGTCTGCTAATATGCTCAGGGAATAGGTATTCCTAATTGGTAGGAAGTGGGCCGACTTAGTCAGCCAGTCCACTATGACCCAGATGGCATCAAAACCCGCTTGGACCCGAGGTAATCCTACCACGAAGTCCATAGCTATACTCTCTCATTTCCACTTGGGAATCTCTAATGGCATAAGGGTTCCTGATGGTTTCTGGTGCTCTATCTTAACCTACTGACACACTAGACACTTGGAAACAAACTCTGCTATCTCCCTCTTTATGACATCCCACCAGAACATCCTCTTCAGGTCCTGATGCATCTTGGTAGTGCCGGGATGTATGGAGAACTTGCCCTTGTGGGCCTCCTCCAGAATCTGTTGCCTGAGACTACCCCCTTGGGGACACAGACTCTTCCTTGGAAGAGAAGCATCCCATCCTCCGACTCAATAAACTCTGGCTACCCTTTCCTATCCTGGAGGTGTGAGTCCGAACTCTAAGCCTCCCTAATTAGAGCCCTAAGCTCACTGGTGACCTCTATTCTGTAAAGCTTTAGACTACTCTCCCCGACCTCCACATCAAGACTTAAGTTCCTAAGCTCCTCCAAGAAATCCATTTCATGCACCATCATGGATGATACATGGAGGGACTTCCTACTGAGGGCGTCAACCACTACATTGGCCTTACCCGGGTGGTACCACAACTCAAAATCATAATCTTTAAGGAACTCCATCCACCTCCTCTGCCTCATGTTGAGTTCTTTCTAATCAAAGAGATATTTCAAACTCTTATGATCACTAAAGACCTCAAACTTCACACCATACAAGTAATGCCTCCAAATCTTGAGAGCAAATACCACTACAGCCAACTCTAAGTCGTGGGTAGGGTAGTTATCCTCATGAGGCCTCAAATTCCTAGATGCGTACGCTACTACCGTTCTTTCCTGCATCAAAACACATCCCAAACCCTTCCCTGACGCATCATTATACACTTCAAAGGGCTTGGACAAATCCGGCAATACCAATACCGGGGCTGAAGTCAATTTCTCCTTGAGCTCCAAGAAGCTCCTCTCACACTTCTCATCCCACACAAAGGCTTGACCCTTACGAGTCAATCTTGTGAGGGGCAAGGCTAGCTGGGAGAATCCCTTAATGAATCTCCAATAGTAGCTGGCCAATCCTAGGAAACTCCTAATTTCCGTGATGGTCTTAGCCCTTTCCCATTCAAGGACGACTTCTACCTTGCTAGGGTCAACAGACACACCCTCTCTGGAGATCAAATGCCCTAGAAAATGGACCCTGTCCATCCAAAACTCGCACTTCTCTTGGTTGGCAAATAACTTCTACTCTCTCAGAATCCCAGGACTACCCTAAGGTGCTGCTCATGCTCTTCTAAACTCTGGGAGTAGATCAGAATGTCATTGATAAACACAACAACAAATTGATCAAGGTAGGGCCGGAAAATTCGATTCATGTAATCCATGAATACGGCATGAGCATTGGTTAGGCCAAAAGGCATCAACAAGTACTCATAATGCCCATATCTAGCCCTAAAGGCAGTATTAGGTATATCCTCTCCCCTAATCTTGATCTGGTGATAACCAGACCTCAAATCTATGTTAGAGAAGACCGAAGCCCCTCTAAGCTGATCTAGGAGATCATCTATCCTAGGAAAGGGATATCTATTCTTAATTGTCACCTTGTTCAGCTACCTAAAGTCCACACACAACCTCATACTCCCATTCTTCTTCTTGACCAAGAGCACTGGTGCTCCCCAGGGTGACACGCTAGGCCTAATGAACCCTTTAGCTATAAGGTCTTGTAATTGGGTTTTAAGCTCACTAAGCTCTAGTGGGTACATTCTATAAGGTGCCTTGGAAATGGGCCCGATACCCGGTACCAAGTCAATGGTAAACTCTATCTCTCGGTCCGGAGGCAAAGTGGTAACCTCACTAGGAAAGACATCTTGAAACTCCCTAACCGTAACTACACTGCTCAAGTCAACACCAGTCTCTAGAGTTGAGGAAAGAAATAAAATAAAGCAACTACTCCCTTCAGTCAGGCATCTGGACACTTGGGTAACACGGGATAAGAGAATTGATGGTCTCTCCCCCGAAAGAGGAGGAAGAGTGGGAAAAATGACTTCTTTGTTGAAGCAGTCAAGCATGACCTGGTGTTGAGACAACCAGTTCATGCCAAGGATGACATCTAAGCCCCTAAGTGGCAAACAAATTAAATCAACCTCGAAGGCCTTCCCTTGTATAACAATGGGGCATTTGAGACACACAAGGGAAGTGGGGATTGCCTCCTTGGCTGGGGTGACCATATTCAGGTTAAAAGGTAAAGTGGTAGCACGCAATTTCAGGTTCTTCACACAATTATGAGAGATAAAAGAGTGAGTAGCACCTGAATCATAAAGTACAATTAAAGGAATACCTCCTAAAGTGCACGTACCTCCAATCAGATTATCGGTCAAAGCATCTGTCTCGGCACTGAGGGTATACACTCTCTCGGTGGTTTGGGGTGTTGGGGCTCTCTTCCTCTTTGGACAGTCGTTTCGCAAGTGACCTGGCTCCTTGCAGTGGAAACATATGCATTGACCCGCCAAGCATTCGCCCCCGTGGCTCTTGCCACACTTAGGGCAAGTGGGATGAGTAGGTGCGGATGAAAACACAGGTTGTTTTCCCTTGCCTCCCTGAAAAGGTGTACAGGGGTTCCTTCTTGTAGATGTCTCCTCTCGTTTCCTCTTGCCTTCCACCCAAGTCCTAGTGACGGGCTTAGGTGCTTCCACCCTCAAGCTTTGTTCCACCACTAGACATTTTGTAACCAAAGCGGGGAACGCCCTCAACTGGAAAGCGACCACCGCCTTCTTAATCTTGGCTTTGAGGCCGGACTCGAAGTGGGAACACTTCCAGCCTTAATTAGGGTGAGCTAAGAGGAGGGTATGGTACTTTGAGAGCTCCTCGAACTTGGCCACATATTGGCCCGCCGACAAGGTACCCTGCTTGAGCTGAAAGAATTCCATCTCCTTCTGTTTTCTGACTCGCTCCGGAAAATACTTCTCCAAAAACAGGGCCTGAAAACCATCCCAAGTGTAGGGGGTTTCCGCTGCTGAGGCTCCCAGTATGACACTCTTCCACCAGGTTTCTGCTTCACCCTGCAACATGTAGGTGGCAAAGCGGACCTTGAAGTCGTCAGCACAGGCCATGACTTCAAAAATCTTGTCATGGCGTTCAACCAAGAGTTTGCTGCTTCAGGGTCATAGGCTCCGAAAAAGGCGGGAGGGTGATGTTTTCTGAACTCAGCCAAGTCGTGGACAAACGGATCCATCACTACCACATGAGGCGGGGGTGGTGTCTCCGCTGGTCGTCGGGCTAACTCTTGGAGCATGGCGGTATTAGCCGCTGCCTGCTCCCTAGTTGCTACGGCCTGCTGTCCCATCATCTGTGACATCATCTGAAGTGCTGCAACTATAGGGTCTATGGCGGAACTCTGAGGTGTAGGGGTTGGAGGGATATTCCTGGGTCTACCTCGTCCTCTTCCTCGGCCAGCCATGATTCTCTACACATCATTAATAAAAGATCGAGGTGATCAGTCTCTCAATTTTACAACAATGTATAAAGGTAATAGCTAACTTCAGAAGACAAACAAATTTCCACAGTCCAATTCGACTGAACTGCTCTGATACCAAAATGTAACGTCCTAATTTCTAATTCAGAGATTTAGTCCGTTGGAAACCAAATCTCAAATTTCTGAAATTTTTCGCGCCATTTAGATATCGATAAATTAACATACACTATTCAAGTTACCAACGATCACTTCAATAACATATGCCAATGTCTAAACCTTTAAATACAAGCCTGGGCATAGGAGTTGAATATAGAAGTATGATATAATACACAAAAGCTGAAGATAGAAGTATAATACAATATCCATAGAGGGATAACCTCATACATGCATCCGGAAACCCACCAGAACACATGTACAATTGTATCCCCACACAAAACAATATATACAATCTCAAACAACTCAAATACATCCAGATACAATACGTGAAGTCCCTGTCTCAACAGGTGCATCAAAACAAAGAGAACTGCAGCTAGTCTCCAATCACTATCTCGAACGGGGAGGTACCTGTGCATCTAGAATGATAGCCCACAAAACGTGTGGTGAGACAATGTCTCAGTGAATATAACTATGCAGCACTCAGTGTGGGGATAAATAGGCAAATGATGCACAAGCATAATTTAAGCATTTAAACAACTACAAACTTAAAGAAACCATAGTCATAATTATAAACACACATGAACGGCTTAACCCGGCCGACGGGTTCTTACCACTTCACTTACTTAAATTGTGTGGCTAGACCTGAGCTCAGACTACAAGGAACGTCTCCCTTGGGCACTAATCACCACTACTGGGCACTAATCACCCCGGGTACTAATCACCCCTTAAATAATTGGGTACTAATCACCCTTATCAGTAGGGCATTGATAAGTGCAAAATATATGATAATTTCTTGTATAATTACTGCACTTATCAAGGGTAAAATAGTAAATTTATTCCCCAAATTACCTCTTTTTAGTAATAAATGCATATTTTGTGATTATTTGATTTAAATTTGAATTTAATGCTATTTTGAAAGAAAATCTGTTGAATTTGCAGATAAAAGGGAATGTTTTAAATTGAGAAACAAGATAGCATCTATTTGAAAAGAGAATCTGCAAGATAAGGTTTTAAATGGAAGCTGATCAAGATAAAATAAGCAATTATTTGGATAAAGATTTTGCAGATAAATTCTCAATTTAAATTCAAATCAAATTGAAGATAAAATCAGCAGTCATTTAAACAAGGATTCTGAAGATAAAATTCTTAATTTGAATTTGAAGATCAAATTAGCACAAAATCAAGCTAAAAAAGGGGAAATAAGGAAAGCAAAGCAAACAGGGACAAGATCAGGAAGAGATCAAGCTGAAAAAGGAGGAAATCAAGAAAGCTGGAACGAGAACCACGCTCCACCTGCGCTGAGCGCAAGTGGAGCACAACAATTAATTTGCTCTCTGTTTCCTGCGCTTCATCTGCGCTGAGCGCAGGAATACGGATTCAGTTTTTCACAGGATTTCAAAACAGATTCCTTCTAGATTTCAGTTAAGCTTTCCAACTTCTATTTAAAGGACCTTTTGCAAAGGTCAAAGCAAGTCCCGGACACCCAAGGGAGACGCAGAGCAGAAGCTAGGGCTGGAGAAAAGTGTGACAGTTTCTCCGTTGGTTTGTAATGGCTACCATGCGTAGCTAAACTCTCCTATAGGATTGAATGTAGTCGATTCAATCCTCGATTGTATGTGAATTCTCTTTACTATTTATGAATCCCTGTTTTTATGATATCGTTATTTTTATTATGTGCTTAGTGCTTAGCTTCCGCCTGTGTGCCGGAGTTATAGGTTGGTTTTATGGGGCGCATTCAAAAGGTGGCTCTATAAAATCAATAGCGAGTTTGGGGGAGCCTAGACATAAGAAACTTGAACTATGATTGGTAAGAATAATCATAGTAGTCATTGTGGACACCAGGGCGAATTGATAGTGTTAACAAACCGAAAATAGATCATTAAAGTCGGGGTAATTTGTCGCTTGGGAGAACCCGCATGAATTATTTCTGAGTATTTTATCATTGTGGAAACTAGGGTAAAATAACATAGTTTGGATAAGGTATCATAACTACATATTCATAAATATTATTGGGGTTCATATATGAAAGGGGTGCGATGAAACGAAGTTCAATCCTTTTCCAAGTAACTGTCTCTACCTATCTCAATTTATTTTCTGTTTTTATTTACTTTTGCAATTCAACAACCAACAACCGTATTCTAACTTGATAGTTGTGACCACTAATCTTTATAAATTGAACTGTTCCTTGTGGATACGGTACTCTTACTTACTATTATACTGCTGTGATTTTGGTACGCTTGCCAGAATTTCAACAAGTGTTTTTGGCGCCATTGCCGGGGAACGGTGTATCAATTTTTAAAGACTTGGGAGGTCTATCTTATCAAGTTGTAAATATTTGTATTTGTAATTTTTTCTGTAGTTATTTTTTTTCTTTTTATTTTATTTTCTAACTAACCCTTGTTCTAGTCCTGGTGATTCATACTTTTGAAAGGTCAGGTACCAAGAGCGTTATTGGAATTTGACCCTGAAATTGAAAAGACATCAAAAGGACGAGTTCAAAGATACAATCTCAACACTCTCTAATCAATCACCCCAAAAATATTGAAAGCTACACCAATCATGGCTAGTGAATGAAAAAGAAGAACACTTGGAGAATATGCATACTTTTCCAATAGACCTATTTATGGTAACTTCTCTACCTACAATCATTATTCTGACATTTTTTCACAGGATTGGGGAAGTTACCAGAATCAAAATTTTAGGTGGCAACAAGATGTTGTTTCTTCCCTTATGCAAACATCTGCAGATGAACTCAGGGCACAAAATAATAGTATAATGCAGCAAATAGAAGCATTCAACAAGCTGCTAGATAACCTTCCTCAGCAATTGCAAGCAACGCAATCCTATCCTAGCCAGTCCCTACAATTAATTTGCGATTTTTGTGGAGGTGACCATCCCAATGGTTACTGCTCTTATCCATGCATTCAAGAAGAGCAAGTTAATTACATGGGCAATCAAGGAAGACCAGGTAACTTCTCCAACAGCAAAAACTTTGCAAACAACTCACAAGGATGGAGAAATAGACAGAATCAGGACTTTGGGTGGCACCAAGATGATGTTTCATTCCACAAGCAACCTTCTTTCCAACAACAGCAAAGTTACCCTTCAGATCAACAAAGGGACTCAAAATTTTATGAGCGTCTTGAAGAATTCAATCAAGGTAATATTCAATTTCAAAAGAAAGAAGATATATTGACGCTTTACTGAAGCAAATAGCAGAAACAAGAGCCAACCAACAGTCACAGCAGATCTCAGGAAATGCACTACCCAACCCCGAAAAGCAGTGTGACGACATTGTTCAACTGATAGGGGAAGGAACTAATGACAATCTGATTGATGAAGAAAAGGAAGCTGAAGAAGAGGAACTTGAAAAGCAAAAGAAGAAAGAGAAGAAGAAGAAGAAGAAGAAGAAGAAGAAGAAGAAGAAGAAAAAGAAGAGGATGAAACAGAGAAAATTGTATTTAAAGAAGAGAGTGGCTGTGAAGGGGATGAAGAGAACAAAACATGTGAGATTGTACCTGATTTAATTGTAGAAAAATAACAAGAAAAAGAGAAAAAGAGCGAGCAAAGAACTGAGAGAGGAGGGGAAGTAGTGAAGAATTCACCAGATCTTGACAACCCTCCGAAGGAAGGCAAAGACAGACAACATACAAATGTTCAACCTTCCGAGAAGCACAAAAAAAGGCCTGCGAACACACTGACCAGAACTGGGCAAAGAGAAGAAAAGTCAAGCTAACGTCATAATCGAAGCCTAAGTTCCGATTAAGGACAAAGTGGTCAGACATATTCCATACCAAGGACCCTTGTGAAGCAAAAAGAGTAAGATATGTCAACTATGCACTCTGTTGAGACAAGCTCACCCTAAAGAAGTTTTTAATATGACAAATTGAGTAAGTTTAAGTATCCAGATGAGATGCATCTTGTGTCACTAACTGTGTGTTCAAGTGTGGCAGCGACTTTCTGTATTTAAGTTACTGCAGGAATACATGAAGACAGAAAGGATCTTTGGACCACTAAGATCAGTTATAACATAAGTAACAATGGCACAAGAACAGAAGCTATAAAGAGCTCTACAAAAGTTGTGTGCTTCAAAGATCAGACCAGAATTCGAGCAAGTCAATTTACACATACAACATGTGTGTTTGAATCAGAACAGATGTGGTGCAACCAAAGCTTATGGCTAAGACTATGAGAAACACTTCAAAAATCAACACAACATGATATACAAGAGTTGTATGTTCAGATGTCATCTCATGATTAGATGAGGACCCAGCAAAAATGCAAAAAGCCTTGGAACTAAAAAGAGACTCAAGCACAGCTTGAGATGCAAGCTATGAACAGATGCAAGTTCAGCTTGAGATGCAAGAACAGCTTGAGACGTCGTCTCAAGGTCAGACGTAGAAGAATGAGATCTTAGCACAGATGCAAGAAAAGTAAGTCAGACTCTGAACAGAGGCAAGAATTCAAGCTTAACTGAGAAGACAGCAAGTAGAGTCAGCATGAAGACAAACAAGGACACAGGGACACTGACACAGTACCTTAAAGACTGTAAAGCTGCTGTCTGCCTACTGAAAAGATTGTGCCTACTATTGTACCCTCCAACGGACTGTAACGGCCATATAACGGCTAGTTTCTCATGTCTTGATATAAAAGAGACATTATCAAGAGCTGAGTAGTGAGAGAGACTGCCTACACTTCCGTGAAATCATTAAGCATCTTATCACATCTCAACAGACATCTAAAGTGTACCTACCAGCTGTCTGAGCACAGACACATCTCATCTTGAGATCATATATCTGTCTCTTTCATATCTTCTCTGTGAATATCATTCCAACACTGTAACCAGAGTTGAGACCTAGTCTAGCTCAATTACTCTTGTATCCATACTTTGTATGAGCTTAGGCTAGACTTATCACAAACATCTATTTGTAACCTGTCTCCTCTAAGATAGAATTGTGTCTACTCTTAGAGTGAGGTGTGTACGTCCTGAAGAGGCTGTAAGAATACTTGTGACTCAGCTGAGTTAGGAGTGTGCCTAAGCTTAGTGTGAGTGAGATGTCCTGAAGAGGCTGTAAGAATACTTGTATTGACTGGTTTGTCAATAGTGGAAAATCTCACAGGTTGTGGGGACTAGGCGTAGCCCAAGGAGTGGGTGAACTAGGATAAGATCTCTGTCTCTTGTCTCTTTGCCTTATTCTTATATCTGCTTATCTTGAATTAATTAATACAGCCTGACAACTTAAGATACAGTTGAATAGATAATCAAGATAAGATTTTAAACTAAAATCTAGACAAAGAGCTTTACCAAAATTGATAAACTCCATCTTGTCTTAACAGAGACTCCAAGTTAACTAACTTGAGAGCACATCTCAACTATCAATTTTAGTGTGGAATTGCAAGAACAGATTTGGAAAGTCTCTATTCAACCCCCCTTCTAGAGACGTTCAGCCAACTTCAGTTGGTATCAGAGCTCGGCCTCTAGGGGTTGAGCACACCTCTGTGTGAAGAGGGAAAAGATCCATGGCTGGTCCATGTACTAGTCTGTCCATTCCTGAAGGAGCTTCAACAAACAGACCTCCTGCTTTTGATGGAACTGATTATTATTACTGGAAAGACAGGATGAGACTGTTCATTCAATCTCAGCATGCTGATCTTTGGGAAATCATTGAAATAGGCCCTTATGTTCCATACACCACAGATGAGCTTGGACTTAGGGCAGCTAAACCCAGAGAACAATGGACAGATGCTGAGAAGGCAAGATATGTACTTAACTCAAGAGCTAAATACCTTCTCACTTGTGCCTTAAGAAGAAGTGAATATGACAAGGTAGCTGGGTGTGTCTCAGCTAAAGAAATATGGGATGCTCTTGAAGTTGAACATGAAGGGACAAATCAAGTTAAAGAAGCCAAGATCAACATACTGGTCAGACAGTATGAGCTCTTCAAGATGAATGAAGATGAAGGCATTGAAGACATGGTGAGGAGATTCATTGTCATAACAAATGACCTGAAATCACTAGGAAGAACATACTCAAATCAAGATATGGTAAGAAAAATTCTGAGAAGTCTACCCAAACCTTGGAGACCAAAGGTAATAGCCATCCAGGAAGCTAAAGATTTGAGTACTCTCAGACTAGATGAACTTCTTGGATCACTGAAGGTACATGAGCAAGAGTTGATGGAAGAAGATCTCATCAGACGACCCAAGTCTATAGCACTGAAAGCAGCTTCCAGTAACTCAAAAGGCAAAAAGATAAGCTCTTCTCAACAAACCTCACTCAACTCATCTCAAGATTCTGAAACAGAAGAAGATGGGGAAGAGGAAGATGATAGTGAAATGGATGATGAGCTAGCCTACATCTCAAGGAAGATCAGACGCATGTGGAGAGCCAGAGGGACTGGAAGAAAGAATTTTCCCTCAAGAAGAGGAGAAATAAAATCTGATAAGAAAGGACAATTTATCTGCTTTGAATGCAAGAAGCCTGGGCACATTAGGTCTGAATGTCCTCAACTCAGAAAAGAAATGAAGAAAAGTCCTAGGAAGAAGGCATTGATGGCCACCTGGGATGACACAGATGAAGAGGAAAGTCAAGATGGACAGTCAGCTAACCTATGCCTCATGGCAAAAGAAGACTCATCAGATGAAGAGGTAAATGAATCTGACTCTGAATATTCTGTTAATGAACTTAAGTCTGCTTTTGAGAATCTTCTGTATGATTCAAATCTCCTTGCCTCTAAGAGCTCATTACTTAAATCAGATTTGAATACAGCTCTTGAGAAAATAAAATTTCTTGAAAAAGAAAATGAAGATTTGAATCATAAAAACAGTAGTCTCATGTTGTCTCACATGAAACTGTCTGAACAAGTAAAAGCTAAGACTCAAGCTCTCAATGGGCAAGATCAAAAAAGGCTACAAGAAGAAAATCAGCAGCTTAAACTGCAGAACAGAACTCTCATAAATGACCTAGAAAAATTTGTAAATGGTACAAAAAACCTTGAGAGACTCATTGGATCTCAAAAGGGCATTTTTGATAAAGCTGGGCTTGGTTATGAGTGATCATCAAATGAAGTGTGGTATAAAGATTTCTTCATTCCTGCAAGAAAGAAGAAAAAAGAAAGATGCTCTTGTTGTAGTAAATATGGTCATAAAGCCACAGATTGTTACATGAGACAAGTAGCATCTGAGAGAAAGGTAACTAACCATGCAGGACCCAAATACAAGTGGGTACCTAAAGCTAAATCTCTTGTTATAACAGATGTGCCTGGCAGCAGCAAAAACCAAGAAAGAATAGGTGCTGGACAATGGATGTTCAAGGCACATGACAGAAGACAAAAGCAAGTTCCTGTCACTTGAGGAAAAGACTGTTGGAGTTGTCTCCTTTGGGGACAACAGCAAAGCCCAGATCAAGGGCATAGGTAAAATTGGTAAGGCCAATTCAGCTCAGATTGAAAATGTATATTTCGTTGAAGGTTTGAAACATAATTTGCTGAGTATCAGTCAGTTATGTGACAATGGTTATCATGTTAATTTTGAGCCTACCTTTTGTGAGATCATAGACTCCAAAACTGGAAAAATCATTTTCTCTGGAATAAGAAAGAAAAATCTTTACTCAGTCTCACTAGAGGGTCTGTCAGAGCTCACCTGTCTCATGTCTCATGATCATGAGAGATGGCTTTGGCACAAAAGGGTTGGACATATTAACATGAGAACTATGAGTCAGCTTGCTAGTCAGTCTCTTGTCAAAGCATTACCTAAGGTAAAATTTGACAAAGACTTGAAGTGTGCTCCTTGTATCAAAAGCAAGCACAGCAAATCAAGCTTCAAACCCAAGAACTATGTCTCAACTACTAGGCCACTTGAGATCCTCCACATTGACCTATTTGGACCAACTAAGACAGTTAGTCTCAGTGGTAAAAAATATGGTTTTGTCATTGTGGATGATTTCTCACGATTCATCTGGGTTTTGTTCCTATCTCAGAAGGATGAATCATATGATTCCTTCAAAACCTTTTGTAAAAAGATTCAATCTGAGAAAGGATACAAAATTGGATCTGTTAGGAGTGACCATGGAGGAGAATTTGAGAATGTTAAGTTTAGAAAATTCTTTGATAAAAATGGCATAACTCATAACTTTTCCTGTCCAAGAACTCCTCAACAGAATGGTGTAGTTGAGAGGAAAAATAGAAGTCTTCAAGAAATGGCTAGAACTTTGTTATGTGACTCTGGAATTGAAATGTACTTCTGGGCAGAAGCTGTCAACACTTCTTGCTATATTTTAAACAGAGTCACTATAAGAAAGATCTTAAATAAAACTCCATATGAGCTATGGAAAGGTAGGAAGCCTTCAGTTTCATATTTTCATGTATTTGGATGTGATTGCTACATTTTAAATACAAAAGATCATCTAGGAAAATTTGAAACCAAATCAGATAAAGGGATTTTCCTAGGATATTCACTAACCTCCAAAGCTTACAGAGTATACAATCTAAGAACCAAAACTACTGAAGAATCTATGCATGTCGTATTCAATGAAGTTCAGGGAAATACTCAGAAAGAAGTTAATGAGGAGATAGAAGAACTGATAAAAGATCTAAAGATCTCAACTCAGGAAGCTGAAGAGAGACTCTCACCTGAACAAAAGATGATGAGGTCACCTCTGTCTGAACACAGGAGAGAAGCTCAGTCTGAAGGAGTACATCTCAGAAGTAGTCAATCTGAACTCTCTCATAATCCTCAAGAAGAAGATAAATCATATAATCAAACCAGATCTCAAGAAACATGACAAGAGAATGTTGAGATACAAAATGAACATGCATCTCAACTACCTAGAAGCTGGAGACTGGTAAGATCTCATCCAAGAGATCAGATACTTGGAGAAACTTCAGAGAGAGTCAGAACCAGATCTTCCTTCAGAGACACAGAGAATCTAATGGCTCTTCTATCTGACATAGAGCCAAAAGACATACATGAAGCCTTTGTTAGAACCATAGGAAACACTAGAAGGGGGGTTGAATAGTGTTTTAAACTTTTTGACAGTTATTGGAAATCTTTAATTTAAAACATGAATATGGGCATCAAAAAAATAAATCTTAAGGTCAAAGATGGTTGAAACATGTGGAAGATAAGAAAAACAATGTTTCTTCTAAAGCTTAAGATTGTTTTAAACAGAGGCTTCTTAAAGTATCTTTTGAAGATTAATACAAAGGGTATTTTCAGCACAGTTTCTGAAATACTTCAGACGACTAGAGGTTGTCTGAAGTCTGTTCCTGTTTTTTTAACTGATCTCTTTCAGACTTACTTCTGAGAATTTATTTCAGAAGTTCTTCAAGGAACATTCTTTGTAAAGCTTCAAATGATATAAGAGATATCTCATGTTTTGTTTATATGAAAGATCATTTTATTGAAATAGTTGTGTTAAGTTTATTATAGAAAATACTTTTCAAATTCCAACTTAAATATGAAACCTGGAAATAAAGAGATTAAACAAAAAGGACTTAGGCATAGATATTTCAGACAGGCCTTTAAGTGACTGTCTGAAGTTTTCAGACGGCTTGTAAAAACTGATTTTAAAAGATGTTTTGTGTCTTTATAAAACATTAGATTAATTATTCTGACCCCTTGATTTGTATAAAAAGAATTAATAAGAGATAAGGGTAAGAAAACTTAGTCAAGGAATTTATCCTGGTTCACCCACAAACCTGTGAGCTACATCCAGTCCCAATGGCAAACAACCACTGGATTTCCACTTATATGAATATTCAGATTACAAGCTCGAATGTGAGTACAGTCTCTCCAGACACAGTGAGTACAGTCTCTCCAGACATCACGAGTACAGTCTCTCCAGACACCATGAGTACAGTCTCTCCAGACACAACGAGTACAGTCTCTCCAGACACAGCGAGTACAGTCTCTCCAGACACAATGAGTACATTCTCTCCAGACACAATGAGTACCGTCTCTCCAGACACCACAAGTATTCTTTTCTATCAAGCCTCTCCAGGCTCTACCACAAGTATTCTTTTCTATCAAGCCTCTCCAGGCTCTACCACGAGTATTCTTTCTTCCACCAAGCCTCTCCAGGCTCTCAGACACTTAATCAAGTGTAGAGTATTCTTTCTTCCACCAAGCCTCTCCAGGCTCTCAGACACATAAAGTGTTTTTAAACTAAGTTTAAGTTTCCATGAAACATAAACTTAATCTTTTCCTGTACTAGAGGTTAACTGAGTACTACTCAGGATACCATGGATAAATCTAAGTACAAGGGTAAGACAGTGATACAAGTATATAAGGTTAAGTATAATCCCTGTCTCTGATATGAGGAATAACATCCTCTGAGAATTGGCTAGGTAGATACTGACTTTAAGCTCCAACCTTGTTCTCCAGCCATTGGTTTCCATGGGTTACATTCTCACCCGTATCATTGGAAAAACCAAGGCATACTTACAGCTTCAAACCATTTTTTTTGGTTCATATGAGGTTATGCACAGCCTGGTAGGTTGTTCAACTGAACAACTGCCATTTTGACTAGCATAGTTGATTCAAGTAAGTGTGGTCAACACTGATAGGATTTTTCTGATGCATTTTGATCAACTGATTGAACCAAGCGAATGAGTTCAACATCTTCAAATTCTTTCTTGAGGCTATTTATAACATTGTTCTGTTGGAATATAGCCGTTTGAAGATGATTCATAATACCGTTGAGATGTTGATGATGTGGCTCATATAGCCGTTACTTAATAGTGTCTCAAACGGTTGCTTCTTCTTCAGCAGATATGTGTTCAGACAGTCATGTTCTGACACTTCTGTAGATGAGCTCTTTTGGAGATATTTTCTTGATATTATTTTGCATTTTCTCTCTCTTGATAACCTTTTACTTTTCTTCAGCTGACTTCTGATTTTCTCTGTTTTTCTTAGGAGTGTATATGAGGAGGTATCCGTTGGATTTGTCCTCTTGCTTATTTTGTATATGCTCTTCTTCTGTTTGCTTCCTGACACCATTTCTTCTTTCTTCTTTGAGTGAGGTGTCTTGTTCAATGGCTGTTTCTTGCAGATGATAAAATATGTTTGAATTGAAATATTTCATTCAAACATTTCTCTTTGTTGCTTCTGCTTAGTCTCCTGACCTTTTCTTATGCTTTCTTTTGGATTGGTGATGATGATATTTTCGTTGTGATACCACCCTTTAGAGAAAGCATTGAATGCTATTCAATTCATCGTGAGACACGCTTCTGGGTGTCTTCACAATTCTGACAGAGTACAACGTTGGTGCTGCTATAAGGCTGCCTTCGTTGTTGCTGCAATTTCTGCGTTGCAGAGATTTCCTCAGTGGTGTATGAAATTCAAAATCACCAGGAAAGGTCTCTGTGTTCCTTTCCATAAACGTGTTTGAAAAGGTACGTGCAGCAGAGGTTCAGAAAAGTCTTCACAAACTTCAGCAGAGGGTGCCACGTCATAAGTGAGACTTCAGACAGCACTGATACTTCAGACGGGTTGAACTACTTCAGACAGCTCCAACTCTTCAGACGAGTTCTGCTTCTTCAGACAACTTTGTTTCTTCAGAAAGCTTCCTTGCTTTAGACAGCTTCTTTTCTTCAAACTGCTTTATGTTGTCTTCATATGGTCTTCACGTCTTCAGACAGTTTGCGCACTTCAGACAAGTTGCATTCTTCAGACAGCTTCTTTATATTTGATCCTGCATTTGTTCTTCTGATCCTAATCTTCTGTTTTTGATTACTTTTTCATCCTGAAACACGATCAACAAACCAATACCTTTCTCAGTAGAATCTGTTTATATAATCTTATTTGTTAATCATTAAAACTAAAGGATATTAAGTCTTTGAGTCAAGTTTGAATGCTCAAACTGATTAATAGACTTCACAATCTCCCCCTTTTTAATGGTGACAAATAAGATATGTACAACTTACAAATGTTTTAAGGAAAGATGGGTAAGTATATAAAAGACTCCCCCTATCTATAATACTCCCCCTGAGAAGAACATTTATTCTTTTAGTTTGTTAAATGTTGCAAATTGTTATTATTATTCTAATCGTTAACAGGATTAGATTTTGTTAACTTATCCTTTGGAAACTAGATGTTAATCTTTCAGATACTAATTGTGTTAGTCTTTTTAGACACCAATTATTATTATTTGTTATTGAAAACTAATATTATCATATTTTATTTAGTTATCATAGATACTGATTGTTATATAATTGCATATACCAATTGTTATTACCATATATTACCATATTTTATTTACTTATCACAGATACTGATTGTTAGTCATCCCTTTTAAATCATTTTGTGAGTTTAATATTTCTCCCCCTTTTGTCATTAATTAAAAAGGTTCATGGTTTCATATAGTTGAGTTTCATAAGTGAATGGTACATTTATATTTCTTCTCCTTTTGTTACTTTTATCAGTTATATTTTTGTTGTTATTAATTTTCTTGTGTATCTTGTATGTGACAGGGTAAAGTCTTAACGCTGATTTAAAAAGATAAACATAATATATAGCGACTGAAGAAGCTGATTTAAAGATCAACCATGGTTACAGCATCTAAAGAGAAATGATATCTAAGATTAGCAACAGATAGGCAAAGACATAAAGGCAAACAAGAGAGAAAAGAAAAAATTGACAGAGGTTGATAAGCAAAGATATCAAAGGATCTTTTCTTCTTTAAACTCCCAGACCGCCTGTGAGGTTGAACACAGTCCTCCTTATCTCCTTTAACTTGCACCGAAGTTTAGCGTTCTCCTTTCTTAGTCTTAGAACCTCAGAGATGTCATTAGTGTCTTCTGTGTTCCGATGATTGACCTTAAGAAGACCTGGGTTTCTGTGATTGTACAGATGATCAATGACCACATTGTTTACCATAAGAATCTTCATGATCACAGTATTGTGAGGTAGAATAGTAGAGTCTCCCAGTTTTCTTCCTGCCATATTGAATAGAATGATCCATGGAAGATTAATCTTCTTCTTTTGCAGAAGATTGATAACACAGAACCTTTCCATCTCAAGGTTGTGGTTATCCTCAATTCGTGGGATCACACAGTATTTTAGAATGTTGAAGAGAACTTTGGGGATAACTTTCATTCCTCGCCTGTTGTAGATCAGATGGTTAGATTCTTCAGTACAACGATGTAGGTCATTCCAGCCTGTTGAGAACAGTTCCCCTTCTGCTTTTACTCCTAGAGCTCTTTCAAGAATATCTGTAGTCACAATCACCTTTTGATTCATTACTTGGGCTTTGAGGCAAGTCTCTTCTGCTGAGTTTTCCAGAGATAATGTGTTCCAGAATTGGTACACACTTTCTTCATGCCATTGACTATCAATGGCTTCAAAGAAGGGCAACCATCCGGCGGCTTCGAAATAAGCAGTTACATTAGGACCATCTGTAGAGAGATAGGGAAAGTCTACAGTTTGGGTTTGAAAAATGGACAGAGAGGAGGACATCTCTAAAAAAAATAGACTTTTGATGGTTTCTTAGAGAGACTTTGAAGATCAAGATGAAGCGAGCAGATATTCTGAAGATAGAGATTTAGTGGGGTATTTATATACTCACAAGGCACTTAAGAGATATTAATGATGACACTGACAACATCTCTTTGGGGAAGAGTGCGTTGATTGACAGACAAGTGAAAAGACGTGACCTTTGCTTTCTCAAGATTTGTGACGGTACGGATGCATGAAACCCTCCCCGTTTTAAATCTTATCAAAGAATTTAGTAATTAAAAAAAGTGAAGGAGAGAGATATTATTCACAACTTTTATTGTTTTGTGATTTGAGAAATGCATTTCCTTTTCTGAAAACTTTCTTCTTCTGAATTTTCTTGATGCTTTCTTCGATTGGGTTGGATTTATGTGACTATCCCTTCAGCATTCTTTACAGTAGCTTCTGATATTTAATCATTATACCAATTGTCTTAAATTCCTGATTATAATTTAAAGGATTGATTTATCATTAAAACAAATGGTTTAGGTTTATGGTTTTAATTCCAGTAATCAACCAAAAAAAATGGACACAATGATTCTGGAGCCAAGCACAAGTTCCTTATTGATCATTAAGTAGGCTATCATCTCTACTTGTTTTACTATTAACCATTTCAGCCTTCAGCTTTTGAAGCTCTTTCTTTGCTGATTTTAGCCTCTCAGCAAACCTAATCATCTTATCATTTCTCATAGAGTGCACCAGACGTCATCCTTTTTCCTTTTATGAAACTTAAGATGAATATCTTCAGTTCCTTCTTCAGTGTGTGGGGCAGAGAGAGGAGGAATGACCACTTGGTTTTCAGGAGCTTCTTCTCTTTCCATAAGAGTCCGGTCTAACTCAGCATATTCAACCGGAGTGAAGAAGTCAGGAGATGGCTGGTCATAGAGACTTTCCATAGGAAAGTTCTTGTACCGGAGAATTTTCATAATTAGGGTATTGTGGAGATAGAACTTCTCATTTCCCATCTCATCTCTGAACATCATCTGATACATCAGTATCCAAGGGAGATTGACTTTCTTCTTTGACAGCAGGAGTCCCAAAACAAACCTCTCCATCATGGTTATTATTAAGTTGTTTCTTCCTTTGGGAAGAATACAGCAGTTTAGCATAGCAAGAAGGGCTCTGGGTGTGCTAAGGAGTTGAGAAGGTCTGAAGGGACCAAGCCTTGCTTTTCCAAACAGATATTGATCGAGGACAGGAGTTCCACCATGCATAGATTCCCATTTTTGGATATAGAGTTCTCCTGTGTTTGGAACACCTATGACTTCAGCAATAAGTTTGGTATCCACAAACAGTGATCTTCCCATCACCTTCGTTTCAATCCCAGTTCTGTTAGGTTCAGATATGACTTTGATGTTTTCCCAGAACTCTATTACACTTTTCTCATGCCATGGTGAGGAAATGTTGTTGAAGAAGGGAGTCCATCCTACAGAGTCAAAACACTCTGAGATTTTGTAATCTGCCTCATCAAAGTCAGAGAGATTGACCATCTTAGAAGGTATGATTCTCTCATCAAACATAGGATGGTTTGAGTTATTTGATGATGTAGACATGTTGGCCATTGAGCAAGATTAATCTAAGGGGATTAGGGTGCTTGAAGAGTTCTGGCTTTTGAGGATAAGTTGATTTAAGTGTAGTTCCTATGATGATCTACCAATTCTTAAATATGCAATCAAGCATTGCTTCGTTCAATGAAGAATAACGGTTACATGTACCAAGCAGTTATTGAGAGTTGTGCATCGTGCCAGTTATGAGAAACCGGTTGATGATACATTGATCCTCGTTGCGTCGTATCACATTTAATGATAATCATGATACATATACATGACTCTTCATTTACTAAAATAATTATACACATATATTCACACATATAATGCAGATAATTTACACACACAACAAGTAATACGTATATATATAGGACATTTATTATGCAATAATTTATTTTCACACAAGTGCTCTTATGTAATAGTAATTTCGATAAAACAAAACATTCAGCAAATAAACAATTATATTTAAACATAGATTTAGACAAGGATAGGAAAGGTGTTACCCGGTTGTGATCTAGAGATAGATACACTTTCCTTTTCCAGCTATATCCTTCAGAAAAATGCCTTGTATGAATAATGAGTTTTAAGAAAGTGATTTTATTTTCTCATTATCATTCTTCAGAGTTGCTTCAGCTTGGTGAGATTTCCATCTTCTGAGGATCTACTCCTTCTGCATTTTTTAGATGCTCAACCCGAAGGTGAGCTCTGATACCAATTGTTAGAACCACAGGAAACACTAGAAGGGGGGTTGAATAGTGTTTTAAACTTTTTGACAGTTTTTGGAAATCTTTAATTTAAAACATGAATATGGGCATCAAAAAAATAAATCTTAAGGTCAGAGATGGTTGAAACATGGGGAAGATAAGGAAAACAATGTTTCTTCTAAAGCTTAAGATTGTTTTAAACAGAGGCTTCTTAAAGTATCTTTTGAAGATTAATACAAAGGGTATTTTCAGCACAGTTTCTGAAATACTTCAGACGACTAGAGGTTGTCTGAAGTTTGTTCCTGTTTTTTTAACTGATCTCTTTCAGACTTACTTCTGAGAATTTATTTCAGAAGTTCTTCAAGGAACATTCTTTGTAAAGCTTCAAATGATATAAGAGATATCTCATGTTTTGTTTATATGAAAGATCATTTTATTGAAATAGTTGTGTTAAGTTTATTATAGAAAATACTTTTCAAATTCCAACTTAAATATGAAACCTGGAAATAAAGAGATTAAACAAAAAGGACTTAGGCATAGATATTTCAGATAGGCCTTTAAGTGACTGTCTGAAGTTTTCAGACGGCTTGTAAAAACCGATTTTAAAAGATGTTTTGTGTCTTTATAAAACATCAGATTAATTATTCTGACCCCTTGATTTGTATAAAAAGAATTAATAAGAGATAAGGGAAAGAAAACTTAGTCAAGGAATTTATCCTGGTTCACCCACAAACCTGTGAGCTACATCCAGTCCCAGTGGAAAACAACCACTGGATTTCCACTTATATGAATATTCAGATTACAAGCTCGAATGTGAGTACAGTCTCTCCAGACACAGTGGGTACAGTCTCTCCAGACATCACGAGTACAGTCTCTCCAGACACCATGAGTACAGTCTCTCCAGACACAACGAGTACAGTCTCTCCAGACACAGCGAGTACAGTCTCTCCAGACACAATGAGTACAGTCTCTCCAGACACAATGAGTACCGTCTCTCCAGACACCACAAGTATTTTTTTCTATCAAGCCTCTCCAGGCTCTACCACAAGTATTCTTTTCTATCAAGCCTCTCCAGGCTCTACCACGAGTATTCTTTCTTCCACCAAGCCTCTCCAGGCTCTCAGACACTTAATAAAGTGTAGAGTATTCTTTCTTCCACCAAGCCTCTCCAGGCTCTCAGACACATAAAGTGTTTTTAAACTAAGTTTAAGTTTCCACGAAACATAAACTTAATCTTTTCCTGTACTAGAGGTTAACTGAGTACTACTCAGGATACCATGGATAAATCTAAGTACAAGGGTAAGACAGTGATACAAGTATATAAGGTTAAGTACAATCCCTGTCTCTGATATGAGGAATAACATCCTCTGAGAATTGGCTAGGTAGATACTGACTTTAAGCTCCAGCCTTGTTCTCTAGCCATTGGTTTCCATGGGTTACATTCTCACCCGTATCATTGGAAAAACCAAGGCATACTTACAGCTTCAAACCATTTTTTTTGGTTCATATGAGGTTATGCATAGCCTGGTAGGTTGTTCAACTGAACAACTGCCATTTTGACTAGCATAGTTGATTCAAGTAAGTGTGGTCAACACTGATAGGATTTTTCTGATGCATTTTGATCAACTGATTGAACCAAGTGAATGAGTTCAACATCTTCAAATACTTTCTTGAGGCTATTTATAACATTGTTCTGTTGGAATATAGTCGTTTGAAGATGATTCATAATACCGTTGAGATGTTGATGATGTGGCTCATATAGCCGTTACTTAATAGTGTCTCAAACGGTTGCTTCTTCTTCAGCAGATATGTATTCAGACAGTCCTGTTCTGACACTTCTGTAGATGAGCTCTTTTGGAGAGATTTTCTTGATTTTATTTTGCATGTTCTCTCTCTTGATAACCTTTTACTTTTCTTCAGCTGACTTCTGATTTTCTCTGTTTTTCTTAGGAGTGTATATGAGGAGGTATCCGTTGGATTTGTCCTCTTGCTTATTTTGTATATGCTCCTCTTCTGTTTGCTTCCTGACACCATTTCTTCTTTCTTCTTTGAGTGAGGTGTCTTGTTCAATGGCTGTTTCTTGCAGATGATAAAATATGTTTGAATTGAAATATTTCATTCAAACATTTCTCTTTGTTGCTTCTGCTTAGTCTCCTGACCTTTTCTTGTGCTTTCTTTTGGATTGGTGATGATGATATTTTCGTTGTGATACCACCCTTTAGAGAAAGCATTGAATGCTATTCAATTCATCGTGAGACACGCTTCTGGGTGTCTTCACAATTCTGACAGAGTAAAACGTTGGTGCTGCTATAAGGCTGTCATCGTTGTTGCTGCAATTTCTGCGTTGCAGAGATTTCCTCAGTGGTGTATGAAATTCAAAATCACCAGGAAAGGTCTCTGTGTTCCTTGCCATAAACGTGTTTGAAAAGGTACGTGCAGCAGAGGTTCAGAAAAGTCTTCACAAACTTCAGCAGAGGGTGCCACGTCATAAGTGAGACTTCAGATAGCACTGATACTTCAGACGGGTTGAACTACTTCAGACAGCTCCAACTCTTCAGACGAGTTCTGCTTCTTCAGACAACTTCGTTTCTTCAGAAAGCTCCCTTGCTTTAGACAGCTTCTTTTCTTCAGACTGCTTTATGTTGTCTTCATATGGTCTTCACGTCTTCAGAGAGTTTGCGCACTTCAGATGAGTTGCATTCTTCAGACAGCTTCTTTATATTTGATCCTGCATTTGTTCTTCTGATCCTAATCTTCTGTTTCTGATTACTTTTTCATCCTGAAACACGATCAACAAACCAATACCTTTCTCAGTAGAATCTGTTTATATAATCTTATTTGTTAATCATTAAAACTAAAGGATATTAAGTCTTTGAGTCAAGTTTGAATGCTCAAACTGATTAATAGACTTCACAACCTTAAATGATGAATCCTGGATTAAGGCCATGGAAGATGAATTAAATCAGTTTGAGAAAAGCAAGGTCTGGAATCTGGTTCCTCCACCATCTCATCAAACCATAATTGGAACTAGATGGGTCTTCAGAAATAAGCTAAATGAGAAAGTTCAAGTAATGAGAAACAAAGCCAGATTGGTGGCTCAAGGGTTTAATCAACAAGAAGGAATAGATTATGATGAGACCTTTGCACCAGTGGCAAGACTTGAAGCTATCAAGATCCTACTAGCCTTTGCAACCTTCAAAAACTTCAAATTATATCAAATGGATGTAAAAAGTGCATTCCTAAATGGGGTCATAGAGGAAGAAGTTTATGTAAGGCAGCCCCCTGGGTTTGAAGACCTTGACCATCCAGAACATGTTCTTAAGCTATCCAAAGCTCTATATGGTCTCAAGCAAGCTCCAAGAGCTTGGTATGACAGGTTAAGCTCATTTCTAATTAAAAATGATTTTATAAGGGGTAAGATTGATACTACTTTATTTAAGAAATAAATTATCAAAGATTTATTAATTGTTCAAATTTATGTTGATGACATCATTTTTGGATCAACTAATGATTCTTTATGTCAAGAGTTCTCAAGTCTCATGCAGGGAGAGTTTGAGATGAGTATGATGGGTGAGCTGAGATTTTTCTTGGGGCTCCAAATCAAACAATTAACTGATGGGATATTCATTAGTCAAGAAAAATACACTAGAGATCTTCTCTGCAAGTTCAAAATGAGTGAGGCAAGACCAATGAAAACTCCTATGCACACCTCAACTCAGATTGATCAAGATGAAGATGGAAAAGCAGTATCAGACAAACTGTACAGAGGAATGATTGGTTCTCTTATGTATTTAACTGTCAGCAGACCAGATATTCAGTTTGCTGTAGGGATATGTGCAAGATACCAATCTCATCTCACTGCTGTAAAAAGAATATTTAGATACTTGATTGGAACCACAAATCTTGGCCTTTTGATCTCATAGGTTATAGCGATGCTGACTTTGCTGGAGATAAGATAGACAGAAAGAGCACCAGTGGATCTTGTCAATTCCTAGGAAAGTGCCTTATCTCCTAGTCATGTAAAAAGCAAAACACTATTGCCTTATCTACAACAGAGGTTGAGCATGTCTCAGCAGCTGCATTTTGCACTCAAGTTCTGTGGATCAAATCTCAATTGCAAGATTAAGCAGTCAGGTACTCTAAAATTCCTATTTATTGTGACAATACTAGTGCCATAAATCTTGCTAAGAACCCTGTACATCATTCTACGTCCAAATACATTGATATCAAACATCATTTTATAAGAGATCATGTGCAAAAAGGAAACATTGAACTAATCTTTGTAGATACTAAAAATCAGCTAGCTGACATCTTTACAAAGCCTTTAGTTGAAGAAAGATTCAATGAGAATCTAAAATTGCTAAATATGTGTTCTCTTGAATAAAAATAGTTAGTTGAGACCAGCTCTACTATGGGCTATATGATTAATGTCTCACCAGAGATGAGACTCAAGTGTCATCTGTAAAGAGACGTGGGCTCAGACGCATCTGTCACCAGACGTGTCTCATGATTCATCTCAACCAACGTCTCATGAAATTATTGAGACGTTTCCATCTACCAAAACTGAAGGATTGAGTCGTTGCTCAACGGATAGTAACTGCCCACTACCTGGCAAACTAGTTGTTAGCCTATAAAAAGAAGAGCCAACCTTCCACAACTGCCATAATAACTCCCCACTAATGAAGCAGTTATTACGTCTCTCTCTCTCCTTCCTCTCTTATCTGAAGACTATTTAAGTCTCATCTCTCACTCCAAACTCACTTCCTGCTCTCTTCTCTTCTCTCAAATGCGAATCAAGCTCACAGCCTTGAAACCTCCTTACTCTGATAAATCATCATCCTCTTCTTCTCCGGACAAAATGTCTTCCTCTGAGAAATCAAAATCCTTGAGCATTCACTCCAGCCAAGAGACCCTGTCTCGTTCTCCTTTTCCACAATCCAACACTGAAACAGAGCCTTCTCAAACCACTCAATCTACACAGCCTTCACCATCCTCAAAATCCACATCCTCCAAGAGAAGCACCCCCTTACCTCCTCGCATGAAATCCCAAAGAATTGCTTGCCAAGTAGCTCAGACTTCAGCACCAAGATCCCCTTTCCACATTGACCTAACTTAACCCGAATCTTCAAAGAAAGGAAAAGAGAAGGTTCCAGAGGGCAAGAAAATTTCATTTCAATTTGACCTCTTCTCCAATAGTGAGGTTGAAGAAAAATATACCAAGAGATTCTCTGAGAAGAAAATTATAGTGGCAAGACTATCTGACCATGAAAGATTATGTCTTCCCCAAGATGACCAGAGCCTTCTATGTTGCTTGTTACAAAGCTAAGGGATCGTCAGAAGAACAACCCCACATCATCTCTGACATCAAGGGAATCCACATTGAGCTGACTGAAGAGACCCTAGGAGCCATCATTCAAGCACCTGTGATTGGAAACAGGTTGTACCATGAGGAGCAGTGGTGGGATAGCATTGGAATCCCTTCAGCCAATGTTGGTACCTCCCTCTTCAAAGGTGGACTCATCACAGATGCTGCCTCATCTCTTAACCCATTTGGAAAATTTCTGTTTCACTTGGTGGCCAAGTGTATCATGCCAAGAGCTGGCACCTTCAACAAAGTTTATCACCAAGATCTGATGGTGATGTACCATCTCAAGCATGGGATTCCTCTCAACCTTCCTTTTCTCATCCTAAGGCACATGGAGCATGCTTTCCACAACTCCAAGATCAATGCCTCTCTTCCATTTGGGATGCTCACCACCATCATCATGAAGCATTTCAAAGTTGACTTCAGCAGCTATGAGAAGTCTGAAGAGAGACCTGGATATATTGGCAACAAGAATCTCAAGTCTCTTGGTCTAGATGGTAAGTCTATTCCTTCCCCCACTTTTCCCTTAACTGACTCCACTCCTGTTGTACCTACCACAACACATGCTTCTCCCTCTTCCAAAATGTCTAAAGCCAAAAAGAAAAAGAAGAAGAAGGCCTCAAAGGAAGCCATTGAAGGATCTCAAGAAGGATCTGAGATTCCTGTCAAAGAAAAGAAAAGAAAAGTACAACCATCCATCTCTACAGAGACTGAGAAGAAGAAAAAGAAGAAAAAGAAGTCCAAGTCTGAGCCTTCTACTCAAGCTGGACAGACTCCTGCTGAAGATGAGCCACAGCCTGAAAAAGTGGTAGAAGAAGAAGCAATGAGAAATGAAGAAGAAGAAGCAAAAATTGAAAGAGATATGGTCATGACGGAAAAAGAAGCACCTGTTACTGAAGAAGAAGAGCTTCTGAATGCAGAAGAGACCTTGGTCCACTCACCCCAGCATTTGTCACCTTCACACTCTCCTCCACCAGAAATGATAACAGAAGAAGTCTCTCCTGTAAGCAAAATAGTTGTTGAGACATTGGTCATCTTGGAGAAGGATACCACTGCCTCAAGCCATGAGACAGCTCCGGAGTAGCAGCAACTTGAGCATGAGACAGTGGAAGTCACCACCACTCAACAAGCTACTCCAATAAGCCCACAGCCAACTTACTCCATTCCTACTTCATTTCCAACTCCTGGAACATTCTTTGTTGAGACCATCCTGCTCAACTCACCTTAACCAAAATATGATCAGTCTGCACCTCCCACTGACAGACCTGAGCCAGCTAAGGCACCCTCATCTGAACCATCTATTCCTACCCATCTGTCAAATTCAATTAATACTTTTCTGAATCAATTACAAGAGGAACAACAACAACACCACCAGAATCTCCAAACAAGAATTGAGCAGAATCAGAAAAAGATCCTTAAGAAGCTGAAGCACCACAAGAAAAGGCAAGAGGCCATTCTTTCAGGATTTGACACGGTCCCGCAAGCAATGCATGCATCGAATGAATTTCACAGGAAGATGAACCTTCATCTTTCCAATTTGCCTCCTCTACCTGAGTTTCCTCAGACTGTGCTGCGACCATCAAGACCTGATTCAGACTCATCCTCTTCCAACTCATCCTAGCTTAGCTAGTTTTCTTGTTTTGATAATGTCAAAAGGGGGAGAGTTGGTTAGATATCTAATGAGAGTCTGTGTTAGATTTTTTTTTCAATTTCAGTCTATGAGGATTAGTTATGCTTAGCTAGAGATGTAGTTTGCATCTTTTCACAGAACTTTGATAAGATGCAGTGGCATCTTTTGAGAATGTAATCCTCTAATTATCATTTTGTTTAATGGAAGTGACTCTCTATGATTGCAGTATATCCTTGTTCAGTTCACTTAAATATCTTAATCAAAAGTTCAAACACTAAGTCTTAAGACAAAACATAACAGAAAAATAGTCTATGACTCAGGGGGAGTTTTTCTCCTTACATTACTTCTGTTTAACAAGATTTTGCACATTTTAAGAAAAGTGAAATCATACATGCATCTCTCTTTCACTGATCTCATCAGATATATAACTTACAGTTTGCCATCATCAAAAAAGGGGGAGATTGTTGAGTCAAGCTCACCCTAAAGAATTTTTTAATATGACAAACTGAGTAAGTTTAAGTATCTAGATGAGATGCATCTTGTGTCACTAACTGTGTGTTCAAGTGTGGCAGAGACTTTCTGTATGTAAGTTACTGCAAGAATACATGAAGACAGAAAGGATCTTTGGACCACTAAGATCAGTTATAACATAAGTAACAATGGCACAAGAACAGAAGCGATAAAGAGCTCTACAAAAGTTGTGTGCTTCAAAGATCAGACTAGAATTCGAGCAAGTCAATTTACACATACAGCATGTGTGTTTGAATCAGAACAGATGTGGTGCAACCAAAGCTTATGGCTAAGACTATGAGAAACACTTCAAAAATCAACACAGCATGATATACAAGAGTTGTATGTTCAGATGTCATCTCATGATTAGATGAGGACCCAGCTAAAATGCAAAAAGCCTTGGAACTAAAAAGAGACTCAAGCACAGCTTGAGATGCAAGCTATGAATAGATGCAAGTTCAGCTTGAGATGCAAGAACAGCTTGAGACGTCGTCTCAAGGTCAGACATAGAAGAGTGAGATCTTAGCACAGATGCAAGAAAAGTAAGTCAGACTCTGAACAGAGGCAAGAATTCAAGCTTAGCTGAGAAGACAGCAAGTAGAGTCAGCATGAAGACAAACAAGGACACAAGGACACTGACACAGTACCTTAAAGACTGTAAAGCTGCTGTCTGCCTACTAAAAAGACTGTGCCTACTGTTGTACCCTCCAACGGACTGTAACGGCCATATAACGGCTAGTTTCTCATGTCTTGATATAAAAGAGACATTATCAAGAGCTGAGTAGTGAGAGAGACTGCCTACACTTCCGTGAAATCATTAAGCATCTTATCACATCTCAACAGACATCTCAAGTGTACCTACCAGCTGTCTGAGCACAGACACATCTCATCTTGAGATCATACATCTGTCTCTTTCATCTCTTCTCTGTGAATATCAATCCAACACTAGCTTAGGCTAGACTTATCACAAACATCTATTTGTAACTTGTCTCCTCTAAGATAGAATTGTGTCTAGTCTTAGAGTGAGGTGTGTACGTCCTGAAGAGGCTGTAAGAATACTTGTGACTCAGCTGAGTTAGGAGTGTGCCTAAGCTTAGTGTGAGTGAGATGTCCTGAAGAGGCTGTAAGAATACTTGTATTGACTGGTTTGTCAATAGTGGAAAATCTCACAGGTTGTGGGGACTGGGCGTAGCCCAAGGAGTGGGTGAACTAGGATAAGATCTCTGTCTCTTGTCTCTTTGCCTTATTCTTATATCTGCTTATCTTGAATTAATTAATACAGCCTGACAACTTAAGATACAATTGAATTGATAATCAAGATAAGATTTTAAACTAAAATCTAGACAAAAAGCTTTACCAAAATTGATAAACTCCATCTTGTCTTAACAGAGACTCCAAGTTAACTAACTTGAGAGCACATCTCAACTATCAATTTTAGTGTGAAATTGCAGGAACAGATTTGGAAAGTCTCTATTCAACCCTGCCCCCTTCTAGAGACGTTCAGCAAACTTCACACTCGAGGAGGAGAAGACCCATGCTACTCAATAGAAGACTCCAAAGAAAGGAAAAGTCAGGCCAAAGGAGTCAGCTACATGGTCTAACTCCAGACACAAGACCAAATGGGTAGATTCAAGTCACATTCACAATTGGTCCGAGGCAAGAATATGGGTAGGGTCGCTGCCCATAGGAGTCAAAGGTGCAGCATAAAGGCTCGCTAAAGGATTTCAGTATCACCCACCTTGAAAGAACTGGCGTCAAGCTATATGACGTAAAACGAGCGCTTCCTAGGAGGCAACCTAGAGATTTTTAAGTTTTTAATTATTTTCAATTTTGTTTTCTTTTGTTTTTGTTTGTTAATTAGGATTTTTCTTTTTTTAGGATTTAGGAAATTTTCAAAATTGATTGGAATAAGTTTGTGGAAAATAAAATTTTTAAACAATAGGAAGTAGCAGAAAACTCGACTAAAAATTACAAAAATTTCATTTTGTTTTATGCGCTTCACCTGCGCTGAGCGCAGGTAAAGCGCAGAAGTACAATTTTAGTCACTGTTTTCTGTGCTTCACTTGTGCTAAGCGTAGGTGAAGCGCGGCAGTACTGAGTTTCAAAACTGAAACCTGCGCTCCATTCCTGTTGAGCGTAGGTACGCATTGATGCTTAAATTGAACTAAAAATAGGGGGAAGTCATTCATTCTCCCTCCCCTATTTTCTCTTGTACCGTCTCTTTACTTCCTAAACCTTTCTTTTCACTTTTTCCACTTATAAACCTCCTTCATTTTTTAATCTTTCAAAGTAGTTTTTACCAATTGAAATTTTCATTTTCCTGTGTTTTTATGGTTTGAACTCTAGAATAGCAACCTTAGGATTGTGAATATGCATATTGTTGATAATTGCTATCTTGGATGTAATTATGGCTGTGTGGATTTTGAAGAACAAGTTTTCTATTGAAATCCTCCTTGCTTTGTGAGTTATTGAAGCTTGAAAGTGTTATGCTTCGTTTCTTGCAAAATTTTTAACTTTCACTTTCCATGGATTATTTGAGTGCTTGCAAAACAAATGAGTATATTTTGTTTTTAGGAATTCATTACTAAGTGCAACTGAAATTTTGTTGTGAAGAAATTTATTTCTTTTTGAAAGTATTCTGAATTTTGCATGCAAATTGGTTAATGATAGGCTTTCATGTTCTTCATAAATTAGTGTTTGCAATAAGGCATCATTGAAATGAATGTGTTTTTAGCAACTAACTGTTGTTATTTGATTTTTCAGATACCTAGGATCAAATACACTGCTGGCCTTTCCCGTGGCTCTAGCTCACGAGGAGAAGGCATAGGGAAGAGGGTCAGAGATGAACCCCATTATGATCCCATGAGATTCAAAAATGCACAGGTTGCTGCAAAGTATTAAGCTTTTAGATCATATCCACAGAGGGATTTCCCACCTTTTGAAGCATTTGTACCACACCCATACCCAGGCTTGTTGCTTGATGAGTTCCGGACATTCTTGCAGTGGCCTGGGGACAGGCCTATTCATCCAGGGGGAGGTAGAGCAGCAACAACTGGAGAGCAGAACGAGGACTTACAGGATACAGAGGACGAAGATTGATACTGGTGTTTTTATTTCTTTTCATTCTTTTATTTTCTAATTTCTTTTATTTTTTAGGATTAATTTTTTTAGCTAATTAGGATTTTTGTTTTGTTTTTCATTTTTTAGGATTTAAGAAATAAGGATTTAAGGAAATAAATTTAAGATCTCAAAGCTAGGCAGTCTAACTAACTGAATTAGGAAAGAAAAAGGAATTTTGTGATTGAATCCATAATCAGTTAGGATTAGGGTATTATGCAGGAAAATATATCTGAGTAGTTAATTAATTCCAATAAGTGATTTCATCAAGGAAATTAGCCAAAAGCCGGTGAGTTGTGAGACCAAACACTTGATATTAGAGTTTTCACCGCTGCTTGTCAACTGCTATTGCTTGAGTTTTTGGATTTTATTCTGCACATGAAAAATATGGAATTGATAAAGGCAAAAATTGTGATTAAATTATTTGCTCAGTGCCAAAAATCCAACCCATGAAAATTTTTCCAATTTTTTTGGTAACCCATTTGAGCTTGAATGTTTCTTTTCTTATGCACCCCAGCCAAAATTAATGTCTATTTCCTGTCCCTTACACACTTGGGGATAGAGAGCAAAGGTGCAGTTTAATAAAATGGGAAGATTGGTTGGTTACTTGAAAGTGAAGAAATACAAAGAGCAGGCACAAGAAAGCAAAGTGAGTCACTCCCTCAAAGTATGAAAAAGAAAAAACAAAAAGTGAATAAAAAGGGGGAGTGAGTCACTAAATCAAAAAGAAGAGGCCAGCTGAATAATGCAAATCAAGAATTGTAATAGGGAATTGAGAGAAAAATCAAGAAGAAGAAAAATAAAAAAAATGCTCTCTATTCCAGTGTTTCTTTGCATATCCAGAAAAACCATGAGTTCTTGATAGCTCAGCCTCATTAAAACCCAAGAAAGACCTTTTGATCCATGTTAACCATGTGCATGTTTATTAACCATAAATGACTATCAATCTTAGTTCTTCAACTGCTGTGAAAAATTGAGGGAAACACTTACCCGTAAGCATGAGAGAATTCTTTGATTTTTTCTTCACTTATTGTATTGGTTACTATTCCTGAAAAAGTTTGAATGTATTTTTATCCTGTTCTGATTGAGTCTTGGTAATATCACTTGAATTTGAGTTTCAATCTCATATTTGGAAAGTGACAGCTGCCTAGTAAAGAGATGATGAAATTATTTCCTTATTTCTGAGAATATTGACAAGGGGATTGAATTCATTTGATTGCAAAAGGTTTTCTTGCTTGAGGACAAGCAAGAAGCTAAGTTGGGGGGAATTTGATAAGTGCAAAATATATGATAATTTCTCGTATAATTACTGCACTTATCAAGCGTAAAATAGTAAATTTATTCCCCAAATTACCTCTTTTTAGTAATAAATGCATATTTTGTGAATATTTGATTTAAATTTAATTTTTTATGTTATTTTGATAGAAAATCTATTGATTTTGTAGATAAAAGAGAAGGTTTTAAATTGAGAAACAAGATAGCATCTATTTGAAAAGAGAATCTGCAAGATAAGGTTTTAAATGGGAGCTGATCAAGATAAAATCAGCCATTATTTGGATAAAGATTCTGCAGATAAATTCTCAATTTAAATTCAAATCAAATTGAAGATAAAATCAGGAGTCATTTAAACAAGGATTCTGAAGATAAAATTCTCAATTTGAATTTGAAGATCAAATCAGCACAAAATCAAGTTAAAAAGAGGGAAATAAGGAAAAAAAGCAAACAAGGATAAGATCAGGAAGAGATCAAGTTGAAAAGGAGGAAATCAGGAAAGCTAGAACGAGAACCACGCCCCACTTGCGCTGAGCGCAAGTGGCGCGCAACAATTAATTTGCTCTCTGTTTCCTGCGCTTCATCTGCGCTGAGCGCAGGTTGAAGCGCAGGAATACGGATTCAGTTTTTCAAAGGATTTCAAAACAGATTCCTTCCAGATTTCAGATAAGCTTTCCAACTTCTATTTAAAGGACATTTTGCAAAGATCAAAGCAAGTCCCGGAGACCCAAGGGAGACGGTAGAGCAGAAGCTAGGGCTGGAGAAAAGTGTGACAGTTTCTCCGTTGGTTTGTAATGGCTACCATGTGTAGCTAAACTCTCCGATAGGATTGAATGTAGTCGATTCAATCCCCAATTGTATGTGAATTCTCTTTACTATTTATGAATCCTTGTTTTTATGATATCGATATTTTTATTTTGTGCTTAATGCTTAGCTTCTGCCTGTGTGCCGGAGTTATAGGTTGGTTTTATGGGGCGCATTCGAAAGGTGGTTCTATAAAATCAATAACGAGTTTGGGGGAGCCTAGACATAGGAAATTTGAACTCTGATTGGTAAAAATACTCATAGTAGTCATTGTGGACACCAGGGCGAATTGATAGTGTTAACAAACCGAAAACAGATCATTAAAGTCGGGGGTAATTTGTCGCTTCGGAGAACCCGCATGAATTATTTCTGAGTATTTTATCATTGTGGAAACCAAGGTAAAATAACATAGTTTGGCTAAGGTATCATAACTACATATTCATAAATATTATTGGGGTTCACAAAGGAAAGGGGGGCGATGAAACGAAGTTCAATCCTAGTCCAAGTAACTGTCTCTACCTATCTCAATTTATTTTCCGTTTTTATTTACTTTCGCAATTCAACAACCAAAAATCGTATTCTCACTTGATAGTTGTGACCACTAATCTTTATAAATTGAACCGTTCCCTGTGGATACGATACTCTTACTTACTATTATACTGCTGGGATTTTGGTACGCTTGCCAGAATTTCAATAGGCACTAATCACCCAGGTTTTAAAACAATAATAGGATTTTGTTCTTTTCATTCTAACAAATTAACTGGGTGGGAACCAAAGCTTAAAATTGTGAATGTGGAGGCCAAAGCCAAAATTATCATTTTCTTCAACACTTCCAAATCAACAATAGATCATACATACTCCATAGCTTTCAAATCAACATAGAACCTCAAAATAAGTCACATAATCCCTATTATTAACCATTCCCACAAAACCCCCAAAATCCCCAAAGTCCACTACCCTAGGGTTTCTCATGCAAGCTCTTAATCCACAAACATCATATAAGATAATCAAATCAACAAATAATCAACAATCATAAGTCAAAATGAAGAGGATTAAAGGGAGAGGGATCATAGGAGAAGAAACACAAGGATGAGAGTGGGGTGTGAGTTATACTCATTTAGAGTGTGACCTTTGATGAGGTTTAGCACCTAGGAGACTCCCTCAGCCAAGTGCTTCACTTTCTCAACACAAAATTTCTCTCATTGGTATATTTCTCTACAACTAGAAGAAAGACTCACTCACTTGAATATACTAAATCTCTCTCTCGTTGTTTTTCCTTTCCTATTTATGTATATATATTCTCATCTCCTAGCCGCTGATTTTCCTCGACCCCACGCCCCGCACATACGAATTTGATTCCTCCGCGGCGCCGCAGTTGAACATAGAAAGGGGGGTCTTTCTCGTAAAGGTAAGAAAAGAAAACTAGGTTTCCTCTCTCTCTATATATATATATATATTATCTATTCTTTATATAATCTCTATTATTTTCTTTCTCTCGTTTCGTACTTGGCTGCTTACAGCACCGTCAATCACTCAATGTATTTGGTGGGTGGTGTCTTGCTTGGATGTTGGAAAAAACCAAGTTAGTTTTCACATGAAAGGCCCAGAACCATTATCCCCCCCCCCTTTTTAATAATAATAATAATAATAATAATAATAATAATAAGAATAAGAATAATAATAATAATAATAATAATTTTGAGATTATCATTATTAATCCTTGATATTGTTATATTAAGACGGTTATTATTATATTTATAACAATCAGATTTAATTGTGATTTTAATAATATGATTATCTCCTAAAAATTTTATTATTATCATGTTATATTGGTAACAATTATTATATTTACGAAAATCAAATATTATATCCCCTTCTAATATTTATATTATCAAATCGTCAATATACCATTAATATTATTTCACAAAGCCTCTGACTTTGGTGCGCTGGAGCGCACCAGGCGTGCTTGAGCGCACTCCCCTGTTCTCACCATTTTCCCTATTTTCTCTCTTCCCCTTAAAGGACCCTCACTCTCCAAAACTTAGGCTACTGAAAAGGCTCTACTGACTCACACTAATTCTGCTGAAAATCCGGCAGAGTCTCCCCTAAAAACTGGACAATTCCCCAATTTCTAAAACGACCTGAGACTCAACAAAAACCAATCCAATACAATAATTCAACAACACAATACCAATACACAACCAAAAGAGCCTCAGTGGCTAACATATAAATCAGAAGAGAGGGATGTTACAAAGACAATATGAGCTTTTCAAAATGAATGAAGACGAAGGAATTGAGGACATGGTGACACGCTTCACAATCATCACAAATGACCTCAAGTCATTAGGAAGAACATACTCAAATCAAGATATGGTAAGAAAGATTCTCAGAAGCTTACCTAATCATTGGAGGCCCAAAGTCACTGCCACACAAGAAGCCAAGGATCTGAGCACGCTCAGACTGGATGAATTGCTTGGCTCACTCAAAGTACATGAGCAAAAGCTGATGGAAGAAGATCTCATCAAATAGCCAAAAACCATTGCCCTAAAAGCTTCATCCAGTAACTCCAAAGCTAAGAAGGTAAGCTCATCCCATCAAGTTTCACTAAACTCTTCTCGTGACACAGATAGTGAAGAATGTGAAGATGATGATGATGAGACTGAGATAGACAATGAGATAGCCTTTATCTCACGAAGAATCAGAGAAATGTGGAAATCTAGAGGAAGTGGAAGAAGAAGATTTCCCTCTAGAAGAAGTGAGCTTAAGTCTGACAAGAAAGGATAAATCATATGCTTCGAATGTAACAAGCCAGGCCACATCAAAGCTGAGTGTCCTCAACTGAGAAAAGAGACAAAAAAGAGTCCCAGAAAGAAAGCAATGATGGCCACCCGGGATGACACAGAGGAAGAAGAAAGCCAAAATGATGAGTAAGCCAATTTGTGTTTGATGGCCGATGGTGGCTCCTCAGATGAAGAGGTATATGAGTCTGACTCTGATCTTTCTTTTAATGAGCTTAAGTCATCCTTTGAGAACCTTCTTTATGATTCAAATCTTCTGGGTTCAAAAAGTTCTTTATTAAAATCTGAGCTCAACACAGCTTTGGAAAAGATCAAATTTCTTGAAAAAAAGAATGAAGATTTGAATCACAAAAATGCCAGTCTCGTGTTGTCTCACATGAAACTGTCTGAACGTATCAAAGCTCAGACTCAAGCTCAAGCTGAGCTGGAATCAAATAAATTTTTTGAAGAAAATAAAAAACTTAAATGTCAAAATAGGATTCTCATAGATGATCTAGCTAAATTTGTAAAAGGAACAAAAAAACCTTGAGAGATTGATTGGATCTCAAAAAAGAATTTTTGACAAGGCTGGATTAGGCTATGACAAGCCTACCAATGAGGTTTGGTATAAGAATTTCTTTATTCCAGCAAAGAAGCGTAAAGAAAGATGTTCATGTAGTAGTAAGTTTGGCCATAAGACCTCAGATTGCTACATGAGACAAGTAGCAGTTAAGAGGAAGGTATCTAACCATATAGGACCCATTACAAGTGGGTACCTAAAGCAAAATCTCAATATGTTGCAGACTTGCCTAGCAGCAGCAAGAGTAAAGACTCTGTGGGTGCTGGACAGTGGGTGCTCAAGGCACATGACAGGAGACAAAAGCAAGTTCTCGACACTTGAAGAGAAGGCCTTTGGAGTTGTCTCATTTGGAGACAACAATAAAGCTCAAATTAAGGGAATAGGTAAAATTGGTAAGACAAACTCAGCTCAAATTGAGAATGTATTTTTTGTTGAAGGTTTGAAATACAATCTTCTTAGTATAAGCCAATTATGTGATACTGGTTATCATGTTAATTTCCAACCTACCTTTTGTGAGATCATAGACTCTAATACTGGGAAAACAATTTTCTCTGGAAAACGAAAAAAAAAATATTTACTCAGTCTCACTTGAGAATATATCTGATCTCACCTGTCTCGTGTCTCATGACAATGAGGAATAACTTTGGCATAAGAGAGTTGGACATATTAACATGAGAACCATAGGTGAGCTTATAAGTCACTCTCTTGTCAGGGGATTACCTAAGATTAGGTTTGACAAAGATATGGTTTGTGAGTCATGCATAAGAAGCAAACATACTAAGTCTAGCTTCAAACCTAAGATTCATGTAAGTATCACCAGACCTCTTGAAATGTTCCACATTGATTAATTTGGACCTACTAAGACTGCCAGTCTTAGTGGCAAAAAATATAGGTTTGTAATAGTGGATGACTTTTCAAGATTTGCTTGGGTTTTATTCCCATCTCAAAAGAATGAATCTTATGAGAACTTCAAAATATTTTGTAAAAAGGTCCAATCTGAGAAAGGATATGTAATTGGTACTGTAAGAAGTGACCATGGAGGAGAATTTGAGAATGCAGATTTCAAGAACTTCTTTGATAAAAATGGCATAACTTACAACTTCTCATGTCCAAGAACACCCCAACAAAATGGTGTAGTTGAAAGGAAGAATAGAACTCTCCAAAAAATGGAAAGGACCTTATCATGTGACTCTGGAGTTGAAAAATATTTTTGGGCAGAGGCTGTGAATACCTCTTGCTACATCATCAACAGAGTTACCATAAGGAAGATCCTTAATAAAACTCCATATGAATTATGGAAAGGGAGAAAGCCTTCTATTTCTTACTGTCATGTGTTTGGATGTGATTGCTACATTCTTAACACAAAATATTTGTTGGGAAATTTTGATACAAAGTCTGATAAAGGAATTTTTCTTGGATACTCACTCATATCTAAAGCTTACCGTGTTTATAATTTGAAAACTAAAACTATTGAAGAGTCTATGCATGTAGTGTTCAATGAGATACATGGAATCCCACAAAAGAGACTGGAAGAAGAAATAGAAGAGATGATGGGTGACTTAACAATCTCAAGCAAAGAAGCTGAAGAAAAGTAAAGACTCACCTTGGATCAAAAGAATATAAGGTCACCTCAAACTGAGCTCAGAAGGGTACCTTAGACTGAGCTCAATAGGCAACCTCAGACTGAGATTGATGACCACTCCCAAACAGAAGAAAAGAGCAAAGATAAGACTTAGCTTGAGCCAGTGAACCTGAGACTCAACTGAGATGCCCAAAAGCTGGAGAGTAGTCAGGTCTCATCCAAGGGACCAAATCATTGGAGAGACCTCAGACAGAGTCAGAACAAGATCATCATTTAAAAATGCTGAGAACATGATGGGTCTCTTATCTGAAATAGAGCCCAAGGACATTCAAGAAGCCTTAAACGATAAGTCTTGGGTCAAAGCAATGGAAGAAGAGCTCAACCAATTTGATAAAAGAAAAGTCTGGGATCTAGTTCCTCCTCCTTCTCACCAATCCATAATTGGTACTAGATGGGTATATCGCAACAAGCTCAATGAGAAAGGTAAAGTCATGAGAAACAAAGCAAGACTGGTGGCCCAAGGGTATAATCAGCAGGAAGCAATTGATTATGATGAGACATCTGCACCAGTGGCAAGACTTAAGGTCATGAGGATACTCCTAGCCTTTGCAGCACATAAAGACTTCAAGCTCTATCAAATGGATGTAAAGAGTGCCTTCTTAAATGGGGTAATTGAAGAAGAAGTCTATGTGAGACAACCCCCGGGGTTTAAGAACATCCTGAGTATGTGCTAAGACTAAGAAAAGCTCTGTATGCACTCAAGCAAGCACCCAGAGCTTGGTATGATAGACTAAGCTCATTCCTTGTTGACAATGGGTTCTCTAGAGGTCAGATTGATACAACCTTGTTCAAAAGGGAGTAAATAAAGATATATTGATTGTTCAAATATATGTAGATGATATTATTTTTGGTTCAACTAATGAATCTCTTTGTCAAGAATTCTCAAGTCTCATGCAGGGTGAGTTTGAGATGAGTATGATGGGTGAGCTAAGATTCTTTCTTGGCTTACAAATCAAGCAACAATCAAATGGCATCTTCATACATCAAGAGAAGTATGCAAAAGATCTATTGAAGAAGTTCAAGATGAATGATGTTAAGCCAATGAAAACTCATATGCATCCATTAACTCAGATTGACAAAGATGAGTAAGGTAAGTTAGTCTCAGATAAGCTATACAAAGGTATGATTGGATCTCTTATGCACTTAACTGCTGGTAGACCTGACATTCAATATGATGTGGGTATCTGTGCTAGATACCAATCTGATCCAAAAGAATCCCATCTCCCAGTTGTAAAAAGGATCTTTAGATATTTAATTGGAACTAATAAGCTTGGCATTTGGTATGAGAAAGGATCTAGGTTTGATCTCACAGGATATAGTGATGTTGACTTTGCTGGAGATAAGATGGATAGCAAAAGCACAAGTGGAACCTGCCAGTTCCTTGGAAAATGCCTTGTCTCATGGTCATGCAAGAAACAAAACACAATAGCACTATCAACAACTGAAGCTGAGTACGTCTCAGCTACAGCTTGTTGTACTCAAATCTTGTGGATAAAATCTCATATGCTGGATTATGCTCTAAGGTATTTTAAAATTCCAATTCTATGTGATAACACAAGTGCTATAAACTTGGCTAAGAATCCTATTCATCATTCAAGATCAAAGCATATTGATATTAAACACCATTTTATTAGAGATCATGTTCAAAAGGGAAATATTGAACTTATTTTTGTTGAGACGAAGAGTCAGCTTGCTGACATCTTTACTAAGCCTCTTGTTGAAGATAGTTCAACTTTATCATAAATCTTTTAAACATGTGTGCTTATGAGTAAGTATTTAGATTCAATTTTTAAATTAAAATATGGTATGCAACTGAGACTGAAACTGTGTCCAAATCTGAGACTGAGCTCAGACTTGAGACTCATTCTGAGATAGAGCTAAGATGAGACTAAGTTTGAGTCTAAGCTCAGAAGCTGAAATGGTTAAAGAGACGTTGATAACCGTCTCTGAACCACTGACCCTTAAAGACTAGTTGCGCAGAACGGTTACCTCAAAAGGCGGCTCACTTGCCGTTGCATATTAAAAGGCCCCCAACTGCTCAACTGCCTCTCACACTTCACGAGTTATTCTTCTCTCTCTATCTCTCTTCGTCTCACCTCATTTTTATAAAAGGAAAAATTCATCAAATAATCCTTACTTATGCGCATCAAGACACCTGCAATCAAACTCCCTCCTTCTCATCTTTCTTCATCGTCTTCATCACTAGAATTAAGCATGTCTTCCAACTCAAGTGAATCCATGGGTTCTTTGGCCTCAAGCCAAGATAGATTGACATGTTCTTCAACCTCACAACCAAGTATTGAGTCTGAGTACATACAAACACAATTTCAGCCATCCTCCAAGACAAAGTCCACTTCTACTCTTAAAACCAAATCCCCACCTTCTTACAAAACAAGGTCACCACCCAGGAAATCACATAGAATAGCTTCCAACGTAGTTCAAACTTCTGCACCTAAGAAGCCCAGATCCCCTATTCATGTGGATCTCACCATTCCATCCTCCTCTGTCAAAGGTAAAGGAAAGCTTGGAGAAGGCAGCAATAGCAAGAACTTGTCTTTTCAATCTGATTTATTTGAGAATGAAGTAGCAGAAAGTAAGTTTACTAGAAGGTTTGCTGAAAGAAAAGTTGTGATTGGGAGAGTCATTCTCCCTATGGAGCTGAGGCAAGAAAATTGGGATGTGATCTCATATCTGAAAAAGCAAGGCTAGGAAGCTTACTTAAGTATGTCTAAGCCCGTATATCCCAAGCTTACTAGGGCATTCTATGCTTCATGCACAACAGTGAAAGGGGCGTCTGAAGGTTTGCCCCATGTCATGGCTAATCTCAAAGGGGTTCACATGGAGCTGACTGAAAAAGTGCTTGGAGCAATCATTTAAGCACCAGTTGCTGGGAACAGAATCTACAACGAAGAACAGTGGTGGAAACTCATTGACATCTCATCTTAGATCATTGGAGCATCCCTCTTCAGTCAAGCTGAGATAAGCCTCTCTGCTTCTGCTCTCAATCCTTTTGGTCGTTTTCTCTTCCAGGTAGTTGTCAAATCCATCATCCCAAGGGCTGGGACATTTGACAAAATGTATCCCACTGACCTGATGGTCACATACAATCTCAAGCATGGGATTGCACAGAACCTCCCCTACCTGATTCTCAAACACATGGAACATTCATTCAACAATGCCAAGATGAATGCTTCTCTGCCATTTGCTATGCTCATTACTAGAATCCTGAAACACTTCAAGGTTGATCTCTCCGAAGTTGAAGAGACTCAGGAGAAGCTCACATGATTTGGAAAATCAAATATCCTTGCCTTGAAGCTAGACGGTAAATCTATTCCACCCCCTACTTTTACTTTACCCTTTGACTCACCTTCCAAAGTTCCTCCCATTGCACAAGCATCTCCATTATCCAAGATGTCCTGCCCAGAGATAGTGACAAAGAAGAAGGACAAGCATTACATGCATACTTTCTTCTACAACTCTATTTTTCATATTGAAAACTTTATAAGCTTTTGAAGTTGTAGAATACCCCAGGAAGATTCCTTTGTCTGACTTAGTGTCAAACTTTCCAGATGGTCTTTGGTGCTTAAAATATAGCAATCGCATCAAAACACATGGAAATAAGAAACATTAGGCTTTCTGCCTTTCCATCGCTCATATGGAGTCTTGTTCATAATGCTTCTGACTGTGACCCTATTGAGAATATAGTAAGAGGTGTTTACAGCCTCAGCCCATATTGAGAATATAGTAAGAGGTGTTTACCCCTATTGAGAATAAGCAATGCTTCTGACTGTGTGTAGCATTGCTTATTCTTGCTTGAATGGTTCTGCATGAAACGGAAGAAGTTGACTTGTTCTGCGAATGCAGGATTCCATGGCAGGGAGAGGAAATCCTGGGACGAACGATCTTCTAGGGAAGATCGTGAACATTCTAGAAAATCAGCAGCAGGCATTGGTCAGCGTGTGCCACATCCTTGAAAATGACACCAAGGAGAGCCAAACTCATTGGAAGAATTCCGGCCCACAGAGGAACAAACCCAAGGTTGCACGAGAAAGGAGGAAGCCTTATTTCGTTCCAAGAAACAATTTTGGCTCATCATCTAGGGGCACTGCGAGACCGCATTCAGTGGTTGCTAGTGGGGAAAATCCTGCAAACAGTGTCGGCAACAACGATGGTAGTTGTCCACACAGTAAGAGGAGTCACTTCCTGAGGGACCGCCCGATCAAGAGCCCGATCTCAAACCAGTCTAACGAACGTGCATGCTTTCATTGTGGACGAACTGGCCACATCAAGAGGAATTGCCCTGCTCGGAAGGGAAGTGGTAGCGGTACTGGAGTTGCTGAATCCAAAAATCTAATCCAAGGTAAGTGCGTCATAAGTGGGGTTCCTTTAATTGTATTATATGATTCGGGTGCGACGCATTCTTTCATTCCTCTGGAATGTCAAAAAAAAAAAATTCTTGTTACTGGACTGCCCTATGATCTTGTAGTTTCCACCCCCACTGCTAAGACCTCTAGGTCCCAAGGTTGTACATTAGTGTAGCCCATAAGTTGAATTGGCTTGTGGTTTGAAGTGCTGAGTGAGACGTTAAAAGTTAGAGTAGGATGACCACTAAGGTTAGATTCCCATTCCTTTAGATGAGTAACCTAAGGGATCGATAATGGATTTGAGGCTGTAAATTCAAGGTTAAGATGATTGATCATTGATGTTTAATTATTAAGGTTTTGAGATTTGGGGATTTGTACTAATAGCTCTTGAGGATTCAGTTATTGAAAATATATATAATTTGGAAAGGCAAGTTAGAAATAATCGACGACTTGGGGTATACTCAAGATAAATAATGATGGAGTTTAGAATAAGAATGACAAACACACGAATTGAGATTTGATCTTAGTAATTAAGGTATATTTGGATACCCTGTTGATGAACTTGAAGTCTAAAAGGGTTTGACTGTGGAATGAGTGTCATGATTGAAGTTTGATAGATACACTAGAGTATGATCGCTATCTCTAACGGATTGATAAAATGAGAATTTATAGAAACAAGTGGAAAACTCGATTTAAGACAAAGAATGTCAAAGTATTGAGGCCAATAGCACAAAGTGTACTTCTTAAGAAATTTTAGTCGGATGGTAGGATATGACTGAGAAAATGATCTGTTAGTATCAAGATTACGCAGGAAATTGAAGAAGGAGATCATGTGATGGAGAATTATATGCACGAGTAAGCACTACAAGAGCTACAATGGTATGAGCTAAGTAAGGACAACACTTCCATGAGGTTAGTAGAAATAATAGATATGTCAAATAATGAGCGATTATCGTATGTGTTGATTTTGATGACTGAGAGTATACTTGATTGATGCTCCTATAGATTGAATAAGGTATGTGAATGGAATCTCATAAACGATTAAGATTGGAATTGGTAAGAATTATGACACGTTTGTTTAGTATGGTTATACCAATTTACAGGATTAGTTTGTACATTAATCTTAATGGACTTAGACTCTCAAGGAAAGGTATATAAATTAGTAAATATCCAGGCAGGATTTTAAGGATTGGATTGGAATAGTACTAGATAAGTAGGTGACGTTTCGCGTAAGGATGCCCTAGGGGACAAATACAATTCATGGAAGTAGGATAACCATAAGGAATAATAATAATATTCCCAAGGATAGGTTTAAAGATAGATTGCCTCTATCTATATACAGAGACTATAGGTAATCTTACAATCTGCTTTGGACTTTACCACGGATGCTACAGGTGTCTAGTAATTCCATCTGGATTGGTTGTCATTGGTGTTCCTTTCCCTCCTTAGTGAACCTAGTTTTCTAGCCTCATTTAAGCCAACTTATCCTCATTCTTTCAAGCAATGTTCTCTCCTATTTCTAGGATCCAATTGGGAGTATGGCATTCTTTGGAATAATTTTGATGGATAGGAAGTTGTATGCTAAGCTATCTAAGTGTGAGTTTTGGTTAAAGGAAGTGAATTTCCTAGGTCATGTGATCTATAGTGGACGAGTTAGCGTAGACCCAGCTAAGGTAGAAACTGTGTTACAGTGGGAAGCACCTGGGACTTTAACGGAAGTAAGAAGCTTCTTGGGGTTAGCTGGTTACTACCATAAGTTTATTGAAAATTTTTCAAGGATAGCAACTCCGTTGAACCGTTTGATTAGGAAAGACCAACCTTTTGTGTGGAGCCAGTAGTATGAAGATAGTTTTCAGGAATTGAAGAAGTGGTTAACTTCTGCGCCTGCGTTAGTTTTACCTGACCCACAAGAGAGTTTTGAAGTATACTGTGATGCTTCAAAACAAGTATTAGGTTGTGTGTTAATGCAAAAAGGAAAGGTAGTGGCTTATGCCTCTAGGCAATTGTGAACACACGAAGTGAACTACCCTACGCATGATCTAGAGTTGGAGGCAGTAGTTTTTGTCTTGAAGATTTGGAGACACCATCTGTATGGCGCTAGGTTTGAAGTTTTAGCGATCATAAGAGTTTGAAGTATCTGTTTGACCAGAAGGAACTTAATGTGGGGCAGAGACGATGGATGGAGTTTTTGAAGAATTATGAGCTTAGTCTGCAGTACCACCCTGGAAAAGCTAATGTCGTAACTTATGCGTTAAGTCGGAAATCTTTGCATATGTCAGCAATGATGGTTAAGGAGCTAGAACTGATAGAAGAGTTTAGAGATCTTAACCTAGACGTTGAACTTGGTCCTAAGAGTGTAAGATTGGGAACATTGAGGATTTCAAATGATTTCTTGGAACAAGTTCGTGTAACACAGGAAGTGGATCAATCTTTGCAAGATTTGAGGAATCTAGTCCCTAAGAAAGGAGAATCTGAGTTTTGTAAGGAAGCTGATGGAACTGTTAGATTCAAGGGTAGGATACGTGTGCCTAATGATAAGAAAATAAGATATCGTAAGAGGACATTGGGAATTAGAAGGAAATGTTAAGAATAATAATTATCCAACTTTTAGGGAACCATTAAGGTCTTATATGATCTAATTAGGAGGGTAGCTCTTAAAGCTTAAGAAGATGGATTTATCCCTATTCAGCAGTAGGAACTCCAAATTTCGAGGACGAAATTTCTTAAAGGAGGGGAGAAATGTAACACCCGCAATTTTTCTTAGTGGTGTATAAATAGAATAAAGAAAATTTTAAAATAGTAATAATCATTTAATTATAAAGTATTTAGTAGCATTCAATAGACAACCAAATTTATAATACCCAACCACAATTATGAGTAAATTTCTCTAGAGAGGTGTTTGAGAAAATAACCTAAGACACCTTTAGTAATTATACAGTTAAGGAAAATATTGATTTAATTATTAAAAATAGCTAAAACTCTAAGGTGTCTATACCTTTATTCAAAATACTCTTAATATAATTAGTGATGAGTTTTAGAAAATTATTTAGAATTTTTCTAGCACTTCTGGGCAAAAAGATCAAAATGCCCCAATTAACAGTAATATGGAAGATATATTTTGAACCTTAAAAGATGATTTAAAATTATAATTATAATTCTATACAATATCTGTAAATAAAACCTTAATTTTCTCTCTCTGCTTACTGTAATGCCCACTTCTTACCGTTTTACCGCATTTCGTGTTTTATTGAATTGTTAAAATTATTTTTATCACCAAAATTTATATTTTTGGATTTAGAATTTAATTTCCTATTTTTAGGGAATTTCTGGGAATTTTTGGGGTTTTTCTGTGAAAATAACCTTTTTGCCCCTCCTGTCCCTTGAACCGGGCCCGAATACTCTTGATCCGGGCCAGAAAAATTTGCACAACTCTTCCTTTCCTCCTTCTAGAAACCGTGCATGTGTGTGTGTGTTGCATGGGAGACACTTGTCTCTTCCTTCCTTCCTTCCAAGACAAGTGTCTAGCTTAGGAAAATTATGGTATTAAACATTAAAACATTTATTCATTTTCCTTCCCTAACATGCAAGGTCTCCATTTCATTCTCTCATTTCTCTCTTTCTCTTCCTCTTGAAGTCGTGAACTCTCTCTCTCTCTCTTTTCTCTCAAATCCTCCATTTTTCTCCAAACACTTTCAAGCCTAAGGTTCCATCTTTGAACCCTAAGCTTAAACACTAAGCCTTCTAGCCTTGCAAAGCTCTTGTTGGTGACTCAAAGGAGAGATTTTTGGGCTATTTTGTGAGCTGTTTCTGCACCTCATTCTTGAGGAAATTTCATAGGTAAAGGGGGGGAGAACTTGAACTCTAGTAGGCTTTGTAACTAGAGTCAAGGATTTACCCTTGAATCCTTGCTTTTCTAACCTTGTTTTTACTTGAAAAATCATCTTTTTGGAACTTCTTTTGAATGTATATTTTCAGATATGTTGAGCTGGGTTGTGATTGATGTTTGCATGTTTGTTTTGATGCTTGAAATGTGTTTAATTGATGGATTTGGATGCATGCAAGTCAAGCTAAAATTTTTGCAAAATTTCTCCCTTTTTCCTTTATGCTTTCGGCCAAGAGAGTAAAAATGGGGCTGCATGTATTCTAAAATTGTTTTGATGATTGTAATGTGTTTAGATGATGATTTGATGAACATGCATGTGGTTGGATGGATTTACACAATTGTTTGATGATTGATATTGTGAAAGATTGGTGTTTTGAGCTTGAAATTGGAGACTATGAACTCAAAATGCATGTGGATGATCTTGGGTGATTTTTTTGTGATACTTGGCATTTAGATTGTTTATTGATGAATGTGTGAAGTTTTGGTGAAGATTGGATGTTGTGAAAAATTTGAAGTTTTGGATGAACATTCAAGGTTGTTCTTGATGTTCATGAGTGTTCTTGATGAAACTCATCAAGAATGTCCTTTTGATCCTAAAAAGATCAAAAGGATGTTTAAAACATGTTTTTGGGCTAAATTGGCCCAAAAGGACTAAAGAATAAATTTGTAACAAAAAGGACTAAATTGCAAATAAGATAAGTTTTTAAATTAAGTAATTAAATTCAGATTTTTATTTTAACTAAAATAAAAATCTATTTAAAAGTCACATTTTTTATTTATTATGAATAAAAATGGGCTCTCATGAGTCCAATAACCTTTAGGCTTTTGTTTAGTCCCAAAGCCTTCAAAAAGAAAGTCAAAACTCCATTTAAAAGACAACTAAAAATAATTCATGGGCTTAAGCTTAGATTAGGGTTGAACTTCAACACCAATCTAAGTTGTGAAAAATTAAATTTTAGGATTTATTTGTAGGCTTAACTAATTTAATCACCTATGTTGATTAGCCTAAATTACTTAGGTTAATTAATAATTAATTAAGTCTAAAGATAATTAATATTAATATAAGTGTTAATTAAGTAATTAATTCTAAGACGGTCAAAAACTAATTAATTACAATTTAACCTTAATCAAGCATAATTAAAAACCCTAACCCAAGATTAAGGAAGAGATTAAGGGATAATTAGAAATTAATTAGGATCTTAAGTAAGGATTAAGACTTAATTAAAGAAGGATAAGATTAATTGAAATTCGATTAATGAAGACTAGTTATGATTAAAGGTTAAGCCTAATCTTAATTAGTCATACAAATAGAATTAGGATTAGTAATGTCTTTCATAAGACATATCCATAAGCCTCAGTAAATTGTAGGACTTAAGTGAACATGATTATCAATAAAGCTAGCACAAGCCACCTTAAAAGATTATAACCAACACTTTCTCTCTACATAAAACTTGAGAAGCTTGGCAAGAGAGTGTGATTTGGTTTTCCTCAAAAGAAGGACCTTGAATCTACAAGGTTGCACCACGATAAAGTGGTGACGTAAAAAGATTCAATGGGCTTGTCTGAAGGACGTAATATTGTAAGTGTTTGCGGTGTGACATACATCATGTGCATCAATAATGATTAAGGTTCAAAAGCCTTACGACCTATATGGCAATACCACTCTAGTACAGTGTGAAACTGGATGGGACGGGTGCATTGGGTTTTGCAAAGAACACCAGCGGTCCAGTAAAGGAGACCAGCCCTGAGGATAAGTCAGGTCCCGGAATGGCATAAGTGGCGTAGGCTCGCCCCCTACTGTCGTGCAAACGGGGTACAGGCTTGACTATCCTGTCGCTCTCAAGTTTTCATAATCAGCGAGTTTGTCTGGAAGTCGGAAAATCGTCTTGGCCAGAGATTGAGCAATGCTCTTCGTACTATTTGCTAGTACAGACTATACTCCTGATATATTGTACATATATGGTCGAGCAGTTGCTATGTGCTCTGCTTTTGGTGTTGTTTTCCCGGGCCCTCATGCATTATATATATATGTATAACATGGTAGCATCAGCTGCATACTTGTGATTGAGATTATGTGGATGTTTGTGAATATTTTATTGATGCTCTAGTTACTATGCCCTACTTGTTGTGAGTTCATGCGATGTTCTCACCCTTCTTTTCTATCTCTTCTTTCTATGTTCTTCTCGTCACGTTGACAGTCGGTATCGAGGACTTCCGTCATGACATCGATGCTACTTAATATGTATGTATGTATTTATGTCACACTGTTTTATGTTCTCTCAAGGTCTTTAACCATGTGTATGTTGTGTATGCGCGTAAGGTGTAGGAAAGGATGAAAGTGAAGGAAAGGATATTTCATAAGTACTTAGAATAAAGCTAGAGAGGTAATAGGTCAATGACACCTAAATCCTTTTCAAAAAAAAAAAAAAACTTCCGCATTTTTTTGACGTTCTACTTCGTTGGTCACGTGTAATGCATGTGGTACTTTTAGTGGTAACTAGGGGTATCACATGTTGGCATTGGGGCTAGACGTAACTCATAGTGGTAGTGAGTGAGCCATGATAAATCTATAGCTAAGTTCTTCTCTATCCTTAACCTCAGTTATTCTGTTTACACTAACAAGAAGAAGGTTCTGAACTAAGGTTTTAATAAACACTTGTGAAAATCTGTTAAGAAAACACTTTCATACATCTTTTTTGAAGTATTTCAGATAAGGGAGAAAAACTCCAAACATCTTCTGAAAGTTTTTCTGAATGCTTTAAAATCTTAGTTTGCGAAAAAAGCTTCTGAAAACTATAAAGTTTATAAAACACTATTCAACCCCCCTTCTAGTGTTTTTATGTGTGTTCCTACAGTTTTAGGGTACCTCCACCAAACTTCACAATCTACCCCTCTTTCTATTTCTCTTGATCTCCTCTTCACTTTTTCTTAAAGAACTATGGTCATATAGTTTGGGTTGAAAGCTCAAAAATGGAGCTTTCAACCTTGAAGTAAAAAATGAAGATGGAGGGAGGAAGAAAAAGAGAGAAATTTGGCTAGGCTAAATGGAGAGAGAGATAGAGTGAGAGAGTTGAATTTATATGGTTAAGGGACAAAAGTACTTTTATGGTCAAGGGTACAATATTTAGTGAGGTAAGCATGTTTTTACTTTTGCTTTTTGACTAATTAAGCTAAGTTAATGAGTTAATGAAAGGTTGAACCAACTTTAAGTGTATGAGGATACCTTAAATGATGATTAAGGTATTAGGTTAGGTAAAGTGGAGAATTAGTTTAAAGGGCATTTTCATAATTTTGGTAGGTCACTAAGGGTATTTTGGTCTTTTAACTAAATAAATTCCAAAAAAATCTATAAAATTATTATTAAGGTTCCTAAACCTAATTTTAAAGTCCAGAAAATATTTTCTTTTTTATTTCACGAATATATATTGGTTAGGGCTACACTGTTAATCAGGGACATTTTAGTTATTTTACCCAAAAGTGTTAGAAAAATTCTAAATTAATTTATAAAAATCATTATTGATTATACTAATATTATTTTGACTAAAAATATGGTTCCTTTGATGTTTAGATATTTTTCTTAATTAAATCTATATTTTTCTTAATTGCTCATAATTTACTAGGGGGATTTTGGTAATTTCCCCAACTTCCATCTTAGAGAAATTATTTTAATTTGAAGGTTGGATAGTTCTTAGCTAATTTCTAAGTTTGATTGTTAATCAAAGACTCCCAAATCCTTTGTGAATTTATATATATCTAAAAATCTCTTATCTTACTTATATGTACTATAGTAGGGAAAATTGTAGGTATTACACTAAACATCATACTTTACCCCTTTCATGAAATAGATATATACAATTTACTGTCGTGTAACATTTATTGCGATTTTAATATTTTAAAATATTGATAAAATATGAGGTACTAAGTCACCTCAAAACAATCTTCCTATGAGTGGGTAGCTCACAAGCATGTGCATGCCTAACTGCAACATAATATAAAAGCTTTAACTTTCAAGACTAACCCTTTCCTTAGCACGCTGATAAATATGTGTTAAGTGGATACTTTCAACTTTAGTACTAACCACTAAACCCTTAATTCCAAAACACCAGTGTGTTTACCCCAAAAAAACTCAACAGTGAGGCTAACAACAAATTTGGAATGTACATCTTTGTCTAAAAAAACTATCACAAAAGTTAACCATGTTTACCTTTCCTATATAATTTCAAACCTTTTATGGTAAATAAAATAAAATTTTCAGGTAATAGGTTCAATGTTTCTTGTTGGATCCTCCTCCAAAAGCAATGATTAAGGGGAGTGTCCAAAAAGAAAAGATACATTAATTTTTTAAAATAAATTATCAATCAAATATATACATATTACCACAGAAGTAAATAGATGAAAGTTCTCCTCACTCCCTTGATCTGGTGGTTGAAAGTCCTGTTGTGAGTAACATGGTAGGTGGCTAATGTCATTTTCTGCATGAAAACATAAATTTAGCCTTAAGAAAGAAAATGAAATTCATGATTAGGTTATTTTCTTTTGAATATAAAGAATAGCAGACTGAATAAAAAAACATTTGGCCCTAAAAACACTGGTATAAAAATATCAAATTTCACTTTCCAAAATCCAAACAATACACTCATATACATTATGCTCTTCATCTTAGATTATTCCTGACTTGGTAAGATAAAAGGTAAACAAAATCGGTGATCCATTCAGTATGATTGATCGTTTGTCTTCAAGATCACATCAGTCATATTCGAGCTTCCTTCTCAAATGCATTTAATTAGAGGAACTTCTTCCCCATTGGTAAGTACTAGTGCGAGACCCCTGCATACGCACGGGATCTATAAATATTTTCAATAAAAAGCAAAATCAGTTATACAATAAAATGTTTACTAAGGCAACAACTATTGTAAAAGTATGTTCTGATACTAAATTATTAATTATATATTATTTTGAGTTTTATATATGTATATCTGAACACATAAGAGAATAAGGATTTTAGTTAAACATAATTAGTAATGTAAAATACCATATTCATACAAACAAACATTTATAGAAGAAAGTATATATAAGAATAAGAAGCCTCAAAGCCTAAAATTTTGAAACATTAAAACGGTTGGTTTGTTTTAAAATCTTCATATTCCTCTCAATTTTTTTTTTGACGTTGAACTCGAGATTGGATAAAGTTTTTAACTGCTATTTATCTCCATGATTTGAAAATTAATATGATCTAATATTATATCTTTTATCTCTTTTATCAATTAATCATATGCAATCTCACTTAACCACTTCATTTCTTGGGCCATTAGCTTGATTAGAAAGTCCACCTGTATCTGCTCAGGGAACAACTTTTCTACCAATCATTTTTTGACCAAAAAAAAAACCAATCATTTCAATAATTTTATAGCTTGTTTCATTTGTTTATTTTTTTAATATAAAAGAGATAGAGAGAGTAGGTACATTATTGCAATAATATAATGCACTGTTTTTGAAAAAGGTATGAAAATGAATTTTCTTACTTCAAAACAATCTGTATTATTGATTTTTCTCTCACTCTTTTTCACCTATAAAATCAAATCACGATCGTCAAGTTTTTTTGGGAACTGCATGAATCACAACCATTAAATTTATTTTTATTGTATAATAAATTTAGTTAAACACACTTTTTAGTTCATCAATATTCCATGGGCTGACGGATGAAGCTGACTAGCTTTTGATCTAAATTTGTTCTTAACAATTAGAGGTATATATGAGGTATATAAAGTGTGATTGCATTAAAGATAGTAAGAAGATCCTCACTGAAAGAAGGGATCTTTTTGCCCACAAACAAATTACACCTCAAAATTTTTAGACAAATTTCCACATTCAAACCAATGGTTCAATTGTATATTTATTTTACTGTACTTTCGATGTCTATGTTAAACACTACAAAATTCATCACATAATATCCATTGAATAGAAACGGTATAGAAAAATCCAATGATTATTTTGCCACTTTCATCATTATTTTATTTTATTTTTTCTAAACAAAGAGAAATAAATTGTATTGCAAAACCAGCAACAAAACTACATATGCATAAGAAACCAACTTGACCAATAAAAAACCCAAAAAGTAGAGAACCAAGAGTAGTGCAAATATATCTGAAACAGTACACGTTCGGAAAGTATAACCAGATTCATTACAAAAATTAATCCCATTTTGAAAGGGCAAGTGAATTAGTCCAATCTGTACCAAGCTAGCATGTGAAATAATCCAAATTGTACCAAGTACTTTTAGCTTTAGCCAAGTTTGCAAAATAGGACCAAGTGATGTTGCCGCAAACATATATACCAATTTAGAAAAGGTAGCCACCAGTAGACTTTATAAGTATCGTACCATACCAACTCAGTAGGCTCATTACCTCAGTGAGAAAAATTAAAGGAAACCAGAAATAGAAAACTTGCATGTAAACTCTTGGTGCATAAAACAACAAAGACTAACCTACAATAACACATTAAGGTACTGCACCAGTAGTGAAAATTGAAGCTTAATTGTATTCGAGACCATAGTGATGGCCCACTCAATACCATCAGGAAACAAAGACAATTGGTAGAAGCAAAATAAACCAGTAGTTGGGGAATATCTAGAAAGAATGGTGCCCCACTCAATACCATCAAGACACCAACACAATTGACAGAACCAAAATAAACCAGTAGTTGGGGAAATATCTAGGATGAGAGAAACCAACAGAAAAGCACATCCGAATTCGATATACAGACCAACAGAAAAATTGTCCAAACTTGATCAGGTATAAAAACTTGACACAAGCCAACAGAATGACTAACAGGAACTAACACAGGCCAAACTGAAAAGCCATAAATTGTCCAAAGTTGATCAGATAGAAAAATTATACAAGGCATCACAAGCTAAATAAACAAAACACCCTTTTACCAAATTGCATCAACCTTCACAATTAAAAAATTCCCATTACCCCATCACATCAGAACAACACAATCAGAAAAGACTAATACATGTAGAAGGTTATGGACCAGGAATTGAAAGGATACGGAAAGGAAGGGTCCTTGGCCTTTATCCAATTCCAACTCCTCACTTTAATCAAACTCTAACAATTCTGTGTGCATTATCACCTGATCTGAAAATACTGCATTATTCCTACAGTTTGTAAGGACCAAATTGTGGTTTCCACTACTGCACCTTGGAATTCATTCCCCTTTCATCATTAACCAAGCAGCAAGGTTTTATCCACAAAAATACACAAGTTGGATCATTCATAATATTAATCATTCAAAATATTAATCCAAGCAATCTCCAAACAAAGGTCAGATGAAAGTTGAATATGTAAAGAAGTAGAAAAGGAAGGGGTGTGAAAAGGGGAAAACAATGCAACAGTGATACCATTGCGTGGAGAGATCTCAACTTTGATCCTTACACTAAAGCAGCAACCCATTAACACAACTAATTAAAGAACACAGAACCCCCTTGTCTCTTTTGTTTCCAAGGTAACCAGTAGAGCAGCTACAATTAGAACTTTTCAATTTGATGCAGAGAATCTTTCATATGGAAGGCCTTGAAGGAAAAGAAAAGCAAATATGCAAGTGTGAAAGCAAGGATTTTTCCACATGAAAATCTAGGTGTCACCCAAGGATTTAATTAACTACCAATTCAATGCCACTTTCTTATTTGAGGGAGTTTATTATCTGCCAACATTTGTTAAAATGGGATGGGCTTGCTGCACCACCTTAGTACATATTTCTAGCATAAAACATTGTCATTGGAATATAAATTCATCAAATGGTCAACCAAGAAAGCATGCAATGAATCAATTCCCTGGTATACTGCTGCAGAGGATTGTAAACCATGCTCAGCAAAACTTATCTATCACTACATGAACTCTACATTCGATGTCCAATTTATTGTGGGCAAAGATTAAGGATATAGCAATCACAATACAAATCAGAATGAGAATATATGAGACTTGGATAGAAACTTATGAGAAGAACGTTACTAAATTTCCTGTTCCAGCGCACCTTTGCTAACTCTGCATTTTACCATCACAATCAATATAAGTTAATGTTGTTCGCTTATGAGTGGGATTGACAGGAAGACAATATATTTCTTGAACACCAACTCATGGCTTGATAGAAGTAAATTAGAAAAGAAAGTTATCACATAAATTTAAATACATAAAAACATATGAGAATGTGCAGATTATAGTTGCAACCTCACAACTAATAAATTAATGTTTTTAGAAGAATCACAATGATTAATATATTACTAACTATCTAATTACCTCTTTTGGATCATCCAACATCCCAACTATGCAAGAATCTATTGCATCCTGATTCTCGATTTTACAAGCTCGGGCTGACAAGTGACAACTACTCAGCCATGTCATGCAATACATACATATGCTCTTGCCAGGGTTACCTCTCAGTGAAGAGAAGATCCTCATCGGTATCCCTCCTTCTCTCCCAAACTCTACAGGATCAAAAAAACAAACCATAAATGCCACTATTCAATTGAGTGAAAGTTCATTGGCCAACCACAATATATATTTTACAATATATGCATTTTCAAGATAAATTCCATCTCATTAAAAATTCCATCTCACTAACTCTCTCCAAATTAAACCAACAGTTGAACCAAAAAAATAAAAGAAAGGAAGAAAAAACAAATATGAACCAAGTATATTAGTAAGTTCATTGTTATGACAACAACATAATATGCAATGTAATTTCCAAGGTAAAAGTGAAAGAAAGATTTGTGAAACAAAGAATCAAAATTAGGAACTTGATCTTGCTTACCTTCCCAAGTGCTACACCCTAAAGAAATATAATAACTCGCTTTAATAAAATCAAATTAACATAGATTAAATTTAGCCTTTTTCCAACTCAAGCAATCATTCTTTTAGCAAGAGAGCGTTTTATTGTAATTGGGGTGCTGATCCAAAAGGACTAAAGTGAAAACTGTAAATAAAATGGGTTTCTTTCGTAGAAAATGTGATTGCATTCCTGACAATGCAGCTGCTAAAATTTCTTCCTCAGTGACTTTCCTACCGGATGAATAAAACATGGAGGAAAAAGTAATTACCAAAAGTTAAAGTATTAATATAATTCTAACCGCACTTAAGAGAATCCAAGCAAACCATCAGAAGCCTCTACACAGATGAACTTTTTCTTTTAAACCGCAAAAATGAAAGGAAAAAAGATGATCAAGAATTGTTGCATTGCTTTTTCTTTTAAACTTATTCAACAGTAAATTGAAGAGTTCACTTCACAATTAGTAAAAGTAAGTGAGGCAAAAAAAAAAGAAGAAATGAGTGAACCATAAAATACGAGAGGAAAAAATTTGTTGAGAAGAAATTTGACAAGTTTTTTTAATCACTCAATCTCTTCTTTTACTTTTATCTCAAGAAGCCCATTCCACTCTATCAAAAATAGATTTTTAAAAAAATATTGTCATAATATAAACAGAGCTAAAAAGTAAGTAGGAAAAGGGGGAAAACACATGAAAAGAAGGTGGAGTGCTTGTACCAGGACATGACGTCGAAGTAAAACGTGAAAATCGGTGTTCATCTTCTAGTAGCTATGCAACCGACATCACCCTGCACACCACTTTCCTTCATCTTCTAGAAGCATGCAACCGTCCGAGCAGTCTTCCTCGCGTAATTAGTCCCTCATCTACATCCTAATTCGCAGAAAAACGCTTCACGAACCCACGGCTCCAAATTCCATATCCATCTCTATCGCTCCATTTCACTATCTCATATACCATGTGTGTAAGTTAAGACCCTCAAAAGCACTCCTGTTCAGCATGACACATTTTAATTAAAATTTTAATCCCTAACACACAACAAAATAAAAAAAAAAAAAGCAAAAAAAAATAAGTTCTAGATAACATCCTAACAAATATAAAACATTAGAAAGCTCCATGCTCAAACCCAGTTTCGAATTTGGGGGGTTGTCAATAAGAGCCAAATAAGAAGAGTGAACTCTCACCTTCCATTCTCCATGGAAATTATATGATATATTCTTGTATTTTTATTGTACTTATCACAGTAAAACAGTAATTTATGCCCTAAAATAAGCCATTTTATTAATAATTGTAATAATTGTGTTTATTTAATTTGAATTTGAATTTGATATTATTTTAATATAAAATCTGTTAATTATGCAGATTTATGAGAGAGATTTGAACGAGGAAAGAAGATGGCATTATTTGAGGATAGGATCTGCAGATTTGAAGTATGAATGAAAGCAAATAAAGATAAAATCAACGGCCATTTAAACAAGGATTCTGCGGATAACTTCCTCAATTTAAATTCAAAGATAAGATAAACACAGAAACAATTCAAAAAGAGGGAAACAGGGGAAGTCAAGCAGATAAGGATAAGATCAGGAAGAAATCAAGCTGTTAAAAGAGGAAACAGAATAATCTGTTACGCGCTCCACGCTCCATCTGTGCTGAGCGCAGATTGGAGCGCATCATTTTGTAACATGTGATTCACTTGCGTTGAGCGCAGGTGAAGCGTAGCTGCGCGGATTTATTTTTAGATTTGTTTTCAAAATAGATTCCTTCCAGATTTAAGATAGCTTTCCTTGGTCTATAAATAGGACCTTTTGTAGAGCTTTTGGGGAGACCAGAGGCGAGAGCTTTTGGAGACCAAAGGCCAGAGAAGGGAGACGACAGAGCAAAGCTAGGATTGGAGAAAATGACAGTTTCTCCATTGGTTTGTAGTGGCTACCATGCGTAGCTAAACTCTCCAATAGGGTTTAATGTAGTTCATTCAATCCCCAAGTGTATGTGAATTCTCTTTATTATTTATGAATCTCTATTCTATAATATCGGTGTTTTTAGGGTTTACTTAATGCGTAGCTTCCGCCTTTGTGCCAGAGTTATAGGTTAATTTTAGGATTCAGGTGACAGATGTTTCTATAAGATTAACAGTGAGTTTGGGGGAGCCGATACTTAGGAAACCTAAATTCTGATTGGTAAAAGTACTCATAGTAATCGCTATAGGAATATAGAGGGAATCGATGATTGAAGAATTGGAATGTGACAGTCTCTTCATAGTAGTCTCGATAGGAATATACGGTGAATTGATAGTGTTAATGAACGGAAAAGTAGAGCAATCAAGCTGGGGTAATTTGTCGCCTGGGAGAATCCGCATGAATTATCTTCGAGTGGTTTACTGCTGGTAACTCGGGGTAAAACAATATAGTTTGGCTAAGGTATTATAGAAATATATTCGTAAATAATATTGGGGTTCACATGCATAAGGGGTGCGATGATACGAAGTTCAATCCTGATCCAAGTAACTGTTTCTATCTCTATCTCAATTTATATTTTGTTTTTATTTACTTTCACAATTCTCAACAAACAATCATCTGTTTTTACTTGATAGTTGTGACCACTGATCTTTATAAATTGAACTGTTCCCTGTGGATACGATACTCTTACTTATTATTATACTGCTGGGATTTTGGTACGCTTGCCAGATTCTCATCACTTCCGCGGCGAATTTGGCGGACTCGATCATTGGAAACATGATGCCCAGCAGGCCCAGGTCGAGGACCTTCTTGGCCCATGCGGCTGTGGTTTCCGGTACGCGGAGGATCGCCGTTGTGCCCGTCGTCGCAAGGGCGTAGAGACGGGGTAGCGCGTCGGGGAGAATGACAGAAGCATGAGGTCGTACAGGGTCTCGTCGTTGCAGAGGCGGGCCTTGAGGTTGCGGGAAGAGGCGACGGAGGTTGTGGCGGCGGAGATGGCTGCAGAGTCATCCGGTAAGGATTTGGGAACAGGTGGGGTGTTTGGCCCTATACGTGAGAGAGTTTGATCTTTGACGTGGTTTTCAGGGGAAGCTGAATGTTCAATTTAGAGAGAATAGCGTATAATGTATTTAAGGGTAAAAATGGGATAAGGCAAATTTTTTTCCTCCAAGATTTGAAATTCAAAATGCAATCAGAAAGTCAGAGCAAATGGCAGTGCATTAAAAGAATAAGGCCACAAAAAATTTGTCTAAGTAATTGGATTGGTTCTATTCTTTTACTCTTATTCTTAATCAATTTTCATACGATATTGGTAACTTTAATTCTTAAAGTCTTCTCTCCAAGATTACTCCAAGATTCTGCGCCTGATCAAGATCACCTCCCCTTCCTCTATGGAGACTCCTGACCTGACATCACAAGAGCTGGACCTGCTCAATAGGAGTACAAAGAAGATTAAAGTCACGAATGAAAGAACTACTATGAAGAAGAATTACATACCTGATGGCTCCAACCCTTCCCATGAAAACGAACATATCCCTCCAACAGAGCCTGCAGGGCCAAATACTTTATCCTACAAGGAGTCTTTGTTGCAGCAGATTGGACTCCAAAAAGAGCCTTTCTTTGAAGTTGACGACATAATCTTTCCCCACGAGGATTCAGAAGAGGAAAAGGACATCATGCAGGCAGAATATCCTCCAATAACAGACTTGTGCCCACGTGTTCCCATTGCAGAGGAAGAATATATGGAATGGTGCAAGCCTTGGCAAAATTCCCTTGTGGTCAAAGTCCTAGGAAAGAAAATATCCCTCATATTCTTGGAATCTAGACTGAGAAGGAACTAGGCATGTAAATTCCCCATTAAATTCATTGACATGCCTCAGGATCATTATTTGATTTTCTTCACGGACAAAGAGGATTACAAGCATGTTCTTTTTTACGGCCCTTGGATGATTTTAGATCATTATTTGATCGTGCAAAGATGGAGTCCATTCTTCTTGGAAGAAGCTAAAAAAGTCAGAAAGATAGCAGCCTGGACCCGTATTCCTAACCTCCCTATTGAGCTCTATAACTACGACTGCCTGGCTAGAATAGGCAATCTTTTGGGTTCAATGCTCAAAGTGGATCACTTAACATCTATTCACTCTAGAGGAAGGTTTGCATGAATTTGTGTGGGGATTGACCATGCTAAGCCCTTAATTCCGCAGGTTAATATTCTGGGATATATTTTGAATATTGAGTATGAAGGTCTCCACCAAGTTTGTTTACTTGTGGGAAATATGGACATAGACATGACTCTTGCACTAATACTCAGTTCTGCTCTACAATGGAGTTACCTAACACTATTAGAGACTATCAAGAAGAAGAAAATGAAATGGACTAAACTGAGCCACAAAATGATCCTAAAGACAGCGAAGAAGGAGAAACTATTTTGGAACAGCAGAACCAACAAATCCCTTATGGTCCTTGGATGTTGGTCAAGCATCCACCGAGAAGAAAATTAGTGAGAAACCCAAATAAGGAAGAGGTTCAGATGACTAAACCAGCAGGCTCACGATTCAATGTCTTAGATAATTCAGAACAATATGCTGAAGTTGAGCAAGGGGAAGATCCTGTTAGAGTCCAAGTTGCTCCCTCAAATGATCATAAAGTTATTAGGGTCAGAGACCCTAAAGCAGGAAAAAACAATCAAAAAATCAAATCTGGAACACAAATAAAAATATCATCTACAGGGAAAATTCCAAAAGTCTCAGGAAGACCATCTCAGATTAAGGTTGCTGAACTTGAGTTAAAAGGAAAAGGTAAGGAAATTCAACGATCCATCACACCAAGCCAACTCCTAGAAAGGAAGGGAGGAAACCCCCCAGTTAAGAGCCAAAAACAAAAGGAAAAAGAACATGATTATGTTTTGAAACTTATTGAGAGGATGGGGACAGAAAAATAGAAGCGGGAATTGTAACACCCGCGTTTTTACCGTTTTGCCGTATTGAGTGTTTTATTGAATTTTGAGTGATTAAAATTATTTTTAATCATCAAAATTTATATTTTTTAGTTTAGGAATGAATTTCCTATTTTTCTAGAATTTCTGGGGATTTTTGGAATTTTTTCTGTGAAAAATGACCTTTTTGTCCCTACTATCTCTTGAACCGGGTCCGAATACTCTTGATCCGGGCCAGAAAAATTGCACAAACCTTCCCTTGACTTCTCTTGCAAGTCGTGCATGTGGAGAGCCTTGCATGGAAGCCACATGTCTTTTTCTTTCTTTTTCTCCAAGCCAAGTGTAAACCTTAAGCCTTTATGGCATTTAAAACTCCAAACTCACCTTTTCTTCTTTCTTTCCCACACATGCAAAGCTTAGTTTTTCTCTCTTTCTCTTCTTCTCTTGGCCATGAACTCTCTCCCATTTTTCTCCCAAAATTTTCAATCTCCATTAAACACTTCAAGCCAAGGTCCCATCTTTGAACCAAAGCTTTAAACACCTAGCCTCCAAGCCTTGAAAACTCTTGTTTTGTGACCAAAGGAGGGAACTTTGGAGCTGTTTCAAGGGCTGTTGCTGCACCTTATTTTGAAGAAAATCCTTAGGTAAGGGGGGGAGAACTTGAACTCTAGTAGGATTGGTGACTAGAGTCAAGGATTGCCCTTGATCCTTGTCTTTACTCTTGTTTTTTTCCCTTGAAAAATGAGTTGTTGGAACCTATCTCTTGGGAGATATGGTTCGGCTATTTCATTATAGCCTTGCATGGTGTTTTTAAATTGTTAATGATGCTTGAAAAATGCTTGGATGATATTTTGAGTTACATGCAAACCATGTTTTTGCTCGAAAAAAAAATTCTCTCTTTTCTTCCTATATGGTTCGGCTATTTTGGTTTAATGGGGCTGCATGTTTCTAAAATTTTAATTGATGATGGAAATGTGTTTTGATGATGGATTTATGAACATGCATGAAGTTGTTTGAATTTATGAAATTGTTTGGATGTTTGATTCTTGAAAAATGGTGTTTATGAGCTTAGAAATAAAGTTATGAACTTGAATGTGTGTATGGATGATTTTGGATAAATTAGCATGATATTGGTTGTTGATAATGCTTGTTAATGATTATGTTGAAATTTGGTAAAGTTTGGATGTTGTTGGAAAAATTGGTATTTTGATGAACATTCAAGGTGTTCTTGATGTTCTTGAGGTTGTTCTTGATGAAACTCATCAAGAATGTTTTTTGATCTTGAAAAGATCAAGTAGAGTGGAAAAACATGTTTTGGGCCTCAATGGTTCAATAGGCCAAAACACTAAATTTACTAAAGGGATTTTAATTTAAATAATAAACTTTGAAAAATATTAAAAGAATTAAATTCGGATTTCAAGTGTAATCCAAATAAAAGTCAACACAAAAGTCAACATTTTGACTTGTTATGTGTAAAGATGGGCTCCTAAGAGTCATTCAACCTTTGGGCCCTTGGTTCAGGCCCAAAACCTCCAAAAAAAAAAGAAGAGAGTCAAAGACTCATTAAAAGTCAACCAAAAAAAAATAAATATAGAATTGGGCTTAGATTAGAGTTGGACTTCAACTCTAATCCAAGTTATTAAAATTAAAACTTAGAAATTAATTAGTAGGCTTAGCTAATTTAATTATCTAAGTTAATTAAGTAAAGAATAATTAATTAAGGCTAAACTTAATTAACCTTAATGAAGATTAACATTAAATCTTAATCATTAATTACTAATGAGGTATTAATTAGGTAGTTAAGCCTTAATGACGATTAAGAACTAATTAATTATGATTAACCTTAATCAAATGTAACTAAAGCTTAATCCAAGATTAAGGAAGAGATTAAGGGATAATTAGGAATTAATTAGGACCTTAAGTAAGGATTAAGATTGATTATAGTTAGATAATGAAGACTAATTATAATTGAGGGTTAAACCCAATCTTAATTAGACATACAAGACAAATTAAGATAGGAAATACTATCCATAAGACACAATCGTAAGTCTTAGTAAATTATAGGACTCAAGTGGAAATGATTATTGATTCAAAGAAGAACATTAGTACAAACTACCTTAAAAGATTATAACCAATGCACTCTTTCTGCATAAGACTTGAGAAGCTTAGTGAGAGAGTGCAGTTCCAACCCAAGATGGGGTTTGGTTTTCCTTGAAGGAAAGACATTAAATCGGGTCGTACCATGGGTAAGTGGTGACGTTGAATGATTCGATGGGTTTTGCCTGTAAGAACTGTGTATGCTGAGAAAGCATTGATTGGTTCTCCTTGAACGAAAGACATTGAATCGGGATGTACCACGGGTAAGTGGTGACGTTGAATGATTCGATGGGCTTTGCCTGTAAGGATGTGAATGTTGTAAGCATTGTTGTGTGACATGCATCATAAAGCATTAATGATGCTCAAGGTTGAAAACCTTACGACCTATATGGCAGTGACACTTTGGTACAGTGTGAAACTGGTTGGGAAGGGTGCACTAGGTTTTGCAAAGAATGCCAGCGGGTCCTCGAAAGGGACGCCAGCCCTGAGGATAGTTGAGTTCCTGAAAGGACATCATGAGACGTAGGCTAGCTCCCTACTGTCGAGTTCGAAGGGGGCAGGCTTGACTATCCTGTCGCTCTCATGGTATCGGGGTCAGTTGAGATTGTCTGGAAGGACGCATAAAAGATTTGGCCAAAAGAAAATGAATGAGCAATGCTCCTTGTACTGATTGCTAGTACAGACTCTAACTCCTAATACGTTGTACATATATGGTCAGGCAGTTGCTGTGTGCACTGTGGTTGTGATATTTCCCTGGGCCCTTGTAACGCCCGCGTTTTACCGTTTTTGCCGTTTTTGCTGTTTTGAGTGTTTTATTGGATTTTGAGTGATTAAAATTATTTTTAATCATCAAAATTCATATTTTTGGATTCAGAATTTAATTTCCTATTTTTTTGGAATTTTTGGGTTTTTTGTGAAAAATGACCTTTTTGCCCCTCCTGTCCCTTGACCCGGGCCAGAAAAATTGCACAAGCCTTCCTTTCTCTCCTTAAAGACCGTGCAACCAGCCTTGATGCATGGGAGACACTTGTCTTCCCATCTCTTCCATTCCACCAATAGCTTGAAAAGGTGAGTATGTCATATAAAAAGCATTTTTCTCCTTTTTCATTCATTTTGTGGCATGCAAGCAAGGAGAACTTTCCATTTCTCTCATCTTCTCTCTTCCTTGGCCGCGGCTTCCTCTCCCTTTTCTCTCTCAAAAACTTCAATCCCTCCATAAACACCACCAAGCTTAGGTTCCATTTTTGAGCCTAAGCTTAGAAACACTAGCTTTCTAGCCTTTAGATCCTTGTTGGAGACTTGAAGTAGGACCTTTGAGGGGCTGTCTTTGGCTGTTCTTGGAGCTGTTTTCTGCACTTTTTCTTGGAGAAATTCTTAGGTAAAGGGGGGGAGAACTTGAACTCTAGTAGACCTTGTAACTAGAGTCAAGGATTTGCCCTTAAATCCTTGTCTTTTCTCTTGTTTTTCCTTGAAAAAGAATCAATTTTTACACTTATTTTGAGATTGGATTTTCGGAACTTTGAGCTGGGTTGTTATTGATGGTTGCATGTTTATTTTAGTGCTTGAAAAATGTTTGTTTGATGGATTTAGATGCATGCAAGTCAAGAAAAAATTTGTTGAAAAAATCTCTCTCTTTTCCTCTTATTACTCTCGGACTTGAGAGGAAAAAGGGACTGCATGTGTTCTAAATTTACTTTGATGATTGGAATGTGTTTGTATGTTAAATCTATGCACATGCATGAGATTGGGTGAATTTACACAATTGTTTGATGATTGATCTTGTGAAAAATTGGTGTTTTGAGCTTGAAATTGGAGACTATGAACTCAAAATGCATGTGGATGATCTTGGGTGATTTATTTGTGATGTTTGTTGTTTTGGAATGTGGGTCATGATTGTATGATAGTTTGGTAAAATTTGGATGTGGGAGAAAGTTGAAGTTTTGGATGAACATTCAAGGTTGTTCTTGATGTTCATGAGTGTTCTTGATGAAACTCATCAAGAATACCCTCTTGATCCTAAAAAGGTCAAGTGGGTGGCTAAAACATGTTTTTGGGCTTAAATGACCCAAAAAGGGCTAAAATGCAAATAAGAAAATTTTTTAACTAAACAAACAAAATTCGGATTTTTATTTTCACTAAAATAAAAATCAATTTAAAAGTCATATTTTTGACTTATTATGAATAAGAATGGGCTCCCATGAGACCATTAACCTTTGGGTTTTTTGTTTAGGCCCAAAGCCTTCAAAAAGAAAGTCAAAACTCAATTTAAAGTCAACAAAAAAAATAATAATTTATGAGTTTGGGCTTAAGTTAGAGTTGGACTTCAACTCTAATCCAAGTAATTAAAGATTAAAACTTAAAATTAATTAATGGGCTTAATTAATTTAATTATTTAAAGATAATTAAGCCATTTCACTTAAGTTAATTAAGTAAACAATGATTAATTAAGTCTAAAATTAATTAACCTTAACGAGAGTACTAATCAAGTATAATTAAAACCCTAATCCAAGGTTAAGGAAAAGATTAAGGGATAATTAGAAAGTAATTAGGATCTTAAACACGGATTAAGATTAACTGTAAACCGGTTTATGGGAATTAATTATGATTAAAAGTAAAACTAAATCTTAATTGGTTATACAAAGAAAGTTAGGACAAGTAATGCCTTTCATAAGACATATCCATAAGCCTTAGTAAATTGTAGGACTTAAGTGAATATGATTATCAATAAAGCTAGCACAAGCTACCTTAAAAGATTATAACCAACACTTTCTCTCTACATAAAACTTGAGAAGCATGGCAAGAGAGCGTGATTTGGTTTTCCTTAAAAGAAAGACCTTGAATCTACGAGGTTGCACCACGGTAAAGTGGTGACGTAAAAAGATTCAACGGGCTTGTCTGTAAGGATGTAATATTGTAAGTGTTTGCGGTGTGACATACATCATGTGCATCAATAATGATTAAGGTTCAAAAGCCTTACGACCTATATGGCAATACCACTCTAGTACAGTGTGAAACTGGATGGGACGGGTGCACTGGGTTTTGCAAAGAACACCAGCGGTCCGGTAAAGGAGACCAGCCCTGAGGATAAGTCGGGTCCCGAAATGGCACAAGTGACGTAGGCTCGCCCCCTACTGTCGTGTAAGCGGGGTACAGGCTTGACTATCCTGTCGCTCTCAAGTTTTCATAATCAGTGAGTTTGTCTGGAAGTCGGAAAATCGTCTTGGCCAGAGATTGAGCAATGCTCTTCGTACTATTTGCTAGTACAGACTATACTCCTGATATATTATACATATATGGTCGAGCAGTTGTTGTGTGCTCTGCTTTTGGTGATGTTTTCCCGGGCCCTCATGCATTAGTCATATGCATTATGATAACATAAACTGCATTCTTGTGATTGAGATTGTGTGAATGTTCTATGAATGCTCTAGTTACTGTATTCTACTTGATATGAGTTCATGTGATGTTCTCACCCTTCCTTTTCTGCTTTTGTTATTTCCTGTCGTCGTACTTCTTCGCCACGTCGACAGTTGGTATTGAAGAGATTCAGGATGTCCACTATGTGGATCACGTTGAGGTGGGAGCCACGGGGCCAGTGGCGGATTACAGACGTCCCTAGGCGATGTGTTTTCACGGGGGAGGTGCGCGTTACCATTTCTCATCTCAGCCTTCCCCTGGTACCGGAGATAGATTTCACTGTGCCTGTGATCCTTGAGTTTGAGACTCCACCCGGACTCCGTCGCTACACTACTTTTCTCAACCGTCGTCATCGCCCCTCTCCATCGACATCGTCACAGTCCTCACGGATGGCGACCATGGGCGAGCCAGATTCCCCTCGTTACTCTCCCGGTCCAGAGGTGTCACCTCCACAGCCCGTATATCCTGACGCATTTGGCCGTCCCCGTCCGAGTGAACCAGACATGATCGTGATTGATGACACCACATCTGAGGAGGAGGACCCAGAGGAAGACCCGAAGGATGACTCTGAGGATGAGGAGCCGGAAGAGGATTCTTCCAGTGATGACCCCTCAGAAGACTTTGGGATGATCAACCTCGGAGGTACTGGAGGGAGGAGTTGTGGGTGGATTCCTGCCGAGACGGATGATGACGAGTAGGATAGCGTAACTGGGGGTGGTTACGAGTCTAGTTAGTAGCAGCTCTGATTTAGTGGCCTTTTGTTTTGTTTCGTTTTGGCTGAGGTCTCATTTATTATAGTCTAATACTAGAACTCTTGTTTTGTATGGTGGTATTGTTTACTCCGGGATTACTTTGATACTATGGTTCTATATATATGTTATGATGTTTCTTTCCCATGATCCCCTTTATATCTGCGTGTATGTTGTGTATGTATGCGGAATGATTGAATCGTCTAGATGTTTTTAGAAAATGAATTTCAGACTTAAGAAAAGGACATTTTCATGAATACTTAAAATGGGAATTAGAATGCGATTAGTTGATGATGATTAAACTCTTTTAAAAAAAAAAATACTTTCGTATTTTCTAAGTTTTAAAACAGTAAATTCGACGGTTACATTTTGCAATGTGATATTCTTAGCGGTATAACTAAGGGTGTCGCATTTAGTGGTATCAGAGTTGTTCTTTCCTTTTGGCCTTGGGTATGGTCTGCAATACCCTTCTCTCTGTGTTTACTATGTGTTGAATGTTTGTTTGTGTTGATTGTTTGCCTTGTGTGAATTGGTTGCTCTCATCTTACTATCTTAGTAATATGAGGATATGTGTGTAGCGTTGCTTATTCTTGCTTGAATGGTTCTGCATGAAACGGAAGAAGTTGACTTGTTCTGCGAATGCAGGATTCCATGGCAGGAAGAGGCAACACCTGAGATGGGCGATCTCCTGGGAAGGAGACAGGGTAGCATAAAATCACACCTCATAAAAGAATTAACTTAACACCCTAATTAGAATTAAGGTAGTATGAATGAACCAAGTAATCAAGCTTCTAAAACGAGTTTGCTAAGACCTCTAGGTCCTGAGATGGTACATTAGTGTAGCCAATAGTTGATTTGACTTGTGGATTGAGGTGCTGAGTGAGACAGCAAAGGTCAGGATAGGATGACCACTAAGGATAAGTTCCCATTCCTTTAGAAGAGAAACCTAAGGGATCGATAATGAATTCGAGGCCGTAAATTCAAGGTTAAGATGATTGATCATTGAGGTTTAATTATTAAGGTTTTGAGATTTGGGGATTTGTACTAATAGCTCTTGAGGATTCAGTTATTGAAAATATATATAATTTGGCAAGGCAAGTTAGAAATAATCGACGACTTGGGGTATACTCAGGATAAATAATGATGGAGTTTAGAATAAGAATGACAAACACACGAATTGGGGTTTGATCTTAACAGTTAAGACATATTTGGATACCCTGTTGATGAACTTGAAGTCTAAAAGGGTTTGACTGTGGAATGAGTATCATGATTGAAGTTTGATAGATACACTAGAGTATGATCGCTATCTCTAACGGATTGATAAAATAAGGATTTATAGCAACAAGTGGAAAACTCGATTTAAGACAAAGGATGTCAAAGTATTGAGGCCAATAGCACAAGATGTAGTTCTTAAGAAATTTTAGTCGGATGGTAGGATATGACTAAGCAAATGATCTGTTAGTATCAAGATTACGCAGGAAATTGAAGAAAGAGATCATGTGATGGAGAATTATATGCACGAGTAAGCACTACAAGAACTACAACGGTATGAGCTAAGTAAGGATAACACTTCCATGAGGTTAGTAGAAATAATAGATATGTCAAATAATGAGTGATTATCGTATGTGTTGATTTTGATGACTAAGAGTATACTTGATTGATGCTCCTATAGATTGAATAAGGTATGTGAATGGAATCTCATAAACGATTAAGATTGGATTGGAATAGTACTAGATAAGTAGGTGACGTTTCGCGTAAGGATGCCCTAGGGGACACATACAATCCGTGGGAGTAGGATAACCATAAGGAACAAAAAATAATAATAATATTCCCTAAGATAGATTGCTTCCATCTATATACCGAGACTATAGGTAATCTTACAATCCGCTTTGGACTTTACCATGAATGCTACATGTGTCTAGTAATTCCATCTGGATTGGTTGTCATTGGTGTTCCTTTCCCTCCTTAGTGAACCCAGTTTTCTAACCTCATTTAAGCCAACTTATCCTCATTCTTTCGTGCCATGTTCTCTCCTATTTCTAGGATTCAATGGGAAGTATAGCATTCTTTGGAATAATCTTGAGAGATAGGAAGTTTTGTGCTAAGCTATCTACGTGTGAGTTTTGGTTAAAGGAAGTGAATTTCCTAGGTCATGTGATCTATAGTGGACGAGTAGCGTAGACCCAGCTAAGGTAGAAACTGTGTTGCAGTGGGAAGCACCTGGGACTTTAACGGAAGTGAGAAGCTTCTTGGGGTTAGCCGGTTACTACCGTAAGTTTATTGAAAATTTTTCAAGGATAGCAACTCCGTTGAACCGTTTGATTAGGAAAGACCAACCTTTTGTGTGGAGCCAGTAGTATGAAGATAGTTTTCAGGAATTGAAGAAAAGGTTAACTTTTGCGCCTGCGTTAGTTTTACCTGACCAACAAGAGAGTTTTGAAGTATACTGTGATGCTTCAAAACAAGGATTAGGCTGTGTATTAATGAAAAAAAGAAAAGTAGTGGCTTATACCTCTAGGCAACTGAGAACACACGAAGTAAACTATCCCACGCATGATCTAGAGTTGGCAGCTATAGTTTTTGCTCTGAAGATTTGGAGGCATCATCTGTATAGCGCTAGGTTTGAAGTCTTTAGTGACCGTAAGAGCTTGAAATATCTGTTTGATCAGAAGGAGTTGAATATGAGGCAAAGGAGATGGATGGAGTTTTTAAAGGATTATGATTTTAGTTTACAATACCACCCTGGGGAAGCCAATGTAGTGGCTGATTCCTTGAGTAGGAAATCCTTGCATATGGCAGCAATGATGGTTAAGGAACTAGAATTGATAGAAGGATTTAGAGACCTGAACCTGGATGTTGGTTTTAGTCCTAAGAGTGTCATTCTAGGAACCTTGAAGATTTCGAGTGATTTCTTGGAACAAGTTCGGGTAGCACAGGAAAAGGATCAATCCTTGCAAGTATTGAAGGATCTAGTTCCTAAGAAAGGAGAATCTGAGTTCCAAAAAGGTACTGATGGCATGGTTAGATTCAGGAATAGGATATGTGTACCTGACGATAAGGAATTAAGGAAATTGATCTTAGAGGAAGCTCATAAGAGTAGGCTGAGTATTCACCCTGGAGCGACTAAGATGTACCAAGATCTGAGAAAAATGTTTTGGTGGTCTGGGATGAAGAAGGAAGTAGCAGACTATGTAGCATCTTGTTTGGTTTGTCAGAAAGCTAAGATTGAACATCAGCGACCATCAGGAGAGTTACAACCCTTGGATATCCCTGAATGGAAATGGGATAGCATATCTATGGATTTTGTAGTAGGTTTACCTAGAACCCGGCAGGTTTTGATGCTATATGGGTAATCGTTGATAGGTTAACAAAATCTGCCCATTTCCTACCCATCAATATTAAGTCTTCTCTAGAAAAGTTAACCCAGCTGTACACTAGGGAAGTAGTAAGACTGCATGGGGTTCCATCTAGCATTGTGTCAGATAGAGATCCTAGGTTTACATTCAGATTTTGGGGTAGCTCTAGGAACTAAGTTGAGGCTCAGTTCGGCCTATCATCCCCAAGCTGATGGTCAGTCTGAACGAACTATCCAATCCCTAGAGGATTTGCTGAGGGCGTGTGTGTTAGAACACAAGGGAAGTTGGGATCAGTTGTTGGCACTGATCGAGTTCACCTACAACAATAGTTTCCATTCTAGTATTGGAATGGCACCATATGAAGCCCTGTATGGTAGAAAGTGTAGAACACCTTTGTGTTGGTTTGAATCTGGCGATGGCCTAGTGTTGGGGCCTGAGATGATTCAGCAAACCACGGAAAAGATCAAGAGGATTCAGGAAAAGATGAAAATATCACAGAGCAGGCAGAAGAGTTACTATGATCAGAGGAGGAAACCCCTTGAATTCAAGGAAGGAGATCACGTATTTTTGAGAGTTACACCAACAACTGGGGTTGGCAGGGCAATGCGATCTCGAAAGCTTACGCCTAAATTCATTGGTCCCTACCAAATTTTGAAAAGAATTGGTCTTGTCGCTTACCAAATTGCTTGCCACCTTTCCTTTCAAACCTGCATAATGTGTTTCATGTGTCACAACTCCGAAAGTATATTCCTGACCCTTCACACGTCATAGAGCCCGACATGATACAATTAAAAGAAAACCTGACTTATGAAGCGTTACCTGTACGAATCGGGGACCGAAGGATAAAGCAGCTGAGAGGTAAGGAAATTCCGTTAGTAAAGGTCATTTGGAGTACAACTGATGAAGGGAATGCAACCTGGGAATTGGAAGAACAGATGAAAAAGTCTCACCCTCAATTATTTCAATAAGGTACGCACAAATTTCGAGGATGAAATTTCTTTTTAGAGGGGAAGAGTTGTAATGCCCACGTTTTACCGTTTTTGCCGTTTTTGCCATTTTTGCTGTTTTGAGTGTTTTATTGGATTTTGAGTGATTAAAATTATTTTTAATCATCAAAATTCATATTTTTGGATTCAGAATTTAATTTCCTATTTTTTTGGAATTTTTGGGTTTTTTGTGAAAAATGACCTTTTTGCCCCTCCTGTCCCTTGACCCGGGCCAGAAAAATTGCACAAGCCTTCCTTTCTCTCCTTAAAGACCGTGCAACCAGCCTTGATGCATGGGAGACACTTGTCTTCCCATCTCTTCCATTCCACCAATAGCTTGAAAAGGTGAGTATGTCATATAAAAAGCATTTTTCTCCTTTTTCATTCATTTTGTGGCATGCAAGCAAGGAGAACTTTCCATTTCTCTCATCTTCTCTCTTCCTTGGCCGCGGCTTCCTCTCCCTTTTCTCTCTCAAAAACTTCAATCCCTCCATAAACACCACCAAGCTTAGGTTCCATTTTTGAGCCTAAGCTTAGAAACACTAGCTTTCTAGCCTTTAGATCCTTGTTGGAGACTTGAAGTAGGACCTTTGAGGGGCTGTCTTTGGCTGTTCTTGGAGCTGTTTTCTGCACTTTTTCTTGGAGAAATTCTTAGGTAAAGGGGGGGAGAACTTGAACTCTAGTAGACCTTGTAACTAGAGTCAAGGATTTGCCCTTAAATCCTTGTCTTTTCTCTTGTTTTTCCTTGAAAAAGAATCAATTTTTACACTTATTTTGAGATTGGATTTTCGGAACTTTGAGCTGGGTTGTTATTGATGGTTGCATGTTTATTTTAGTGCTTGAAAAATGTTTGTTTGATGGATTTAGATGCATGCAAGTCAAGAAAAAATTTGTTGAAAAATCTCTCTCTTTTCCTCTTATTACTCTCGGACTTGAGAGGAAAAAGGGACTGCATGTGTTCTAAATTTACTTTGATGATTGGAATGTGTTTGTATGTTAAATCTATGCACATGCATGAGATTGGGTGAATTTACACAATTGTTTGATGATTGATCTTGTGAAAAATTGGTGTTTTGAGCTTGAAATTGGAGACTATGAACTCAAAATGCATGTGGATGATCTTGGGTGATTTATTTGTGATGTTTGTTGTTTTGGAATGTGGGTCATGATTGTATGATAGTTTGGTAAAATTTGGATGTGGGAGAAAGTTGAAGTTTTGGATGAACATTCAAGGTTGTTCTTGATGTTCATGAGTGTTCTTGATGAAACTCATCAAGAATACCCTCTTGATCCTAAAAAGGTCAAGTGGGTGGCTAAAACATGTTTTTGGGCTTAAATGACCCAAAAAGGGCTAAAATGCAAATAAGAAAATTTTTTAACTAAACAAACAAAATTCGGATTTTTATTTTCACTAAAATAAAAATCAATTTAAAAGTCATATTTTTGACTTATTATGAATAAGAATGGGCTCCCATGAGACCATTAACCTTTGGGTTTTTTGTTTAGGCCCAAAGCCTTCAAAAAGAAAGTCAAAACTCAATTTAAAGTCAACAAAAAAAATAATAATTTATGAGTTTGGGCTTAAGTTAGAGTTGGACTTCAACTCTAATCCAAGTAATTAAAGATTAAAACTTAAAATTAATTAATGGGCTTAATTAATTTAATTATTTAAAGATAATTAAGCCATTTCACTTAAGTTAATTAAGTAAACAATGATTAATTAAGTCTAAAATTAATTAACCTTAACGAGAGTACTAATCAAGTATAATTAAAACCCTAATCCAAGGTTAAGGAAAAGATTAAGGGATAATTAGAAAGTAATTAGGATCTTAAACACGGATTAAGATTAACTGTAAACCGGTTTATGGGAATTAATTATGATTAAAAGTAAAACTAAATCTTAATTGGTTATACAAAGAAAGTTAGGACAAGTAATGCCTTTCATAAGACATATCCATAAGCCTTAGTAAATTGTAGGACTTAAGTGAATATGATTATCAATAAAGCTAGCACAAGCTACCTTAAAAGATTATAACCAACACTTTCTCTCTACATAAAACTTGAGAAGCATGGCAAGAGAGCGTGATTTGGTTTTCCTTAAAAGAAAGACCTTGAATCTACGAGGTTGCACCACGGTAAAGTGGTGACGTAAAAAGATTCAACGGGCTTGTCTGTAAGGATGTAATATTGTAAGTGTTTGCGGTGTGACATACATCATGTGCATCAATAATGATTAAGGTTCAAAAGCCTTACGACCTATATGGCAATACCACTCTAGTACAGTGTGAAACTGGATGGGACGGGTGCACTGGGTTTTGCAAAGAACACCAGCGGTCCGGTAAAGGAGACCAGCCCTGAGGATAAGTCGGGTCCCGAAATGGCACAAGTGACGTAGGCTCGCCCCCTACTGTCGTGTAAGCGGGGTACAGGCTTGACTATCCTGTCGCTCTCAAGTTTTCATAATCAGTGAGTTTGTCTGGAAGTCGGAAAATCGTCTTGGCCAGAGATTGAGCAATGCTCTTCGTACTATTTGCTAGTACAGACTATACTCCTGATATATTATACATATATGGTCGAGCAGTTGTTGTGTGCTCTGCTTTTGGTGATGTTTTCCCGGGCCCTCATGCATTAGTCATATGCATTATGATAACATAAACTGCATTCTTGTGATTGAGATTGTGTGAATGTTCTATGAATGCTCTAGTTACTGTATTCTACTTGATATGAGTTCATGTGATGTTCTCACCCTTCCTTTTCTGCTTTTGTTATTTCCTGTCGTCGTACTTCTTTGCCACGTCGACAGTTGGTATTGAAGAGATTCAGGATGTCCACTATGAGGATCACGTTGAGGTGGGAGCCACGGGGCCAGTGGCGTATTACAGACGTCCCTAGGCGATGTGTTTTCACGGGGGAGGTGCGCGTTACCATTTCTCATCCCAGCCTTCCCCTGGTACCGGAGATAGATTTCACTGTGCCTGTGATCCTTGAGTTTGAGACTCCACCCGGACTCCGTCGCTACACTACTTTTCTCAACCGTCGTCATCGCCCCTCTCCATCGACATCGTCACAGTCCTCACGGATGGCGACCATGGGCGAGCCAGATTCCCCTCGTTACTCTCCCGGTCCAGAGGTGTCACCTCCACAGCCCGTATATCCTGACACATTTGGCCGTCCCCGTCCGAGTGAGCCACACATGATCGTGATTGATGACACCACATCTGAGGAGGAGGACCCAGAGGAAGACCCGAAGGATGACTCTGAGGATGAGGAGCCGGAAGAGGATTCTTCCAGTGACGACCCCTCAGAAGACTTTGGGATGATCAACCTCGGAGGTACTGGAGGGAGGAGTTGTGGGTGGATTCCTGCCGAGACGGATGATGACGAGTAGGATAGCGTAACTGGGGGTGGTTACGAGTCTAGTTAGTAGCAACTCTGATTTAGTGGCCTTTTGTTTTGTTTCATTTTGGCTGAGGTCTCATTTATTATAGTCTACTACTAGAACTCTTGTTTTGTATGGTGGTATTGTTTACTCCGGGATTACTTTGACACTATGGTTCTATATATATGTTATGATGTTTCTTTCCCATGATCCCCTTTATATCTGCGTGTATGTTGTGTATGTATGCGGAATGATTGAATCGTCTAGATGTTTTTAGAAAATGAATTTCAGACTTAAGAAAAGGACATTTTCATGAATACTTAAAATGGGAATTAGAATGCGATTAGTTGATGATGATTAAACTCTTTTCAAAAAAAAAATACTTTCGTATTTTCTAAGTTTTAAAACAGTAAATTCGACGGTTACGTTTTGCAATGTGATATTCTTAGCGGTATAACTAAGGGTGTCGCAGCCCTCATGCATTAATCACTGCATTGTAGTTGCAAGGTCGCACTCACATGAGTGTGCTATAACGATGTGTTTGTGATTTCTTGTTGATTGATTTGTGTGGAAATACTATGTGTGTGCTCTAGTTCATTATATCCTACATGTTGTGAGTTCATGCGATGTTCTCACCCTTCCTTTCTATCTCTTGTTGTTATATTCTTCTCGTTACGTCGATAGCCGGTATCGGAGATTTCAGCTATGACATCGATGCAAGTGCGGCTACGGTGGATGCCGAGGGGCACCTGGAGGGTGACGAATATCCCTCATAGATGCGAGTATACTGGGGAAGTCCGCGTCATCATTACTCATCCCGGACTCCCGCTTGTGCCAGAGTTGGATTTCATTGTACCTGTGACTCTCGAGTTTCCAACGCCACCTAACTTGGTGCGCTAAACTACTTTTCGTCCTTCACGTCATCGCCCCGCTTCTTCGTCGTCGTCGCGATCATCTCGGATGGCTGATATGGTCGGACCAGACTCCCCGAGGTACTCACCTTCTTCCGAGGCATCTGATTCCCAGCCTATGTGCCCTGATGCGCAAGGCCGCTCTCTCACAAGTGAGCTAGATCTGATTGTGATTGAAGACACCTCGGAGGAGGAGGAGGATCCAGAGGAGGACCCTGAGGCGGAGTCGAAAGAGGATTCTTCTAGCAACGATCCCTCAGAGGATTTTGGGATGATTACCATCGGAGACGCTGGGAGGAGGAGCAGTAGGGTGCTCACTAGATGACGCGTAGGACTAGTATGGTTTGAGTCTAGGTAGTAGCAACTCTGAGTTAGCAGCCTCTTCTTTTGTATTTTGTTTGAGGTCTTGTTCATTTTGGTTTACTACCGAAACTCGTATTTTGATGTAGATATTTGGGTGGCTCGAGAGATACACTGATGTTATGTTAGTATATGTATATACTTCATGTCGTTTTCCTTTTATTATGCTAATTTTATAACTGCGTGTATGTTGTGTATGTGCGCAAGGTAATAACTGTCTAGATGTTTTTGGAAAACGAGTTTCAAATTAAGGAAATGATATTTCATAAATACTTAAAACGAAATTAGAGATGTAATAGGATGATGACGACTAAACCCTTTTAAAAATAATAATAATAATAATACTTCCGTATTTTGACGTTTCTAAAAATAGTAAGTTCATTGGTCACGTGTCATATGTGATATTCTTAGCGGTATAACTAAGGGTGTCGCAGGAATATCACAAAATATGGGCAGGCAGCTCCTCTATTGTCAAATCTCCCACAGGTAACTTGGAAACTCAAATTGAACCTAAACCCCCTGATCCAGGTAACTCTCTAACTTCTATGATTATTGATGAGCATACTGATATTGAGAATATATATATGAAAATAGCACATGTTTGCAGGATTCTAATATTTCAAAATTCCAAAATTTTAAACATTCATGAATTATATATCGTGGAATTGTAGAGGTATTTTTTCTAAAGGGTTTCCTAGTCTTATTAAAGATATTAAAAGAATTTATAAGGTTAACTTAATGTTCTTATTGGAAGTTCATGCAAGCGGTTTAAAAGCCATTAAATAGGTTAAGAAATTAGGTTTTGACTCCTTTCATATTATGGATTCAATGGGGCAATCTGGTGGTATTATTATTATGTGGGACAGCTCTTGGTGGAATATTAATATTCTCTCCTTTTCCTCTCAATTTATACACATGTCCATTAAATTCAGAAATTTGGATCCTTGGCTCATCACCTCGGTCTATGCTAGCCTTCATCAAATTAACAGAAATATTGTTTGGGATGACATTAGTCTTATAGTTGATAATGTTTGTGAGCCCTTGATTGTCTTAGGGGATTTCAATTCTATCAGCAATCTTAATGAGAGAAGAGGGGGGTAGTAATAATTCCAACCTTAGGGGGATAAATGAGTTTAACAATATGATACATAACTATGGTCTCATTGATGGTGGGTTCATTGGTAGTCCTTACACTTGGAAAAGAGGTAATCTATATGAGAGACTTGATAGGGTTCTTTTTAACATGGATTGGTGGTTGAGATTTCCTAATGCCTTTATGGTTCATTTATCGTTTTTTAAATCTGATCATTGCCCTTTAATGGTTAATTTTGATTGTCAACAGACTACTAATAGACATAGGAGACCATTTAGATTTCTTGCATCTTGGTTATCTCACCCTGAATTTCCTAATTTTGTTAAATCTAATTGGAATTCTAATGTTGATTTGCCTTATTCTATTTCTCACTTTACTGATAAGGTCAAGGACTGGAATAAGAATACATTTGGTAAAATCTTTAATAGGAAAAAGAAGCTCCTTAAAAGACTTGAAGGGATTGATAGAAAGATGAGTTTCTCTGATGATCCTAGCCTTCCTAATCTGTACAAAAAAAATTGGAGGGAATATGAAGAGGTTGCTTCTCAGGAGGAACTATTATGGTTCCAAAAATCTAGAAGTAAATGGATCCAGTTTGGAGATAGGAATACTAAATATTTTCATGGTGTTACTATTGCTAGAAGGAAAAAAAATAGAATTGAGAGCTTACAGAATGATTATGGTGAGTGGATAAATGATCCTGATGATTTGGAGACTCTTTGCACTAATTTCTACAAAAAGTTATTTCAGGATGAAGGTGAGTGTGACAATTTCCCTCTCAAAAATAGTTATCCTCCTCTTAGCAAGGAGCATCTTGATTATCTATTAAAACCCATCTCTGAGGAGGAAATCAGACAAGTTGTTTTCTCTATTGGAGGTCTTAAAGCTCCCAGGCTAGACGGAATTCATGCAATCTTCTATCAATACCATTGGGATACTATTGGTCAGACAATCTGTAAGTTTATTAATCAGGTTTGGATTAACCCTACTATTATTGTTTCTTTAAGTGATACATCGATTACCCTTATTCCTAAAATTGATACTGTTGTGAGCCTTAAACAATATAGGCCTATAAGCTTATGCAATGTTTCTTATAAAATTATAACAAATCTGATTTCTTTTAGATTAAGACACATAATAAGTCATTTAATTGGCCCTCACCAAAGTAGCTTTGTTTCTGGTAGACAAAGTAGGGACAATATCATCATAACTCAAGAGATAATAAATTCCATTAGAAGAAAAAAAGGTAAGAAAGGCTGGATGGCTATTAAAATAGACTTAGAAAAGGCCTATGATAGATTAAATTGGGATTTTATCAAGGACACATTAAATGATATTGGTTTTCCTGAGTCATTAATATCTGTTATATGGAATTTTATTTCTACTCCTCAGATGCATCTGCTAATAATGGGGAAGTTTTGACCCATTTTTCCCCTTCTAGGGGAATTATACAAGGTGATCCAATTTCTCCCTACTTGTTTGTTCTTTGTATTTAGAGACTTTTACAAATGATAAACCTGGTTGTGGACCATAAATTTTGGAACCCTTTTAAAATTGGAAGAAAAGGTCCCAAAATTTGCCACCTGGCTTTTGCTGATGACCTAATTCTTTTTGCAGAAGCTTCCTTGGATCAGGTTGAAATTATTCAAACTATTCTTGAAGTTTTCTGTAAGAGTTCTGGCCAAAAGGTTAGTAAGGAAAAGACTAGAATTTTCTTCTCTCCTAATGTTTGTGTGCAGACAAGGGACCAAATTTCAGGTGCTTTAGGTTTTCAAAGGACAAATGACTTGGGGAAATATCTTGGTGTTCATCTCCACCACAACAAGATTTCCAGGAGTTCTTTCCAGACTGTGTTACATCAGACTAAAAAGAAACTTTCATCCTGGAAAGCTAGAACTTTATCTTTTGCTGGAAGACTCACTCTATCCCAGTCTGTGCTAAATGCGGTGCCTACTTATTTAATGCAGTCGGCTAATCTTCCAAATTCTATATGTGAGGAGTTAGATAAGAGTTGCAGGAGATTTTTGTGGGGTGATACAGAAGCTAAAAGGAAGATCAACCTTGTGCATTGGGACAAAATATGCTCCCCAAAACTGTATGGGGGTCTGGGTCTAAGAAAAGCTAAATATGTCAACAAGGCCTATATGATGAAGATTGGTTGGGCTCTAATTAAACAACCAAATGAGCTTTGGGTCCAGGTTCTACGTGTGAAGTCTATTAATCAGTTTGAGCATTCAAACTTGACTCAAAGACTTAATATCCTTTAGTTTTAATGATTAACAAATAAGATTATATAAACAGATTCTACTGAGAAAGGTATTGGTTTGTTGATTGTGTTTCAGGATGAAATATTTATCAGAATCAGAAGATTAGGATCAGAAGAACAAATGCAGGATCAAATATAAAGAAGCTGTCTGAAGAATGCAACTCGTCTGAAGTGCGCAAACCGTCTGAAAACGTGAAGACCATATGAAGACAACATAAAGCAGTCTGAAAGGAATGAAGACAACATAAAGCAGTCTGAAGAAAAGAAGCTGTCTGAAGCAAGGAAGCTTTCTGAAGCAAAGAAGCTTTCTGAAGCAACGAAGCTGTTTGAAGAAGCAGAACTCGTCTGAAGAGTTGAAGCTGTCTGAAGTAGTTCAACCCGTCTGAAGTATCAGTGCTGTCTGAAGTCTCACTTATGACGTGGCACCCTCTGCTGAAGCTTGTGAAGACTTTTCTGAACCTCTGCTGCACGTACCTTTTCAAACACGTTTATGGCAAGGAACACAGAGACCTTTCCTGGTGATTTTGAATTTCATACACCACTGAGGAAATCTCTGTAATGCAGAAATTGCAGCAACAACGATGGCAGCTTTATAGCAGCACCAACGTTGTACTTTGTCAGAATTGTGAAGACACCCAGAAGCGTGTCTCACGATGGATTGAATAGCATTCAATGCTATCTCTAAATGGTGGTATCACAACGGAAATATCATCATCACCAATCCGAAAGAAAGCACAAGAAAAGCTCAGGAGACTAAGCAGAAGCAACAAAGAGAAATGTTTGAATGAAATATTTTAATTCAAACATATTTTATCATCTGCAAGAAACAACCATTGAACAAGACACCTCACTCAAAGAATAAAGAAGAAATGGTTTCAGGAAGCAAACAGAAAAGGAGCATATACAAAATAAGCAAGAGGACAAATCCAACGGATACCTCCTCATATACACTCCTAAGAAAAGCAGAGAAAATCAGAAGTAAGCTGAAGAAAAGTAAAAAGATATCAAGAGAGAGAACATGCAAAATAATATCAAGAAAATCTCTCTAAAAGAGCTCATCTACAGAAGTGTCAGAACAGGACTCTCTGAACACATATCTACTAAAGAAGAAGCAACCGTGTGAGACACTATTACATAACGGCTATATGAGCCACATCATCAACATCTCAACGGTATTATGAATCATCTTCAAACGGCTATATTCCAACAGAACATATAAATAGCCTCAAGGAAGAATTTGAAGACGTTGAACCCATTCACTTGGTTCAATCAGTTGATCAAGATGTATCAGAAAAATCTTATTGGTTGTTGACCATGCTTACTTGAATCAACCATGCTACTGATCTATTGATCAGTTAGTCAAAATTGTAGTTGTTCAGTTGAACAACCAACCAGGGCATGCTTAATCTCATATGAACCAAGAATGGTTTGAAGCTGCAAGTATGCCTTGGTTTTCCAATGATACGGGTGAGAATGTAACCCATGGAAACCTATGGCTGGAGAACAAGGATGGAGCTTAAAGTCAGTATCTACCTAGCCAATTCTCAGAGGATGTTATTCCTCATATCAGAGACAGGGATTGTACTTAAACTTATGTACTTGTATCACTGTCTTACCCTTGTACTTAGATTTATCCATTGTATCCTGAGTAGTACTCAGTTAACCTCTAGTACAGGAAAAGATTAAGTTTATGTTTCGTGGAAACTTAAACTAAGTTTAATTTGTAAACACTTTGTGTGTCTGAGAGCCTGGAGAGGCTTGGTGGAAGAAAGAATACTCTACACTTGGATAAGTGTCTGAGAGCCTGGAGAGGCTTGGTGGAAGAAAGAATACTCTACACTTGGATAAGTGTCTGAGAGCCTGGAGAGGCTTGGTGGAAGAAAGAATACTCGTTGTAGAGCCTGAAGAGGCTTGACAGAAAAGAATACTTGTTGTAGAGCCTGAAGAGGCTTGACAGAAAAGAATACTTGTTGTAGAGCCTGGAGAGGCTTGATAGAAAAGAATACTTGTGGTAGAGCCTGAAGAGGCTTGACAGAAAAGAATACTTGTTGTAGAGCCTGAAGAGGCTTGACAGAAAAGAATACTTGTTGTAGAGCCTGAAGAGGCTTGATAGAAAAGAATACTTGTGGTAGAGCCTGAAGAGGCTTGATAGAAAATAATACTTGTGGTAGAGCCTGGAGAGGCTTGATAGAAAAGAATACTTGTGGTAGAGCCTGGAGAGGCTTGATAGAAAAGAATACTTGTGGTAGAGCCTGAAGAGGCTTGATAGAAAAGAATACTTGTGGTAGAGCCTGAAGAGGCTTGATAGAAAAGAATACTTGTGGTAGAGCCTGAAGAGGCTTGATAGAAAAGAATACTTGTTGAGCCTGGAGAGGCTTGTCTGTAAAAGAATACTGCAATGAGTTACCTGGAGAGGCAGTTGAAAACAAAGTAATACTTGTGTAGGCCTGAAGAGGCTGTGAATAATACTTGTATTTGTGGATTCAGAGAGTGGAAAATCCAGTGGTGGTTTGCCACTGGGACTGGATGTAGCTCACGGGTTTGTGAGTGAACCAGGATAAATTCCTTGACTAAGTTTTCTTACCCTTATCTCTTATCAATTCTTTTTATACTAATCAAGGGGTCAGAATAATTAATCTGATATTTTATAAAGGGCACAAAACATCTTTTAAAATTAGTTTTTACCAGTCTTCTGAAAACTTTAGACAGCCCCTTTAAAAAGCCTGTCTGAAATCTCTATGCCTAAGTTTTTTTTTAATTGCTTTATTTCCAGTTTTCATATTTAAGTTGGAATTTGAAAAGTATTGTCTATAATAAACTTAACACAACTATTTCAATAAAATAATCTTTAATATGAACAAAACATGAGATATCTCTTATATCATTTGAAGCTTTACAAAGAATGTTCCTTGAAGAACTTCTGAAATAAATTCTCAGAAGTGAGTCTGAAAGAGATCAGTTCAAAAATCAGGAACAGACTTCAGACAACCTCTAGTCGTCTGAAGTATTTCAGAAACTGTGCTGAAAATACTCTTTGTAATAATCTTCAGAAGATACTTTGAGAAGCCTCTGTCTAAAACAATCTTAAGCTTTAGAAGACACATTGTTTTTCTTATCTTCCACATGTTTCAACTATCTCTGATCTTAAGACTTATTTTTAACGGGGCCCATATTCATGTTTTAAATTAAAGATTTCCAAAAACTATCAAAAAGTTTAAAACACTATTCAACCCCCCTTCTAGTGTTTCCTGTGGTTCTAACACTACGTGCCAAATATAACTGTGAAGATTCTTTTATTCCTAAGGTCCAGCATAAGAAAGGAGAATCCAACCTTTGGAAAGGGGTTTGTGAGAATTGGGAGCAACTTCTCTCTAATTGTGTTTGGAGAGTGCATAATGGTCAAGTGGTTAGATTTTGGCAAGACAGTTGGATCCAGAATCTAAACAGCCTTATCACCTACTCTAAGAATCCAATTGACCAATCTGAGTTGGATTTTCCTATCACCCATTTCATTAACTCTTCTTGTGAGTGGGATGTTCAGAAATTTCATCATTTATTGCCACAGGAGATTTGCAGAAAGATTGAACAGGTTGACCCTCCTATTCCTAGTAACAGGGATGATACAATTGTTTGGAAGGGAACCTCAGATGGTTGGTTTTCTATAAAATCAGCCTATAATGTTCTGACTGAGGCTTCTATTGGTGTAAAATATCCCTTATTTAACAGAATATGGACTTGGTAGGGCCCTCAAAGGATTAGGCTTCTTCTATGGAAAGTAGCTTCATATGCAATCTTAACAAATGTTCAGAGGAAAATCAGGCATTTAGCTACGGATAACCTATGCGTTCTTTGTCAATCAGAACTTGAAACTACAATTCATTTATTCAGAGACTGCATTGAGAGTAAAAATCTTTGGGAAAAGCTTCACCCCATCCAGGAGCAAGCTGGGTTCTTTCAATCAAAAAATCTTCATCAGTGGCTCATGAATAACCTTCATCAAAAGAAGGCTCAAAGGTCTAAATAAAAGAAGTAAACCCTGTTCGGGTGCACTTTAGAAAACAAGGTTTACTTCAGAAGCAATATGGATACACAGGAATAATATTGTTTTCAATCAGACTAGGGTTTCCACAGATATACTAGCCAATCAAATTCAAGGTCAGGCTCAAGCAATTTGGGATTCAAATAAAACAATCAAAATAAACCCTAGCATCAATAAGAGTACCAATTCTTACTTGCTCCACTGGTCCCCGCCGCCTGGAAGCTGGGTCAAATTCAACACCGACGGAGCCTACTCTTCTTCTTGCCGTCTCGTGTCGTGCGGTGGAGTGTTAAGGAACGATGTTGGCGCTTTCATGGTTGCTTTCAGCACGAACCTTGGAGATCTTTCGATTCAAGAAGCGGAGCTTGAGGGATTGAGGCGTGGAGCTCAGATTGCTTTCACAGAGGCTGTAAGAAAGTTATTTTTTAATTGAACTCTTTGATGGCGGTGAAAATGGTAAAGGAAGGTTGCGATCAAACTCACCCTTGCTCTGAGATGGTTCATTCGATCATCAATCTGACAAAGGATATCGAAGATGTTGCTTGGAATCACATCCCCCGTGAGGCAAATTATCTAGCTGATTTTTTCGCTAAGGCTGGAATGGAGTTTTCTCGTGGTCATAGAGTGTGAGTCTCTTCCAAACTTTGCTAGATGGCCAGCTCTTGGCTGGATAGGGGTGATTAGGTAGTTGGGCTTTTTGTTTTTCCTCTGGTCTTTTTGACCCATTTAACCAAAAAAAAGAGTAAACTAGCAAATTGGTCTCTGACGTTTTTAGGGTCATGCAATTTAGCCCCTAAGAAATAGAAAACCCCAATATAGTTCCTGACTTTTTACTTTCTCTTTCCCTATAGTCCAACCGTGTGTTTCCCATTAATTTTTTTACAACGTGACACATTTAGTGACACTCTGTCATACTATTTGCCATCGGGGCACAAAAATAACGTCATTGAAGTTGAGACCTTCCAATGAAAAAAGTGGAGAAGAGAGAAAATCGGAGAACATGGAAGCATAAGACTGTTGGAGTTGAAGCCTTTCAAGCTATAAATTTGACAAAGCCACATCATTTTTGTGTCACGTTGGACACTTTAATGACAAATAGTGTGATAAAGTGTCACTAAACGTGATACGTCGTAAAAAAATTAACGGAAAACACACAGTTGGACTATAGTGAAAGAAAAAGTAAAAAGTCAGGGATTATATTGGGGTTTTCTATTTCTCAGGGACTAAATTGCATGACCTTAAAAAAGTCAGGGACCGATTTGCTAGTTTACTTTAAAAAAAAAGAATAAGGCCATGCGTACTCCACGTATAAGAATTCAAAAGTCGAGCTATGAACAGTAAATAGTGATCCGGGAAAAATTGGTGAAAGTTAAATAATAGATTCGAATTTCTACGCATACTTATGTACAAATTAATTTCTAAGCATTCTTCAGAAAAGGTATCAAATGAATCCAATGAGCTTCATTTCTCACAACTAATAGCTTAAGGTAATATATATGTTATTTGCTTGTACTTTTGTAGATTACAATAGTTTGCAAAACATGTTAAGCAAACTACAGAAAAGGATAGGCACAAGTATATTAATCATACAACAATGATATATGTACATGACACAGTACATACATATCACATTTATACCGCATTGTTCGCGGTTTGTCTTTTAGCGCGTTTTTTTAATCCCTTCTTTTTTTAGCTCTTTTTTTAAAAAGAAAAATAGTTTTTATTTTATTATTTTATTATATTTATTTTTATTTATTTATCTCATTAAATAAAAATATAGATCAAGAAATACAATAAATGATCACATAAAATTTGTGTTAATCATTCATGTTAACACGAGGTTAATTATATGTCTTTTTCTTTTTCATTTTTTTTGAGCCCTTTTTGTAAAAAAAATAATTTTTATTTGTTTTTTAATTTATTAACCAAATATACTATTTCATTCACTGTTTCTGTGCACACAATTAACCTCACAAATTCAATCAACCAAATATCTCACTCTGTTAACCACCAATATATACACCATTAACTTCATTTAAAAATATGTTTACCGTTTCTGAACACATAATTAATCTCGTGTTAACATGAGATGTAATTAACCTCACAAAATCAATTAACCAAAAATCATATTCTGTTAACCACAAATGGATACACCATTAACCTCATTTTTTTAATATGTTCACCGTTTCTGGACACATAATTAACCCCATATTAACAAGAGTTGCAATTAACCTCACAAAATCAATAACCAAAAATCTTATTCTGTTAACCACAAATGGATACACCATTAACCTCATTTTTAAATATGTTCACCGTTTCTAGCCACATAATTAACCTCGTGTTAACAGGAGTTGTCATTCACCGTTTCTGTGCACACAAAATCAATACCCACTCTGTTAATCGCCAATATATACACCATTAACCTCATTTAAAAATATGTTCATCGTTTCTGGACACATAATTAACCTCGTGTTAACAGGAGATGCAATTAACCTCACAAAATCAATTAACCAAAAATCCTATTCTGTTAACCACAAATGGATACACCATTAACCTCATTTTTTAATATGTTCACCGTTTCTGGACACATAATTAATCCCGTGTTAACAAGAGTTGCAATTAACCTTACAAAATCAATTAACCAATAATCATATTCTGTTAACCACAAATGGATACACCATTAACCTCATTTTTAAATATGTTCACCGTTTCTGGCCACATAATTAACCTCGTGTTAACAGGAATTGCAATTAACCTCACAAAATCAATTAACCAAAAATCCTATTCTATTAACCACAAATGGAAACACCATTAACCTCATATTTTAATATGTTACTGTTTCTGGACACATAATTAACCTCGTGTTAACATGAATGATTGACACAAATTTTATGTGATCATTTATTGTATTTCTTGATCTATATTTTTATTTAATGAAATAAATAAATAAAAATAAATATAATAATAAAATAAAAAATTAAAACTATTTTTTTTAAAAAAAGAAAGGGCTTAAGAAAAAAAAGGGCTAAAAAACGCGTTAAAAGACAAACCGCCAACAGTGCGGTATAAGTGTGGTATTGTGTTATGTACATTTAACATTATTGTTAATCATATAGCAAAATCTATGAAAATAACTAATTAATCTTTGTCAAGGTATCATGGAAACAGATATGGCTAAAAGCCATGTAAAATGTGAATTTGACCAATCCAACCGTTGAATTGAAAGTTATTATAAAGTAGGTCAAGCTTATAAAATTTCATAAAAATCGAAAACTAATTGATACTTCATCAAACTAATTTAATTTAACGTATAATATGTTTTTAAAATATAAGTAAAAGTCCACTATTAGATAACATACCTACTAATGTCCAAATTATCTGAAATTTAATATACATAATCATGAAGGTAATATAATATGATTCAACGGTTGGATTGGTCAATTTCACATTCTACAAAAAGTTATTATGGATATTGGAGTGTCTATATATATATATATGGATATTGGAGTGAACCACACAACCACTTCATCCAATTTTCGGCTACACGATTTCAAATTCAAATTTGCTTCGCTTTCAATTAACCTCCCCGAGATAGGAACCTAACTACATTGTTGGAATCAATGATTTAAAACCCGAACCGGTAATTGAATCGGTGAAGGTACTAGTTCACGGTTCAATGGTTGAACCATGGTCAAATCGGTATTAATTAAACATATATTTTAAATATTATATAATATTTTAATTAATAAAATAACATAAAATTATAAGAAATTAAAATATATGAAGCTATAAATTTGTTTAAATAACCTTACTATAAGGTTTTTAAAACAAAAAAAACAAAAATAATTGGTAAAATAATAAATATCTATGTGTAATTCTCAAACATATGTTTTTATTTATCTTTAAAGTACTTTAAATTAAATAAAAAATAAAAAATTGAATTTTTTAAAAAGACTGGTTCAACCGGTTTTGACCGGTTCTGTGCAAGGCCGGTTCTGTGATTCTGTTGAACCGGACACATGATCGGTTCACCGGTTTTCCGGTCGGTCCGGTCCGATTTTCTAAACTCTAGCCGGAATAACTACACCCAACTCAACCTAATAAAGATACCTAGCGGGACTCTGTCTGGCACATTGCAGTACTTCACAGCTACAAAGTACAAAAATAAAAGGTTAAAAACTCTCAGAATGTTACCCCAAAAATACCATACGAAGGTTCCAACCACCCTTGCCGCATCATACAACTAACCATCCACACAAAGTCATGGCTGGCCCAAGGGGAGGCTACTAAAGTTTAAGCCTCCCCCAATTACAAGGTCTCAAATAGATGAGTCAAGATCCGTTGACACTAGGTGTCGAACTTTAAGAGTTACACTATTTGATAACTTTTTGTAAAATGTGAATTTGACCAATCCAATCGTCGAATTGAAAGTTCTTATAAAGTAGATCAAGCTTATGAAATTCATAAAAATAAAAAACTAATTGATAATTAATCAAACTAATTTATTTTACCGTATAATATGTTTTTAAAATATAAGTAAAAGTCTACTATTAAATAACATAACTACGAATGTCCAAATTATTTGAAATTTGATATACATGATCATGAATGTAGTATAATTAATATGATTCAACAATTAGATTTGTCAAATTCACATTTTACAAATAGTTATTAAGTGACGTAACTTTTAAAGTTTGACATCTGGTGTCAACAGATCTTGACTCTATATATAATATGTAAATTATTTTAAATTACCTAAAAAATAAGATAAATTTTAATCTTTTAAAAAATAAATATTTTTATAAATATGTACTCATTTTATAATATACACAATAATATATGTTTTGGAATTAATTATAATAACGTAACTAAAATAATAAATTGTGTTGAAATGACCAGGCCCTGACAATACAATGAGCCTTTTCATCAGAAGAGAGAAGCACCTTCTTTTACTTTAGTATCTACTTGTCAGACATATCCCAAAAGGAATAGAACCTTGGGGAATTCTACGGTGAGGTACTTTAATAGGTGCCTCACCGTGTATCCCTTGATTTAGGGGCATGTTAATAAAAAAATATTTTAAAATTTACAATATGGTCCTCAAAATATTTTTAGAATTTGTAATATGGTCCTCTAGGAGAACCTTATTACAAAATCTAAAAATATTTTTTTGCTAACATGTCCCTAAATTAATGGGTATACGGTGAGACACCTATTAAAGTACCTCACCTTAGAATTCCCCTAGAACCTTTGTCTTGTTTCAAGAAAGAGCGCAAAAGCATGTTTTGGACTATTTTTTGGATTTTATGATTGTCTTGTAGTGTAGCCTAAGGTTCCCTGGACAACTTGGTCCCCAAGCTATGAGGGATATATATGTACAAAAGGGTAAGCGAACCGTGGAAACAGTTTTTTTTTTCCATCAATGAAAACTCCCTAAATATAACTAAACCTCACCAAGTTTATGAATCCATTTCTCTATAAATCAATACCAAAATAATTGGCGACTCGACTGGGGAGGCTTCGTTAATCTGATCGCTTCTTCATCATTTTGACCCAATACCGGGCACACCAATGGGTTCTGATTCGAAGGAAGCTCATGGTTGCACACGAGGCACAAGTTCCGGATCGAAAGTCATAGAACGTAATCGGAATGGTAAAAGTACTTGCAGGATAATTCACGCGCCTCTGTGCCGGCTATAAACCCTAACTTGCAAACCAAAAAGTGTGCCTCGGTACCTACCTACACCTCGCCCATCTCAACTGTCGGCATCAATTCGATTACCACCTCGACGATGGCGAGTTCTCCGACCGGCCGAAACCACCGTTCAGCACGATCTACCTAAACCGCTGCAGCAACCGATCAAATCCCGATCCCAGGAGAAACTCCGACACTATTAGCGTTATTCAATCGACAATGATGGCCTCCGACACTGTTAGAGCCATCATTGTCGTTGTAATACTACTTGAAGGAACTCACGTCGTCGTAATCGGTGTTGTCTTCCTTGGAACCGCAGAGAACAATGACATTGTTGAAAGGGGATCAGAAGCTGTCACCATCGTAGTAATTAATGGCGTGGTGATTGGTTGGCATGGATCTCTTCAAAGAAGCCGCTGTTGCAGATAAGACACACGACGTTGCCATGGCCTAAGATGTGAACAAAGTGGGTGCAGCTGTAGCACCAGTACAACATTATTTCAAGGTGTTTAGCAAGTATAAGGTGATGCAGTTCAAGGAATGTTGCAAAGGGAGAGACCATAGAAGGACTTTGGGGTTCGAGACAGAGGCAAATACGGAGGACCCATCTGATACGAACAGGCGTAAAGTCGCACTTGGATTTTCTCCGACAGGGCTTTCCAGGTAATTACTTTTCGAACAAGTTCATGTTGGACTTAAGCCTCATTGAAAGATACAGGTGGTAGTTATGTCTCTCAAATATTAAGGTGTTTTGGTTTTGTTGTAGGAAGTAGAAATTTAATATTCATTTTGCAGTGCCAAACAAGTTTCAATAGATGTGACACTTGTATTGTTTGTTTTTAGTATTAGGCAAGTGTTATGTGTTTGTTAATTGGTTTTATTTAGATTGTAATCATGTAAGATGAACTCATGTTTTAGTTTTCAAGTTTGAATGACTTGGAAGCTAATTTACTCAACTAAGTATTGATTTGCCTCTGGTATAATCGATTACTTTAGTTGGTAATTGACGCCAAGTTGATTCGAAACTGAAAATGACATGATTTCAGGTACAGGAACGAAAATAATCGATTACCTGATAAGGATAATCGATTACCACTGCACCTGATGAGAAATTCAAATATTGGTGCTCACTGGTTCAATCGATTACCACATATAGTAATCGATTACCCGTGTTTCCTGTGAATGGGTTCTGGAACTAAACGTTCTGGAGTAATCGATTACCTGATAAGCCAATCGATTACCCCTGATTCTGCAGAAACTCTGGACGATTTTCAACCATTTTTAAACTGATTTTTAACTAACTTTTGAAACTCTAAAAATATATAAATATGTGAATTTCGAAAATAAAAAGTGTGAGAAAAAGAAGAGAAGAAAAGTTAGAATACATATGGAGAAAAGAGAGAGCTGAATTTTGTAAGAAATCAAAATACTTTTTTTAGAAAAAGATTCTTCAAGAAGTCATCATGTCCAGAAATTTTGCAAGAGTCTGAAAAACTCTCAACTCAAGAAGATTAGATGATTTGAAAAGAAGATTGACATACACTCATGGAGTTTATCTATACATTCAAGGTGTTATCGTTCTAAACTTAGTTTTTACAATAATTGTTTTGGTTTGTATTGTCTCTTGAATAGGGATTCATAGAGAAGTACATTGTGTGATATCTCAAGAACGGGGTGTTCTTAGAGATTGTTTGTGAAATCTTGTGACGGGATGTCATAAGTAAGGTTGTTGTTCGAGTGGCGGGGTGTCACGGTTGAACATGCTCTTGTGGGGTGCAAGAGATAAACCTTTTGTTTGTTAGAAAGTCTTTCTTTAGGATTGAGTGTGCATGTTGTTTGTAATCAATTCTATAGTGAAAGCTGATTTAGTGGTGTGCTAGATCAAAACTGGATGCAGGCCCCTTTTTAGTGGCTGAACCGGTATAAATCATTGTGTTATCTTCTCTATCCTTATACTATCTTGAATTGTAATTCTTGGCAATATAAATTTGGTTCTTAATTGATAAAATAACAAAAACTAAATAGATAATTTGATTAGTTTCTGAAACTTTGATTTGTTTACTGTTTGAAGAATCATTAATCTTGAGGAATCAATCTTGATAATCAATTACCTACTGTTATACAAATTGGTAATCAATTATGCACTGAATTGGTAATCAATTACCTGTTGCAATATCTTTGATCCGCTACACTCACATATATCTTTTGATTTTAAACTCTGATAAATTGATAAAATTGATATTTGAAAGAATTTTAAAGGCAAAACTTTTTGAAGGGAAAAACGAATTTTGACAGTTAAGTAAATAAATTTTTTTTGTGAATCTATTCAACCCCCTTCTAGATTTCCTCTGGGACCAACAATTGGCATCAGAGCTGGAATCTTGAAAGTTTTTCAAGATTTTAGCAAATTATTTTTGCGAAAATGGCAGGGAATCAATTGCCTTTTACAGAATATGCTTCAATTAACAGACCCCCTCTATTTTGTGGTGAAAACTATTCATTTTGGAAAGTAAGAATGAAAAATTTTATGGAGTCTGTTAATAGAGGTATTTGGCAAGCAGTAGTAACTGATTACAAGATTCCTACTCATTTGGTTAATGATTCAATTTGTGAAAAACCCTTTGATTTGTGGAATCATGATGAAATTAAGCGTGCTGAAAATGATTCAAAAGCCTTGAATATCATTCGTTCTGCTTTAAATAGTGATGAATTTTTCAGGATCTCTGCATGCAAAACAGCTAAAGAAGCATGTGATCTTATTCAAGTAACTCATGAGGGGACACCTGAAGTTAGAAGAGCGAAAAAGAACACATTGATCCAAGAATATGAGATGTTTAGAATGACGCAAGGAGAAACGATCATGGATGTGCAAAAGAGACTAACACACATTGTCAGTCATCTTAAAGGACTTGGGAAGATCTTTGATGAAGAGGAGCTGAATATAAAAATCCTCAAATCATTAAATAGAAAGTGGCATCCAATTGTAACAACAATTACCGAATCTAAGAACTTGGTAGCAATGACAAGTGCAGAACTATTTGGAAAACTGAGGGGATATGAAATTGACATGAATAGGATGGCGGAAGAAGAACAAAAGGATAAGAAAGTTAAAGGATTAGGTCTAAAAACTTATGAGCAGTTAAGTACGAATGATAGCACTGATAATGAAGCCTCTGAAAAAGAAGATCTAAATTTGATGATAAGAAAATTCAGAAAATTCTTGAAGAAAAAGAACGGCAAGGGTAAACAATTTCCAGCTAGGAAACAGTCAAGGAAAACAAAATCTTCCTCACCAAAATTCACTTGCTTCGAATTTGGAAAGATTGGTCATATTAAAGCGAATTGTCCAACCTTAGCTCAAAAGCAAAGTAATGATGAGTCAAAGACAAAGTTCAAAAACAGGAAGAAGAAGAAGGCCTACATTGCTTGGGAGGACAATGCCTCAACCACCTCAAGTGAGAGTGATAGTGATCAAGAAGCAAATCTTTGCCTTATGACAAAGAATAATCCAGAAAGTGAGGTAAGTGATTCTGATTACTCTATTGATACAAATTATGATCAATTGCAAGAAGCTTTTATTGAATTGCATGAAGAAGCTAAAAAATTAAGTTTCTTCAATAGTGCTTACAAAAAGAAAATCAAGTTGTATGAAACTAAAATGGAAGATTTACAAGAGGAAATGGATTCTTTGAAAAGTGAAAATGAAAAGCTGAAAAACATTTCCTCTTGTAATATAGCTTCATCTTCTAGTTGTGAAACTTGTTTAGTGCTCGAATCAAAAGTGGACTATCTTACCAAAGCACTATCTAGATTCACAATGGGGACGCACAAACCTTGATGCTCTTTTGTGTAAACAAAGATGTTTATTTGATAAAACTGGAATTGGTTATAATTATGATATGAAACAAAAAGTTGTTAAGAACATCTTCAATTTTAGAAAAGCTTCAAGTACACCTTACATTTTCTACAATTACTGTCTTTATAAAGGTCATAATTCTTATAACTGTTTGATCAAGAAATTTGGAGTTCCTAGTGGGAGGTACATATGGATTCCCAAGGGAACTAGAGGTGTTACTAATCCAAATGGACCCAACTCCATTTGGGTACCAAAATAAGTCATTATTTGTTTTGTAGGTGTGCCTAAAAGCAAAGCAGTCTCTATGGTACTTAGATAGTGGATGCTCTAGGCACATGACAGGAGACAAGAGCAAATTTGTCTCACTACAAGCAAAAGAAGGAGGCTATGTAACTTATGGTGATAATAACAAAGGTCGCATTCTCGGTATCGGAAGTATTGGGATGACATGTCTTGGCTTTGTCATAGATGTATTGCACATATAAATCTTGAACAATTGAATACGCTTGCATCTAAGAAACTAGTTAAAGGCCTACCAAATATTAAGTTCTCTAAGGAAGGATTATGTGATGCATGTCAAAAGGGAAAGCAGTCTAGAGCTTCTTTTAAATCAACAAATTATGTTTCTACCTCTAGACCTCTTGAGCTTTTGCATATGGATTTATTTGGTCCTTCAAGAACTATAAGTATTGGTAGAAGCATATATGCTTTAGTAATAATTGATGATTATTCTAGATTTACTTGGATTGCATTTTTATCTACTAAAATCAATTCTTTCAAAGCTTTCATCAAAATTGCCAAAAGGATTCAAAATAAAAAGGATTTGAAAATAAAATCTTTGAGAAGTGATCATGGAGGAGAATTTAAAAATGAAGATTTTGAGAAATTTTGTGATGAAAATGGGATTGATCACAATTTTTCTGCTCCAAGAACTCCTCAACAGAATGGAGTTGTGGAAAGGAAAAATAGATCTCTAATTGAACTAGCTAGATCAATGCTCAATGAAAATGATTTACCTAAATATTTTTGGGCTGATGCTATAAGTACTGCATGCTATGTTCTAAATAAAATTCTAATTCGTCCTTTTCTCAAAAAGACTCCTTATGAACTTTTTAAAGGCAAGAAACCTAATATAACACATCTGAAAGTATTTGGTTGTAAATGCTTTATACTAAACAATGGAAAAGATGACATTGGCAAATTTGATGCTAAAGTTGATGAAGAGTCTATCCATGTTGTTTTTTATGAAACTAACCCCCATAAAAAGGGAAAGTCTTTTTGTGATGAAGAAGATACATGTTCATTAAATATGCCACCAACTAATGATGAAGCAAGCATCATTATTGAGCAAATGAAAGTTCCCAAAGAAGTACAATCATTACCCAAAGAATGGAGAAAGCCTAGAGATCTCTCTTTAGACAACATTATTAGAGATATTGAAAAGGGAGTAACCACTAGACATTCACTTAACTCTTTTGTGAATATATGGAATTTGTTTCTCAAATTGAACCATCTTGTGTGGATGATGCTTTGAATGATGAATATTGGATGATGGCCATGCATGATGAATTAAATCAATTCAAAAGAAATGATGTTTGGGAATTGGTGCCTTACAAGTCTAATATGAATGTCATAGGTACAAAATGGGTATTTAGAAACAAACTTGATGAAACCGGATCAATAACTAGGAATAAGGCTAGATTAGTAGCCCAAGGCTATAATCAACAAGAGGCTATAGATTTTAGTGAAACATATGCTCTTGTTGCTAGATTAGAAGTTGTTAGGCTACTTCTTGAATTTGCATGTGTATATGATTTTAAGCTATACCAGATAGATGTTAAAAGTGCCTTTTTAAATGGTTTCATTGATGAAGAAGTTTATGTTTCTCAACCTCCTGGTTTTGTTGACCATAATTTTCCTGATCATGTTTATAAGCTAAAGAAAGCTCTTTATGGACTTAAGCAAGCGCCTAGACAATGGTATGAAAGGTTAAGTAAATTTCTATTGTCTCAAAGATTTGAAAGGGGAAAGGTTGACAAGACTCTATTTTTTAAGAAAACTTCAAATGATATACTTCTTGTACAAGTGTATGTGGATGACATAATTTTTTGTTCAACTAACCACTCTCTTTGTGAGGACTTTGTGTCAAAAATGCAAGGGGAGTTTGATATGTCAATGATGGTAGAATTGAGTTTCTTTCTTGGTTTGCAAGTTAAGCAAATGGAAAAAGGGATTTTCTTGCATAAATCAAAATACAGAAAAGAACTTATAAAGAAATTTTATATTGAAAGCTGTAAAAGTTCTAACATACCTATGGGAACAAAACTGCTACTTGGATGCAGATACACAAGGAAAATCTATAGACGTAACCAAATATAGAGGGATGATAGGTTCACTTTTATATTTAACAACAAGTAGACCTGACATCATGTTTAGTGTGTGTTTGTGTCCTAGGTATCAAGCAGCACCCAAGGAATCACACATGAATGCTGTCAAAAGAATTTTGAAGTATCTCAATGAAACTACAGACGTGGGTCTTTGGTATCCTAAAGGTACAAATCCTACACTTGTTGGTTATTCTGACTCTGATTTTGCAGGTTGCAAATTAGACAAGAAAAGTACAAGTGAAGCTGAATACATTGCAACTGGGAGTTTTTGTGCACAATCAATATGGCTCAAACAACAATTACGAGACTTTGGACGGAAATTGGACAAGATACCATTGAGGTGTGATAACACAAGTGCAATCAACCTAACAAGGAATCCAATCTTGCACTCAAAAACAAAACACATAGAAATACGTCATCACTTTATAAGGGATCACATGGAAAAAGGAGATTGTGAAGTTCAATTCGTTGATACTGAATCACAACTAGCGGATATATTCACTAAACCACTACCAAGAGAAAGGTTCTACAAGCTAAGAAGGGAACTTGGTATACTTAGTGAGTATGATCTTAACTAATATATCTTCTCTATGTTTTCTAAGTTAAATTGTGTGAAATTGTCCGTATAATTATGCATATCATTCATTGGTTGCATAACATCATGAAAGTTTTTATCAAAAGGCATTAAAAATGAAATTTTCAGTCATACTAGTAGCAAGCTAATCGATTACTTGCATAAGTAATCTATTAAATCAAGTAGTTTGTAATTCAGCAGAAATACAAATTCTCTGCTATAATCGATTACCAGTGTATGTTAATCGATTACCTTACTGAAGCAATGAATCCTTCAAGCATTCGTTCTGTGATAATCGATTACCACAGTATGCTAATCGATTATTTGGCTGGGAAAAATTAAAACTGTAGTAACAATCACTGGGATAATCGATTACCGTCTTTCAGTACTCGATTACCTGCGACTCTGTTCCGTCTCAGTCGATTTCAGAGAAGCCAATGATGATATTTAAACCATCTTCAACTTCTTTTTAATCCTAATTTCTCAAACCCTAAATGAAATCCTTCACCAAAAACCCTAAAAGTCTCAAAATTTCTAAGAAACCATCACCTTCAACCCACCTTGCTCAGCCTTCAATGGCAGATTCAAGCAAAGGAAAAGGGAAATGCGTGAAGCATACTGCTAGTGGAGTAGAATTTCGTCCTCCAAAACTAACCCCAATTCGAAAACCCGGTTCTTCAAAGAGACCCGCAAAAGAATCTCCACCAAGACCTCTCAACTACAACCATCCATGGTTTTCTTCAAAAAGTCAAGCAGATTCCTATTTCAACTTCTTTGCTGGAAAAGAAATCATCTCTCCTAAGGTTCTTTCCTTTTCTTGGCTAAATAGAAATGGTTTCACTTTCCAACATGATTTAGAATCACAAAGTCTTGAAAAGTTTGTTCAGTTAAAAGGGCATTACTACCCTGACTTGGTTAAAATCTGTTATGCAAACCGATTCTATGATAGAGATGGAAATCTGAGTTTTGAGGTTAAGAAAACCAAGATTTGCATAGATGATTCAATTTTTAAAGATATAGGTGGAATAACTGCTGGTGGGATTAGACTTGTAACACCCTCATTCCGTGACGAGTATTACTCGACTAACTCGGTTGAGGTTTGTTAGTTACTCTTTTAGGAAGTGAGAAAAATTGGTGATTTTTTTTTTTTTTGCATTATCTTTGATTAATAAATTATAATTGGGATAAAACAAGAAGAAACATATTAGTACTACAAATATCATTTCATTACTATTCAAAATTACAACGGAAATAGCATACATCTAAGTTGGGGTTTTAGCATAATACATTACAATCCTTAGACACATTGTGATATTGAAGTTTATATCCATCATTTTGTTTGTGGTTTGATCTTTCATGATCCTTTTATGTATTATTTATGTTTATATTTGTCACTATGTATCCCTCCTAATTGCCTAGGCCTATAGGCTTGAATCTCCAAAAAAAATAGAAATTGATTGGCAATTCGTGTAGTATGTAAAAGCTAGAAAATGTTGCTGATCTGAAATCATAAGTGACTACTTTGAGCATAATATTGTATGCTATGTCTTCAACTCCATCCATATCCTTCGAACACCATTTTTTTTTGTTTTTTCTATATTAGCTTCAATTTGGAATTCGTGATAAGATAGCTTATCTTTATAACTATACAAAGTTAGATTTATTCCATTTACAAACATATATGGTATGTAAGCTAAACTCAATTATGTAGTAGCTGATAAATCAACTTCAACATTGTTTGGCCTTTGTGGAAAATTTTAATTATGTGCAGCTAAACCATTTTTGAGTTGGATAGCATAAATAATAATGTCATTGGCCTGTATTACACCTGTCCTTTTCCTGTTATCTCCTGTCCTTTTTTCTAATGAATCAGAATATGCTAATGATCTTAGAATTGTACGATTTGAAGAATCTGTATCAATCAGGATACTGAATTAAAGCCATTGGAAAATAACGTGGTTTTAAAAAATGAGGATTAAAGCCATTGAATAAATAAATGAAGCTCACTATATTTTTGTACACTAAAAATATATTTAACCCTAATATTAAAGTAAAATATAAATATGAAATTGTGTTGATGATATAAATATAAAAATATATTAATATTTAACATATGAAGTAAGAATTTATCAAACAGGAACAAACATCTCGGTCAAAGTCTCATTAGTATCTAAATTAATTTTATAAAAATTATACTTTAATTATGTTTTAATATAATTCTTTGTTGATTATAAATGTTTTAATTTTTTTTCTTTTTAGTTGTAATAATATTAAAAAATCAATAAATAAAAAGAATGTATTTTTAAATTGAATTGCGATTATATTGATGGAATCTTCTTTTAAAGTTTTCTTATAATATTTTTCTCCATGGAGGAATAAATCTTTAGGTAAAAATTGATTAATAATAATTAAATATGAAATTAGTATATACATTTCAATATAATTCACTTGAGAATGAATTTCTTTTTATATTTGTATTAATGTTTAAATTTACATTAAAGGGGTTAATATGATTTTATTAATATTTAAATTATAAAATATGAATATATCACATAAGAATGAACATTTCAATTGAAAACTCATTAATATCTAAAATAACGGGTATAAATTATACTTCAATTATTTTTAATAGAAATTTATATTGATTTTAAATGTTTTACTTATGTTTTTTATTTTAGTTGTAAATCTTTTTAAAATTAATTAATGAAAATGAATTATTTTCTTAAAATTTAATTGTGATTTTATTGATATAAATTTATTTCTTAATTTTTCTTATAATATTTTTTTATGCACCATAAGGGAAGAAATTTTTACAAAAAATTTTATTAATATTTAAATGTTATAATTTATACATTGGAAGGAGTAAATATAATTCACCGATGATGAAAATTTTACATAAATTGTATTTATGTTTAAAATTAAATTATAAGGGGTAAATACTTATAATAGAAAGATGGTAATATTAAAATAAATGAAAAACTATAATATTAAAATCATAAAACTGAATATATATATATATATATATAAACATAGTAACTTAAGAATAAAAATATATCAGTTTGGGATGACGATTCTACATAAAATCACTAATTCCATAGAAAAGAATAAATTTTAAATTATAATTTAAATTATTTATTTTCTATTATTTATTCATTGAACTTTTAAATTTTAACTTAGATTAAATGTGAAATAGTATATACATTTCAATATAATTCACTTGAGAATGAATTTTTTATATTTGTATTAATGTTTAAATTTACATTAAAGGGGTTAATATGATTTTTTTTATATTTAAATTATAAAATTAGAATATATCATACAAGAATGAATATTTCAATTGAAAACTCATTAATATCTAAATTAACAGGGTAAAAATTATACTTCAATTATTTTTTGATAGAAATTTGTATTGATTATAAATGTTTTACTTATGTTTTTTTATTTCAGTTGTAAATCTTTTTAAAATTAATTAATGGAAATGAATTTTTTTAAAAAAATTAATTATGATTTTATTGATAGAAATTATTTTTTTTTACTTTTCTTATAATAATTTTTTATGCACCACAAGGAAAGAAATCTTTACATAAAAGTTCATTAATATTTAAATATTATAGTTTATATATTGGAAGGGGTAAATATAATTCACTGATGACGAAAATTTTACATAAAATATATTGATATTTAAATTTAAATTATAAGGGGTAAATATATATATATATATATAAAATAACTTAAGAATAAAAATATATCAATTTGGGATGATGATTCTACATAAAAGCACTAATTCCATATAAAAGAATAACTTTTAAATTATAGTGAAAATTAATTTTTTATTATTTATTCATTGAACTTTTAAATTTTAACTTAGATTAATTATTTTCCGTTGTTCTTTCATTTACATTGACAATACACAAAAATCAGGAGCAATCATTTTTATTTACGGGTTAAAATATATTAAAAGTCTTGTTGATGATGATGATAATAATAATAATAATTAATTTATGAGATAAAATTAAATCACACTGGGTAAAAATTACACTTTAATTATTTTTTAATATAAATTTAGATTGGCTATAAATGTTTTATTTCTTTTAGTTAAAATATTTAAAAATATTTTAATAAAAATGAATGATTTTTCTAAATTGAATTGTGATTATATTGATAGAAGTTTCCTTTCTAAATTTTTTTATTAATTTTTTTATACACCACGGGGAGATAAATCTTTATGTGAAAGTTCCTTAATATTTAGATATTAATTTAATATATATATATATATATATATATATTTTAAGAGGTAAATATAATTACTCATTGTATTTGATAATACTTGGTAGTTTCATTGTTTATTACCCATTTTGTGTTATGTTTAACTTCATACACTACAAAAAAAATATTTTCATCTATTGTTAAGTTTTTTTTTTCATATTTAGACATAAGTACTATTAATAAATATTATTTTTATTTTTAGAACTCCGTGTGCACCGTGCATCGCATGACTACTTAAATAAGCATTGTTTTGAGGCGGTAGACAGAACTTTTTGAGACATAATGTGTTTTTGCAACCATGATAGATTAAATAGACCTTTTGAAGGGAAATGATAGTATTTGAGGGAGATTTTAGACAAATACCTCATGTTATTCCTAAAGGATCAAGACAAGATGTTGTTCATGCTAGCATTAATGCATCATATCTTTGAAGGCATTATCAAGTATTGACATTAACAAATTAAAAATAAAAGGCTTCAAACTGGCTCCTCTGAAATTGATGTAGAAGAAGTAAAAAAGTTCTCAGAATGGGTGCTAATTAGTATTGGAGATGGAACCATTGGGGAACCAAATGATGGAGAGATTAGTATTCAAATCCCAAATGATTTACTGATATCGGATACTGTTGACCCAATTGCTTCAATTATGGATAGTACTTATCCTTCATTATTACAAAATATGCATGATGCATCATTCTTTCAACATCCAGCTATTTTACATCCAACAAAAAATAGTGTTCAACTTGAATGAATATATGTTGTCATTGCTACCTGGTGAAGAAAGAACATACCTAAGTTTTGACTGCCCGTGTACTGAGAGTGTTCATTTAAATACTCCTGATGATATTAACACTCCATAATTTTTTAATATAATTAATTCATCTAGGCTTCCCAATCATATCTTAAAGTTGAAAATTGGTGCGCCAATAATATTGTTGAGAAACATTGATTAATGTTCTAGTCTCTACAATGGCACTATGCTCATTACTCAGTTAGGTACCTATATATTGCAAGCTAAGGTCATTTCTGGAGTAAGACTGTCATTCCAAGACTGTCATTGACTCCTTCAGATATTGTGCGGCACAAAGTATTCATTCCAAGACTGTCATTGACTCCTTCAGATAATAGAATTCCTTTTAAGTTTCAAAGAAGGCAATATTAATTCCCTATTGTTGTATCATTTGCAATGACTATCAATAAAAGTCAAGGACAATCTTTGAAGCATCTCGGAATTTACTTGCCAAAGTCTGTCTTCTCCCATGGATAATTATATGTTGCAGTATCAAGAGTGACAACAGATGAGGATTGAAATTACTCATAACAGATGATGAAGCACATATTCCAGACACAACTTCAAATGTTGTATACAAAGAAATCTTCCAAATTTTAAATTAGGTTGCTTCTCAGATCTTTTAATTACAATTTATTATTGTTTGTCATTATTATTATTATTGATAAAATCATGCTTATTCCAGATGTGTTCAATCAATGAAAGACATATACTGATATTCTTTATAACCTTTCCACATTTTTTTCAGGTTATTCAAGAAATTTCTTTCATTGGCTACTTATAATTTTTCATATAGTGATTTCACTTAAAATTTCAAGCCTAATACTGTTTTCTATGAACAAGTTTTGTAATATATAATTTTACATGTTTTCATAGCTAAATTTAATACTCGACTCTATCATTTCCCTAATTTTCTCGTCCCGTGCAACGCACGGGTATCCGACTAGTTTAGAATATATTGGTTATGTTTTTTAGTTATTCATTAAGTATTAAAATAGCATAACATACCTTGTTGTAAAAATATTGCCACTGCAAAATAATAATTCCGATTTACTTAAACAATAATTATGCTTTCTCAATAAAATTTTCAACTATCTAATTCTAGCCAACTATATAAAGCCGATTTACTTAATTTTTAATAATTTGACTTTTCTGACAAAATTGACTATTGAAATTTTAACATTATAATTTATTCCTTTTAGTTTGCTTCTTTTGCGCTCAAATGGAAAAGTTTTAGTTGAAATTATGGGTAAAATATGTTTTTGGTCCCTGTAAAATTAGCGACTTTTGCTTTTAGTCCCTATAAATTTTTTTTTTGTTAAAGTGTCCTCCCAATTTTTTTTTTTTTGCAATTAGTCCCTGGTGTGTGTACGTTTTCTCTCTCCTAGGAGTCACTAAGGCCATTTCTGACGGTCTCAAACCGCCAGAAATCACCCACTATTTTCCACTTTCTCTTCTCCCCTCCTGACACACTCTCACCAACACCACCCACCATCCCCTCCTCCTACTCACTGTTGTGCATGATTTCCCTTCTTCCTCGTTAAGGCTGAGGCTTAAACCGCGCGTCGAAGTGCTTGACCTTCAGACTAATCCTCAATTAAGCACATTATACATTATCAGCGCAGGGAAAATAGCAATATTCTACAGACTTTATTATAACACACTAAGAATACATCAGATGACACGTTCTATAGTTATTGCAGATCCACGAAATAGTATTTGATTTAAAGAGCTACTTCTCCCACATGGAAAAAGAGACAAATATTTTAGGCAACAGTTACTGTGCTTTAGTCTCAGATGGTTCCTGTTTTTAGCCTCTTCTAGTGCCTGTTTCATCTCTTCTAGTGTCGGTGTTGTAGTATCAGCTGATACAGTGGTGCTTCATCTTCCCAGTTTTGGAAATGGTCTTCAGAACTGTGTCTGGCTGTACATTTCCTTTCACTACCACCTTCTTTTTATCCAAATCAACGTCATATGATTCCACACCTGTAAATAATAGCACTGGTTATTATTATTCTACAATATTGCAAGGGTAACTTTGGTGTCATACTGTCTCTGCGTGTTTACTTCTATCATGTTATTTTATTAAGGGAACCAAAACCATGGAAACAAATTGGCTTCGAAACTTGATTATTTACTTATATGTATATGATTATATATAGACAAGTTCCATCTAATAAGAGAAAAAATACATTATACAATTGAAAAAATAAATACAAGCAGACACCAAGACTGAAATATCAAAATTAGATTAGTAGAGGTCACATGATACGCTAGAGAAGGTGTTGATTTAGCATATTCAAATGCCCTTCTTTTTTCTTTGTGACATATTCAAATATGTTTAAAAAAATGAATCAAAGGATTACTGGATATGTTGACACTTAACATCAGGTAAGAAACACAATGCATACACAAATGAAAATACTATTAAGTTCAAGGAAATCACTTCAAATTCCAATAAGGCTAAGTCATAACACCCAATAAACTATATGGATATGAAGTGTAGAAAATAAAGTTCATACATTAAACCCAACTTCTAAATTGAAAAAAAAAAAGAATAAATTATGATAAGAGATCACTTAGAGAGTGCCAATGGCTCTACATAGAAACCAAACGAAATTTAGAATTACATTCAAGTAACTAGTATTGACAGGAATTACTAACAACCAAGGTAGGATATTATTGATGATGTCCAAGAAGTAACTAAAAAGTGAAACCCCACATGGTCATACAATGATAGTGCACTTCGACGCGCGGTTTGAGCCTCAGCCTTAACGAGGAAGAAGGGAAATCATGCACAACAGTGGGTGCGAGGAGGGGATGGTGGGTGGTGTTGGTGAGAGTGTGTGGGGAGGGGAGAAGAGAAAGTGGAAAATAGAGGGTGATTTCTGGCGGGTTGAGACTGCCAGAAATGACATTAGTGACACTTAGAGAGAAAACGTGTCACGTCAGCACTTTACACATGCCAGGGACTAATTGAAAAAAAAAATTGGGAGGACGCTTTAGCAAAAAAATTTATAAGGACTAAAAACAAAATTCGCTAATTTTACAGGGACCAAAAACATATTTTACCCTTGAAATTATTTAGTGCTTCTAACTGCATGGTGTTTTATTTCTATTACGAACTAAGTAACCGATAAAATAAATTAAAGAAATCATTGGAGATTGGGAGAAACAAAAGCACTTTTCTTTATGAGATTGTTTGTGTTGATAATGTTTTACTCTCCAAATCGAAATAACATAGTTGTATTCGGATTCAAACTAGCTAGAGATAACTTGCGAATTTTTTTTTATGGAAAAGCATGAAATTGGATACACAAGTAATTTCCTCAACTTTTGTCTGTGTTCCCTTGCATTTGTATGTCCAGATTATCTTAGATTGTGACACCTATTTCACTTGGAACCACACAAATTAAAGAAAGTTCCATCGAATAGTAGTATGCCCAATTTCTTATAAGTTCCTTATGTATAGTTCTTTTTGCAAATTTTAATGGTCTTGATAGATATTCCTGCTTCGTTGGAGATGCCTCAATATATGGAAAAAAACAGAGAGTTCAATGGCAATTGACTTAATTTTTCAGAAGATTTGATGGGCCAAACTATTTTGTTAATGATATATATGCCAGGAAATAAATAAATAATAAAGAAGATAAATAATGACATGCAATGTTAGAAAAACAAGGCGAGAAATAAAAACATTGAAAACACTTCGCATTTGTTAGCATATAAGTCCATAATTTACGCTTTGACGAACTGTTTAAAGGTAAGGAATATTTCCCAAAAAAAGTCATTACAACAAGGATCACGACCTAAGGTAAGTGTCTTTCAGAATCTATCATTTTGCATTTCAAGCAACATAATAAATATATATATGAAATATTTACCATTCCTTTTGTAGATTTGCAGGTCAACCTAATATCATGCAGCAAAAAATGGCACGATTCCCTATCAGGTATATTTGAAACTAAAAAAGGGGGAGTCCAAGCGTAAGTCCTGGGAGGAGTTTGAGGCATTACCCTCCTTGAGAGCATCTGTAGGAACTAATAATGCACTCAAAAAATATATGACTCCAGGCGTAAGTCCTGGGAGGGGTTCGAGGCATTACCCTCCTTGAGAGCGTCTGTAGGAACTAATAACGCACTCAAAAATATATGACTCAAGGTGCAAGTCCTGGGAGGGGTTTGAGGCATTACCCTCCTTGAGAGCGTCTGTAGGAACTAATAATGCACAGAAAAAATATATGACTCCAGGCGTAAGTCCTGGGAGGGGTTCGAGCCATTACCCTCCTTGAGAGCGTCTGTAGGAACTAACAATGCACTCAGAAAAAATATATGACTCCGGGCGTAATTCCTGGGAGGGGTTTGAGGCATTACCCTCCTTGAGAGCGTCTGCAGGAACTAATAATGCACTCAGAAAAAATATATGACTCCAGGCATAAGTCCTGGGAGGGGTTCGAGGCATTACCCTCCTTAAAAGCATTTGCAGGAACTAGAATGCACTCACAAATAATGTATATACTCCAAGTGTTCTCAATATTTGTTGAGTACGCCCATCTAAAATGGGTTTTTGAAGGCGTTTTGCATCTTTCATCTTAAAGGCTTCAATTATTATTATTAGATGTGTTTTGATGATTACCTTAATTTTCACATGGAAGACATCTCTTTTTGCGCTCAAAGGCATCTCGATGGTTATTATTAGATATACTACTAAATGCCTCAACTACTTTCATTTGAAGGCGTCCCTCTCTTTCATCTTGAAGGAGTCTTTAGAGTCTCAATTATCATTATTGGAACTACTTTGATGTTTCATTCATGAACATTCAGAAGGCATTTTCTCAATCATTCTCCAACTTCGACATTGATATGTCCATCTTAACATTTTGCAAGCAAATGATTTATTCATCATCTATGTTTCCAAGAAAGGATGTAAAAGACCAATATCGGTAAGACATGGTTACATACTTCATCTAATGTCCAAGTTGATAAGTGAAAAATATATGATAATTTACTGTATAATTTTTGCAATTATCAAGGATAAAATAGTAAATTTATGCCCTAAATTACCTTTTTTTAATAATAAATGCATAAATTGTGAATATTTGATTTGAATTTGAATATGATGCTATTTTGATAGAAAATCTATTGATTTTGCAGATAAAAGGGCAAGTTTTAAAAGAAGAAACAAGATAGCATTTATTTGAAGAGAGAATCTGCAAGATAAGGATTTAAATGGCAGCTGATTAGGATAAGATCAACAATTAATTGGATAAGGATTCTTCATATTCAATTCTAAATTCAAATTGAAGATCAAATCAGCACAAAATCAAGTCAAAAAGAGGGAAATAAGGAAAGCAAAGCAAATAAGGATAAGATCAGGAAGAGATCAAGCTGAAAAAGAGGAAATCAGGGATAGCTGGAACGTGAATCACGCTCCACCTGCGCTGAGCGCAAGTGGAGCGCAACAATTAAATTACTCTCTGGATCTTGCGCTTCATCTGCGCTGAGCGCAGGGTTGAAGCGCAGGAATATGAGATCAATTTTTCAAAGGATTTCAAATCAGATTCCTTCCAGATTTCTGATAGCTTTCCAACTTCTATTTAAAGGACCTTTGGCAAAGATCAAAGGAAGTCCGAGAGACCCAAAGAAGTCCCGAAGACCCAAGGGAGACGGCAGAGCAGAGCTAGGGCTGGAGAAAGTGATAGTTTCTTCGTTGGGTTGTAATGGCTACCATGCGTAGCTAAACTCTCCAATAAGATTGAATGTAGTTGATTCAATCCCCAATTGTATGTGAATTCTCCTTATTATTTATGAATCCCTATTTTTATGATATCGATATTTTTATACTTTGCTTAATGCGTAACTTCCGCCTGTGTGCCGAAGTTATAAGTTGGTTTTATGGGGCGCATTCGAGAGGTGGTTCTATAGAACCAATAGCGAGTTTGGGGGAGCCTAGAGATAGGAAACTTGAACTTTGATTGGTAAAAATACTCATAGTAGTCACTGTGGAGAGCGGGGCGAATTGATAATTTTAGGGGTCGTTCGGGGTGGTTGCGAGTTTTCAGTTTTTAATTTTTAAAAATTTTCAATCAAGAATTTAGAACTCAAAACCAAAAATTGAAAACCACTTTTTTGTGGTTTTCAAAACAGACATTTTGAAAACCACAAAAAGTGGTTTTCAATTTTTGGTTTTGAGTTCTAAATTCTTGATTGAAAATTTTTAAAAACCAAAAACTGAAAACTCACAACCACCCCGAACAGCCCCTTAACAAACGGAAAAGTAGATCTTTAAAGCCAAGGTAATTTGTCGCTTGGGAGAACCCGCATGAATTATTTCTGAGTATTTTATCACTGTGGAGACCAGGGTAAAATAATATAGTTTGGCTAGGGTATCATAATTATATATTCATAAATAATATTGAGGTTCACATACGAAGGGGGTGCGATGAAACGAAGTTCAATCCTAGTTCAAGTAACTATCTCTACCTATCTCAATTTATTTTCTGTTTTTATTTAATTTCGCAATTACTCAACAATCAACAAACATATTCTCTACTTTATAGTTGTGACCACTAATCTTTATAAATTGAACCGTTCCCTGTGGATACGATACTCTTACTTACTATTATACTGCCGGGATTTCGGTACGCTTGCCAGAAACTCAACAAGTATTTTTGGCGCCGTTGTCGGGGAACGGTGTATCAATTTTTAAAGACTTGGGAGGTCTATTCTATCAAGTTGTATATATTTTATCTTAGGATTTTTATTTTTTTTAATTTTTAATTTTTTAGGATTTTTAGGAAAAATTTTAATTTTAAATTTTATTTTTATTTTTATACAAGTATCTTAGGAATTTATTTTTCTTAGATTATTATTTATTTTTTTTAGGATTTTTAGGAAAGTTTTAATTTTAATTTTTAAATTTTTCAAAAAAAAATTCTCTTCCACACTTACCCTTTTTCCTAGTTTCTTGATTTATGCTTTTGCGAGGACAAGTGTCCCCAAATCAGTTCCGATTTGATCCAGAAATAGAGAGGACATCTGGAAAGAACAGAAGCAGAAACAAGAGAAGGAGATAAAGGAGAGGTGAAGAAGAAATCAAAAATATGACTGAAGAATAACCAAGGAAGAGAGTCTTAGGAGACTATGCCATGCACCAAGGACCTCGTCATTACTTAAGCGCTAGCATAGCTCTATCAGCTACAATGAAGTCCTTGGAGATAAAGATTGCACATTTAAACCTCATCAGTGCCCACCAATTCACAGGATTGGATCACGAGGATCCACATACACATCTTTCTACTTTCTATGAATTGATTGGTGTTATGGGATTTGAGGAAGAAGATTTAGAATCAGCCTACTTACGATTGTTTCCCTTTTCTTTAACAGGTAAGGCAAAGGAGTGGCTGAAATTGCATTCTAGCCAGAGTCTGAGCAATTGGAGCGTGGTAGAAGATAAATTTCTGAAAAGATTCTTTCCAATATCACGCTACATTCAAGCAAAGACAAACATCTCCACATTCAAGCAAAGAGAGGACAAACCACTATGTGAAGCCTGGGAGCGATTCAAGTCCTTGCTGCAAAAGTGCCCAAATCATGGTTTCGACAATATTGCACAATTAAACATTTTCTGCAATGGACTCAAACACGATTCAAAGTCATACATAGATGCTGCAACATAAGGGACTATTCTGGCGGTGGATGAAGAGCGTGCTCTCACAATAATTGAGAATTTTGCAATGAATAATCAACAAGCTCAATATTGGGGGGAGCCGGTTCAGAAGAAGGAGTTGCTAGAGCTAAAAAGCAATGATGCACTATTAGCAGAAAACAAGCTCATCAAGCAACAGCTAGAGGAACTCAACGAGCAATTAAAAGCACTTCCTCAACAACTGCAAACAGTGCAATCTCAACCTTGTCAAGCCCAACAGTTGATTTGTGACTTTTGTGGAGGCGACCACCCCAATGGTCATTGCTCTTATGAGGATATTCAAGTAGAACAGGTCAACTATGTGGGAGCCCAGGGAAGGCAAGATAACTTTTCCAACAACTGTGGGAGAAGCCAATATAGAGAAGTTGCAATGCATGACATAAATTCAAGAATTGAGGAAAAGCTCGATAGACTCATACAAGATATGAATGCCAGTCAAAGAACCAAAGAGACAACATTCAGAAACCTGGAAACTCAAGTGGAGCAAGTAAGGAAGCAATTCGCTGCGCAAAAAGAGTATTGCAAGTCAATCTCTACCAGAAGTTTCAAAGAAACTGAAGAGGAAGAAGAAAATAATGAATGTAAATATGTATTTGGGGTACAAGAAAAAGAAAAAGAAAAGAGTGAAAAAAGAGAGGTTGAGAAAGTGATTGAGAGAGGAGGGGAAGTAGAGAAGTATTTACCATATCCAAAAAATCCCTCCAAGAAAGATATAGAAAGACAAGTTACCAGATCCAAGGCCAGATTAAATGACATTTCCAAAATATTTAACATTCCATTTGAAGAAGCTATGGAGCAAATGCCAACATGTGCCAAGACCATGATAGAGCTCCTGACCAAGAAGAATGGATTCACTGATGAGACAGTAGAGCTTGAGGCATGATGTAGTGCCATAATTCAAAAATCGTTGACTCAAGAATCTAAGGATCCTTGGAGTTTCACGATTCCAGTCTCGATTGAAGCAATACCATATCCTAACAACCATCCAAAAGAAGATGAAGAAGGGCAGTCTGCAAGTACCAACCTGCCAAGCTTCATGAGAAAAGGAAATGTGAATACATTGACATGAGTAAAGGACAGAAAAGAAGAACCAGGCTAAGAGAATCAAGGCCTGAAGTCAGAATGAAGACAAAGTGGTCAGGTATATTTCCTATCAAGGATCCTTGTGAAGAAAAAGAATTCAAAGCAGAGAACCATGAATCCTTCAAGCCTCCACGGAAGAAGACCCATGCGTATCTGAGCAAGACTCCAAAGAAAAGGAAAGTCAAACCAAAGGAATCGGCAACATGGTTTAACTCCAGATTCAAGACCAAATGGTTAGATACAAGTCTCATTCACAACTGGTCCGAGGCAAGAAAATGGGTAGGAACACTGCCAAAAGGAATCAAGGGAACGACACAGAGGCTAGCCAAAGGATTTCAGTATCACCCACCTTGAAAGAACAAGCGTTAAGCTATATGACGTTAAACGAGCGCTTCCTGGGAGGCAACCCAGAGATTTTTAAGTGTTTTCAGTTTTGTTTACTTTTGTTTTTGTTTGTTAATTAGGATTTTCCAATTTTTTTAGGATTTAGGAAATTTTCAAAATTGATTGGAATAAGTTGGTGGAAAATAATTTTTTTTTAAACAATAGGAAGTAGTAGAAAACTTGACTGAAAATTGCAAAATTTCATTATGTTTTCAATGCTTCACCTGCGCTGAGCGCAGGTAAAGCGCAGAAGTGCAATTTTAGTCACTGTTTTTTGCGCTTTACTTGCGTTGAGCGCAAGTGAAGCACAGCGGTACGAAATTTCAAAACTGAAACTTGCACTCCACTCACGCTGAGCACATGTAGAGCGCAGGTATGCACTATTATTTAAATTGAGCTAAAAACAGGGGGAAGTCGTTCGTTCTCCCTCCCCTGTTTTCCCCTGTACCGTCTCTCTACTTCCTAAACCTTTCTTTTCACTTTTTCCACTTACAAAAACCTCCTTCATTTTTGAATCTTTCAAAGTAGTTTTCACCAATTGAAATTTTTCGTTTTCCTGTGCTTTTATGGTTTGAACTCTAGGATAGCAACCTTAGGATTGTGAATGTGCATATTGTTGATAATTGCTATCTTGGATGTAATTATGGTTGTGCGGAATTTGAAGAACAAGTTTTCTATTGAAATGCTCCTTGCTTTGTGAGTTATTGAAGCTTGAAAGTGTTATGCTATGTTTCTTGCAAAAATTTTGAACTTTCACTTTCCATGGATTAATTGAGTGCTTGCAAAACAAATGAGTATATTCTGTTTTTAGGAATCCTACCAAGTGCAATGAAATTTTATTGTGAAGAGATTGATTCTTTTGAAAGTATTCTGAATTTTGCATGCAAATTGGTTAATGATAGGCTTCCATGTTCTTCATAAATTAGTGTTTGCAATAAGGCATCATTGAAATGAATGTGTTTTTAGCAACTAACTGTTGTTATTTGACTTTTTAGATGCCTAGGATCAAATACACTGCTGGCTTTTCCCGTGGCTCTAACTCACGAGGAGAAGGCATAGGGAAGAGGGTCAGAGATGAACCCCATTATGATCCCATTAGATTCAAGAGTGCACAGGCTGCTGCAAAGTATGAAGCTCATAAATCATGCAACTTTGTGTTGTCAAGACCAATTGACCTCAAACCAATCAGAAGTTACTAGACCCATACCCATGCATGTTGCTTGAAGAGTTCTGGATATTCTTGCAGTAGCCTGAGGACAGGCCTATTCATCTAGGGGGAGGTGGAGCAGCAGCAGCAGGAGAGTAGGACAAGGACTTACAGGATACAGAGGACGAAGATTGATACTGGTGTTTTTCTTTCTTTTCGTTCTTTTATTTTCTAATTTCTTTTATTTTTTTTAGGATTAATTTTTTTTAGTTAATTAGGATTTTTGTTTTGTTTTTTCATTTTTTTAGGATTTAGAAATTGGGATCTAAGGAATTAATTTTAAAATCTCAAAGCTAGGCAGTCTAACTAACCAAATTAGGAAAGAAATAGGAATTTTGTGATTAAATCCATAATCAATTAGGATTAGGATATTATGCAGGAAAATATATCAGGGTAGTTAACTAATTTCAATAAGTGATTCCATCAAGGAAAATTTAGCCAAAAGTCGGTGAGTTGTGAGACCAAACACAGATATGAGAGTTTTCACCGCTGCTTGTCAACTGTTATTGCTTGAGTTTTTGGAATTTATTCTGCACATGGAAAAATTGGAAATGATAAAGGCAAATTTTGTGTTATAAATTATTTGCTCAGTGCCAAAAAGCCAACCCATACAAATTTTTCCAATTTTTTTGGTAACCCATTTGAGCTTTAATGTTTCTTCTTATGCATCCCAGCCAAATTTAATGTTTATATCATGCCCCTTACACTTGGGAAAGAGAGCAAAGGTGTAATTTGATAAAATGGGGAGAAGTGGTTGGTTACTTGAAAGTGAAGAAATACAAAGAGCAGGCACAAGAAAGCAAAAAGAAGATCACTCCCTCAAAAATCAAAAAGAAAAAGTGAATGAAAGTGAATAAGTTGGGGGGAGTGAATCATCAAACAAAGAAAGAGACCAACTGAATGATACAAATCAAGAATGAAGTGGAAGAATGGAGAGAAGTTACAAGTCAAGAAAAATTCAAAGATGCCCTCTATTCCAGTGTTCTCTTTGCATACCCGGAAAAACCATAATTTCTTGATAGCCCAGCCTCATTACAACCAAGAAAGACCTTTTGATCCATGTTAACCATGTGCATGTTTATTAACCAGAAACGACTATCAATTTTAGTTGTTCAGCTGCTGTGAAAAATTGAGGGAAACACTCGCCCGTGAGCATGAGAGAATTCCTTGATTTTTCTTCACTTATTGTTTTGGTTACTATTTCTAAAAAAGTTTGAATGTATTTTTATCTTGTCCTGATTAAGTCTTGGTAATATCACTTGATTCTGATTTTTAATCTGATATTTGGAAAGTGACAGCTTCCTAATAAGAGGTGATGAAATTATTTCCTTACTTTTTGAGAATGATAACAGGGGAATTGAATCCATTTTTTATTGCAAAAGGTTTTCTTGCTTGAGGACAAGCAAGAAGCTAAGTTGGGGGGAATTTGATAAGTGAAAAATATATGATAATTTACTGTATAAATTATGCACTTATCAAGGATAAAATAGTAAATTTATGCCCCTAATTACCTCTTTTTAGTAATAAATGCATAAATTGTGAATATTTGATTTGAATTTGAATATGATGCTATTTTGATAGAAAATCTATTGATTTTGCAGATAAAAGGGCAAGTTTTAAAAGAAGAAACAAGATAGCATTTATTTGAAGAGAGAATCTGCAAGATAAGGATTTAAATGGCAGCTGATTAGGATAAGATCAACAATTAATTGGATAAGGATTCTGCAGATTCAATTCTAAATTCAAATTGAAGATCAAATCAGCACAAAATCAAGTCAAAAAGAGGGAAATAAGAAAAGCAAAGCAAATAAGAATAAGATTAGGAAGAGATCAAGCTGAAAAAGAGGAAATCAGGGAAAATTGGAACGTGAATCACGCTCCACCTGCGCTGAGCGCAAGTGGAGCGCAGCAATTAAATTACTCTCTGGATCCTGCGCTTCATCTGCGCTGAGCGCAGGTTGAAGCGCAGGAATACGGGATCAGTTTTTCAAAGGATTTCAAATCAGATTCCTTCCAGATTTCAGATAGCTTTCCAACTTCTATTTAAAGGACCTTTTGCAAAGATCAAAGGAAGTCCGAGAGACCCAAAGAAGTCCCGGAGACCCAAGGGAGACGACAGAGCAGAGCTAGGGCTGGAGAAAGTGATAGTTTCTTCGTTGGGTTGTAATGGCTACCATGCATAGCTAAACTCTCCAATAGGATTGAATGTAGTTGATTCAATCCCCAATTGTATGTGAGTTCTCCTTATTATTTATGAATCCCTATTTTTATGATATCGGTATTTTTATACTTTGCTTAATGCGTAACTTCCGCCTGTGTGCCGGAGTTATAGGTTGGTTTTATGGGGCGCATTCGAGAGGTGGTTCTATAGAACCAATAGCGAGTTTGGGGGAGCCTAGAGATAGGAAACTTGAACTCTAATTGGTAAAAATACTCATAGTAGTCACTGTGGAAACCAGGGCGAATTGATAGTTTTATCAAACGGAAAAGTAGATCTTTAAAGCCGGGGTAATTTGTCGCTTGAGAGAACCCGCATGAATTATTTTTGATTATTTTATTGCTGTGGAGACTAGGGTAAAATAATATAGTTTGGCTAGGGTATCATAATTATATATTCATAAATAATATTGAGGTTCACATACAAAGGGGTGCGATGAAACGGAGTTCAATCCTAGTCCAAGTAACTGTCTCTACCTATCTCAATTTATTTTCTGTTTTTATATAATTTCGCAATTACTCAACAATCAACAAACATATTTTCTACTTGATAGTTGTGACCACTAATCTTTATAAATTGAACCGTTCCCTGTGGATACGATACTCTTACTTACTATTATACTGCTGGGATTTTGATACGCTTGCCAGAAACTCAACACAAGTACACTCTTTGCACACTATATCTAATCAAGAAGTGCCTCCATCTAAGAGATGTGGATTGGCCTTTATTTTTATATGAAATTACATAAATAAATGATAGTCTTCACGGAAGTAATAGTTAAATTACTATAGTCATTCGGTATTGTGACACTTTGGATTATATTAACTTAGTATGCTCTTTGATGGTTAAACCACTCTAAACACTAAGTAAACAAGACACCAAGGCATATCTAGTGTCCTTTATAGGATTTACTCAATGCCAACACGATAACACAGATAGCAAACTAATCGCTATGAGCCAGCGTCTTTAGATGATCAAATGAGTCTCAAAAGAGAAAAAGGCCACCTCACGTTGATAGAAAAAACAAAAAAGAGCAACTTGAAGCAACTCAACACATGACCTGCACAAGGGGGCAACATATACAAGGGGAAAACAAACAAATACGTTGGAGAAACCATGGAAACTTTAAAATGACGCTCTGCGAAAGGAACAATGGAAATCCATTTGTGGGATTTTGTTGAAGCAGGAGCCGCTCAAAGAGGAGAAAAAACTTGGCAAGATTGTGGATGAAATAAACAAGAGATACAGGTTCAATAGTAGAATCGGTGGCATCAAAATTAGGAAAAGAATTATAAGCATACTCAACTTGGGGAAGATAAGAACGAGACACAGAGAAGAAAGGAACCACCAAAAGATGTACATTGTCTCGATCAAACAGTCTAGCCAGATGTGCTCGAAGAACAGTCCACTGAAGAACGTTAGCAAAGTAACGACACAATTTTCTGGTTTGCACATTATAGTACAGACATACTACATGTGCAAGGGGGCAAATGTTTTGGAATTAATTATAATAATGCAACTAAAATAATAAACTGTGTTGAAATGACCAAGCCCCTGACAGCACATTGTGTGACACCCTTCTACCCCACACTCTTATACGTTTAATAACTTGAAGTGTAGAAAAGGTAACGTCCCACAGTGGGTAAAAGGTTCACATAACTCTCTTATTAAAAACCTCATTAGTTCGAAAATAACTTAATTAAAATAAAACGAACTCAAATGTATTCAAATACTCATGCAGCGGAATCTCCAAAAATATAAAAATAACTAAACATCCTACTTGTTGTGCAAGGAATCCAGAACAGTTTACAAAAACCTTCCTAACTAGAAACATAAAGAAAGAACCCCCAAAATTATGCCCTGATGTCACATATACCAGAGCACACACCCTTTAATCAAAACTCGACACTAGTCGTGTCATCATCAATACCTGTAAAAATATCCACAGTATAACGGTGAGGAAAAGAATACTACTCATACATACACATATGAGGCTAACCTATCCTCACCCTCATATAAATAACATCATCATCAATCATACCACATATCCAAACATCAAATAATCCATCAGATAATAATCACCTATAAATCAGCATATAACTATTCATCTATATCATCATATAAGTCCCATACCATCATTCACCAATGGAATCACATACTCTATTTTCACACATAATACTCAATCATCATTAATACTCATAACATCATTATTTACTCAGTTTCATCATCAAATATATCACATATATACATTCATCATGCATACATCAGAATTCATCATCATCATATTACAACTCACTTCATCATTGAGTATAAATCATCATCACATGCACCAAAATTCATCAACAACATTATATAACTCAATACCATCATCGAGTATAACACATTATCATATGCACCAAAACTTATCACCAACATTATGTAACTTAATACCATCATTGAGTATAACACATTATCATATGCACCAAAACTTATCACCAACATTATATAACTCAATACCATCATCGAGTATAACACATTATCATATGCACCAAAACTTATCACCTCACCTACCCAAAGATCATGACTTGGAACTCCGCACAATGGGTGCACCTCGTCAATCACTCTAGTTAGTACCAAGATAGTCTACCGGTGTCACCACACACAATTCGATAGGTTGTACCCCCTCTATGGGCCCGCAAAACAACATTCGACCCTAGGTTGCACCCCCTCTATGGGCCCGTGCATCGAACGCCCCATCTTGATCCCCTGAGTTGTACCCCCTCTATGCGCCCGCACAAATCAGTTCACCTCCTGAATTGTACCCCCTCTATGGGCCCGCATAATTCAGGTCTCATCACATATGCTCAAGGCATATCTCCTAAGTTGTACCCCCTCTATGGGCCCGCACAACTTAGGTAACACCATCATCAAAAGGTGATATACACCATCATCATTATCATCATCATCATGCATTATCATGCTCATCATTAAACACCATTACCATAAAGTGATATACACTTATCATCATTACATCATCATCAATAATTACATTGCATATTATGCACACCAAAACATCATCCATATTCATTATCATCATCAATCTCATTGCATATTATGCACACCAAAACACCATCAATATTCATTATCATCATCAATCTCATTGCATATTATGCACACCAAACATTATAAAGCATTATCACACACCATCAATCATCATTAAGCACTCAGGATCTCAAAATCCACTCTGGTAATCGATTACCAACCTCTAGTAATCAATTACCTGCAAACAAGGTCTCTGGTAATCGATTACAACCGCCTTGTAATCGATTACCTGCAACCAAACACTCTTGTAATCGATTACAGCACCCTTGTAATCGATTACCTACAAGCAATCTCTCTGGTAATCGATTACCACAATCCTGTAACCGATTACCAGCGAACAAACAACACTTCTGGACTACCCAGAACACACTGGTAATCGATTACCACCCGCGACGCAGATCACAGATTTCACGATTTCTAACAATTCTACATCACTATATTCAACCTCTATTCAATCCTTTTCGATCAAACACCATTCATAATCATTAATATTCGTCAAACTCATCAAAATCATCAATCTTTAACAGTTTTACATGGTTTTCCCATCAAAACCCAAAATCATTAAACCCTCATTAACCCCTTTTCACTATTCTCTTTATTCTCATTCAATCTAATCAAGATTCACAAAGATTCACAGAATTAATCATCAATCAACATGTTTTCATCATACAATACTCAATATATATATATATATATCAATTCCGAATTTAGAGTCTTAGAGGGTCTTATGGTTGCCCTCACTACCCAAACACCCCTACATGCATATACAAGCAGCATCCTCTCCCCCACCGTACCTTAAGCGAAGATCGATTACAGAAAGGAACTCCGTTTCTTGGTTCTTGATGCTCACTCTGCAACAATCCTCTCTTGAGACTCGTTTTCTCCCCTCCTTAGCGTTTCGCTCTCTGACGATAATACGAATAAGGATTAGGGTGACTGATAACCCCTCCTTACTAGAATGCCTAATTGGGCTTGGGCCCACTCTCAACCCCATTCTCCTCTTTTAAATTTAAGCTAATTTTATGGATAAAACTAATAATAATATTGATCATATTATTTATTCATCTATTTAATTAATTATTTCCTCTACTTATTTATTTAATTTAATTAATATTTTACTTTATAAAATTTTAGGATGTTACACAACATAGAAGCACCTTCTTTTACTTTAGTATCTGCTTGTCGGACATATCCCAAAAGGAATAGGACCTTTGGCTTGTTTCAGCAAAGAGCGCAGAAGCATGTTTTGGACTATTTTTTGGATTTTATGATTGTCTTGTAGTGTAGCCTAAGGTTCCATGGACAACTTGGTCCCCAAGCCAAGAGGGATATATATGTACAAAAGGGTAAGCGAATCGTGGCAACAATTTTTTTTTTTTCCATCAATGAAAATTCTCTAAATACAACTAAGTCTCACCAAGTTTATGAATCCATTTCTCTGTAAATCAATACCAAAACAATATATATGGTTAAATAATTGTATAAATAATATTATTTGAATTAAATCGATATGTGGTGTAAAAATTTATTCTTGTAATGTAAAGTAAATTACTGTCTTCATGTGATGTATAATATTCCTAAGAATTAATTATTAAAATATGAACAAATTGGTAAAATATTATAAATTTAAATCAATAATTGTTTTAAGAATATCTTTATTTATATGATAATGTACATAATAAAATATTAATTTAACTAATAATAAGTAAAATATTTACATTCAATACAATTTTATATAAAATATCCAAGTAAAGTTTAATTTTTATCATAATAATTTAGGTATTTATACACTTTTTTTGTGAACTTTCCATCCCCATGTGATATATTTTTATTTTTTAATTTAAATATTAATAATATAAAAAAATATAAATTTAGAAAAATGAATATTCTTTTGTATCTATTGGTAAATGCCTTAAGAGTATTTATAAAATTGTAACAGTTAAAATTAAAATATGTAACAAAAATAAATTATCTAATTAATTAAAAATTTAATTTTTTACTTTTGATTTTGTTAGCATCTAATATCTTTCTTGTGGTACATTTTAAAAGCCATCCAATTTATGAAATGATAAAGTAAACATAAATTTAAGAATGAAAATTTAAAAGTATTAATTTTAAATTATTATAATATGCATGGTCATGTAAATAATATATCTTTGTCTTGTATTTTTCTCTTAAGACCTTAATTTCATCTTACCATACAAAGCTATTACTCATCAAATAACATATTGCCATAATTAGAATGCAAACACATTAAATCTATGATAAAATATGTCATGTCAAAACTTAATCTATGATAAAATATACACATAAAAGGTTAATATTCTAAAATTATTTTACATAATTATATATAATGGTAACACTAACAACAAAAAAAAAGTCTACCTAAGGTTAGAGTTTTCTAAAGCAATGTGCAAGGTAATTGAAGAGGAACATAAACATAGTCCCAATAGTAGAAAACAAAGTATCAAACCCATTTACCCACTTCTTTATGAATGAGTTAATATTTAGGCTTAAATATCATTTTGCTCCCTACATTTTTTCGTGTTTTTTGTTTTAGTCCCTGCCAACTTTTTTTTTTAAATTTAGTCCTCACTTTTTTAAATGTATGTTATTTTAGTCCCTGCCAACTTTTGGTTTTAGTCCCTGCTAACTTTTCGTGTTTTTGGCAGGGATTAAATTTTAAAAAAAAGTTGGCAGAGACTAAAACCAAAAACATGAAAAGTTGGCAGGGACTAAAACCAGTGTCAGGGACTAAAAATAACATACATTTGAAAAGGTGGGGACTAAATTTAAAAAAAAAAGTTGGCAGGGACTAAAACCAAAAACACGAAAAAATGTAGGGACCAAAATGATATTTAAGCCTAATATTTATTATACCTTGGTAAATAAAATAAAAAAAATAAATAATTAATAAGTACTTTTACTAAGATGACCACAGTTTTGGTGGGAAAATATATTCCTAGTGCAACCACATACTACTCTTCTTTTATATATACCAGTGGAATCCGCATTTTTTTTTGGAAAAGACGTAAAATTTGTTTATTTATATTTTCAAATACCTCATATAATTAATTAGTATAAATAAAGTAAAATTATATACAACATTTTAAATTAAACTAAATTAATCACAATGTAAAATGTAAATGTAGTTTGTATACATTTAAAGGTAAATAAATACAATTTATGTTCAACAGTTAAATAAATATAAAAAATTAAACTAAAAAAATGAATGATATTTGCATTTAAGACAATCTAAAATAGTATTGTTTATTTACAATTTTTATTACTGTGTCAACTCTGTCTCTTCCTTAATTGGGAGACCAAATAGTGAATGAATTCCAGGACAAAAAAGAGGCATATATCGCTTTTATATATTAGTATAGATTAATAATTCAAATTCAAATACTTCTTTAAATTTGGATGATATATTGAATTTTGATTTTTTTTAATGATAACTTTTTTAACACTAATCTTTTCTTTTACAATTCAAATTCAAATCCTAATTGATTATATTTTTTCCTATTCTAATTTTAATCCCTATTTCTTAATTTAAATTTCTAATATTATCTTTATCATTTAAGTCGTGAATTTTTAAAGTAATTTCGAAAAGTATATATTAATAATTCAGATTCAAATCCTTCTATAAATTTGGATTATATACTGAATTCTGTTTTTTTAATGATAACTTTTCTTAACACTGGTCCTTATTTTTACAATTCAAATTCAAATCCTGATTGATTCTATTTTTTCATATTATAATTTTAATCCCTATTTCTTAATTTAAATTTAAAATATTATCCTTATCATTTAAGTCGTGAATTTTTAAAGTAATTTTGAAATAACTTAGGGGTATAATTGGAAACATAATGTGGACACCAAAAAGAAGCATCCCCTTTATATATTAGTATAGATAAAGATATCTTATATATTAAAATGAATAAAATTTTTATATCAAATATAAAAAAATATTATTAACTATTAATTGATAGATAGTAAATAAAAATATTTTTTCATTATAAAAAATAGTTTTCTCAATTTAATATAACTTTTATTTATTGAAAATATATATTTCCATTTTTTAAAATAAATATATTATACGAGACCTCTTATTTCTTAAAAATAGATCCTCATTTTATAATTTGATTTAAACCTACAAAAGTATTGGGTCGGTCCTGCACAAAGCTCCACCCATATTCGCACATGTGAAAGGTTTAAGTGGCTAAGTGAGCCCATATTTTTTAGAGTAAGCAGTAAAAAGTGTCAAATGAAAGATGTGTCCATGTAAAGTAGTAGATTCCAGTCTAGGTCTAATAAGACTCCACTTGAGCTCAATTTCACATCCTCATCCAATTCTCTTATCATTTATTACCCTTTCCCCACCCAACTTTCTGTTGGAACCACAGGAAACACTAGAAGGGGGGTTGAATAGTGTTTCAAAACTTCATGTTAATTTTCAAAAACCTTTTCGTGAAAGGCAGTAGATGAACTTTTGCAAGTTATCGTGAAAAACTCAGATGAAAGATAATCAAGATTATCAGAGTTGTGTAGAAGCTATAAGCAATTGTTTTTTCAGAAACTTGATGACTTTGATAAAACAGTTAAGTGTTCTATTAACACTTCAGAAGGTTTGGAAAAACTATCTTTCGAAATTTTGTCTAAACTATATTCAAAACATAAAACAATTTGTTTAAAAAATGTTTTGCATTATTATTATTCTACTGATTTTGTTACTTGCTGAAAACCTGTGCTATTTGTGAACTTGCTGAACCTCTTCAGAAGGTTCAGTAATTACTTTTTCGAAAAGATTTGTTTAATAAAAGAAGTTAAACTGTGCGAAGTTCAGATTCACTTTTCATACCCTTCCTTGGTTAGAAATAAAACAGATAATAACTGAATGTAAAGAGATAAGGGTAGAGAGAAATTTACATAGAAAACTTATCCTGGTTCACCCACTAACTCATTGAGCTACATCCAGTCCCAGGGCAAACCACCACTGGATTTTCACTATTTGAACACAAATACAAGTATTGTTTTACCCCAGCCTCTTCAGGCTTAACACCGAGTATTCTTTGTTTTCAACTGCCTCTCCAGGCAACTCAATGAGTATTCTTTGCTTATCAACTACCTCTCCAGGCAACTCAATGAGTATTCTTTTGCAGGCAGCCTCTCCAGGCGCAATCCAAGTATTCTTTTCTATCAAGCCTCTTCAGGCTCTACACCAAGTATTCTTTTCTGTCAAGCCTCTTCAGGCTCTACACCAAGTATTCTTTTCTGCCAAGCCTCTTCAGGCTGTACCAGAGTATTCTTTCTTCCTCCAAGCCTCTCCAGGCTCTCAGACACTTATTGTGTTTACAATTAAGCCTATGTTTAAGTTTCCTTGAAACTTAAACTTGCAATTTTCCTGTACTAAGGGTTTATTGAGTACCACTCAGGATACAAAGGTTACATTCTAAGTACAAGGAATGTTACAGAGAGATAAGTGTGTGAATTTCTAATTGGGTTCTTCTCTGTGTTTTTCTTCTTCAGATAGTTGGCTTGATAAGATATGGTTTGAGCTTTAGCCAATTCTCTCTTGGCATAATCTCTGCCTTGGGCTTTTTAATGTCGCCACCTTCAAAGTCTTTCTTGAGGCTATTTATATTCTGATAAAATATAGTCGTTGAAGGTTGTTGATAATACCATTGAGAAATGATCTCTGATAGCTTCTGACACAGTACAAGGGTGCAGAACAACGCATGCCTGTTCTGACTTCTGCAAATGTTGCGACGCTCAGAACTTTCCTTTTAAGTGATAGAAATTTGAATATCCAGAAAAGTTCCCGTTCTGTTTGCCTTAAATGGGTTAGACCACAGTCTTGTTACAGAAGGCATTGACAGAGAAATATCTTCATCAAATCTCTTCAGAGGCTTCTCCTCTTGATCTCAGATAAACAGTTACAGACAATGTCTTCAGATGGTCTCTTGACTTCAGATGATATTTTACTTTAGACAAAACATCTTCTTCAGATGGATGTTACGCTTCAGATGATAGACCATTTCAGATTGTTCTTCTTAGCTTCAGATGATAACATGCTTCAGATGAACTTCAAGTCTTCAGATGATAACCACTCTTCAGACAAAGTTGATCTTTAGACGATCTGACACCTTCAGATGATAACTTCTCAATCTTTCACGATCTGAAATACAATAGAAGATTTGTGAAAGTATATTTGCTCAGATGATGATGATAGTTTTATCCGTTGAGCTTCTCTTTTATCCTTTTGGGAAATTTGCTTTTCATCTCGCTTGAGGTGCACGCCTCTGATAGCGTATTGCACAGATGGTACAGGAGTAGGTGTTGCAGCAGCGCTGACTCTATCTATGACTACTATTTGCTTTTCTGTAGTAGGCCTCCTCTTTCATGTATGATGTTCCTTAGAATGAGGAAAATAACTTTTGTTGCTATCTCCTTTTTATATGATGGCAAAAGACGTTTAGAACCCTTCAGGTCTTTGTGCGGAGAGTCTTTGCCTCATTTCAGCTTCACCACTTTCGTTTGCTGAAACTTGAGTCTTTTAATATATTATTCACATTGACTCATAAGTCTTTGGAGAGTAGCATGACGTCTTTGGCTTCAAAAGGTTTTCCTCAACAACTTCTATTCTTCAGAGAGTCTGAAATACCACGTCATCCAGTTCAGAGGGAATGTGTTCAGCAGGTTGCATTGCTTCAGCTTGATGTAGCTTTTTATCTTGAGACGCTTTCAGCGAGTTCCTTCCTTCAGCGAGTTTCTTCTTCTTTGTTCCGGATGGTTGCTTCTTTTTTTTCTACATTCTTTATGAGCATGTAGTTTATCTTCATTTCAGCTTTGCCCAGATGTACTCTCTCTTTTCTTCAGATAATTGTTGTGATGTTCTTATAGTTTGACTTCTTCAGATTGTTCACATTCTTCAACATATTGCATGTCTTCAGATGGATGCTTCATCCTGTTACCTGAAACACAATGCATAAAAATAATACCTTTCTCAGTAGAACCTGTTCTTATATGATCTAATTTGTTAATCATTAAAACCAAGGATAATAAGTCTTGAATGTAATTTAAATGCTTAAATTAATTCTGAGACTCAACACTTTCTCATCCTTTTCTTCCCTAATCCAATTCTCTTATCATTTCTTATCATCATCCAATTCTCATTCCTTTTTATCCTCATTTCCTCAACTTGAATTGAACCCTATTTCTATTTTTTTAATCACAGTTGGCCCTTATTTGCTTGTTCTTTCGACTAGAAAGAAGAAGCAAAGTAGAAAGAGCAACTAATTTATATTGATACTTTTCTTGAACAAATTAATGTGAACCCAAAATAAAACTATTAACGATTCTTCAGAAAGGTAAAATGGTAATGAAATCAAACAAAGTCTTTTGAAAGTCAACAAGCATGACAAAATAAAGATTAACCTGGAAATTGTAACACCCCAGGCCCAGCCTTGACCTGCGACCCAACTTCTGGGGTCCAGGAAGTCACTGAGCATGTTAACTAAGCTTCATCCACCCCCCCAAGGTGGATTATTCCTCAAAGGGAACCTTCTGTGGTTCGAACCCAAGACCAAGGGACTTATAGCCTTAGATCCCCGAGGTCTTGGGTTCGAACCACGAAAGGTCCCCCTAGGGGGAATAATCCACTTCAGGGGGTGGAAAAGCTTAAGTTAACGTGCTCGGGGCGTGGTAAGCATGGTAAGCCCGGTAGAGGGTGAGCGTGAGCGTTCCCGAGGCGTTACAAAATCAATAGGTGACTCAAACAAGTAAAAACAAGTAAAACCAAAACAAAATCAACTTGGAAAATCAACCTGTGAGTCTATTGTCTCGACAAGAAAAACCATGTGTTTCAAAACCCAGAGGGTGTCTCAATACCTAAAAGAAAGAAATTGGGCATGATAATACCTAGCCGGTATCACAATACCTAAAAAACGAGAAACTAAGGTAAAATAAATATTTAAAAGCTTATCAACAATTTGCACAGTTGAAACTAAGGTCACTATCACAACCCTCCCAAAGGGCGCCGCGACGAGGGTAGCGACTGAAGATAAATTAAAATGACACAATCACTGGAGTCACCACCAATTATTATTTGAGGAAAATAATTGGAATTTTTTTTTTATTTTGCAATACTCATCTTTTAGAGAAGAGTCTGAGTTCGGGAGTCTATTTATGCACAATGAAGAGAGAAAACTTAATCCCAATGCACCCCCGATACATCCATTCAAAGAATGGTTACATTTAGCTAATTGTGCAATTTATTTATAAATATTAAAATATTTATTTTACCGCTAAAAATTAAAATAAACATGATAAGATTAAAATTATTTAAAAGGTTAAAAGAAAATATGATTGTTTACAAGGAAAAATAAAATGTTAAAAATAATTTTAAAGATAATTTTGAAAAAAAGAATTTTGACCTGAAGAGAGATGATCTCGCTCCTACGTAGCCTCTGGTGCAATGAGGAACTCAAAGTCACGTACTTCTAATAAACAACAATTGGATTAATTTGATTTTAATTTTTAAAAGAATATTTTGAGAGGAAAAAAATATTTAAATTTTGAAAGGTCATTTGGATTATGAAAAACTGAATTAAAAAAGATTTTGATTACAAAAGATTGATATGATTTTTTTAAAAGATAATTTTAATTGATAAGAGTTGACTTGTTAATGATCTTTAAATTTAAGGTTATCAAGTCGTCGCGACTCAGGTATCCTATCAAAATTAAATTAGAAAATTATTTCTTTAAAAATAATGAGTGATTAATATTAAAATTACTAAACTATCACGATTCAGGTATCCGAGTAATTTACACAAAATTAAAGTTGATTTAAAATATTATTTATTTACAAAAGAATGTGTAGTTAATATTAGAATTACGAAACCGACACGGTTTAGGTATCCTAATAATTTATGCAAAATTAAAATCGATTGGAAATTAATTAAAATTTATCCACAAAAAGAGTGTGTGATGTAATTACCAAGCCGTTATAGGTAATGATACTAATTAGTACATATTTACAAAAAGATATGAAAACTAAATTGTGCCAAGTATTTAGAAATAACAAACTCAAACTAAGAAAAACATAGCAAATAACCAATAAATGTTGATGATGTATTATGGGTGATTCTTCTCTAAGTAATGTTTGGGTTATTAATATGTTTTACAGTTGTTTGAATTAATGGCTAACCTCAACGTCAATTACCATAAAAGCAAATTTATTGGGATTGATGTTGATATGAGGTGATTGGAGTTGATGGCTTAGTTCTTGAAGTGTAAAATTGGGCCATTTCCATTTTCCCACTTGGGGTTACCTATTAGTATTGGGGGTGTTAAAGTGAGGTTGGGTCTGGTGGGCCAAGCCTTCAAACCCGCCAACCCAGCAGGACAATCTGTTAGTTTATCCTATTTTTTAAATTTTATTTATTATTCTCAATTGCAACTAATAAAGATGTGTCTATTGCTAATATGCTTGTCAGAAAGAGGAGGAGTTGGGTGGAAATTGTGACAAAGAAGGAATTTATTTCATTGGGAATTTAATCAATTGTCAATGTTATTACCAAAGCTAAGCTTGATACAAGTTTAGGAAAGAAATGTTGATGGTTGGTGTTGGAAGACTGATTCTGAAGGTCTTTATCTAGCCAAATTAGCTTATTGCGTTATTGTTAATGACGTTATCTACCTAGATTTTCCTTTACACAAGTTTCTTTGGTGTGAATTTGTTCCTGCTGAGGTTTTCTAATTTTGCTGGGAAGGCATTACTTGATAAAATTCCATCAAAACAAAATTTAGTTATAAGGAAGATCCTCCAAATTATTGCTGCAAATTTTGTATGATGCAGACAACGTTTGGAAACTACTTCTCATATTCTTATTTAGTGCTCTTTTGCCTATCAAACTTGGATGCTCTATTTGGACTAGTTCGGTTTCAAATTTGTGAATCATAACCATTACTATGTTTATTTCGAACAATATTTAGGTCTTCCTTACTGCATTCCCAAAATGCACTACATGTGGTCTATGATTTGGTTGTCTACAATTTAGTCATTATGGTTGACTCAAAATAATGTTGTCTTTTCAAATAAAAATTTAGTTCTAGTTGATCTTTTGGACTCAGGTAAACTACGAACTCAGAAGTGGATTAAAGCTAAAAGTACAATCTCCTATCAGTTTTCATCTTGGTCTTCACACTCTACTATTTGTCTAAATTTTGTTAGTTGAGGTTTTCTCCCTGGTGAATTTCTAATGTGCCTTCAACCCTTTTATCCAAAAATTAGTCATTTTGTTACGTTTTTCTGTATGGCGGCCTCTACTACTTTTTGCTGAAGTTGGTTAATGTATCTAGATAGGGGGTTGAATAGAGACTTGAAAATTTGATTCTTGAAACTTGAAATCAATTTGAGGTTGTTCTTAAGAATATCTTAGATACTCAGATTGACTCTTTGAGATGAAAGTAGTTGCCAATATATGTGTGTGTTAAGAATAAAAATATCAAGGCATAGTAAGATCAACTTTAAGCAGTATTGTTATAATAAATGATATAATTCAGACTAAGATTATGAAATTACTCTTTTTGCTTCTGACTTACTTAAATTTGTAATAATTAAGAAGTTAAGATCTCAATGAGTTATCTTAAGATTAGTTAAACAAGTAAAGAGAAAGAGATAAGAAGAGAACCACACAAAGATTTATCTTGGTTCACCCACACCCTGGGCTACGTCCAGTCTTCACACACTGTGAGATTTTTCAACTATAATTGCAGTTATGTTACAAGTATTCTTCAATCCCCCTCTTCAGATTTGTTCCTTGAATATTCTTGTTACAGTGCCTCTCCAGGCTAACACTTACTCTCACCAACACAACGGTCACTACCTAGCTTGGTTGGGATTTCAATGGGAAAGGTAAGATTGAGGTTTTTCTAGCTTTACAGCGTACAAGGTATGGATAAACAATGATCTTAGCTAGTTACAATCAAACTTTTAGAATGAAGTATACAAAAAAATGTAAGAGATGATTGAGAGGTGAAGGATTAAATGTAAGTGAAGACTAAAAAGTATATATTAAGATCCAACAGAGTTTCAGCAGCGCTTCACACGTTCTGAGTTCATAGGGCTTGGTATTTATAGACTTCCTTTTTGAGTTAGCCATTTATGACTGTTGTAGGAGAGAGAATATCTTTTAACTTTTTCTCAAACGGTCAACTGAATCACCTGAGATCAACTATAGGTAAGTTAGAAAGGGAGTGAGAAGTTGGGGAAAGAGAAAGGATTTTGAGTAAGATTATGAGGATAATGAGAATTTATGGGCATTAAAGGATATATTTAAGAGAGTAACTAAGATAGGAATGTGTTTTTAGCAAAGGAAACTAGGAATGACGGAGTAGGTGAGAATTAGGAGGAGCTAAATTATGATATATAGGTGTTAGAGTCCTTGTTCAAGTAACAATCCGGTAGTTAAGATTTAGGATGAGTTAGAAGAGATTGGAATAAGGATATGAATGAGTAATAGCCAAGAAAATAGTATTTAGGGATTTTCTTAATTAGGGGAAGATTTAGGTAAGTAATTATGTGTAAAATAAGTAAGGAAAATGGTTTAGGAAGTGAGGAAACAACACTTGGACTACAAAAGAAATTTTGAGTTTTAAGCCCTTTGACTTTGCTCACTAAATTGAGAATATCTACAGTTGGAGGTGTCCAATTAAGGTGATTCCATTTGGGATAGAAAGCTAAGGTTCGGGGCTTCAGTTTGATAGGTTATATGATAGGGTTTCGATCAAAATTGCACCTTCAAATAGACTCATTTTCGCTCACGCGAAATAGATTCGCTTGAGCGAATTATGCAGAGAAATTTTGAAGTTCAGTTGCTGTAAAATTCTCCCAAGCGAAAGAAAATTCGCTCAAGCGAATTTTGACCAGAGAGGGTACTTTTCTAGGGTCATTTTCGCTCAAGCAAATTTGATTCGCTTGAGCGAAAATTCGTATTTTTGCATGCAAATGTCTTACTCGCTCAAGCGAAAATATTTCGCTTGAGCGAGAACCCACCTATAGGTTCAAAACCCTTCATTTAGCTCGTGATTTCTTCACTTCTCCTTCTTCTTTTCTTAACTTTAGAGAGAGGTTAGAGATTTTTAGAGAGAGGGAGGAGGGTTCTTGCTAGGTAGAGGTGTTTTGGAGCTTGAATGCATGAAAGGGAACCTTGGATCTCCATTTCAAGCCTTCCTTCAACTCCAATTTCCTTCTCCTTAAGTATCTTGGAGGTGAGTGCAACTCATCCACTTCCACTTTCTATGTTCATATGCTTAAGCATGATCCCTACTCCCTAATTCCCTTTCCTATGATTGTAGATTGTGTTTATTAGAGACTAGGTATGACTTGTAATCCATGGATGGAAAATGTATGCTTTCTTATAGAATTTAGGTTATGTAATTTAGGGAAATTAGGGTTTAATTCTTGTATTAATGGTTAAGTTTGTTAACTAATATGATTAGGAGCATGAATATAGGGAATTATGTGGATATATTTACTTAAAGTTGCTTTCAAGGCTTTGTGTAGGATATTGTCATGTTGAGTTGTTAAAGAATACATGTGATTATGGAATTAATATCTTGTTAATATAGTTTCATGTGTATCGAATATAAGTACTTAGTTAATTAGTTCACATGGAGCATATTCAGCATTATAACATCTTAAGCCGGTTTCGACCGTGAGTAATTCAAGCCGGCCCTCGCGCTGTGAGTTATAAAAATTAAGGAATTAAGTAAAACACGACTTCGGTCCAGTATGGGTGGGATTCGTCCCCGGGAAAGCCGGTTCCCGTAGTCTGAGCTCAGGTCTAACTCCAGAAAGTGATAAGATCATGCCTGCTGGGCACAGCAGTGAGTGCATCATGAACATCATAATTTGCATCATACATCAGTTCATATTAATTAAGTCACATATTACTTTTAGTCTGTTGCTAACTATTAGTAAATATGTTTTATGTATTTAGTTTGTGAATATGTCACATGTAATGTTTGATAAATGTAGTTTGATTTCCCACACTATATATATGCTTGATTGTACTTGCTGAGACTGTAGTCTCACCCCACGTTTCAGGGATCTTCTTTAGTTGTGCAGGAAACCTTAGGAGTTGGTTAAGCAAGAAGGAGGAATTGAGGAACTGAGTCATTTTTGAATTTGGAGTTTTAAGTATTAGAAGTATATTCGATTGTAATTAATAAATGATTAGTCACTGATGTATATGGTATAAGTATAATTATTTTTGAATTGGCCACTGAGGCCTAGTTCTGATGTTATGATATGTATGATTTTGAATTGTACTGGTTTTTGCTGATTTTCAGGTTAAGCTGGAATTGGTAATTATCCGGTTTTTAGGGGAGACTCTGCCGAATTTCTGATATGAGTTCACTGAATCACACTCCTCTAAGTGTGGATTCTTCCCTAAGCTTAAGTAGATTTCATACTCATTTAAGGTCTTTGACGTATGTCTTGTTATGGCTTAAGCTAATCGTTGGAAAGTTTTAAGCAAATGTATGACGATATCAGGAATTGACGTAATGATTTCAGAAATTCAGGAATAGTGTCTCCAGCGGACATTATTTCTGAGTTGAGAAATTAGGGCGTTACATTTTGGTATCAGAGCAGTTCAATCCTATTGGACTGTGGTTAGGTTAGTTTCCCGTGACTTACTATGATCTTCTAGTACGTGTACTCATTATAGGAACTGATCACTCCTATGATGTGTGATGTATATGGAGATCATGGTCAGTTATGTGAGTAGGATACTTTGGTCCGAAAGTTAGGATACTTCCCTAACAAAGTTAAAGCCACCCATTCTTGTGTGAGAAATAGGGTAACTTAGATTAATTTTTTTAATGGAACCCTCACCTTAGGAGCCTTATAGAATGTGACCCTGAAAACCTAATAAAAGTTAGACACCCTTAAGGCAGTTAGTGGAGATTGATTCAATATTTTAAGGATGGTTGTTGCTTGACTTATGATGTGATTGTAATTGTGTAATGTGTATAATCTGAATGTGTTTGGTGAATTGCTATCTGTTTATGACATTGGTTGTATGAGTGATTATGTGACATATTATGTTAGGGTATGTGTGCTTGTTGGGTATTAACTCACAAGGTTAAAGTTCTTTTAATTTAAACCCTTGTTTAGGTCATACTAGAGGGAATATGGGGGTTGTAGTCCAGATTGAGATAGAAACTTTACTCAGGGTAAACTAGAAGTCGCAGAGGCACCCATAAGGATGCCAAACCATCGGGGAAGTGTGTAGAGAATTATAATCTAAGTAGACCTAAGATCTCGCCTTAAGTCAACAAACTTAGCAGGGACATATAGACATTTAGATCTAAACTTAAGGGGGTATTCCCTAGGCCACTTTGAGGGTAGTTAGGAGACATGTCGGGCGAGCAATGATTCTTCTAGCTACCAACCCTTCGCCTTATCCAGGGATTGCATGGATAAGACCCCTAGGCCCCACCAGACGAGTAGGTGGTCATGGAGACCACTATCTCCTCACCCTTTCATCCCACATTTAGAGAACACTTAGTGGCTCTAGAGGCAGTGTCTTGTGACCCTAACATCCTAGAAACCTTAGGTGAAGACACTATACCTATACCTTAGGACTACAACATCAATTGGCAACCCACAAGGAGGTGGGGGCATGTTTAGGAGATGAATAAGGTAGAGGTCCCTAGTAAAGATAGTGAGTTTTCAGTTATCTAATATTATCACCCTCTCAGGAGTTACAATTAGTAACATCCTTGCACCCTGCCGAGTGAGTAAGTTGTCACGAGAAAACCATACCTTCACTCTTCCTTTTCACACCATAATAGTAATAACCCGGGAGTTTATGAGAAGGGGAAAACAAATTAGTTAGGTATTTGGATGTAGGCTTGATGTCTCCAAGAGAGAAATCAAGATTTTAAACACTGAGAAATATTAGAAAGAGTCTGAAGCATTAAGGGGCGTAGTCTTTTAGGCAGGGCATGAGAAGCCATAAAAGGCACTTGGTTTTTGAGCACAACTAAGTTGCACCCAACCTGAAAGTTAGATTTGACTGTGTATAGTTAGGTCTGGCCAGAGCGTTAGGAAGGATTGAGAGGTTGTTAGGCTCACTCACTAGGTTAGAACTTTAAAGCATTTGGAAGTCCTTACTTATAGGAGGACTAGGGTGTGGACGACATTATGTCACTTTCCTTTTCAGTGAAACTTAGAACCAAATTAAGTACAAGCCCTGACCGGTAGGGTGGGATAGAGAAAGATCCCATTACGGGAAGATAGGAGATTAGAAGAGTTTACCGTGTTCATACTGTAACCAGAGGTATTATACCTATGTTTATGGCATGAGTGTTGTTAGGATTCCGTTATTTTCTTATAAGAATGAGTGACTTTCCTCTCACTTGGGTGCGGTGTTTGTCTATGTGATTATGTGAACTTAATTCCTCGAACATGACGTGAGTGTTGGATTATTTCGCCAACACAAACTTAGTGATTCGAGGGGTTGAGTAATTATGTGTGCATGACTTATTGTTAGTAATATAATAGAACTTAGAATATAAACCTGTAAATCACTTGGAATTTTCTTAAACCTAGCTAGATCATTAAGAACATAAGACTTAAAACCAACCAGTGGTTGATGGGTTTGGGTATTGAATTAGGATCCTTACTTAGTTGTTGCGTGAAATCTTTTCCTATCATTAGATTTTATCAAGTGTGTTGTCTAACCAGACCAGTTGAGTATACTCAAATAGAGTAGAGAGTGTGAGAACCTATTAGAGAAACCACATTATGGAATTCAGGGAGAAGTATAAGTTTCGGAACTTGTATTATGAGGAATTAGGATATAGGAGGTGAATTGGTGTTGAAATATAGCAGGAACGAATTTTGGGGACAAAATTCCTTTTAGGGGGTAGAAATGTAACATCCCGGAAAAATAGAACCCAAGATCAACTATAGGTAAGTTAGAAAGGGAGTGAGAAGTTGGGGAAAGAGGAAGGATTTTGAGTAAGATTATGAGGATAATGAGAATTTATGGGCATTAAAGGATATATTTAAGAGAGTAACTAAGATAGGAATGTGTTTCTAGCAAAGGAAACTAGGAATGACGGAGTAGGTGAGAATTAAGAGGAGCTAAATTATGATATATAGGTGTTAGAGTCCTTGTTCAAGTAACAATGCAGTAGTTAAGATTTAGGATGAGTTAGAAGAGATTGTAATAAGGATATGAATGAGTAATAGCCAAGAAAAGAGTATTTAGGGATTTTCTTAATTAGGGGAAGATTTAGGTAAGTAAGTATGTGTAAAACAAGTAAGGAAAATGGTTTAGGAAGTGAGGAAACAAGACTTGGACTACAAAAGCAATTTGAGTTTTAAGCCCTTTGACCTTTGCTCACTAAATTGAGAATATCTAGAGTTAAAGGTGTCCAATTAAGGTGATTCCACTTAAGATAGAAAGCTAAGGTCCGGGGCTTCAGTTTGATAGGTTATATGATAGGGTTTCGATCAAAATTGCACCTTAAAATAGACTCAAATTCGCACAAGTGAAATAGATTCGCTTGAGCGAATTATGCAGAGAAATTTTGAAGTTCAGTTGCTGTAAAATTCGCCCAAGTGAAAGAAAATTCGCTCAAGTGAATTTTGACCAGAGAGGGTACTTTTCTAGGGTCATTTTCGCTCAAGCGAATTTGATTCGCTTGAGCGAAAAATTCGTATTTTTGCATGCAAATGTCTTACTCGCTCAAGCGAAAGCGAGAATCCACTTATAGGTTCAAAACCCTTCATTTAGCTCGTGATTTCTTCACTTCTCCTTCTTCTTTTCTTAACTTAGAGAGAGGTTAGAGATTTTTAGAGAGAGGGAGGAGGGTTCTTGCTAGGTAGAGGTGTTTTGGAGCTTGAATGCATGAAAGGGAACCTTGGATCTCCATTTCAAGCCTTCCTTCAACTCCAATTTCCTTCTCCTTAAGTATCTTGGAGGTGAGTGCAACTCACCCACTTCCACTTTCTATGTTCATATGCTTAAGCATGATCCCTACTCCCTAATTCCCTTTCCTATGATTGTAGATTGTGTTTATTAGAGACTAGGTATGACTTGTAATCCATGGATGGAAAATGTATGCTTTCTTATAGAATTTAGGTTATGTAATTTAGGGAAATTAGGGTTTAATTCTTGTATTAATGGTTAAGTTTGTTAACTAATATGATTAGGAGCATGAATATAGGGAATTATGTGGATATATTTACTTAAAGTTGCTTTCAAGGCTTTGTGTAGGATATTGTCATGTTGAGTTATTAAAGAATACATGTGATTATGGAATTAATATCTTGTTAATATAGTTTCATGTGTATCGAATATAAGTACTTAGTTAATTAGTTCACATGGAGCATATTCAACATTATAACATCTTAAGTCAGTTTCGACCGTGAGTAATTCAAATCGGCCCTCGCGCCGTGAGTTATAAAAATTAAGGAATTAAGTAAAACATGACTCCGGTCCAGTGTGGGTGGGATTCGTCCCCGGGAAAGCCGGTTCCCGTAGTCTGAGCTCAGGTCTAACTCCAGAAAGTGATAAGATCATGCCTGCTGGGCACAACAGTGAGTACATCATGAGCATCATAATTTGCATCATACATCAGTTCATATTAATTAAGTCACATATTGCTTTTTGTCTGTTGCTAACTATTAGTAAATATGTTTTATGTATTTAGTTTGTGAATATGTCACATGTAATGTTTGATAAATGTAGTTTGATTTCCCACACTATATATATGCTTGATTGTACTTGCTGAGACTGTAGTCTCACCCCACGTTTCAGGGATCTTCTTTAGTTGTACAAGAAACCTTAGGAGTTGGTTAAGCAAGAAGGAGAAATTGAGGAACTGAGTCATTTTCGAATTTGGAGTTTTAAGTATTAAAAGTATATTCGATTGTAATTAATAAATGATTAGTCACTGATGTATATGGTATAAGTATAATTATTTTTGAATTGGCCACTGAGGCCTAGTTCTGATGTTATGATATGTATGATTTTGAATTAAACTGGTTTTTGCTGATTTTCAGGTTAACCTGGAAATGGTAATTATCCGGTCCTATTCGGGTCCCTTTGACCCTTTGACCCTTTGAATTGTCCCTTTGACCCATCGCAACCCGTCCTATTCGGGTCGGGTCTGTTCCTGTCATACAAGAAAGAATAGAACCATAACGGGTCTCATTAGGTCTCATTTTTTGACCCGACATCGGGTTGAGGACGGGTTCGGGTTAACCTTCGGGTTACCCGGCCCATCCTTTATATATAAATATAATATTTATTACTTGTGATTTTCTATTATGTAAAGTCCTAACCTTATTTTTTTTCATTTTAGATGAGATTTTTGAGTTTGAGTTTCCTCTATTGACCTTTAAAAATACATTCTATACATAAAATTATATAGTGATATAATGTTATTCTTGGTTTAGTAATATCCCAAACTTAAAAAAGTAAAAAAATATTGCATACATTAAGAGATATTTTATTTTACGCAATATATTTATTAATGGTATGAACTATTTTCTTTTAAACATTATTATATGATCATTTCATGATTATATTTAGCTTATATATCGGGCCAACCCGGTCCTGTCCTACTCAGACCCAGTCTTACTTAGACCCGCACATCACCGGGTCTCTTCGGGTCTATGGACAGGTTCGGGTCTATAGAATTGGCCCGATCCAAAATTAGGACCGGGTTAGGGACAGGTGAAACCCGTCCCAACCCGTCCCATGAACACCTCTAATTTTTGGCGCCGTTGCCGGTGAACGGTGTATCAATTCGTATAGACTTGGGAGGTCTAACTATCAAGTTGTATATACTCTATCTTAGGATTAGATTTTTATTTTTTTTAGGAATTCTTAGGAATTTTTCTTTTTGTTTTTATTTTTATAAAAACTCTCTTCCACACTTACCTTTTTCAAGTTTTCTTGTTTATGTTTTTGAGAGGCCAGGTGTCCCCAAATCAGTTACAATTTGATCCAGAAATAGAAAGGACATCAAGGAGGAACAGAAGTAGGAACAGGAGAAGGAGAAGAAGGATACTTGAGGAAGAACCGAAAAATATGGCAGAAGAACAACAACCAAGAAGAAGAACCTTGGAAGAATATATCATGCATCAAGGACCTCGCCATTATTCAAGCATTGTCTTACCTGTAACGGTGAAGTCCTTGGAGTTGAAGGTCGCTCACCTCAATCTTATCAATGCCCATCAATTCGCAGGATTAGATCATGAGGATCCAAATACACATCTCTCAAACTTTTATGAATTAATTGGCACTATGGGTTTTGAGGAAGGTGATTTAGAGTCTGTTTACTTACGCTTATTTCCTTTTTCATTGATAGGTAAAGCTAAGGAGTGGCTAAAGTCTCATCCAAACCAAAGTTTAAACAAATGGGGAGTGGTTGAAGGCAAGTTCTTAAAAAGATTTTCCCACCAGGAAAACACATACAAGCTAAGACAGACATATCCACATTCAGGCAAGGAACAAATGAACCATTATGCGAAGCCTGGGAGAGATTAAAATCTTTGTTGCGCAAATGTCCTAATCATGGCTATGATGATATTTCTCAACTCAACATTTTCTGCAATGGACTCAAGTCTGATTCCAAATCTTTCATAGATGCTGCAGTAGGAGGAACTATCTTATCAGTGGATGCAGAGCGAGCAATTGCAATTATTGACAACTTCGCTCAGAATGATCAGCAAGCTCAGTGTGGATGACAACCGGCTCAATTACAAAAGAGAGGAGTGTTGGAACTTAATAGTAGTGATGTTATTCTAGCAGAGAACAAGCTTATCAAAAGACATATAGAGGCACTCACAGAGGAATTGAAAGCACTCCCTCAACAGTTAAAAGCTGTCCAATCCCAACCTATTCAAGCCCAACCTTTGATCTGTGACTTTTGTGGAGGTGACCATCCCAATGGTCAATGCTCTTTTCAAGAAAATCAAGCTGAACAAGTCAACTTCATGGGTAACCAGGGGAGGCAAGGAAATTTCTCCAACAATAACAATCAGTACTCACAAGGATGGAGGAACAACCAAAACAACTCTGGATGGGGGCAGAATGGAGGAAACAGATAGACAACATATCAGTAGCAACAACCATCTACGCATGACAGATTGAACAGGTTGGAAGAGAAGATTGATGCCTTCTTACAAGGATTTGATGGGTTCAGGAAGAACACAAAAGCATCAATCAAAGCATTAGAAAGTCAAGTGGGCCAGTTAGCAAAAGAGATGGCAGAACACAAGAATGGCCACTTCACAGCAAACACTCAGACCAATCCAAAGGAGCACTGCAACTTGATTGCTACTGATGGCAACAAGACAGAGGAAAGTGACATAAAAGAAAACATCACATTTGAAGAGCAAGTGCCCACTGAAGAGGTTGCACAGAAGAGTGTTCAACAAGAGGAAAAGCCAGACGTAGTCTTGCAAAGAGAAGAGGAAGAACCAGAAGAGGTCTACACCACAGGAAAGTCACTTGACCCAGGTAAGTTCACTGTACCACTTTCTATTGGTAATCAACCAGCTACACATGCTTTATTGGATCTTGGGACGAGCATCAATTTGATGTCGTTATCATATTTTAACAAGCTGGGAATTTTGAAGGTCAAGCCTGCAAACGTGAAGTTACTGCTTGCAAACAAATCCACTCAAAGCCCATATGGGATAATTGAAGACTTACCAATCAAAGTGGACAAGTTTGTATATGTTGTTGATTTCTACATTGCAGAGATGGAAGAGGAGGATACTGATGTCCCCTTAATTTTAGGAAGACCCTTCATGAAAGCTGCCAAGGCAATAGTGGATGTTGATCGGGGAAAATATCAATTAAGCTCTAAAGATGAGAGAATTGTTTTTCACATTGATAGGGGAATCCCCAAAGTGCAGAACACTCCAGAAAAAGAAAGAATAGATCCTACTGATGGGATATATCAATTTCAATCAAAGCTGCCAAAGGTAAGAAAGAAAGAAGCTCCTCCAGATACTGTGGAGCAAAAGAAGAAAAAGGTTTCTAGATTTCTGAGGAAACCAAGGATGAGAGTTAAGCAGCAAAAGTCTATCATGGAGTTCAGATTTAAGAAGAGGAAAAGGTCAACATCAGACATAGAGGAAGATAGTGATGACAATGATAACAAAATAAAGAATTGGAATGGAGGATGGGAACTAAAAGGAAGAACTGGAACAGAGTCAACCATCATCATCCAATTGAGGCCACCATGATTGAACTAGGCGTCGAGTTATCAGACGTTAAACAAGCGCTACCTGGGAGGCAACCCAACATTTTTGTTTTAATCTTTCTTTGATTTTTGTTTTTGATTTTTTTTAGTGTGTTAGAGTCAATGTCTGTGTATGTTAAGAAACTATTAGGAATTGGATTGATTTAGTGAGGAAAGGATGAGAAACAGTTAAAGTTAGGAAGCAGCAGAAAACAACAAATAGAATTTCAATTTTGTTTTCTGCGCTTCACTTGCGCTAAGCGCAGGTGAAACACATAATTGATAATTTGTCTCTGTTTTCTAAGCTTCACTTGCACTAAGCGTAAGTGAAGCGCTGAATTATAAAATTTGCTCTCTGTTTTCTACGCTTCACCTGCGCTGAGCGTGGGTGAAGCGAAGCGGCTCGCTTCATATTCTATGAAGCACGCGCTGCACTTTCGCTGAGCGAAAGTGGAGGGCAAATGGGCGCTCTAGGATTTATTTGAATCCTGGAGCGAGGGAAGGTTTGAATAACCTTCCCTTCGCTCCTAACCATCGTTTTCTCTGAAAGTTCATCCTTTTCTTCGACCCTTTTTTATGGCAACTGCCAGTGGAACTCTGAGCTGGCAGCAGAGCTGAAGAGGAGCCTGGGCGCATGGAGCTGGACCAAGCCTTGGTCAACCATATTTTGGTCAACCCTTCCATGGTCAACCTTTGACCTTTGACCATCCTTGACCAAGTCAACAAGAAGACTCCATCTTAATTAGGACTTGATTAGCTTAATTAGAGTTTTAATTGTAATTAGGACTTATTTGTAATTTTCTTAATTTTGTACTACATAGGGGCGCTATTTTTAGGAGCTTTATTGGTTATGAGATAGCTTAGCTATGAGGCTAGGAGGTCATGGGTTCAAGACTCATGTAGGATAATTTTCATTCATCTTGTATTTTCCTTCCCACCTAGCCACCTCCTTTTCCTATAAATAGGAGACCACCCCCATTGTATTTCACAACACTTACATGAATATAGTAAAGATATTATGCCCAATTTTCTCCTCCCTTGGTGAGTTGAGTGAGACTTGGTGGTTGTTGCTCAAACCATACTGAGACTTATCTAATTGTCCTGAATTAGTGGCGTTTGGCATTGGACTTATCTGTTGTGGGTGGATTCCTGCTTCAGTGGCGTCCCTACCATTTCTTCCTCTCCACTTTTTCTTTCATTTTCTCTCATTTTCTATCATTTTCTTGCGCAAATAAGCTGCTGCCCTGCACCTTATTTTCGCAATTCAAGTGCCTTTTATGTTGAGTCTCAAAAATATCATAAGAGAAAATATGATGTTTAAGACAGCTCAATTCCCAAGTTTTAATGCTTAACAAATTTGAGTTAAAATATTTATCATAGATACATATATGTTTTAATGATTTATATATGATTTCAGCAAGCCACTATAAGCTTATATAAAGACTATGTGAAGCGCTTTCAACCTGTCTGAGGAGTTAAGCCTTCTGAAGGTCCAAGCCGTCTGAAGTGCACTACCTGTCTGAAGTGTTGAAACTGTCTGAAGTCTCATTAATGACGTGGCACCCTTTGTTGAAGCTTGTGAAGACTTTTCTGAACCTTTGCTGCACATAACACGTTTATAGCAAGGAACACAAAGATCTTTCCTGGTATTTTTGAATTTCATACACCACTGAGGAAATCTCTGCAACGCAGCCTCTACAGCAACATATGTAGCAGCTTTATGGCAGGAGCAACCTTGTACCGTGTCAGAAATATCAGAGCTCTTATAAGCATGTCTCACAACGGATCAAATAGCATTTAATGCTATCTCTAAACGGTGGTATTTCAACGGATTAAAGATTGGTTATAAATACCCCTCCATGAAGACCATCAAAGTGTGACATATAGAGAAATTATTGCAAGAAAGCCTAAGAGATATTCCGCTGCGAGCTTTACTTTTATAAAACTCTCTGATTCATCTTCTTTGCACATCATCTGTATATCTTGAGTATACCTCAGTTATTATTGTGCATTGTGTCTGCTTAAGCTTAAAACTTGTGTAGTTCAAAAGCTTAGATACATTCGTTGTAATACTGCATATTGAGCCTGGAGAGGCTTGTCTGAAAAAAGAATACTTAGTTGAAGAGCCTGGAGAGGCTAGACTGAAAAAGAATACTTAGTTGAAGAGCCTGGAGAGGCTAGACTGATAAAGAATACTTAGTTGAAGAGCCTGGAGAGGCTAGACTGAAAAAGAATGCTTGGTGGTGTCTGGAGAGACTGTACTCGTGGTGTCTGGAGAGATTGTACTCATTGTGTCTGGAGAGACTGTACTCGTTGTGTCTGGAGAGATTGTACTCATTGTGTTTGGAGAGACTGTACTCATATTTGAGCTTGTAATCTGAATATTCATATAGTGGAAATCCAGGGGTTGTTTGCCATTGGGACTGGACGTAGCTCACTGCGTTAGTGGGTGAACCAGGATAAATTTCTTGGCTAAGTCTTCTATCCCTTATCTCTTGTCAATTTATTTATACTAACCCAAGGGTATTGAAGATTGTTTCAATAATTTTAAAAGAAGCAAGAAAACCAATTTAAAATTACTTTCAGAAGTCTTCTTAACTTCAGACAGCTTTCTAAACCTGTCTGAAACTACTTTGAACTTAATCGTTTGTGAAAAGCTTCCATAAATTATTAAGAAACACTATTCAACCCCCCATTTTAGTGTTTCCCTGTGTTTCTACAGTTGGTATCAGAGCTCAACTCAGGGTTGAGCACCTAACAAGTGTTGAGGACTAAAGATCCAGATGGAAGCTTCCAACAACAACAGACAATACATCTCTGAAGGAGCCTCTATCACAAGGCCCCCAGCATTCAATGGAGTGGATTACCACTACTGGAGGGATCGTATGAAGTTGTTCATTGAGAGAAACAACATTGATGTCTGGGATGTGGTCACTGATGGAGACTATATGCCTATGCATAATGGAGTGCCTATTCCTAAGGCTGAATGGACCTCGGAGCAGAAGGCTAGAGTACAAATGAATGTCAAAGCCAAACTCTATCTGATATGTTCTTTGAATAAATCAGAGTATGAGAAGGTTCATGGATGTACTTCTGCCAAGGAGATCTGGGATACTCTTGCAGCAGCCTATGAAGGGACAAAAACGGTCAAGCAATCCAAGATCAGCATGCTCATACATCAATATGAGATGTTCAAGATGGAGGAATCTGAAACCATTGACCAGATGTTTGGAAGGTTTCAGACTATAACTAATGGACTCAGGTCCTTAGGTAGAACTTATGAATCTAGAGACAACAATAGAAAGATTCTAAGAAGTTTGCCTAAGTCCTGGAGACCCAAAGTCACTGCCATTCAAGAAGCAAGAGACTTAAACTCTCTTAGAATGGAAGAACTGTTGGGATCTCTCAAGGTCCATGAGCTTGAACTTGAAGAAGATGACAACAAGAAGAAGTCTCTAGCACTAAACTCCAAGGCCAAACAGCCTAGGCATGATAGCATGAAGGCTATGCAAGCTGAGGAAACTTCAGAAGCAGATGACGACTCTGAAGATAGCTCAAAAGACAATGATCTTGCTCTTCTCAGCAGGAAAATCAAGAGGATGCTACAAAACAGAGGAAAGCTGAGAAAGAACCAATCTTCAACCTCTAAAGTAGGTAAGTCAGGTAAGGATTTTCAAAATGACAAAATTACTTGCTATGAATGCAAACAGCCAGGTCATATGATAGCTGAATGCCCAAAACTGAAGAAAAACAACCTCAAAAAGAAGAAGATCTTCAAGAGGAAGAAGGGACTGATGGCAACATGGGAGGATTTTGATGAGTCCACCTCAGAAGAAGAGGAAGACACTTCAGAAGAGGCCAACCTGTGTCTCATGGCCAGCCTGCCCTCATCAGACAACTCTGAAGCTGAGGTATTTCCCTTAACTCTTCAAGAGATGTATAATGACCTGATGGAAAGTTCCAAGGAACTTTTCCAAGAGTATAAGAATCTATCCAAAGTCCACACAGAAATGTGCAGCAAATATGAGGCTCTTGAGATAGAAAATATTATGCTCAAGGAGAAAATCCTTGTAACTGAAAGCAGCAGTTCACAAACTGTCTCTGAAGAAAACAAAAAATTTCAGAAACAAGTTGAGGAACTGACAAAAGACTTAGCTAAGTTTGTCAAAGGGACAGATAACCTTAACAGATTGTTGGGCAATCAAAGGGATCCTCATGACAAAAGTGGTTTAGGCTTTTGTGATCACAAACACCTCTGAACCTCCTACTGTCTTAAATTTTACTAAAGGCAAAAAGAAGGTTATTGGGTGTTCTCACTGTGGCAAGCCTGGACACAATGTGGCTCAGTGCAAACACAAGAGAAAAGCAAAGCCCAAAGCTAACAAGAAAGGACCCAAAGAATATGGATACCTAAAAACTTGATCATTCCTGTTGCAGATGTGTTTAACAGGACAAAGGAAACCCCACAAATGGTACCTGGACAATGGGTGCTCGTGACACATGACAGGAGAAAGGTCTTTGTTCCAAAACCTTAGACCCAGAGCAGGAGGTGTGGTCACCTTTAGTGGAAACCAGCAAAGGAAGATCACTAGTATAGGGACTGTAGGTATATCTCCTTTATCCCTTATTAAGAATGTTCTTCTAGTAGAGGGACTTCAGCACAATCTACTGAGCATAAGTCAATTGTGTGACAGTGGATATGTGGTCTCCTTTACCAAAGAAGGATGTATAATCAAAGACTCTCTTGATCAAATCCTTTTTACTGCTAAGAGACACAGTAATGTGTACAAAATTGATCTAGAGGTGCTTGCAAGTCAAAATGTAAAATGTTTTATCTCTGTTGAAGATGAAAAACAGATTTGGCATCAAAGACTTGGGCATGCCAGCTTGAGATTAATCTCAAAATTAGCAAAATACAACCTTGTTAAAGGACTGCCCAAGCTTTCTTACAAATCTGACATTTTATGTGAAAACTGTCTAAAAGGGAAACAAACAAGACACTCTTTTAAGAGTAAGGATGTTGTTTCTACTAGCAGACCATTAGAACTACTACATATTGACCTGTTTGTTCCTATTAGAACAGAAAGCATGAGTGGTAAGAATATGGTTTGGTCATTATTGATGACTACTCTAGATTTACATGGGTGTTATTCCTAAGAAGCAAGGATGAGACTTTCAAGAATTTCACAATATTCTGCAAGAAGGTACAGAACGAAAAAGGATTCTGTATATTTGTCATCGGAAGTGATCATGGTGGAGAGTTTGAGAATGCAAACTTTCAACTGTTCTGTGATGAGAATGGGATCTTACACAATTTCTCTGTGGCAAGAACACCTCAGCAAAATGGGGTTGTTGAGAGAAAGAACAGAAGCTTGCAAGAAATGGGGAAGAACCATGCTCAACTCTTGCAACCTACCAAGATCCTTCTGGGCAGAAGCTATTAACACAACTTGCTACCTTCAAAATAGAATATTGGTAAAGACCAATTCTGAGAAAGACTCCTTATGAATTGTGGAAAGGAAGGAAACCCAACATATCGTATTTCCATCCCTTTGGATGTGAGTGTTTCATACTCAACACCAAGGATGATCTTGGAAAATTTGATGCAAAGTCTGACAAAGGATTTTTCATAGGTTATTCTGAAACATCTAAAGCCTATAGAGTTTATAACTCTAGAACTTTAATTGTAGAGGAATTAATTCATCTTAAATTCAATGACATGAAAGAGACTGATAGGGAACTATCAGATCTAGAAGATGATTTTGCAGGTATGGAGCTGAATGACCATGATAGCTTAAAGGATGAACAGGTGTCTGAAGTACCATCTATCACTGAACCTCTTCAGACAAATGTTGAGCCTCAGACAGATCAAACAGTATCTCAGAAAACTAACTGGAGATACAAGTCACATCATCCTAAAGAGCAAATCATTGGCAGCACTTCAGAAGGAGTGAAGACAAGATCAAAATTCAAGAATCTGAATTCTCTTGCTTCCCTGTCTGAAATTGAGCCAAAGAACATTGATGAAGCTCTGCATGATGAAGGGTGGATCCTAGCTATGCAAGAAGAGCTAAATCAATTGCTAGGAGTGATGTTTGGACCCTTGTTCCTAAACCCCATGGGAAAACTATTATTGGAACCAAATGGGTGTTCAGAAACAAGTTGTCTGAAGAAGGAAAAGTGGTAAAAAACAAGGCAAGATTGGTGGCTCAAGGGTACAATCAACAAGAAGAAAGACAAAGATTGCAGGTTAATAGGATACTGTGATGCTGACTTTGCTGGAGATAGAATAGAAAGAAAAAGCACCAGTGGAGGATGTCATTTCTTTGGAAATAACATGATCAGCTGGTCAAGCAAAAGGCAAAGCACCATTGCATTATCAACAGTAGAAGAAGAATACATCTCAGTAGCCAGTTGTTGTTCACAACTGCTATGGGTGAAGTATCAGCTTGAGGACTTTAATATTCCTATCTCTGCTATACCTGTTTTGTGTTATAATACAAGTGCAATTAATTTATCTAAAAATCCTATCCAACACTCTAGGGCCAAGCATATAGAAATCAAGCATCATTTTATTAGAGACTATGTTCAGAAAGGTGTTTTTGATATTCAGTTCATTGACACAGAGCATCAATGGGAAGATATATTCACCAAAACCCCTAACTGAAGATAGATTTTAAGTTCATACGCAATAATTTGAACATACATGCATTTTCTAATAATTGATTGTGTATGATACTGTCTGATATGTAAGAGCATCTGAAATTCCAGGGGTGTCTGAAATTGTGACACGTCTGAAATTTTAGGGTTTCTGAAATTTTACATGTGTGTCTGAAATTTCTCACTTGTCTGAAATGACTTACTGACATGGCTATCTGAGTCGGTTTGAATTCCATTTATTTTGTCTCTTCCACTTCGCACGATACCCAATGTCCGCGCAGCCGGGTACAGACCATCATTGCATCGTGGGTCTATAAATGCAGGAGTAAGAGTGTCGAGGAAGTCTTACATTTTCTCTCAGCACTGTTTGAACTTCTTCTTCTCTCTAGCAACCGTTTTCTCTCAAGTTTCTCTGCAACTCATCAATGACACCAAAGAAGTCTTCCAGTTCCGGTGGAAATGTGGTTAGATCGAAAGGTGTGGACCTTGAAGAGCTTCGAAATCTTGGTATGGATTTGGTTGAGGAATTTGATGCTGCTGACTGGACTCCATTCTTTGACAACATTTACTGTTCATGGCACGAGCAGAGTGTCATAGATTTCTGGGCTTCAGCTAGAGGAATCCCTAACTCCAAGGGAAGTATATGAAAGCATCAAGGCTACTGTTCTAGGAGTCCCTGTTTTTGTTGATGAAGGGATTCTCTCCACCATCGCCAAGGTCAAGGCTGAAGGAGAAACCTTTACTCTGGATGGGAGTTGAGGAATGGTGGGCAAAAGAAGTACACAAAGATACTGTATGGTACAGAAGAACCCAAGACTCCTGATTCTAAGTTCTACTGGATAAGGTCAGAGTACTTCACTCCATCTTAGGGTGCTCCATAATCCCTAAGAGTGGAAGCAGAAGAACTACGTGTCTGAATTGGAGATATTCTGCATGATTCACTTGCTGCAGAAGAAGAAAGGTCAATCTTCCCAGCATCATCATGTTCCACATGCAGAAGAAGATTAGAGACTCTGGTGCAAATCTACCTCACAACACTCTCATTACAAAGGTACTCTTGCACTTTAAAGTACCTATTGAAAGACTGTTTGATCACAAGTCACCCGCATTCTTTGGTGAGTCGAATCTAAAGAGCATGAACCTGAAGAACCCTCTCACTCCAAGACCTCCATCTCCTACTTTGAAGGAGAGTGTCCTCATGGAGAAGGCCTCAAGAAGAGGAAGCACAATAGAGATTCTTGAACAAGAGCTTCAAGGGGACATCAGAAAAGGAGAGTTCAAGGCCTCCAAACCATCCCCTCAACCTAAGATGAAGAAGCTCCCTGTGCGGAGTGCAGCAAAGGTATCTTCAGCAGCCTCTACTCTGCACACTCAGGCATCTGAACCTGTTCAGAAGGCTCGGCAAAAGCTATTTGAAATAGTGGATCAGGGTTCTGAAGGCGTAAAACCTCTTAAGCCTACTTCTGACATAGAAGGAAAGGCTCGTGAGGAAGAGATTGCTAACCTTGTTGATCTTGAAGTTGTAGCAGCTTCACCTTTGGCAGCTTGCCCCTTTGATCCAGAATTGATTCAAGTGGCAGCCATAGCTACTGCCTTAGAACAAGAAGAATTGGATATGAAGGCTGAGCAAGAGAAGACAGACTATGCTATCGCTGTGGCCTCTCAGCTAGCCGTGGCTGAAGATGAAAGGCAAGCTACCTTGGCTCAAAGTAATAAGAAGAGAAAGAGGGTCTAGGGTTCAACAAAGGAGGAGAACCAAGAGCAAGATTCTTGAGACAGCTCCTGAACCTACTACTAGGGTTACAAGGAGCATTGCTAGCCAAATGGAAGCTATGGATGAAGCTAGCAAGTACCAGAACTTCGTAAAGGCCAATCTCTATTTCAAGAAGAAAAGAGAAGAAAAACAAGCTGAAAGGGGAGAAGGTGTCTGAACCTGAGAAGGTCAAACCCCCTATGAAAAGACCAAGGTTGAGATTTGACAATGTGACTCCATCACCTCCTTCCTCACCTGAACAAGAGGAGAAAGAAGAAGAGAAGAAGAAAGAAGAAGAAAGAGAAGAAGAAGAAGAAGAAGAAAGGCAACCTATAGAGAAGGAAGAAGAAGCAACATCACCATCACCATCACCATCATCACCTCAATCATCACCACCATCTTCATCATCATCATCTTCAGAGTCAACACAATCTGAAGATCCCATTGTCGAGATTCAGCAAGGAGAAAGCTTCAAAGGTGTGGAAAGGGAATATGCTGCCTGAACACATTAGGCTAGGACCTAAAAGTAGGGATTTCTTCACAAAACCCACTTTGATCCTTATGCATTTCCTTTCACTCAGCATCAGTATGATGAAGAAGCTGAAGTGCCCCATAAGAGGTATGAAGGACCTTTCTTTGAGAGGGAAAGGGTTCCCAAGTTTCCAAACCTCTATGAAGAGCTGCAATATTTCAGAGATACACCCCCAATCTCTCTGCACCATGCGCTAGTCAAACATACTTCAGATGCTGAAAGAATAAAGTATCAAGGAAGCTTAGATCAGAAGTACTCAGGGCAACTTGAGAAGATCAGAAAGAGTGTGGTACCACCTGCTCACAAGTGGGCTCCACTTGACCCCTTTTCTGATGTTGATTGTCTGAAGATGAGTAATGAAGACTGGTGTTTTGTCAGGCATCTATGCACAGAAGGTGAACTCTTTGAAAGGGATTATCTGAAGTCTGTTGGCATGAGAGGATACAGGCCCCCTAGAACATTTTCCATCAGGCCAACCACCAAGATTCTAGTGCAACTTGATAGAATTGTTCCTAGGTACCCTCTGAAGGAAGGCCCTGCTGATAAGTTCAAGGAACCTAAAGCCTATCCTGTTCCCTTCAAGCCTCTGACTCCAAGCGAATGGAAGGAGTTACCAGCAACGATCAAGAGACAAGGTGGAGGCATGGATCACAGTTTCAGAGACAGAGTATGGTCATCTTACTGGAAGATCAGAGAGGATGCTGGATCCTCTTCTGGGTCAAATGGACCAAATGCTGATTCTATCATAAGGCATGGGAAATTCATAAATGTTAAATATCATTACATTAGAGATCATTTCCCACCTCTGTCTGAATCGTTTCATGAAGACTAGAAGATTATGTGTCCCATTGGAACATTCTTCTTTCCAGTGTATCATCCACAGGAGTATGGTTTGCTTCCAGGTTTTGATGTGCTGAGATTTGTGTGCAGACACATCCAGATTATTCTTTATGAAGCACCACTTGATCCTGAAGAAGAGAACAAAAAACTCAGGCTGAAGATAGAGAAGCTAGAGAAAAGAATGCTGATCTCATTGCTAAACAAGATAAGATTCTTCAAGAGCAACAACAGATTAGAAGTGGCCAAGAGGACATGAAGACTGTTCTCATCTCTCAGATTGACAAGGGCAAAGATGAGCTGATTTCCTTCATGAAAGAAGCTTTGCTGAGGAAGGATAGGTAGTCAATGATGTGTAGTCATGTCTCATGTTTATTTCTGCTAAGTGATAAATTTTTTTTGAACATTTTGATTAATACTATCAGTGTCTCACATCATGCTGTATTTATGTTTGCTGTTTTCTTTCATATTTCATGATTTTTCTATGATTTCTGTTGTTGTTATGCTCTGGAGTTCCCTTTTGATTGATGACAAAAGGGGGAGTATTAACTAACAAGATCTAAATCTGAAGTGATCACAGGACTCAGGGGGAGTAGTAAATACGTTTAAGAGATCACCATCTGAGGGGGAGCTATCTATTCTTTTATCTTTAAAACTCCTTTCAGATTTATGTATTTTAAACAAATTTGTCATCATTAAAAAGGGGGAGAATGTTGAGTCTCAAAAATATCATAAGAGAAAATATGATGTTTAAGACAGCTCAATTCCCAAGTTTTAATGCTTAACAAATTTGAGTTAAAATATTTATCATAGATACATATATGTTTTAATGATTTATCTATGATTTCAGCAAGCCACTATAAGCTTATATAAAGACTATGTGAAGCGCTTTCAACCTGTCTGAGGAGTTAAGCCTTCTGAAGGTCCAAACCGTCTGAAGTGCACTACCCGTCTGAAGTGTTGAAGCGTTCTGAAGTCTCATTAATGACGTGGCACCCTTTGCTGAAGCCTGTGAAGACTTTTCTGAACCTCTGCTGCACGTAACACGTTTATAGCAAGGAACACAAAGACCTTTCCTGGTATTTTTGAATTTCATACACCACTGAGGAAATCTCTGCAACCCAGCCTCTACAGCAACATATGTAGCAGCTTTATGGCAGGAGCAACCTTGTACCGTGTCAGAAATATCAGAGCTCTCATAAGCATGTCTCACAACGGATCAAATAGCATTTAATGCTATCTCTAAACTATGGTATTTCAACGGATTAATGATTGGTATAAATACCCCTCCATGAAGACCATCAAAGTGTGACATATAGAGAAATTATTGCAAGAAAGCCTAAGAGATATTCCGCTGCGAGCTTTACTTTGATAAAACTCTCTGATTCATCTTCTTTGCACATCATCTGTATATCCTGAGTATACCTCAGTTGTTATTGTGCACTGTGTCTGCTTAAGCTTAAAACTTGTGTAGTTCAAAAGCTTAGACACATTTCGTTGTAATACTGCATATTGAGCCTGGAGAGGCTTGTCTGAAAAAAAAGAATACTTAGTTGAAGAGCCTGGAGAGGCTAGACTGAAAAAGAATACTTAGTTGAAGAGCCTGAAGAGGCTAGACTGAAAAAGAATACTTAGTTGAAGAGCCTGGAGAGGCTAGACTGATAAAGAATACTTAGTTGAAGAGCCTGGAGAGACTAGACTGAAAAAGAATACTTGGTGGTGTCTGGAGAGACTGTACTCATGGTGTCTGGAGAGACTGTACTCGTTGTGTCCTGGAGAGACTGTACTCAGTGTGTCTGGAGAGACTGTACTCGTTGTGTCTGGAGAGACTGTACTCATATTTGAGCTTGTAATCTGAATATTCATATAGTGGAAATCCAGAGGTTGTTTGCCATTGGGACTGGACGTAGCTCACTCTGTTAGTGGGTGAACCAGGATAAATTTCTTGGCTAAGTCTTCTATCCCTTATCTCTTGTAAATTTATTTATACTAACCCAAGGGCATTGAAGATTGTTTCAATAATTTTAAAAGAAGCAAGAAAACCTATTTAAAATTACTTTCAGAAATCTTCTTAACTTCAGACAGCTTTCTAAACCTGTCTGAAACTGCTTTGAACTTAATCGTTTGTGAAAAGCTTCCATAAATTATTAAGAAACACTATTCAACCCCCCCTTTTAGTGTTTCCCTGTGTTTCTACATTTTATTGATTCTAATTGGTTGGTTTTGCTCAATTCTAGATCCTACAACTATCCTGCTATCAATTGGTATCAGAGCTTGTTGAATTTGAGCAAATTTGGAGTCATTTGGGGCTGTTTGGGGCGCTGACTTACTGCACCTCTTTTTGCATAATTTTTCATCAATTTAGTGTAATTCCATCCCTCTTTTCTATTGTAATTTGGACTTGGACTGTTTCCCGGGCCCGAGGTGCCTTTCTGCTGCTATCAGCACTTGTTTGTCTTGATTGATTTGCTTGAATTCTTGCTAGTATGTGGCTGTTTTTGGGCCGCTAATCCCCACCCCTTAGGTGTTTGATGAAATGCCTCTTTAATTGCTCATACTTGTTCTTAAGTGATTCTTGCAAATTAATTGATATAACTGCTTGTTGTGTGGTGAAGTGTGGTAAGAGGAGGCATTGTTGTCTTCATTTTTGCAAAGATCGTTCACCTACATTTCTCCCCTTCACCATTAATTGTTCATCCCCATATTCATCTCTTTACTTTCCGCTTTTAATTTTCCGCCATTTAATTTCCGCTTCTCCTATCCTTTTAATTTCTGCTCTCACCTTTACATTATGCCATTTACATTTCTGTCTCCTCATCCTTTAATTTCTGCCATCCCCTTTACTTTCAGTCATTTATTTTTCAGTCCTCCCCATCCTTTTACTTTCTGCCATCCCCCTCTACTTTCTGCCATTTACATTTATGTCTTCCCCATCCTTTTAATTTCAGTTTCCCCCTTTTAATTTCGTGCCATTTATTTTTGCGCAATTTTTCCTTCTTCTTTGCCATTTTATGCACATTTTTTTGGGCTCATGTGTTGTTCAATTTTCTACTCTTGTTTGTCTGTTTGATTGGCATTTTGATTGCAAATTTGAATTGACTGCTATCTCTACCTTGGACTTTCCCTGTTTGATTGTGCAAAACGCTCACCTATAGGCTCTTTTTTGGTTCATAGTATTGGAAGAAGATCAAACAAATTCTAATTGTTGATTTCCTTCAAATTTTAATTTCAATCTTAAAATTGAACCAAGCGTGTTTCTGTGACCGTACCGCTTTTGTATAATCAATAAGGAAGTGCTAAGCAATTTTTTGGTCATTTTTGAAATCAGGTTGCCATTACGTTTTCACCACTTTTTAGAAATCAGTTTATTCATTATTTGTACATTTGGACCAGTTTACTGTCAGAAAATTCCAAAAATATTACAGTAGTTACAGTTTATTTTCTTTTCATTGTGTACGAATTTCTGTAATTTTCTGTTGGGAAAAAGACAAAAAAGGAAGAAAGGCAAGAAAAATACAAAAAGTACGTACGTGCTAAAAAAATACGAAAAGAGGTGTAAAAAGCAAAAAGGGTGCAAAAGTCAACTACAAGGCAAAAAAAGTCAAAAGACACCAAAAAGTCAAAAAAATTCAAAAACAAAAACAAAGAAATATCCCAACAATACAGTGACAATTTTACTGTAATTTTCATTTTATTTCTCTGTATACTGTAAATTGAGTTGTAATTGTTGTTTTTCTAAAACAACAAATTTGGCAACTCTTTTAAAAAAAATCACCAAAAACAATTCACTTTGGCAATTTCTCCATCCTGTCTTGTTTGTTGTTTTGTTCTTGTGTATAAGCGTGTTTTGAGTGGCCAGCTTTTCTTGTTTGTCATATCAATTCCTTGTTTTGTCTTAGGATTTTCCAATCTTCCTTTAGTAGGTATTTTCTTTGTTAGTGCGCTTCTATTTGGGTAAGGGTTAAGACTTAGTCTCATGTTGGTCTTTGCAAGATCTAACCAACCTTCAACCGAGTAGAAGAGGCAAGAGAGTTTTCATTATAGAAAAAGCCAAAAAAGAGTGACATACATGAGTGTTAACATTCCATTGAGTGTAAACACTTAGTTGAGTGGAAAGGTCCATAAAAATCTTAAAAGACTAAAATTAATCTAGGAGAATGGAAGGAAGGAGGCAAGGGGAAAGGGTAACCATGTTGTTTAGAAAAGCCTTAGAAACACCTTTGGGTGAAGAAGAGAGCCAAAGAGAGAACCTATTCCACACTAGGTGCCAAATTGAAGATAAGGTATGTTTAGTGATCATAGATGGAGGAAGTAGTAGCAACTTAGCTAGCCTTAGGTTAGTTAACAAGCTAAAATTACCCACTACCCCACATCCAGAACCTTATACACTTCAATGGGTGAGTGATGAGGAAGAATTTATGGTGGATAGGCAAGTGAGCTAAGGTTCAAAATTGGGGATTACCAAGATGAAATGACCTTTGATGTTATACCCTTATAAGCCCTACATATCCTATTAGGAAGACCTTGGCAATATGAGAGAAGGGTAAAATATGATGGGTTTGCCAATACCTATAGGTTCCGCCACCAAAGAATTAAATTCACTCTAATGCCTATGACCTCTAGGGAAATTAGGGAAGATCAAATCCAACATAAGAGGTTAATAGAACAAGAGAAAAGAGAACAATTAGAAAAAGAGAAAGAAGAGAAACTTAAAAGAGAAAGTAAGGAAAATAAATTAAGAGTGAAAGAAGAGAAAGTATGTTTTTCTTGTCATCATTTGAATGCTAACTCTTCTAGTGAAAGCATGAATAGGTTGAGGGAAAATACTTATAGTGTTGCAAAGAAGACAACTCAAGCTATTGAGAGGGAGTTTCCTAAACTAACTTTCTTTATGCATGAAATGCCTTTTTCTATGAACAATTATATGCCTCAAAGCATTACATGCTTAAAAGAAATGAACAATGTTGATGATGCTTTGAAACCTATTGCATGTTTAGAAAAGCCAACTATGTGTGAGAGTACCATGAAACTTACTAAAGATGCATGCTTAGTTAATTCCTTTAGATTGCATGATAAGATTGAAAACAAAGTTGGATTGAATATGCATGTGTCTTTGGTTTGTGTTTATAGAATGAATACACATTTTGGACCAAAAATAATGATTTCATACAAAGATGTGTATTATGCTCTTGAACTAGTTAGTAAAAAGGATAAAAATTTGGATGAAGCTGTCACATGTAGGAAAACTTGTTTGACATCTAATTCAAATGATGACATGCTTCTTGATATGCATACTCACTGTGGTTCTTTTGGTATTTCACCTTTCATGAACACATATGATAATATGCAAAAGGTGTCATCTTACTTGAGTAAGTGCTTTAGCATGGATATGGCTCTTGAACAAACTTGCATGAATACTTCATGGCATGAACATATTGAAGTTGGCTGAACGTCTCTAGAAGGGGGGGTTGAATAGAGACTTGAAAATATTGTACCTGAAAATTCACACTTAAATTCACGTTGAGACATGATTTCAAGTTTGACACTTGGAGTCTCAAATAGGTTAGATGAGATGTTGTCTCAACAATAATTTTATATCAAGTAGAGATGATTTGTTAATTTATGAAACTTGATTATCTCTAATAGATTTGATTTATTTTAGCAAACAGATCTTAGATGTAAGATTAATTAGCTTAGAAATGTTAAGACCTTAAAAGAGGATGAGTGAGACTATTGACTGATTCTCAGGTTGAGATAGGATCTGAGATAGATGGGTCTGAGATGAGATGTAAGATGAGATGCATGGACAGATTTTAGTAATTACAACATGGTTTTCTTTGAACTGATTAATTTATATTCACAAACAAATTTTAGATATGAGATGTGCAATATAAATAAAGAGATAGGGAGAAGAGATGCACACTGAGATTTATACTGGTTCACCCACAACCTTGGGCTACGTCCAGTCCTCACAACTCGTGAGATTTCCACTATTGACAAACCCGTCAATACAAGTATTCTTACAGCCTCTTCAGGACGTCCCTCACACCAAGCATAGGCACTCCTACCTTGGTTGAGCCACAAGTATTCTTTGTTCTCAACTTCCTCTTCAGGCAACTCATGCAGTATTCTTTGTTTTCAACTGCCTCTCCAGGAAACACATGCAGTATTCTTTGTCTTCGACTACCTCTCCAGGCAACTCAGTGAGTATTCTTCTTACAGTGCCTCTCCAGGCCTTACAAACACTCACACTAAGCTCAAGCACCTCCTAGCTTAGTTGAGACTTGATGGTATGAGATGAGATGTGATTGATCTAGCTTAGATTACATACAAAGTATGGATAACCGTGAGCTCAGCTAGATGATAGCTCTCTAAATCACTCAAAGAGTGTATACAAATCAGTACAAAACAAGAGCAAAACCTACTACAAAGATATTAGCTAAGATAGCATAGGTAGGTAGGTGAAGATTCACTTGAGACTTAGATTTTTTCTGGTTGTGCAACAGCATCTCTGATGAGTCTCACTGTGTCTCTCACACGTCTCATCATAATGAGACCTCCTTTATTAGTCTTCAGAAAACTAGTCGTTAATAGAGCCGTTATACTAGCCGTTGGAAGTGAGAGAAGTTGTTTTTTCACTTTTCTGACGTGAGACAGGTGCTTTTCTGATGTTGTCTCTGCTGTGACAGTGTACTTGCGCTGACTTGCTTTTGCTGCTGAGATTCTGTCTGCATCTCAAGTCTGCATCTGATCTCTTCATCTCAAGTCTGGGTCTTATGTCTGCATCTGTTCTGAGACTGTCTCATGTCTGTATCTGCATCTCTGCGTCTGAACTTGAGACTTGCGTCTGATCTTGAGACCACATCTGATCTGAGACCGTCTCATGTCTGATTCTGCATCTCAAGTTGAGTCTACCATCTCAAGTCTAATTCTGCATCTTTGTTGAGTCTGCATCTCAAGTCTGACTTTGAATCTCATCTTTGCTCAGCTTCATATTTCAAGTTCTTCTTTGTCATGCTTGGACTGAATATGATCTTACAATGAATTTAGGCTTGTCTCAATCTAACTTTATAGTTTGAGCTTGTCTCAAGTTGACTTTGAATCTCTTCTTGGTTTGGCATCTTCTATTCTGATCTTATCTCTTGGTTTCTGAAGCTAAGTTAGAGTCTCATCTCTTGGCAGATCTTGCATCTGACTGTTGATCCTTCCTTTTAAATTGTGTAGATGAGTCTCTTCTTTGAGCATTGGTCTTAAGCTGATTTTTAGACTGAGCTTGCATCTGAGCATGAGATAGCATCTTATGCTTGAGTCTGCGTCTCATCTTGAGTTTCAAATATTGGTCTTCTTGATGCAACTTAATTCACTGTTTGAGCTCATCTTGACTTGACTTGATGATTGGCATTTCTAGTATAGACCCTTTCTGATTGTAGCTGAGACTTACTCTGATGTGCACCTCTCTCAACTTAGGCCATCTTCCATGTTCAAAACTTTTGAAGACTTTCTGATAAAGGATATTCCTAAGGCCTTCTTCTGAAATTACCTTCAGCATATAGAACATCTAAGCTCTGCCTATTCTTCAAAGACAATTCTGAAGTCTGATGTTTCTTATCATTTGGACTTTGATCTTTCTGAATCTTATGAAAGACTTGCATTAATTGCTCAATCTCAGGCTGATCTTTATCTTCCACTTAAGTCTGAGGATTACTACCAGTCTCAATCTGTAGTTTCCTCTCACTCTTAGTCTGAGCTTGGTCGTGGTTGATCTTTCTAAGTTCTTCATGAGAATCCTGTCTTTCTAAGATCTCACATACAAAAACATCAGTAACTTCAAGAACAGAAAACCTTAAGTTTGGTCAAAAGGTTTGTTGTCATTAAAACCAAATCTCAGAGGGTTTTTGCGCTAACACATATGCACTATGATTTTTACAATAATACTCAAAATGCGTGTCTTATGTTCAATGAGCATGATGGGATCTCACTTCCAAGAAATAGGACATTCATACCACATAGTTTTAATTGTGCATTCATTTGGCAATATATTGTGGATTATTTTGTTGGTTTGAAACATGCATATCACTTGTTTAAATTTCGTTTTAACCAACTAACCCCTTTACTTGAAAAGAAGGGCTTCAAAAGATTAGTCTTTGATCCAGGATCTAAATCCACAAGTACATGGACAAGATGGTTCAATCTTCATTGAGGGAGTTTTCTAACCCTTATCTCAAATACCTCTTGTTCATCTCCTATGTTTTTCTTTTGCTAATCTTTATGATCCCCAAGTATTTTTGTTATGAGCCTTCACTTTGCTTGCTTTGGAATAATACTCATGGGTCTTCTTTTTGTTGTCTAGGCTCAAGGAAGATGTTCAACTTGTGGACATCCAACTGTACTCCCCAAAGGATAAGGGAAGTATCTTCTTACTTGCTACTTTAGTCATCCATCTCCTTCTTTCTACCCATATTCCTCTTCTTCTTATGGCTTCTTTCTAATCTTTCAGATTTGAGGTCAAATCCTTCTAAGGGGGAGGGAATGATGGCAACTGCCAGTGGAACTCTGAGCTGGCAGCGGAGCTGAAGAGGAGCCTGGGCGCTTGGAGCTGGACCAAGCCTTGGTCAACCATATTTTGTTCAACCCTTCCATGGTCAACCTTTGACCTTTGACCATCCTTGACCAAGTCAACAAGAAGACTTCATCTTAATTAGGACTTGATTAGCTTAATTAGAGTTTTAATTGTAATTAGGACTTATTTGTAATTTCTTAATTTTGTACTACATAGGGGCGCCTATTTTTAGGAGCTTTATTGGTTAGGAGATAGCTTAGCTATGAGGCTAGGAGTTCATGGGTTCAAGACTCATGTAGGATAATTTTCATTCATCTTGTATTTTCCTTCCCACCTAGCCACCTCCTTTTCCTATAAATAGGAGACCACCCCCCTTGTATTTCACAACACTTACATGAATATAGTAAAGGCATTATGCCCAATTTCTCCTCCCTTGATGAGTGGAGTGAGGCTTGGTGGTTGTTGCTCAAACCATACTGAGACTTGTCTAATTCTTCTGAATTAGTGGCGTTTAGCATTGGACTTATCTGCTGTGGGTGGATTCCTGCTTCAGTGGCATCCCTACCATTCTTCCTCTCCACTTTTTCTTTCATTTTCTATCATTTTCTTGCGCAAAATAAGCTGCTTCCCTGCACCTTATTTTCGCAATTCAAGTGTCTTTTATTGATTCTAATTGGTTGGTTTTGCTCAATTCTAGATCCTACAACTATCTTGCTATCACTTTTACATCCAAACTTCCTTCCTTTCAATTTTTGAAGCTACACCAGGTATGCTTTTATAGTTTTATTTCATTTTGCACCGATTAAAATTTTCAGTTTTTCATTTATTTGAGCAAAACCTTAGGATATATAACTTAGGCTCTTAGGACCTTTTAATTTAGGAAAATTTGTCAATAGAGTCTTAGTTTAGTATGTTTGATACTGTGGTATGCTTATGGTGTATTTTACTATGTTTAGGTGGTAGTTTTTAATGTGCTCAATGATTTGTTGCAAGTTATTCTTTTTGGTGCATGTATGCTCAGTTTGTTCCATATTTTGGCATAACCATACTTGAAATGACTATGCTTTATTGCATGTCCTCTAATGACATGATTTTTTAGCTTAATTTTGTTACCGAATTTTGCCCTGTTTAAAAATTAATTAGGACTTTCTTTAATTGATCACTTTAGCATGCTCTTAATAATTAACTAATTGGCATTGGGTAACTTTAAAATCAAGATTTTGTGGCAAGTGCTTGATTGGTTGATCGCTCTGATTTCTGAATTAACTTGGGCCATTTATTTCATTAATCATGAGTTGATATTTTATTTGCAGGGAAATAATCTTGGTTCTATTTTGCAGATGGCTCTCTTTAGGAAGTATAACTCCGCTAGTGCCCTCAAGGAAGGGCAAAGGTGCCAAGAGAGCTAGGCAGGCACCCCAAGAGACCCTGATTTTGATGCTCACAGATTCAAGGACGCTAAGTCCTTAGAGGCTTACAGTGTTGCTGATGGACTGTAACTTCATCAAAGAGAGGCCAATGTTCATTGTAGCCTGGCGAATATGAGGAATTCAGAGCTGAGATACACAGGAGGAACTGGGTTCCGCCTCAGCCGCCCCCCGATTCACATTTTGACCCTGACATTGTTAGGGAGTTCTATACCAATGCCATTGGAGATCATGGCATTGATGTGAGGCGGCGGTCTTTATGTCCGAGGGTACGTGATTCTTATGATCGCGATACGATCAACAGACTTTTAGTATTTCCAAGACCTGAGGATAGAAGGCTCATGGAGTGTCAGCATCTTGAGAGGATGAGGGTTGTGGGGCTCTATGGGAATGATCCCCTAGATACTCAGACCGCAGAGAGCCTATGCCTGCTGGGACGTTCCTTCGAGAGAAATGTTTATGGACATGCTGCTCGCATTTATAGGCGAGATATGAGGGACAATCGTGCGGATGTGGAAAGTGTTGGTGTTAGCTAACATCTAGCCCACCAACCATGTATCAGACGTCACCATGCCAGTAGCCCACCTCCTCTACAACATCATCATCACTGGCGCAGACATAGATATTTCCAGTATCATCGCACAGAAGATAGCAGACTTTGTATCTTCTGTGGGGCGTCGCAGCGCCAACTCCAGGATCAGTTTGGGCTTTCCTTCACTTATTACAACCCTCTGCAATTCTAGGGTGTTGAGGTGTTCCCTTCAGTTCGCATCTTGAACCCCATGACTAGAGGGTATACAGAAGCCAACTGCATCCTGGAGGAGGAGGATGATGAGGATGAGCAGCAGCAGCAGCCACCACCAACCAGCACCACAGGCACCACCACCAGCAGACACCTCTATCACCATTCTAGGCACAACACATTCTTGCCCAGAATGCATCCATTGCCAGAGGTTTATCCCATATCCAGGAGTTCCAGTACCGCTCCAGCCATGATCCAGATTTTGGCATGACTCCAGAGGAGTTTCATGCATATATGCAGTGGCCTGGGGACAGACCTGTTTTTTCCGGGAGAGGGAGGAGCAACTGGAGATGGAGCAGCTGATGGAGATGGAGCAGACTGATATTTCTGATTGGTGCTTTTCTTTTCTTTTCTTTTCATTTTTATATTATTATGGATATGTACCTGTATATATACCCCACTGATACGTTACATTTTGATGCAGTGCATTTTCAACATTTTCTTTCTTTTTCTTTTTCTTTTAATTTTTAGGTTTTTAAAATTTTTAGGAATTAGGAAATTTTTAAATTCTCTAAATCTAGGCAGTTTAACTAACCAGATTAGGAAAGAAGAAAGGGTTTTGCGATTAATTCCATTATCAGTTAGGATTAGGATATTTCACAGGAAAACCTATCAGGATAGTTTTATTAAAACCAGTAAGTGCTTTATCAAGGAATTTTAGCCAAAAAGCCGGTAAGTTGAGAGTCCAAACACTGAATTGAGAGTTTTTTCACCGCTGTTGTCAATTGTTATTGATTGAGTTTTTAGATTTTATTCTGCTGCTTGGAAAATATGGAAGTGAAAAAGGCAATTTTTGTTTTAAATTATTTGCTCAGTGCCAAAAAGCCAACTCGTGAAATTTTTTCCAAATTTTTTGGTAACCATTTGAGCTTGAATGTTTCTTCTTATGCAAACCCCAGCCCAAATAATTGTTATATCCTGTCCCTTACACACTTGGGATAGAGAGGCAAGGTGCAACTTGAAAAGAATGGGAAGAAAAGGTTGGTAAAAGACTACAAAGAACAGGCACAAGAAGCAAAGAAGATCACTCTCCCTCAAAAATCAAAAAGACAAAAGTGATCATTGAATAAGTTGGGGGGAGTGCATCTTCAAAACAAAGAAAGAGGCCAGCTAAAACGAGACAAATCAAAGATGGATGAAGAATGGAGAGAAGTTCCAAGTTCAGAAAAATCAAAAGATGCTATCTATACTAAGTGTTCTTTGCTTATCCAGAAAAAACCATGATTTCTTGATAACCCAGCCTCATTACAACCAAGAAAATACCTTTTGATCCATATTAACCATGGTGCATGTTTAGAACAGAACGACTATCAATTCTAGTTGTTCAACTGTGGTGAAAAATTGAGGGAAAGACTTACCCGTGAGCATGAGAGAATTCCTTGGTTTATCATTTATTACTTTAAATTTCTATTTCTGAGAAAGTTTAAACTGATATGTTGTATCCCTGTTTTGATTGAGTTTTGGTAACATCTCTTAATTCTGATTTTTTCTGATATTTGGAAAGTGACTTCTGCCTAGTAAAGAGATTATGGAAATTTGTCCTTATTTCTGAGAATTGCAACAGGGGGACTGAATCCAATTTTTATTAGAAAGAGGTCTCTTGCTTAAGGACAAGCAAGAAGTTAAGTTGGGGGGTATTTGATAAGTGCCAATTATATGATATATTCTTTGTATTTTTATTGCACTTATCAAGGGTAAATAGTAATTTATGCCTCAAAAATAATCCCTTTTTATTAATTATTGTAATAATTGTGTTTATTTAATTTGAATTTGAATTGGATGCTATTTTAATATAAAATCTGTTGATTTTGGCAGATTTATGAGAGAAATTTGAATGAGAAAAGAAGATAGCATGATTTGAAGGAAAGGATCTGCAGATTTGAAATTTAAATGAGAGGCAAATAAAGATAAGATCAGCAGCCATTTAAACAAGGATTCTCTGCGGATAAGCTTCCCAATTTAAATTCAAAGTCAAGATAAACACAGAATCAGATCAAAAAGAGGGAAACAAAAGGAAAGCCAAGCAAACAAAGATAAGATCAGGAAGAGATCAGCTGTTAAAAGAAGAAACAGGATCACCTGTTACGCGCTCCACGCTTAGCGCAAGTGAAGCGCAAATATCAGAATTACTTTCTGTTTTCTGCGCTGTAGATGCGCTGAGTGCAGGTGAAGCGCAGCTACGCGGATTTGCTTTTTAGATCTGTTTTCAAAATAGATTCCTTCCAGATTTAAGATAGCTTTACTTGGTCTATAAATAGGACCTTTTGTAGGGAGTTAGCAGAGTAGAGTTTAGGGCTCAAGTTCAGAGGAGACCCCGAAGGGCTGCCGGAGATAGCAACGCTAGGATTGAAGAAAAGCGTGACAGTTTCTTCATTGGTCTGTATGGCTACCATACGTAGCTAAACTCTCCAATAGGATTGAATGTAGTTGATTCAATCCCCACATGTATGTGAATTCTCTTTATTAATTATGAATCCCTATTCCATGATATCGGTACTTTTATGCTTTACTTAATGCGTAGCTTCCGCCTTTGTGCCGGAGTTATAGGTTAATTTTAGGATTCAGGTGACAGATGTTTCTATAAGATTAACGAGTTTGGGGGAGCCAATACTAAGGAAACCTAAATTCTGATTGGTAAAAGTACTCATAGTAATCGCTATAGGAATATAGGGGGAATCGATAATTGAAGAATTGGAATGTGACAGCCTCTTCATGGTAGTCTCTATAGGATATACGGTGAATTGATAGTGTTACGAACTGAAAAGTAGAGCAATCAAGCCGGGGTAATTTGTCGCCTGGGAGAACCCGCATGGATTATCTTCGAGTATTTTACTATCTGGTAACTCGGGGTAAAATAATATAATTTGGCTAGGGTATCATAGAAATATATTCTTAATTAACATTGAGGTTCACATATGTAGGGGTGCGATGATAGGAAGTTCAATCCTGATCCAGTATGCTATCTTACTCTATCTCTACTATCCCTTTTACTTTATGCAATTTACTTTCCGCACAACAATCATCAAATACCGTTTCTCACTTGATAGTTTGATCACTAATAAATACGAACTGAACCGTTCCCTGTGGATACGATAACTCGTACTTATTATTATACTGCTGCAATTTTGGTACGCTGCCAGAATCTTATCATATGACAAACTAAAAAATTGTCATGTAGGTTGTTTGTCTATGTGATATGGTATTTCTTGACTCACAACGTCACTAATAGAAGATATTTTTCAAAATTTTAGACTTAAAATGATGTAAATGAAAAGAAAATTTTCACAAGAATTAAAAACAAAATATGCAAACTAAAAACATATTTTATCTTATTAATAATAATAATAATATAATAATAATTATTATTATTATTATTATTATTATTATTATTATGAGGTTTGAGTAGTTTCATCTTGTAAAAAATAAATAAATAAAATACAGTAAGGGGGAAAAGAAAAGTCGTTAGTGGTATGGTGTGTGTGGGTTTGAACTTTGAAGTTGAACTTTGACGTGTGTACATGAGATGAGATGAGCGTATACACTGTACAGTGCATTGAGCAATGGTGACGGCGTCTTCCATAGTCCTCACGGTCATGGGTGCTGCCCCTTGCTTGTCTGTCGCTTGTTCTTTACCATTCTAATCATCACTTCACTACTGTGCCAACCTTTATTACACTTTGTTGTCTCTTGATCTTTTCTCTCCCCAACAAGTCTTCTTTTTTCTTCTGCTTTCCATTCCCTCAGATTTTGGATTTTCTAGCCTATTGTTTTAGTTTTGTGTTTTCTTCCTGTAATTCACTGCCTTGTCTGTGGGATGGATCACCAAGATCAAAGAAGAACTCACACTCAAGGTGCTTTTTCTTTAAAAGGGTCATCATTGGGGTTTATCTTCCTTTGTTCTATATTTATTGTCATTTACTGTTTCTCTTTCTCTTTCTGGGTTTTATTGAAACAGTGGCTTTCTTGCTTTTCTGATGAGAAAAGTCTTTTGTCTTTGTCTTTCTTGGTTTTTAATTATTATTCTAACAATTTTTCAAGTGTTTCGAGGAGAAGATTTTTATGGTGCTTTCTTGATTTTACAGGCACGAGAGTCATGGAGTTCATGTATGTCACAAATGTGGATGGCCTTTCCCGAACCCACACCCAAGTGCCAAACATAGGCGTGCTCACAAGAAAATCGGTGGAACCATAGAAGGGTACAAACTGTTAGTTTCAGAGAGCCAAACCCATTCCGTCTCTTCAGATGATGAACAACTTTCTGATGATGATCGCAACACAAAGGCAAGTGGCCTACTATTTACACCGGATTATTATGCTATGTTTCACATTAGTAGTACCAAGAATGAGAATATTTTCTTTTCTGTCTATATTGATGTTGGAATTAGTGCATTGCTGGCAACATAGGTTTGCCAATCTGATGATGTTTTACGGGTTTGGTTGTGTCAGGTCCAAAACGCCTTGGATGCTCATAACAATGAGAAAGATTGTGTTGGAACCGGAGAAAATTTAAATAGGTCAGGTGATGAGGTGTTTTTAGATGCAATTGCAAACTTTTCTGATGGTGGACTAAGTCCAGGAAATAAGGAGAGCTTAAGAGATAGTTTGGACTCAGCTACTGATATGGAAACAGTTGACAGAAAATATCCAGACATTTCAGGGTATTCTGAGGACAATGATTTTAATGGTAAGTTGTAAATTAATTGAAATAAAGCACTTGATTGATGTATGGGCAGTTTAAGAGCATTAAAAATTGAATTCATGTTTAGAATTATTTTTTAAATCCAACAGTATTATATGCATTTTCTTTTTGTGTTTATGTTTTATATTTCGCAGTCCAAAATTTGTTTTACCTTAGATTCTTTATCTTGTTCTGATAATACATTTCACAGCTGGAGACGTTAATCAATTAATTGTCAAGTCAAGAGATGATGGCAAAATGCAAGATCCTAATATTTTGCAGAGTGAAAGGGGTGAGGATGGAAAAATGCTAGAGTTAAAAGGTCAACTGTTAAACTCTTCTGTGAATCCATTATCAAATAGCATTACAGATTTGAGGACCAAAGAATTCACTGTTGCACATAGTGATGATTGCTTTGGTTTGTCAAGTGACTCAGTTCCTAGCAAAGCTGGAGCTGCACCAGCTGGATTGCTAGAAAATAAGATCTTTGCTGGAGAAAATATGAGAGATTGCAGTTTAACATCTGTTGCAAAGGAGACTGATGTGAAAGCAAAGGGTGAGATCAAATCAGACAGAGACATGGCTGAGATTGTGGTCTCTTCCTATATGAGTGAAACATGTGAGGGAGTAACTGAATTAGCAGTTAGTAATGTGGTTAACTCGGACTGTCAAGTGGCTAGTGGAGCTTTAATCTGAAGGAAAAGAACAGTGCTGAGTTCCTTTCTGTGATGCCCCAAGATGAACTTCCTCTTGAAGTAAATTCTACTGTAAGCACAAACGCTTCCAGAAATGGTGTTCAGGTGGAATCTGTACATATGACACAGTTTGCTACTTCAAGTGATGACAAGATGTTGCAGGAAAGGGGAGAGGGAAAGATTAGTGTGTTTACATATCCCTTCATTTAATGATGGGCCTGGTGTGGCACATCCTCAATATAAGTATGAAGATGTTAAGGATCATGAAGGAGTATTATTACAAAATTCTTTAAGCCTTCATTCATCTGAAACATTGAAACAAAAGCATGATGACTTGAAGGCTTATGTTGCTGAGGAAAATAATTTTCTCATCAATCAAAGTCAAATGAGTGAAAAAGAGAGGTCCTCTCTCCGAATGTGCATGTTTTAGATAGTACAATGAAGGAACAGAACATCTGTGAGCTTGTGGATGAAGAAAAGCATGCTGAAGAGAGCATTGAAATTTCATCTGTCAAGTTCATGGTTGAAAGTGATAACAGATTAGTTGAAACTGGAACCTCTGTGAATGCTATGAAAGCTGAGATTAATGAGGGTTATATGATTCACTTCTCTGAAGAACAGGAATCTGATGATGCTCATAAAAATTTAAAACAGAAAGCTTTACCAGAAGGTAGTTTCATGGCTGCATCAAAAGAGAAATCCAGTGATGCATCCTTAGGTGGTTCAACCGCTGAAACAACTAGTGTAATCAGCTCAGACAATGTAAATCATCTTGACAAAACATAAAGGAAATAAATGACGCAGCTGTGGATGGTGAGTGCAAAGGAGCTAATGTTGAAAATGAAATTGGGATCAGCATAAAAACTTCTCAACCCAATAACCTGCATTTGGAAGGCAAGCCATCAAGTGGTGTATATAAGAGTGATGAGGTGGTTGATATGGGTAAAATTGAAAAATGTGATATAATTGATGCTCAGTGTACAGAAAGGCTCATTGTGAAAGATACTTCATTGCTGAAGTCTGGTAGCAGTAATTGTGATTTTCATGTTGTTTCAGAGGTTGTAATGGATAGGTCTGTAAGGATGCAAAAAGGTGATGAGTGTGCAAGTACAGGTCCACTGTCAAGTGTTCAGGAAGACATCAAAGATAATGAAACCAATGGCAATGGCAGAAGAAATGAAGAATGTAATAGATTTTTGGTTTTTCTGTTGATTCACATCAAACACAAGATGAAGAACTATCAGTGAAGGCTGCAGAAGACCTTGGTAGGAGCTATTCATCACTTCCTTCATCAAATATTAAGACCTCTGTTTCAGTTTCAGGTATACATGTAATTTCATTGCAGAATGCACCATGTACTATAAAGTTATCTGTTGGGGGGGTTTTGCAATATGCTAGGCTGATCAATATGAAGTCAGCTAATATCTCTTACCTTGTATTACATGTATAAAGCATTAAAACTAAAGTAACTTGAACCCATCTTTTTGGACGGAATATTCATTTGATTTACTTTTCTACATCCTATCAAATAGTTGTCTCCATGCAATCTGATGTTGTAAAAGCTGTTATTGGTGCAGAAGGTTTACCATCAACTGATTTGCTGGCATCAACAGAAGCAGGGAAATCCAACTTGAAGGACCCAAATGCTGCATCTGAGGGACAGCAATATGAAAAATCAGAAATGTTTGAACCGCCATCGTTCATAGACATTGGTTGAACCTGGACATGTGGTTGGTCCAAAAGTTGTTGCATCTGAAGTCCAGAAGGGACCGGATGAACAACATCCAAGCTCTACCTCTTCACAGGCTGGTTGGTTTCCCACCATAACTCACGTGACTAATGAGTCTCAAGGAGAAAGAGGAATGAAAAAAACAATAGCTAAGATACAAACTTGAACACCAGTAAGCAGCACACACCTCTAAAGAGTTTATTGGGTGAAGCTGCCCGTAACAGAAAGCCAAAGTCTCCAAAACTGGGAGAAAATTCAGTGAATCAGAAAAATAGTGAAGTACAAGAAGATAATGGTTCTGGATTGACAACTGTTAACTCCATTCTAGGGGCTGAATCACCTTCCACTCAAGCTGTAAAAGGAGAGGGTGGAAAAGAATGGAACTCCCCAGCTAGATACCCTGCAGGCATCAAGAGACAAAATAAGAAAGTTAAGAGCAAACCATTCTGGATACAATTTGTATGCTGCTCATCTGTGGATCCTCAGCGAAGGTAGAAGATTGCTAGCTAGGTGGCGATAACATCTCGTTACTCTCCACTCTGACTCTTCTTGTACTTGACACGCTTTCTAGTTGCCATAGATTTTAGATACATATTTTGATCATTTGTCTTATCTTGTTCTTTTGCTAATTCTTGTCTCCCGGGAGTCTAGTTGTATATTTTGAGAATCTTCTGTTTTTATTTTACATGTGATATATTTTATATATTATCACGGAAATAGGTCTGAGATAGGAGGGAAAACATAAATACATATAATGCATACATATCAATTTGTTACATATCAAGGAAAAGAAACTGGATTATGTTTCAAATACTCTACCAATAACATTAGGGTAAATTACATTCCATTCTCCTTAGAGAAAGATTGCCTTCCCTCCTATTTCAAAACCTATACCCCCTCCCTCAAAAGATGAACATGTATTACAATTCAGTCTATTTTAATAAAAACAAGCTTCTTATGGAAATTTATTTCTTAATTTGTGATTTTCAACATCATTAGTATGTAATTTTGAATCACTACTATCAACTTTAAGACAATAAAAAGTAAAATAAAGATTTTTTGTGAAATTTTAAAATTGATAAAATTGGAATTTAAATATTCTTTTTTTCTTCTATAGTCCTAAAATAAATAATAAATATGTAAAATTAATTATTGGTGACATAAAAAGTTGTAGAGAAAAGAAAATTTTCATTTAGAGATTCATTTGATTCACCATTACTAAAAGGTTTATTTACATTAAAATGGATTAAAAGAGTAAACTAGCAAATCGGTCCCTGACTCTACGGGGATCATGCAGTTTCGTCCTTGACTTTGCTAAAATAGCACTTTAGTCCGTACTTTGTTAAAAACACATGCACTTTATTCCTTATTTCACTAAAAAATATGCACTTTAGTCCTTAACTTTATTACAAAATATGCACTTTAGGGACTAAAGTGCATGTGTTTTTTATAAGTACGGACTAAAGTGCTATTTTAGTAAAGTCAGGGACGAAACTGCATGGTCCCCGCAGAGTCAGGGACCGATTTGCTAGTTTTCTCTGGATTAAACCGTAATGCATATTGATATCTTAGGGGAGGTAAGTGTAGGTTTTATATTAAGAGGGGAAAGTAGTATAATTTAAGCTTTTATCAACATTAAAAGAACAAAAAGTTACAGGCTTATCACAAATAAAAATACTTTTTTTTATTGTGTATCATCATCATCATAATCATTATTATTATTATTATTATTATTATTATTATTATTATTTTTAATAAGCTGCAAAAAAGATAAATTACATATTTAAATAGATTATGTATAATATTATTAATTAATGCCTAAATAACAAAAATTATGTTAGTATGTGACTAGTACTTTGTTTTTCGTTTTCAGTTTACTTTATTAATGTATTGATTTTTTAATTAATTTTTCATTGATTTAAAATTCACATAAATTAAGTTTTCTCTGTGTTCTAAAAATTCCCTGACGAAAGAGTGCTTCTCCCAGTAGGGGTTGGACCTAGTCGTCAGTATGAGAGTATCAGATGACTTGACCTAGGGTCACGTCTTGGCTTTATAGGCTGAGTGCGAGCCTTCTAGTCCTGAAGCCCATAGATGAATAATTGGGCCAAGTAAGTGACATTGATCAATTACTATTCTACCAAACGGGCTATTGCGTATCGGCCTATTGCTTGAGCAAAAATGCTCCAGAGAGCATCCCTTCTGGACGTTTCTCTCTTAAGCGAGAATCTTCTCGCTTGAGCGAGGACTAACTTTCGCTTAAGCAAGTCTCTCCTTGCTTAAGTGAAAACCATCCAGAGAGAACCCCCCTTTCTGGACCAATTTCGCTTAAGTGAAAACATCAGTACTCACATTTCTAATTTTGACTGATATTCTCGCTCAAGCGGGGATCTTCTTACTTGTGGAAATGCTCCAGAGTCACTGGTTTGTTGTGAAAAATTTCGAAGTGAATTCGAAAATAATTCACATTGATTCTCAAAGTTTATTCTGGAATTAGAATCTGAATCCTCTTAAAAGATTATTTTTAAGAAATAGGTTCACATAAAAGAAATGTAAGATTTCGAACTGGTTTCAGAAATTACAATGTTTCCTTGATCAGAAGACTTAAATTCGAATTAAAGTTAGAAACTTCTAAGGAATTTAAAGAAAACACAAGGAAAAAGAAATTTTAAATTAAAAGAACAAGAAATAGAATTCAAAAAATTAAGAAGAGAAAAGGAGAAAGGAATAATTCTAAACAGTAAAGAACTTTTGAAGTAAATATTAGATCTAAACAACGGCGGATTAGATACTTTATCTCTCAATGAACTAGTAGTCACAGAAGAATATACATATTTGAAATTAAGAGAGGTTTTAAAAATGAAAATCCAACCTCTATTCTAACAATAATGAACCTATTTATAGAGTTGGAGAGTCTAATAACTAATCTATACTATTACAATTTGGAAGATTTTTATTCACTATTCATTTAATCTCTCTATTTTTTTGATCAAGATGTGGGCCATTGGTTTTTCATTTTGGGCCCATTTGTTTTAATTATCTATACTATATCATTTATTTTTTTTATTTTATTCGTTAATATTTTCATTTATTATATCACTCATTTATTATATTTATCTATTTAATATATATTAAAATTCCAATTTATCTCACTTTCAATTTTCTATTTTTTTATATTATATTAATATATCTTCTCTCATTATTTGATCCCATTAATCTTTTTCATTATAAATGTGATTTTTTTTATAAATCACATGTATCGTTCACGGGAGACCTTCTTGCTCATACTATTTTCTTTTTTTTTTTTCTTCTTTTTTATCACACTTTAATTTTTTTTGTTATTATATTAAAATAGTTTCTCTCATTATTTATTCATATCTATTCTCATTTTTGTAAAGTAATTTTTTTATAAACCACATGAAGCAGTCCAACTCCTGTCTTTTTTTCTTTTTCTTTTTTAATCATATTTTAATTTTAATTTTTTATAATTATTATATTGAAACAAGTTTTCTCATTATCCATTTATGTTTATCTATTTCATTACATAAAAACTCACATAAAGAAATACGATATGAGTTTATTTACATCAATTTTAATGTATTGTTTCAATATATTGTTTATCTCTCTATTTTATTCATTAATGTTTCACTTATTATCTCTCTTATCTATACTAGTACAATTTGGAAGATTTTTATTCACTATTCATTCAATCTCTCAATTTTTTTTTGTTTCAGTTTGGGCCTTTCACTGTTTCTTATGGGTCGTGTGAAAAGTTTATAATACTTATGGTTTATCAAAAGTTTATCGGATACAATTTTTTATTGTTATTATATATTAAAACATTTCCTCTCATTATCCGTTCATATTGATTTATTTCATTATAAAAGTGATATTTTGATAAACCGTGAGTATCCACTATCCTCCATGTGAAGCAGTTTTCCTCATACATTTTTTTCCTTTTTTTATAACACTTTAATTTTCTTTATTATTATTATTATTATTATCTTAAAATAATTTCTATCATTATTTATTCCTATTTATCTGTTTCGTTACATAAAAACTCACATTAAGCAATACAATAAATGTATTGATTTACATTAAATTTAACATGGTATTTTAGTATAGCATTTATGTCTTTATTTTATTCATTAATATTTTCATTTATTATCTCACTTATTTATTATATTTATCTATTTATTCTATATTACAATTGCTCATCCATAACATGTGTCATGCACTTGCATTTATTTAATTTTTTATTTGCATTACAGTAAAATGATATTTTTACGAACCATACAACTATCTTCCATGTGAGGCAATCATTCTCCAGCCGTTTTCTTCCATTTTTCTTTTTAATTTTTTATCACTTTTTCTTTTTCTTTTTTTATTATATTAAATTAATTATCTCTCTATTTTATTCATTAATGTTTTCATTTTTTATCTCTCTTATTTATTCTATATACTCTATATTAAATTTTTTTCGCTCAGTACATATGTCACATCTATACTATTACAATTGGCTAAATTTTTTGTCACTATTCATTGGGGGTTAATTTTTTAATTCCTATAAGTAGTAAAGTTAAGAGTTCTAAATCTAGCATGGACTATAAGATACATAGATAGCAGGTAGATGAATATGAAAAGTTTAGGGAGGAGAAAAATAGAAAGAAAAAATAATAAAGAGAAAGAATGTGAAAATATGTGATATGAAATTAAGAGAAAAATGAAAAGAGAATTAAGGTGTTAAAGGAAGTGTAAAACAAAAAAAAAATGTAAAAAAACATATTATTCTTTTTTAAAAGTATTAAAACTTTGATAGTTAACTTTTGGGTGTTGAAAGTAGAAAAAAGAAAGAGATAAAAAGAAACAAATCAAGAGAGGGTGTGAAATAAATGACAATTGATGTGATAAGAAATAAAGAGAGATAAAAATAAAAAATTAGGCATGAAAAAATCTTATATATTTTAAAATTAAACTATTAAATACATAAATACATTACATGTTGAAATCGAAAATATACAAAAATAATAGGAATAAGGGCAAAATTAGAAAGTTAAACTATTTTTTAAAACTCAAATAAAATAATTAACTAGCTATAATTACTTTTATTGGTCTTTGTGATTCAATATAGTGTGCCTTATAAAAAGGAACGAAGAGAATATATTATATTTGTTTACATTTAAATGTATATAAACTAGGTTTTCATTTTTTTCCAAAAAATAAAATAAGAAATGTTGAACACATTTGGGGACACCTCGATTGAATTTAATTTTATTTGATTATTTCACTTCATTAAAGTTTCAACGAAGACAATTTTTATTTTTCTTTGTTTTGTTGTGACCATTAATAAGAGTCAAAGCTAGACATTGTCACACGTTGATGTTTATTTACCAAAAACCGTTTTCTCTCATAGTCAATTATATGTTGCTATATCTAGGATGAAGTCTCGACAAGGACTTAGGATTCTTATATGTGATTATATTTTTAAACGTTATAATTTGACAAAAAATATAGTGTATAAAGGGATATTTAAAAAATATAAATAATATGATATTTTATATTTATAATTATTAATGTTTGAAATTTGTTATTTTAAATAAACTTTCTATGTTTTAATTTTTTTAATTCTTTTCATATAAATAAGTATAAATTTTAATATGAAAAAAACCACTAATTATTATCATTTTCTATAGTTTACATATTTATATTAATTAAATTAAATATATTATAGTATTCAATATAAATAATCTATTTGAATAATAATACCCATGCATCGCATGGGTGAGACACTAGTTTATTACAATTTGACACGTATAATTCTAAACCAACTCTATAACGATCGAAAATCCATGTGTCTTGTAATTAAATCAGAAGAACATAACTTCTCTTAACTGCTTCTAACGGTTTCATGTCTTCTGACTTCGAACAATAATTCTTGAATTGGACTTCGAAAAATTGTTTGAATTCGCTTCTGAAAATTTGCTAAGTCCTTTCCAGAGAAATCTTTTAACTTCGAAATGCAGGTATTCTTCGAAATGCAAATATCCTTCGAAGTGTAGATATTCTTTGAATCTTTCTATCTGTCAGAACTGCAATTATATCTTCTTATTTGAACTCGAAGAGCAACACTTGTTATAACTTAGAAAAAAAAATTAATTTTACCCCAACAGTCACCCTTTCAAATTCAGTTTTAAACCCTTTTTTACTTATTTCCTTTTATGAAAACCTTTTATACTCCTAATTTCAAAGTTTGGGATGTTACAGTTGGCCCCACACCTAGCACGACCACTGAGGAATAAAGACCTTGGTGGAAGAGAGGGGGCGGTTGAGTTTGAGACATGAGTCGTTGTACATTCTGGTTCCATAACCCAAAGTCCAGGTAGGAGGAAACAACATCATCTTTCATGTGATCGGGAAGACGTTTTACCATCGCCCCACGGTGGGCACCAATCTGTCCTCAAAATTTTCCAACAACCAAGTGTTTCTCCCATTAGGTGTCAGACCTAGCCCTCAGTATGAGAGTATCAGGTGATTTGACCTAGGGTCACGTCTTAGCTTTATAGGCTGAGCATGGACCTTCTAGTCTTAAAGCCCATAAATGGACGATTGGACCAAGTAACCGACATTGATCAATTACTATTCTACCAAATGGGCTATCGCGTAACACTTTGTAAGATAAATTTGAGTTAAATTTT